>JAAALK010000283.1:109032939-109214487 GCA_019279435.1 Zizania palustris | reverse complement strand
TTTCAGACTCCGTATGAGTTTTTAAGTAATAAAAAACCATTTAAGCTCCATGTTTCCGATCGAGTGTCGCAACCTAGATTTTTCATAATGTCTTTAAATTTATTGTGTTAGAAGTAAAAATGGACTTAAAAACATGAATATTATTTTCTATGAATTTTTGTTGTTTATTTCAAGACCTTGAAGTTCAAAATTCACCTATTTCAATTTAAATCCTAGAAAAATACTTAATGACTTAATATAGTAAAATTACGTAGAAAAATACCAAATTTTTACATCAGATAATTTATGTTGTGTTTTGATTGTAAAAAAGTTTCAAGTTCAAACAAGAATTTAACAATCGATTTTCATTGAAACATATCTCATTCCATTTCTAAAACCTAATTAGTCCTAGGAGAATCACTATTTCTTAACATCATACATGAAAATATTATTCGAAACATTTTAAAATTTTTATCACGGCATCTATGTATCATATCACAACACCATGACACGTCTCGTGTTTTACAGACTCCGTGTGATTTTTTAAGAATTAAAAACCATTAAGCTCCATGTTGCAGATCGAGTGTCGCAACCTAGATTTTTCATAATGTCTTTCAATTTATTGTATAAGAACTACAAATGGACTCGAAAATATGAATATGATTTTTTCCATAAATTTTTGTTAATTATTTCAGGCACTTGTAGTTCAAAATAGACCTATCTTAATTTAAATCATAGAAAAACACTTAATGACTTAATATAGTAAAATTTTGCAGAAAAAATACAAAATTTTTACATCAGATAATTTATGTTGTATTTTGATTGTAAAAAAGTTTCAAGTTCAATCAAGAATTTAACCATCGATTTTCTTTGAAACCTAACTCATTCCTTCTCTAAAACCTAATTAGTCCTAGGAGAATCTTTGTTTCTTAACATCCTATTTGAAAAGATTTGTCAAACTTTTTAAATTTTTATCACAGCGTCTACGTATCATATCACAATACTATGACAAGTCTCGTGTTTTTCAGACTCCGTATGAGTTTTTAAGTAATAAAAAACCATTTAAGCTCCATGTTTCCGATCGAGTGTCGCAACCTAGATTTTTCATAATGTCTTTAAATTTATTGTGTTAGAAGTAAAAATGGACTTAAAAACATGAATATTATTTTTCTATGAATTTTTGTTGTTTATTTCAAGACCTTGAAGTTCAAAATTCACCTATTTCAATTTAAATCCTAGAAAAATACTTAATGACTTAATATAGTAAAATTACGTAGAAAAATACCAAATTTTTACATCAGATAATTTATGTTGTGTTTTGATTGTAAAAAAGTTTCAAGTTCAAACAAGAATTTAACAATCGATTTTCATTGAAACATATCTCATTCCATTTCTAAAACCTAATTAGTCCTAGGAGAATCACTATTTCTTAACATCATACATGAAAATATTATTCGAAACATTTTAAAATTTTTATCACGGCATCTATGTATCATATCACAACACCATGACACGTCTCGTGTTTTACAGACTCCGTGTGATTTTTTAAGAATTAAAAACCATTAAGCTCCATGTTGCAGATCGAGTGTCGCAACCCTAGATTTTTCATAATGTCTTTCAATTTATTGTATAAGAACTACAAATGGACTCGAAAATATGAATATGATTTTTTCCATAAATTTTTGTTAATTATTTCAGGCACTTGTAGTTCAAAATAGACCTATCTTAATTTAAATCATAGAAAAACACTTAATGACTTAATATAGTAAAATTTTGAAAAAAAATCAAAATTTTTACATCAGATAATTTATGTTGTATTTTGATTGTAAAAAAGTTTCAAGTTCAATCAAGAATTTAACCATCGATTTTCTTTGAAACCTAACTCATTCCTTCTCTAAAACCTAATTAGTCCTAGGAGAATCTTTGTTTCTTAACATCCTATTTGAAAAGATTTGTCAAACTTTTTAAATTTTTATCACAGGCGTCTACGTATCATATCACAATACTATGACAAGTCTCGTGTTTTTCAGACTCCGTATGAGTTTTTAAGTAATAAAAAACCATTTAAGCTCCATGTTTCCGATCGAGTGTCGCAACCTAGATTTTTCATAATGTCTTTAAATTTATTGTGTTAGAAGTAAAAATGGACTTAAAAACATGAATATTATTTTTCTATGAATTTTTGTTGTTTATTTCAAGACCTTGAAGTTCAAAATTCACCTATTTCAATTTAAATCCTAGAAAAATACTTAATGACTTAATATAGTAAAATTACGTAGAAAAATACCAAATTTTTACATCAGATAATTTATGTTGTGTTTTGATTGTAAAAAAGTTTCAAGTTCAAACAAGAATTTAACAATCGATTTTCATTGAAACATATCTCATTCCATTTCTAAAACCTAATTAGTCCTAGGAGAATCACTATTTCTTAACATCATACATGAAAATATTATTCGAAACATTTTAAAATTTTTATCACGGCATCTATGTATCATATCACAACACCATGACACGTCTCATGTTTTACAGACTCCGTGTGATTTTTTAAGAATTAAAAACCATTAAGCTCCATGTTGCAGATCGAGTGTCGCAACCTAGATTTTTCATAATGTCTTTCAATTTATTGTATAAGAACTACAAATGGACTCGAAAATATGAATATGATTTTTTCCATAAATTTTTGTTGATTATTTCAGGCACTTGTAGTTCAAAATAGACCTATCTTAATTTAAATCATAGAAAAACACTTAATGACTTAATATAGTAAAATTTTGAAGAAAAATACAAAATTTTTACATCAGATAATTTATGTTGTATTTTGATTGTAAAAAAGTTTCAAGTTCAATCAAGAATTTAACCATCGATTTTCTTTGAAACCTAACTCATTCCTTCTCTAAAACCTAATTAGTCCTAGGAGAATCTTTGTTTCTTAACATCCTATTTGAAAAGATTTGTCAAACTTTTTAAATTTTATCACAGCGTCTACGTATCATATCACAATACTATGACAAGTCTCGTGTTTTTCAGACTCCGTATGAGTTTTTAAGTAATAAAAAACCATTTAAGCTCCATGTTTCCGATCGAGTGTCGCAACCTAGATTTTTCATAATGTCTTTAAATTTATTGTGTTAGAAGTAAAAATGGACTTAAAAACATGAATATTATTTTTCTATGAATTTTTGTTGTTTATTTCAAGACCTTGAAGTTCAAAATTCACCTATTTCAATTTAAATCCTAGAAAAATACTTAATGACTTAATATAGTAAAATTACGTAGAAAAATACCAAATTTTTACATCAGATAATTTATGTTGTGTTTTGATTGTAAAAAAGTTTCAAGTTCAAACAAGAATTTAACAATCGATTTTCATTGAAACATATCTCATTCCATTTCTAAAACCTAATTAGTCCTAGGAGAATCACTATTTCTTAACATCATACATGAAAATATTATTCGAAACATTTTAAAATTTTTATCACGGCATCTATGTATCATATCACAACACCATGACACGTCTCGTGTTTTACAGACTCCGTGTGATTTTTTAAGAATTAAAAACCATTAAGCTCCATGTTGCAGATCGAGTGTCGCAACCTAGATTTTTCATAATGTCTTTCAATTTATTGTACAAGAACTACAAATGGACTCGAAAATATGAATATGATTTTTTCCATAAATTTTTGTTAATTATTTCAGGCACTTGTAGTTCAAAATAGACCTATCTTAATTTAAATCATAGAAAAACACTTAATGACTTAATATAGTAAAATTTTGAAAAAAAATCAAAATTTTTACATCAGATAATTTATGTTGTATTTTGATTGTAAAAAAGTTTCAAGTTCAATCAAGAATTTAACCATCGATTTTCTTTGAAACCTAACTCATTCCTTCTCTAAAACCTAATTAGTCCTAGGAGAATCTTTGTTTCTTAACATCCTATTTGAAAAGATTTGTCAAACTTTTTAAATTTTTATCACAGCGTCTACGTATCATATCACAATACTATGACAAGTCTCGTGTTTTTCAGACTCCGTATGAGTTTTTAAGTAATAAAAAACCATTTAAGCTCCATGTTTCCGATCGAGTGTCGCAACCTAGATTTTTCATAATGTCTTTAAATTTATTGTGTTAGAAGTAAAAATGGACTTAAAAACATGAATATTATTTTTCTATGAATTTTTGTTGTTTATTTCAAGACCTTGAAGTTCAAAATTCACCTATTTCAATTTAAATCCTAGAAAAATACTTAATGACTTAATATAGTAAAATTACGTAGAAAAATACCAAATTTTTACATCAGATAATTTATGTTGTGTTTTGATTGTAAAAAAGTTTCAAGTTCAAACAAGAATTTAACAATCGATTTTCATTGAAACATATCTCATTCCATTTCTAAAACCTAATTAGTCCTAGGAGAATCACTATTTCTTAACATCATACATGAAAATATTATTCGAAACATTTTAAAATTTTTATCACGGCATCTATGTATCATATCACAACACCATGACACGTCTCGTGTTTTACAGACTCCGTGTGATTTTTTAAGAATTAAAAACCATTAAGCTCCATGTTGCAGATCGAGTGTCGCAACCTAGATTTTTCATAATGTCTTTCAATTTATTGTATAAGAACTACAAATGGACTCGAAAATATGAATATGATTTTTTCCATAAATTTTTGTTGATTATTTCAGGCACTTGTAGTTCAAAATAGACCTATCTTAATTTAAATCATAGAAAAACACTTAATGACTTAATATAGTAAAATTTTGCAGAAAAATACAAAATTTTTACATCAGATAATTTATGTTGTATTTTGATTGTAAAAAAGTTTCAAGTTCAATCAAGAATTTAACCATCGATTTTCTTTGAAACCTAACTCATTCCTTCTCTAAAACCTAATTAGTCCTAGGAGAATCTTTGTTTCTTAACATCCTATTTGAAAAGATTTGTCAAACTTTTTAAATTTTTATCACAGCGTCTACGTATCATATCACAATACTATGACAAGTCTCGTGTTTTTCAGACTCCGTATGAGTTTTTAAGTAATAAAAAACCATTTAAGCTCCATGTTTCCGATCGAGTGTCGCAACCTAGATTTTTCATAATGTCTTTAAATTTATTGTGTTAGAAGTAAAAATGGACTTAAAAACATGAATATTATTTTTCTATGAATTTTTGTTGTTTATTTCAAGACCTTGAAGTTCAAAATTCACCTATTTCAATTTAAATCCTAGAAAAATACTTAATGACTTAATATAGTAAAATTACGTAGAAAAATACCAAATTTTTACATCAGATAATTTATGTTGTTTTGATTGTAAAAAAGTTTCAAGTTCAAAACAAGAATTTAACAATCGATTTTCATTGAAACATATCTCATTCCATTTCTAAAACCTAATTAGTCCTAGGAGAATCACTATTTCTTAACATCATACATGAAAATATTATTCGAAACATTTTAAATTTTTATCACGGCATCTATGTATCATATCACATCACCATGACACGTCTCGTGTTTTTACAGACTCCGTGTGATTTTTTAAGATTAAAAACCATTAAGCTCCATGTTGCAGATCGAGTGTCGCAACCTAGATTTTTCATAATGTCTTTCAATTTATTGTATAAGAACTACAAATGGACTCGAAAATATGAATATGATTTTTCCATAAATTTTTTGTTATTATTTCAGGCACTTGTAGTTCAAAATAGACCTATCTTAATTTAAATCATAGAAAAAACACTTAATGACTTAATATAGTAAAATTTGAAGAAAAAATCAAAATTTTACATCAGATAATTTATGTTGTATTTTGATTGTAAAAAAGTTTCAAGTTCAATCAAGAATTTAACCATCGATTTTCTTTGAAACCTAACTCATTCCTTCTCTAAAACCTAATTAGTCCTAGGAGAATCTTTGTTTCTTAACATCCTATTTGAAAAGATTTGTCAAACTTTTTAAATTTTTATCACGGCGTCTACGTATCATATCACAATACTATGACAAGTCTCGTGTTTTTCAGACTCCGTATGAGTTTTTAAGTAATAAAAAACCATTTAAGCTCCATGTTTCCGATCGAGTGTCGCAACCTAGATTTTTCATAATGTCTTTAAATTTATTGTGTTAGAAGTAAAAATGGACTTAAAAACATGAATATTATTTTTCTATGAATTTTTGTTGTTTATTTCAAGACCTTGAAGTTCAAAATTCACCTATTTCAATTTAAATCCTAGAAAAATACTTAATGACTTAATATAGTAAAATTACGTAGAAAAATACCAAATTTTTACATCAGATAATTTATGTTGTGATTTAATTGTAAAAAAAGTTTCAAGTTCAAACGGAAGTTAACCATCGATTTTCTTTGAAACCAGATCTCTTCCTTCTCTAAAACCAAAATTGGCCTAGGAGAATCACAGTTTCTTAAACATCCTACATGAAAATATTTTTCAAAACTTTTTAATTTTTTATCACATCATCTATTATCATATCAAAACACCAGACCGTCTCGTGTTTTTCAGACTCCTGAGATTTTTTAAGAATTAAAAACCATTAAGCTCCATGATGCGATCGAGTGTCGCAACCATAGATTTTTCATACTGTCTTTACAATTTATTGTATAATAAGTAACAATGGACTCAAACCATGAATCTTATTTTTAGATATTTTTTGTTGATTATTACAAGACCTTGTAGATCAAAATGCACCTATCTCAATTTAAATCCTAGAAAAACACTTAATGACTTAACATAGTAAAATTACGCAGAAAAATCAAAATTTTTACTATCAGATAATTTATGTTGTATTTTGATTGTAAAAAAGCTTCAAGTTCAATCGAGAATTTAACCATCGATTTTCTTTGAAACCTAACTCATTCCTTCTCTAAAACCTAATTAGTCCTAGGAGAATCTTTGTTTCTTAACATCCTATTTGAAAAGATTTGTGAAACATTTTTAAATCTTTATCACAGCATCTATGTATCATATCACAATACCTATGACAAGTCTCAGTGTTTTCAAACTCCGTGTGATTTTTTAAGTAATAAAAAATCATTAAGCTCCATGTTGCCTGATCGAGTGTCGCAACCTAGATTTTTCATAATGTCTTTAAATTTATTGGATTAGAAGTAAAAAATGGACATAAAAACATGAATATTATTTTTCTATGAATTTTTGTTGTTTATTTCAAGACCTTGTAGTTCAAAATTCACCTATTTCAATTTAAATCCTAGAAAAAATACTTAATGACTTAATATAGTAAAATTACGTAGAAAAATACCAAATTTTACATCAGATAATTTATGTTGTATTTTGATTGTAAAAAAGTTTCAAGTTCAAATGAGAATTTAATCATCGATTTTCTTTGAAACCTAACTTATTCCTTCTCTAAAACCTAATTAGTCCAAGGAGAATCTTTGTTTCTTAACATCCTATATGAAAAGATTTTTCCAAACATTTTTAAATTTTTATGATAGCATCTATGTATCGTATCAAAACACCATGACATGTCTCGTGTTTTTTAGACTCCCTGTGATTTTTCTGTACTACTTAAAAAGATGTTAGTGGTGCTGAGTCTGCGTCACCCTTTCCCTACCGGCAGCGACTAGACGTGCGATGCGCCACCGCGTGAACACGTCGCGTGGCCTATCCGCTCCGCCCGGTCACGTCCAGTCTCATATCCGAGTCCAACTCCACCCCATCCTTCTCGGCGCCTGGAAGGCTACCCTGCCCTCTCTCTAGGAGCTAGGTAGGTAGGTCATGGTGAACACCGGTAAGGAGAGTCGGTTCCCGCTGGCATTGCCCCTGGCCACGCTCATTGGTTGTGAGCTCCGCACTGGAGGCTCCAAGCATCCCACCCTATGCTACGGCCACGCTGGCTTTGCCAAGTGCGACGAGGACTACTTCCTCGTTAAGCTCGATTGCCTCCGCGCCCCGGTGACCCCTCCACCGCCTTCTACGTCTTCACTGTATGCCCTTCTCCATCTTGCTTTCCCTGTCCGTCACTTCTTCCTTTCCATCCGCTCGCCCGGTCACCCTTGGCGGGCGCTTCTGCCTCTTCCGAGCCCTCATCCCCAACTCGTCGCCAGGGTTGCCATCTCCTGTCCTCCCTCAACTTTTCCTATTCCCATACCATTATAAATTGACTTTATTCCACAACCACACGCTTTACTCTGTTGTGGAATAAATTAAGTTAGCTTTATATCTGAATTAAATAATTTCTTCATTTTGTTTTCATTACAAAATCTATGATGGTTTAATACGAAAGGGCGACTTCATTTACAATGTCAATACAGGGAAGAAGACCAAAGTAAGACTTAATTCTGAGTTCAAACAAGATTGTTGAAGTAGTCAGTGGCTCAGTGCCAAATTTGTCTTTATGCAGGATTTTTAATTTGGCTTATTTTAGCAATTATGTCTAATGTGTTGTAATACGCGAAGTTAATATTTTAAAAAGCATGGAAACATCGGTAAAATTTAACAATGTTGTCAGCAAAACCGTAGATACTTATAACTTGTAAGGAGTAAATACTTATGATGCAATGTTCTTGTAGGTTCCCCGCTTGGTAAGGATACACTCTAATGAGATGGAGGTAAGTTGCTCCAGATTTGTAATTGAACTATTGAACAGTATTTTTTAATCGGATATGGTCAGTTTTTCCTTTTTAAGCAAATATGCTTTTAGGTTAATGTCTTTATATTTTTTGGTCAATATAGGATATCCAGGAAGCACATGCTGGCCAGATTGTTGCTGTGTTTGGTGTTGATTTTTTCAGGTAAATTTTGAGTGATATATAGGCTATTCAAGAAGTATTTATGTCTACTATATTGCCATGTGCTTTTCCATTTTTTGTTAGCATTTTTGGATCTTTTGCGCTGTTGTGCATTGGTCTGATAAATTATTTCTTCTATCAAAGGTGATACATTTACAGATGGAGTGGTAAAATATACCATGACTTCCATGAATGCTCCTGAACCTGTGATGTCCTTGGTTGTTTCCCCTATTTCTAAGGATTCTGAAGGACAAGTAACTGATTTCTATTTCAATTAATGTTATATTTAATTTTCATACCATATATGTGGTAAATAGTTATTAATTACAATAACATTTCAGTTTTCAAATGCTCTAAATCATTTCCATAAAGAGGATCCTACTTTCTGTGTAGGTCTGGATCCAGAAAGTGGAGAGGTATTTTTTTCCCTGTGTGGTTTAAAGTATAATTTTTATTTGATTAAAGATCTATCAAAGCATAAATTTGATTTGATTAAAGAGCTATCATTATGTGGTATAGAGTATAAATTTGATTTGATTAAAGAGGTATCCTTGTGTGGTTTAAACTTTAAAGTATAAATTTAATTTCAGTCGATTATTTCTGGGATGGGTGAGCTGCATTTGGATATCTACGTTGAACACATCAAGAGAGTACAAGGTAATAAACGCTTAGTTCAATGGCATAATTGGTTCCCTTGGCTATATGTGTGAAACAATTTAGCATTGATGGATGCTAATTTTACTCCAAGCTTGTAGCTGCAATGTTATATTGCCAGTGTTTGAGGAAATCCTCCTTAAAATGGCAGCAAACATGTCAGTCCTTTTGTGGGATATTATGTTCATATCATGTCTAATTGACCTTTGATATGTTGATTAAGCGACAGATGTCTTGATATGCTGATTAAAGAGGTGGATTACTTAACGATACTTACAGAGTACTGACATCCAGGGCAATAGGAAAAATACAGTAAAACAAGTAAACAACAGGTTTACTCTGGACAGTCATAAAATAAAATTTTCTACTTGTCTTGGCCCGTTTTGTGTGAGAGAATAATATAGTTGTCCAGCAAACATACCCTCAAAATTAAAACTTGGCCAGAACATGTTCGTTACTCTCTTTTTTCTAACTAGCATGTTTGCTATATAAAAATGATTATGTAGTTTTTGTGGTAACTTTTAGTGCATTTTTGTAATGAAGTTGTAACCAGATTACGATGAATGTTATTTTAGCATGTTTTAAGTTAATTTATATTATTTGCATGGTTTTTTAATATTATAACTATTCGTTGCAACAGACACTTTTCATGGAAGAAACATATGATCATTTTGTAACCATGAAATAAATTTAGATGTTTGTTAGAAGTAGATATAATCTTCGTGCTTAAGATACTTTTAGCTAGCATGCTTACTAGATAAAAATAATTATGTGAATTTTATGGTAACTTTTAAATACATTTCCACAATAAAGTTGTAACCAAATTATGATGAATATTATTTTATAATATTTTAATTATTTATATTATTTGCATGATGTTTTTTAAATATTATAATTTTTCCCATTGCAACGCACGGACTCTCAACTACGGGCTCTCAACTAGTAAGAATTAAAAAACCATTAAGCTCCATGTTGTTGATCGAGTGTTGCAACCTAGATTTTTCATAATGTCTTTAAATTTATTGGATAAGAACTAAAAATGGACTCAAAAAGATGAAAATGATGTTTCTATTAATTTTTGTTGACTATTTCAGGCCCTTTATAACGCCCAGATTTAATAAATCCGGACCTTTATTGAAATTTCATAGAAAATCAATAAATCAAGACGTTCATCACATGACCACGTACAATACGATCAATCATTCACGGTTCGTAGACTGTATTAGTACAAAAGTGAATAAAGTGAAGAGAAACTAATAAAACAAAGGTCCTAGATGAACGCCTCCTTCTAGTCTCGCCTTGACTGGGTCGCTACTCCAGACCTTCATCCTCCTCGTAGTAGACGGGCTCTGGTGGTATAAGTCAATGGGGGTGAGTACAATCGTACTCAGCAAGTCACCGAATGCAAATATAATGCAGATTAATAACAAGGAAGGTAGTGGCTAATTTTTGCGAAAAAGCATATTT
The DNA here is from genome assembly GCA_019279435.1 of Zizania palustris. Classification (NCBI taxonomy): domain Eukaryota; kingdom Viridiplantae; phylum Streptophyta; class Magnoliopsida; order Poales; family Poaceae; genus Zizania; species Zizania palustris. Next base: position 109,203,611 of record JAAALK010000283.1, on the reverse strand, counting down.
GTAAAGCATTTAAATGTGAACAAGTTATTTATACGGAAAGTAAACATGTGTATGCATCATCTTCTAACTCGAGGGGTACAGTTAGCCCACCCTCGCTCAATAGTCCTTACATGCCATGAATAACTCAACCATTAAAACAATTGTAAACTAACTGCGAGAAGTCACACAACCCGCCCTTGACCGTGGGCTCGGCTTTTCGAAAAGATTGAAAACTCTGATCAGAGGTGTACCACTGTACCCACAAGGCACGCACTCATCTCTTACACCATAGAGTAACGAGATGACCCATACCACGGGAACTCGTGCCAAAACCTTCCATATTATCCGCCTCGACCCGACAGCACCCTCTTATGGGTTTCATATGGTGCCCCGACGCGTTGAGCCAACACCATATCCCCCTTGAGCCACGTCGGTACAAGTCACCCGCAGGTTGCCACTTGCCCCCTCCACTATGGTGCATCGAGTCGGTTTGTTCCATACTTCCAATTAGGACTTACCCATTAGACTTGTGGTTAGTACGGAAGTGCTTTGCAACAGATCCCGCAGACCGGTCCTTATAGTGCCCCGGGTGCGACCAACCAATGCCCTAGCTTGCACCCAGAACCCACCATACTTATAACATAGCCAACTCCAACAGAGTCTAGAGACGAGAATAACAGGGAAATACATATAGTAGAATCCATCTATCTACGACTCATTCTTTTATCCTATAGCAGTTGTGTCGGTACATTGGACACTAGCTAATATAATATTGTAGAGTGACAAGGAGTGTAGGCTCAATAAGCATGGCTTGGGTTTGCACACAAGGACGGGGATCTAATAAATATAATGTGTAGGGCTTTGAGATTAGACTAATGCAATATTATCCTATGAGTTATAGCGATAATTTATTAAAACATGGGCTCAATGATGATCAAAATGGGGGTTATGACTTTTCTTGATCAGCAAATGGTGATGGAGGAACCTCGGGGTAAAACTCTGTCTCCTCGACAATCTCGTAGTCTTCTTGATACGGAAAAATTACATAAAACATTCAATAAACAATCAAAATATCACAAAAACATAAGCATCCAAGTTTTATGAATTGAATATGTGAAATAAACTTTTTTATTCTGAGGTTATATTGAATAATATTAAAAGTTAAAGTTTAGGGGTTTTTCCTAATTTATTTCATGATTTATAAATTTATCCCTAAGGGGTTTTTATCCATTTATCTAATAATAATATTTTGGGATAAGCTTCCTTCTATGGGGAAAACACGTTGGTGTTACATGGAAGGTGATAACCGTCGGTAGGGGGGAAGGAATCCGGGCTCATATCGGTGGATACGGGCGGCCGACGGCGAGAAAAAGGAAGGGGATCGCTGGGAAAGGAAAGGGTAGGGGGTTCTATCACGCCCCGATTTAATAAATCAGGACATTTATTGAAATTCCACAGAAAATCAATAAAACAAGACGTTCATCATGCGACCACGTACAATACGAGCAATCATTCATGGTTCGTAGACCATATTAATAAAAAAGTGAATAAAGGTGAAGAGAAACTAATAAAACAAAGGGTCCTAGATGAATGCCTCCTACCAGTCTCGCCTTGACTGGGTCGCTACTCCAGACCTTCATCCTCCTCGTAGTAGACGGGCTCTGGTGGTGTAAGTCAACGGGGGTGAGTACAAACGTACTCAGCATGGCCACCAGATGCAAATATAATGCAGAGTAATAACAAGGGAGATCGTGGCTAATTTTGCGGAAAAGCGTAATTGTAAAGCATTTAAATGTGAGCAAGTTATTAGTACTGAAATGTAAACATGTGTATGCATCATCATCTTCTAACTCGAGGGGTACAGTCAGCCCCACCTCGCTCAACAGTCCTTACATGCCATGAGTAACTCAACCATTCAGACAATTATAAACTAACTGCGAGTAGTCACACAACCCGCCCTTGACCGTGGGCTCGGCTTTTCGAAAAGATTTGATTACTCTGATCAGAGATGTACCACTGTACCCACAAGGCACGCACTCATCACTTACACCAAAGTTTAACGAGATGACCCATACCACGGGAACTCGTGCCAAAACCTTCCATATGGTCCTCCTCGACCCGACAACACCCTCTTATGGGTTTCGTATCGTGTCTCGACGTGTCGAGTCTCACCATACCCCCCTTGAGCCACGTCGGTACAAGTCACCCCCAGGTTGCCCCTTGCCCCCTCCACTATGGTGCATCGAGTCGGATTGTTCCATACTTTTAGTTAGGACTTACCCATTAGACTTGTGGTTGGTACGAAAGTGCTTTGCAACAGATCCCGCAGACCGGTCCTTATAGTGCCCCGGGTGCGACCAACCAGTTCCCGAGCTTGCACCCGGAACCCACCATACTTATAACATAGCCAACTCCAACAGAGTCCAGAGACGAGAATAACGGGGAAATTCATATAACAGATTCCAACTATCTACGACTCATTCTTTTATCCTATAGCATTTGTGCCTGTACATTGGGCACTAGCTAATATCTTTATAGTAGAGGGACAAGGAGTTAAGGCTCAATAAGCATGGCTTGGGTTTGCACTCAAGGACGGGGATCTAATAAATATAAGTGTAGGGCTTGATATTTGACTAATGCAATAATATCCTATGAGTTATAGCGGTAGTTATGAAAACTGGGCTCAATGATGTTCAACTATTTCCACAGGAGGGTTTGATGACTTGCCTTGATCCGTGAACGGTGAAGGTGGAACCTCGAAATAGAACTCCGGATCTTCGACGACGTTGTAGTCTTCTCGATATGGAAAAGTAAATAAAGAATTCAATAAACAATCCAAAACAAATCAACCATACCAACATACATGTTTCTGTTGGGTTAAGTAAAGGAGATAGGGTTTAAAGTTCTATGAATTTATTACCTAAATATTTAAGATTAAATTTTAATGAGGTTTCTGAATTTTAATACTTGATATAAGTATTTTTCCTTAAGGAGGTTTTTATTTTATCTTCCCTTTTTAGGGATGAAGTAAAAAGGTATAGAATAACATTATTATTTTAATTGTAGTAAAAGTAGTGAACTTTAAGTCATTAGGTCTTCTGAACTTATTATATAAGTTTTTATGATATTCTTATAAAGTGTTGGAATTTTATTATCAGAATTAATTAATTATCCTGTTAAGGCTTTTGTAATACTATTTAATAGAATAAAATGAACATTCTATTTTTATTGACTTAAAAACAGGGAAATGGAGTTATTAGATCCTCTAAAATTAATCTATAAATTTTAAGGGTTTTTCAGAATTATTTAATGAAATATTAATTTGAATCCTAAAGGGAACTTTGCTTGATTATTTAATAAGAATATTATGTGCCAAATAATCATATTGTTTTTATTGCATAAAAGTGTAGAGAATAAAGAGACAAATTTTCTAGAATTGAAATGGTCTAATTTGGAGTTAAATTGAGCAAGATATGAATTTTCTAAGTTTAAAACAAATTCCTGAATTTTTATTAAACTAAAAACAGTTCTTGGTCCAAGATGGACCGAACCCACCGTGCACCAGGCACTATTGGCATGAACCGGGATGATTTGGACCGTTGGATCTGGATCCAACGGCCATATGCAATGCGGGGCGGTTAAGTGATGATCAACGGCCGTGAGGCCTCAGTACCCCTTTGACCGAGTGGACGGCCCAGATTGAACCTTGGTGGGTTTTAATCGTAACCGTCCATCTCAGATCGTATGGCGCCGAGCCCGTCCGGCACGCGTGTGGCACAGGGGAAGCCGAGGGCTTTGTCCCCAGCGCTGGCCGAGCAACGGCGAGCGGTGAACGGTGGCGGCGAGGGTTAACCGGCAGGGCTAGGGCCTAAAATGGAACCAGTAGAGCAAGGGGAGCTCAGGCGTACCAGCGACGACGACGACGGGGCAGTGGCGGCGGTCAGCGGCGAGAAGAGGCGGAGGAGGCCTTCGGGTCCGACGACGGCGAGGCGCTCCGGTGGTGTTCCGGCCCAACAGAGGTGGGGCCGGGGACGGGGATGTGACGCTGGTCCTTCTGGTGGCGACGGCGAGGGAGGCGGTGGCTTGGAGCGCCGACGAGGGCTTGCCAGAGTGCGAACAGAGGCACAACCCGAAAAATGAGGGCGATGGCTCGGGATGGGGAGGGCTTGAGTGGTTGAGGTGTGGGCGGGATGCGGTGGGGCGGTGGCCTTTTATAGGGGTCACCGGAGGCGAAGTTTGCAAGGTTAAACGGGGTAACCCGAGGGCTTCCAAAATGGCACCGGCGAGGTTTCCATATACGCGGTTACTTGCCATCCGGGAGGGGAAAACGTGTGGGAAAGGATGGAAAGGGACCGCCGGCGAGAGGGGGCATGTAGGACCGAAAGTAGCGACCAGAGGGGGGGTGAATGGGCGCCTTAAAAATTCTTTCAAATATATGGCCTGTTCCCAACACCCAACACACCTCAAAAGACTTAGCAGCAGAGTATGAACAGATTGCCTAAGTCTAAAAATATCTAGCCTAGAAGCAACTGATGTCTAATCAGAAAATCACCAAAGAAGGGCTACTAGGCAGATAAACAAAATATGCTAGATATGGCAGGTCAAACTTCTCAATGGATGATCTAAGTATATATAAAATGAGATGAGAAGTTACTGTTCAGATCTGTCTCCTGTTCGAAACTTGTCGAAGCCTACTCTGTTGGTCGAAGCCTACTTCGGAGGTCAGTGGCGAAGTCTGCCGAAGGCTGTTGTGAAAGTGCCGAAGGTTTGATGTCTATCCTAGTTCGAGTGCGAGTGAGAGTGAAGTATGCTTTGAAGCTAAGTATGACAGTGTCGAAGCTTGCTTCGAACAGCGAGCTTCGAAGGCTAGACTTTGAACAGAAAGCTTCGAACAAGCTCACAGAAAAGCAACCTCCGAAAGAGAAGCGAAGCCAAACATGCAGCAGCAAGTTCAACTTCGAAGCCAACTGGGTTACCTTCGAAGCTAGTAGTATCAAGGTATGACCTTCGAACCACAGACAAGCTTCGAATCGATGTATGCTGAAGTTGACACAAAAGAAGTCGAAGCCTACAATCACACTTCGAGAAAACAAACTCTGAACTCACACACTGAGACCTTCGGAACAGACAGCTGCACACTTCGAGCGAAGTATATCAGAGAGACATGCTCTGAAGCCAAAACTTCGAAGCATGTCAAAGACGGTCGAAGTATGTCAAGCTGACAGTGCACAAAACCAGACTTCGGACTAGCAACACAGGACACAACGTGAAGTCGAAGTTCAAGCGAAGCCCTCGAGAATGTCAGATCGAAACCTGCCTCACGGAGCTGAGGGACTTCGAACAGAGAGAAGGGGCTTCGCCAGAAACAGCCGGAAAAGAGACTTTAGCCTTGTCAATTCGATCAAAAAGTTGCGCAGAAAAGCAAGCTAGAGTACTAGTGTACTGTTGCTACAGTGAGTAGGTACTACTTTGCAGCACACAAGAACTAGTACTACTTCCGTGAAGAACAGGAGCAACAGAAGCACAAACACTCAAGAAAAATGGCTATGCACGTGAAACGAAGCCATAAAAACTGCTGCAGATATGTTGTGCACAATCAGAGAATAGAAGATTCACTGCATCAGGAAAAACTGAATAAATGCAAGACAAAATATCAAGAGTAGGAGCCTGGCGGCGCACAACAGGAGAGAGACAAACGCAGGAACCAAAAAATGACCCAGGGAATGAATGAAAAGTGATTTTTGGAAGGGTAGTCCAACCCTAGGGATTGGGGCCCTATTTATAGGCTGCCCAATGGCCTAGAATATTCCACCAGCCCCTTAGGGTTTTTACAGACGCTAAAATAAAGGAAAAGACTAAACTGCCCTTAGGAATTTTTACAGACTCGACTGACAGACTGTGGGCCTAGAGATACAAATGACTTATCCGGAAGCTAAGCTTTCGTAGCGACTACGGCTTCTCTTCTGGACAGTCGGATACAAGATCGACGGTTGTCAGTTTTGCGCCGAAACTGACAAAGCCTCCACCGACTTTGCACCAGGTACCCGGATTGGGCCGGCCCAATTCCGCAGCTCTCTCAGCCCGGCAATCACTCACCGCCCGTGTACCTGAGTCAATCCTGGTCAACAGCCCAGTGAGTCTTCTACTACTCCTAGCCCATGTACCCGGATTGGGTCAGCCCGACTCCGCAGCTCTCTCAGCCCGACAGTCGCTCGCTGCCCGTGTACCTGAGTCACACGCTGCCCATGAAATAGCAGATCTTCACTCTTCTCAGTCCTCTTTGACTATCGTTGACAATGACTCATCACATCTGGAGCCATGAGGCCCACACTATTCAGCATGGCTCCTCAATCTCCTCCTTGATGAGTGCATTGTCAACACTTCACTTCTAGCTCTTTAGAACCTGCGAACAACTATGGAAACACGAAAACAAAGCACAAGAAAACAAGGAAGAAGAAAATAAAGTAAAAGTTTAACCCTAATGACCAAAAGCCGAACAAAAGCAAGAAGCGGTCATTATGGTTAACCAAAAGTAAAAGCTCAACATGAGTACGATCTCAGAAACATCAACAAGGAGATCAAAAGAGTAAGGACAAACGGGACAAAGACCCCCTTAAACTCACATTCCAAGATTTCTCCCCCTTGTTGACAAGTGAACTCATCAAGCACTCAAAAGAGACACAGACTCCCCCTAAAACGCAACTCCACCTCAAAATATGCAATGAATGCAATTGGGGTGCAAGTGGAGTGAGTAAAGCATGCTTCTCAGATATGATTGACTGCAATTACAACATTGAACAGATACAGCAAAAGACATACTGTCTAAGATACATGGCATGATCAGTGCAACAAATGATATCTAAAGAAAGTTATTAGCACGCATTTTCAATTTTCGCAAACAAAAACATCACCACATTTTCCAGTTGAAAAGCAAGGTAAAGCATGAGATGCAAAAGCTAACTGATATCTACCAAGATAAGCATTGTCCAAAACAAAATGCTTCAGCAAACTTGTTATCATTTCAATTTTCAGGCTTTTTCTGTTCTCTTTTTCATTTATGCCGGGGGTTATTTGCATGTCAAACCTTATGCTGACCGACCAAGTCAAGCCTAGGCCAGATCTGGACCATCAGAAGCTTAAGACATTGGTCTTGGCATACACTACATTGTCCTAGTTCATACCAAGGTGCTATGGTACGCAGTCCAAAACAATGCAATGCGACAAAGCAAACCCACCTGGTTCTTTGCAAGTAATGCATAAAGAGGCATAGAATTTTCATTTTTTTTTGATTTTTCATCATTTTTATAGCCTATTTCCATGTTTTTAAAGCAGAAAGATGTCCAAGTTGCATGTTCGCATCTAAGTCAGGAACTAGCTACACGGCATGTAACAGATAGCAAAAACATTCAGCCTACACATGCTAGTTACCAGAAGAAATGGTGATCATTTTTCAGGTTTTAAAGCATAAAAGCCATGCATATGACAGATATCAGACATATCAATTGAACTGAACCAAAGCATGATCATTGACAAGTATTCAAAAGCATGTACCAGCTTGAATAAGTAAAGCAAATCAATCATATAACAAAAGCAGCTCAATCGTGTGATATGTGAATATGCCAGATATGAATACACACAAAAAGACTCAAGAAAAAGAGTAAAGAAGAAAGAAGACTGACGCAAAATATCCTAGAAAGGATACACAACATCCAAATACCCTCGTAAACGCTCAAAGGTAGACTGATCTAGGGGTTTGGTGAAAATGTCAGCCAACTGATGATGGGTGTCAACATGAACAAGGTCAATGACACCTTTCTCATATTGATCCCTCAGAAAGTGAAAGCGCACATCAATGTGTTTGGTTTTTGAATGGAGACACGGGTTTTTCCCTACACTAATTGCACTGGTGCTGTCGCAAAACAGTGGAACCCTTGTAGGAAAGAACAACCCAAAATCTCGCAGAGTGGAAATCATCCAAACCAACTGTGAGCAGCAGCTAGCAGCAGCTACATACTCAGCCTCAGTGGTCGAAAGAGCAACTCTATATTGCTTTCGAGAAGACCAAGAGACAAGAGAAGAACCAAGAAACTGGCAAGTACCGGAAGTCGACTTGCGATCCAACCGGCACCCACCAAAGTCGGCGTCCGAAATCCAGATAAATCAAGAGATGATGATGCTGAATAGTAAAGACCAAGATCGGGCGCATAAGTGAGATACCCGAGGATGCGCTTAACAGCCTGCCGATGAGACGCGCGTGGTGAAGACTGAAAATGCGCGCAAAGTCCCACGACGAACTGAATGTCCGGTCTGGTCACCGTCAAGTACAGCAGCAAACCGATCATCCCTCGAAACTCTCTCTCATTGACCTTGACACCGCTTTCGTCCTTGTCTAGACCCCCAGATGTGCCCATCGGGGTCATCTGCGGCTTCAATTCACCACCAAAGTCAAATTTTTTCAACATATCACGAGTGTACTTACCTTAGTGGATGAAGGTACCGTCCTTGGTCTGCTTGATCTGGAGCCCTAAGAAATACTTGAGCTCACCCATTAGGCTCATCTCAAACTCACTGTGCATCTGCTCAGAAAACTTGGACACAAGATCATTAGTAGTACCACCAAAAATAATATCATCCACGTAAATTTGAGCAACCAAGAAATTAGAAGCAACTCTGAGCAAAAAGAGAGTCTTATCCACCGAACCCATCACAAAGCCCTTCCCCAACAAAAATTGCTTCAACCGATCATACCAAGCCCTGGGGCTTGCTTCAACCCGTATAAAGCCTTTTGAAGCTTAAAAACATGTCGAGGAAACTTAGTTTTCTCAAAACCAGGGGGCTGCCTAACATAAACTTCCTCCTCTATGAACCCGTTCAGAAAAGCACTCTTAACGTCCATTTGAAAAAGCTTAAAACCCTTCGAAGCGGCATAAGCTAAGAGAACGCGAATGGACTCAAGACGGGCAACGGGGGCGAAAGTTTCTTTAAAATCAATACCCTCTTTCTGGCAAAAACCCTGGCCAACTAGTCGAGCTTTGTTGCGCACCACAACCCCATCTTCACCTTGTTTGTTCTTGACCACCCACTTGGTGCCTATGGGGTTGCATCCTGGTGGCGGCTCAACTAGTGTCCAAACCCGATTACGGACAAAATTCTCAAGCTCTTCTTGCATAGCGTTAATCCAATTAGAATCAGAAAGAGCATGAGAAACGTCTCTGGGCTCAAAAGATGCAACAAAAGCAGATTCGGAAAACACAGCAAGAGAGTTACCAGACGAACGCAAAGTTCTCTAAGTCAAATCACCGATGATGAGCTCTGAGGAGTGATCACGCTGAACTGCTTGGGTTCCCTGGTGATCTGAAGTCACCTCACCAGAGTCAGCAGCTGGCACCTCTAGACTCGACTGAGGGGGCTCAATCGAAGTGGAAGAAGTGATCAGAGGTCCGCCCTCGTCCTCAGTCAAAGTCTCAGAAGGTGTGGGCTTTGCAGGGGGTGCAGAAGGCCCACCCTCATTAGCGGCTGGAGTATCCTCATCTTCCTCAAAGATGGACTCTCCGAGCTCACCATCAGAAGGCTCAAAAGAAGGAGTCAAAGAAGGCAAGGACTCATCAAATGAAACCTCACAAGTCTCGACAAGCAGTTGGGATTCGAGGTTCCAAACACGGAATCCTCGAGAATGCAAAGCGTAGCCAAGAAAAACACCGTCCCAGCAACGAGACTCAAACTTTCCAAATGCCCTCCCTTCTTCAGCACAAAGCACTTGCAGCCAAACGCTCGCAAGTGGCTCACCTTGGGCTGTCTGCCAAACCGCAACTCGTATGAGGTCTTACCTAGGTAAGCTCTAAGAAAAATGCGGTTGGCTAGATAGCAAGCCGTGTTCATGGCTTCAACCCAAAAACGCCTAGGAGTCCTATGCTCATCGAGCATCGTCCTGGCCATCTCGACTAGCGTGTGGTTCTTTCGTTCCACAACGCCATTCTGTTGGGGAGTGTAAGGAGAAGAAAACTGATGGTCAAGACCTTGATCACTACAAAAGCTGACGAACTAAGAATTTTTGAACTCAGAGCCGTTGTCTGAGCGAATTGCTCGCATCCGACCATTGTTCTCATTCTTCAACTTCAAAATCAGGTCATGAACAAACTAAAAAGTTTCATCCTTAGATTCCAAAAAGAAAACCCACGAGAATCGAGAAAAATCGTCAACAATGACAAGTGCATACCACTTCCCACCAACTGAACGTACCCGAGCTGGACCAACAGTGTCCAAGTGTAAAAGCTCACCCGGATACGAAGTCATCACCTGAGTCACAGGTGAGTGAGAAGCGGCAACCATTTTCCCATGACGACAGGGATGACAAACTAGATCTTTCTCCATTTTAAGCTTGGGCAATCCTCGGATGAGGTCCATAGAGCTTAACCTGACTAGCAGATCAAAACTCAAATGACCTAACCTCCTATGCCACTTCTAGAGCTCAGAAGAAGATCCAGCAATCAAGCAGCGAGAAGGGCCAAAAGAACTAGAGAAGTCAATTCGAAAAACTTTACCGAATGGTAAAATCTGGCAAATCAAAGACCCTCTAGAATCAAACACGGAAGAATTGCCCTTCTTAAAACGCACTTCCAATCCATCCTCAAGAAGTTGCGAAACAGAAATCAAATTGAAGTTCAAATTTTTAACCAATGCAACATTCTTTAAAGAGAAATGATCTGAAATGCGAATTGAGCCAATGCCACTTACTTTCCCTTGACCACTGTTCCCGAAAGTGATGTACTCTTTGGAGCTCGGGGGAGTGAGACTGTAGAACCATCTGCGATGTCCCGTCATGTGGCGAGAGCATCCTGAGTCCATGATCCAAACGTCCTCCAGTCCCCGATCCTGCACAATCAGTGGCTGTAAGTGGGAGCAAATGGTCCGGCACCAGGTTTAGAAAAAGAGCTAAACCAGTGTCGAGCCATCTGCTCAAAAGACAGAAAGCGGAAATCATCATGAGAGTTCGGACCAAAACGCGGCTCAAAGCGTGGTCCTCGGTTCTGCCTAATGATTCGGTCACGAGGTCCAGGACCGTAGCCAACACGGCCTGGAGCTCTGCCGGAACGACCACCACCAACTGGAGCACGGACAAGAAAGCCGTCTCCTCTACCACCACCTACACGACGCGGCCTGGCTTCCAGCCTCTCTTTGTGTCGAGGAACCCGCGGTCTACCACCCTGCTGGTAGAACTGCTCCTGATCACCACGAGCTCTCTCTGCTCTCTCAACCTGCTTCCTCCTGAAGCAAAACTCCGCAAGATGCCCATTTCTCTGACAGTACTCACAATGGTAGGTGGGCTTCTTGGGATGTGGTTGAGGCTTGGGGTTCTTGGGCTTAGTGGTGTTAGGTGTTGTCTTCTTGGGCTGAGAGGGTCCAAGAAGAGAGTCTAGAGAGGTGTGGAGGTGTTTGGGCTTTGGAACCCAGATAGGTTTCTTGGGTGGAGCTTTGAGTGGTTCATGAATTACTCCATCCTTGGGCTGACAAGCCTGGGAAGACTCAGTGGAGTGAGTCTTGGGGTATCTCTGCTCAGGAATCATTTTACTCCACTCCACCGCTCGGCTAATGGCACTCTCAAAGTCAGCCTTGGTGTAGGTGTAACCTACCCCAAACCCATCCTGCCTCTTGAACTGCTGGATCATCATGCCGAGCCGTGGCTCTCTGGCACTGATCCAACTCAGGATAGAACGGAGGTAAAAGTTCTCATTCTGAGAATCAGCTAGCTCCTCTCTCAAGGAAGCTAGAACCTCCACCTGAGACAAGCAGGTCTCACACTCACTCTCTACTTGGACAGACTTCTCGACTTTCAGCTTGATCAACTCAAGTCTAAGAGACAGACAGTTCTCACAGATAGTGGGTGGAACTGACAATGTCTCAAGCTCTAGCCTGGTCTGTGCAAGCTCAGCTCTCAACCTCTCCAATTCACCCAAATACTCATCGCCCTTGGATTTCAGCTCAGCTAAGGCAGCTAGATGAGATGGGCAATCAACACAGGGTGCGACGACAGTGGCTTGAGCATCTTTCAGCTCCAGCTGAGCACTTTTAAGCTCAGTGGCCAAAGCGTCCCTCTCATCAACCCTTTCCGTGTACTTGGACTTCAGAGTCGACAAGTCACATAGAAGCACCTCACACTTCGAGCACTCACTGCTATCACCCAAGCAGGGGGAAGAAGATAAACTCTCAATAATGTCGTTGGCCACGGCAAGCTCACTCTCTAATTCGTCTATCCTTTTCTTAGCCCCCCTAAGAAGTTTCTCCCGATATTTCAACTCCTGATGATTGCTCTCGAGTAAATCAACAATTTCACGCTCATAAGATGATACCTTTTCGTTGTCATCGTCGGAGTCATCGGTGGAGCTCTTTTCTTCCTTATCCCCAAGAGCCATTGAGCAGAAGCTGTTGCGAGATCTTCGGCGCTGGTGTGAGTGGCTCTTCGGTCTGTCCCCGAAGGCCATGAAGCAGAGGCCCGCCGGATCGTCCTTGTCCTTCCCCTTCCTGATGACGATCTCCTCATCGCTTGAGCTTGAAGAAGAGGAAGAAGACGTGGACTGCTTGGAGTAGCTCTTCTCCATCTCAACGAAGAAGGCCTTGTCGCGCTTCTTGTTCTCTCGCCGGTAGTCCTTCAGGGCCTTTTTGAAGAATCTGGTCTTCGGCTTGCCCTTGTTGAAGGAGGAGCTCTCGTGCTTGCCGGAGTCGTGGAAGCCACCACTGGTGCCCTTCTTGTGGCCATTGCGCTTGGGGCAGTCAGCGATGAAGTGTCTTGGATCACCACACTCAAAGCACCCTGATTTTGTGCCGTGTCTTTTGAACATTCTCTTATCATAAACACGACGCACCTGGTTGTTAAAAAGACACAAATCATCATCTCCCAAAGACTCAAGCTGGTCCTCAGTGATAGACATCAAAGAGAACCCAGCACAGCTCAAAGAGGAAGGATCAACAGAAGGTGTAGCACGGGCCAGGGACTTTGATCCTGAACCAGCGAGATTTGATCTTAGCTGGATATCAACCTCAGTGGCCTTCAGCTTGCTAAAAAACTCAGAAATGGTCAAGGTATCATAAGAAGTGCTCTTAACAATAGAGGATACCTTGATCTCCCAGATCTTTGGGTCCAAGGTATGGAGAACCTTGAGCACCTTCTCGTGATATGAGACTAACTGAGCACCCTCAGCCTTGTTGTCCCGAAGCTTGTTAATGATCGATTGAAAATAACCAAACAAAGCTTCAACAGATTCACCCGGCTTTTGTGTGAAGTTCTCGTACTCACGCCGGTAGGTCTGATAGAGCCGAGCCTTGACCTGGGCTGTTCCCTCATGGTTTGCCTTGAGGGTAGCCCAGATCTCTCTCGTAGTGGAGAGGTGGCTCACACGCTCAAACTCAGTGGGACCTAAACCAGAAAAGAGAATGTTCACGGCTTTACTATTGCTCAGATGCTGAGCAATGATACCAGGAGTACCATGCTTAGCAACTGGCAAAATGACAAACGTATCGTGAACACAAATGTCCCAGATGTCCGAGCCCTGGCTCATGAGATAGGCTCGCATGCGAGTCTTCCAATAGTTATAGCCATAGGCTTCCAAGGACGGGACCTTGCCAGGAGAAGTCATGATCACTACTGGGATTTAGAACCGGTTAAGGTATGGAAAAACCCTAACCTCACTCTGATACCACTTGTAGGACCGAAAGTAGCGACTAGAGGGGGGGTGAATGGGCGCCTTAAAAATTCTTTCGAATATATGGCCTGTTCCCAACACCCAACGCACCTCAAAAGACTTAGCAGTAGAGTATGAATAGATTGCCTAAATCTAAAAATATCTAGCCTAGAAGCAACTGATGTTTAATCAGAAAATCACCAAAGAAGGGCTACTAGGCAGATAAACAAAATATACTAGATATGGAAGGTCAAACTTCTCAATGGATGATCTAAGTATATATAAAATGAGATGAGAAGTTACTGTTCAGATCCGTCTCCTCTTCGAAACTTGTCGAAGCCTGCTCTGTTGGTCGAAGCCTGCTTCACAGGTCGAAGCCTGCTTCGGAGGTCAGTGGCGAAGTCTGCCGAAGGCTGTTGTGAAAGTGTCGAAGGTTTGATGTCTATCCTAGTTCGAGTGCGAGTGAGAGCGAAGTATGCTTCGAAGCTAAGTATGACAGTGTCGAAGCTTGCTTCGAACAGCGTGCTTCGAAGGCTAGACTTCGAACAGAAAGCTTCGAACAAGCTCACAGAAAAGCAACCTCCGAAAGAGAAGCGAAGCCAAACACGCAGCAGCAAGTTCAACTTCGAAGCCAACAGGGTTACCTTCGAAGCTAGTAGTATCGAGGTATGACCTTCGAACCACAGACAAGCTTCGAATCGAAGTATGCTGAAGTTGACACACAAGAAGTCGAAGCCTACAATCACACTTCGAGAAAACAAACTCCGAACTCACACACTAAGACATTCAGAACAGACAACTGCACACTTCGAGCGAAGTATATCAGAGAGACATGCTCTGAAGCAAAAACTTCGAAGCCTGCCGAAGTATTTACTTTGAAGAACTCAAGTCGGAGTACACCTTCGCAAAGACGGTCGAAGTATGTCAAGCTGACAGTGCACAAAAACGAACTTCGGACTAGCAACACAGAACACAACATGAAGTCGAAGTTCAAGCGAAGCCCTCGAGAATGTCATATCGAAGCCTGCCTCACGGAGCTGAGGGACTTCGAACAAAGAGAAGGGGCTTCACCAGAAACAGCCGGAAAAGAGACTTTAGCCTTGTCAATTCGATAAAAAAGATACGCAGAAAAGCTAGCAAGAGTACTAGTGTACTGTTGCTACAGTGAGTAGGTACTACTTTGCAGCACGCAAGAACTAGTACTACTTCCGTGAAGAACAGGAGCAATAGAAGCACAAACACTAAAGAAAAATGGCTATGCACGTGAAACAAAGCCATAAAAACTGCCGCAGATATGCTGCGCACAATCAGAGAATAGAAGCTTCACTGCATCAGGAAAAACTGAATAAATGCAAGGCAAAATATCAAGAGAAGGAGCCTGGTGGCGCACAACAGGAGAGAGACAAACGCAGGAACTAAAAAATGACCCAGGGAATGAATGAAAAGTGATTTTTGGAAGGGTAGTCCAACCCTAGGGATTGGGGCCCTATTTATAGGCTGTCCAATGGCCTAGAATATTCCACCAGCCCCTTAGGGTTTTACAGACGCTAAAATAAAGGAAAAGACTAAACTGCCCTTAGGAATTTTTACAGACTCGACTGATAGACTGTGGGCCTAGAGATCCAGATGACTTATCCGGAAGCTAAGCTTTCGTAGCGACTACGGCTTCTCTTCTGGACAGTCGGATACAAGATCGACGGTTGTCAGTTTTGCGCCGAAACTGACAAAGCCTCCACCGACTTTGCACCAGGTACCCGGATTGGGCCGGCCCGATTCCGCAGCTCTCTCAGCCCGGCAATCACTCACCGCCCGTGTACCTGAGTCAATCCTGGTCAACAGCCCAGTGGGTCTTCTGCTGCTCCTAGCCCATGTACCTGGATTGGGTCAGCCCGACTCCGCAGCTCTCTCAGCTCGACAGTCGCTCGCTGCCCGTGTACCTGAGTCACACGCTGCCCATGAAACAGTAGATCTTCACTCTTCTCAGTCCTCTTTGACTATCGTTGACAATGACTCATCACATCTGGAGCCATGAGGCCCACGCTATTCAGCATGGCTCCTCTCGGCGGCCAGCGGCTAAAATCGAAAAGGGGGCGCTGGGATTGGAAAGGGGGGATCCCCTTCCATCGGAGAAGATGAATATGACAGGTGGGTCCCACCTGTCATAGGCCGTGTGTTAGGGAACGGGGCGCCGACAAGCGGGCCATCGCTGCCAGCGGCTGAGGGGCGCAGGGCGGGGCTGACGGGTGGACCAGGGATGGCAGCGAGAGGGGGGCGCACGCGTGAGGCTGGCAGGTGGACCCAAGCAGGGCGCGGGTGCGGAGGAGAGATGACGGGTGCCGACAAGTGGGCCCGGGACGTCAGTGGGTGAGGGGTCGCGCGCGAAGGCTGGCAGGTGGGCCGGTTGAGCGCGAGCGACGGGAGAGAGAGGGAGGGCGCGCGCCGACAGGGCGGGCCCACCCGTCGGTGGGTGCGGCTGATGGATTGGGCTGGGCCGAGGGAGGAAAGGAGGGAGGCGGCTCAATAATCTTTAAAATGTATTTTCTATTTAAAATAATTCCCGAAATTCAAATATTTGCTTAAGGCTTGAAGCATTGTTGGAAAAATTTTGTAAAAATTCTCAAAAATATTTCTTGGCCTCTAGATTCCACCATAAATTTTTCAGCTACAGATTTGAAATATTTCTTCCTGATTTGCTTTAATTGAGCTCTTTTAGCCTTTTCTTAATTTAATAAATCATTTTATTCCAGAAAATTTATTTCCCTCATTTTTATTTTATTTTAATTCTAGGGCTGTTACAATCCTATCCCCCTTACGAAGAATCTCATCCTCGAGATTCGAAGCGAACCTCGGGGAAACTAGGGGACGGGGCTCTACGGGTCCTCCGGATTAGGAGAAGGTGTTACATCAGAAATAGGTAAAGTGATCTCTAGAACTGGGTCGGTTGGGATCAAATTGGAAAGGCCTTCTGTCATATCTTGGTTTTCTTGAGCGGAGATGTGGTGAACTTGGGTACGTCCCTCTTGGTTTGGAATGGAGGATGGCGCCTGCTTGGGGGTAGGAGCACTTGTTGGAGAAGTGACCCTCTTGGCGATAGTTGAAGCATATTATTGGTTTACCGTTTCTGTCCCTCTTGTATCCGGTGGCTTGTGCTGGTGTTCTTCCGGCTGGCGGTGCTTGGGTTGGGATGCCTGTTCTTGGCCCTCCAAGGGTGGTTTGTGGTTTGGCAGGGGTTGGGGCTTGAGGTGGAATCACCCTGGTTTCCTGCATAATTG
Source organism: Zizania palustris (assembly GCA_019279435.1). Classification (NCBI taxonomy): domain Eukaryota; kingdom Viridiplantae; phylum Streptophyta; class Magnoliopsida; order Poales; family Poaceae; genus Zizania; species Zizania palustris. The sequence goes on along the minus strand of JAAALK010000283.1, from coordinate 109,186,684 downwards.
TTTTGTTCACCAATCTCTGAAAGTTGGCGAAGTCCCCGTAGATTAACTGAAGGGAGAGCTCGTGTTGGTGTTGTTGGAGACAGAACAACTGTGTCTGCTGCTCTTGCATCTGGTTTTGTTGTTGTTGCATTTGGGTAAGTAGTGTGGCGATCAGTTGGGTTTGTTTTGCCATCATCTCCGTAAGTGTGGGATGATAGACAACGGGGGTCTGCTGTTGGCCAGCTGCACCCCACTGAGGCAGATTGCCTGAGGTGCTTCCGTCGCGTGGGGCTTCTGATCCTTGGTCGTTGGCCATCCTGAATTTGAAGGGTTCAAAAAGAAGGTGCCAATAATTAAGGGGAAATTGTTACTGATTTTTATTGCCCAAGATGAATAGTTTGACCTAGATGCTTACATATTTTATTTTAATCTCTTATTAACTTTCTCACTCATGCCTTATATTATTTTCAATATAAATGATTTGTCATGTATTTTATTCACACAACATTCATGTTGTAATATATTTTATTAATTAGTGTTAGAGGTTTAAGATAAAATGATGTTGATTATATCTTATTGAATTCCTTGGTGCCCAAAAATTCTGGAAAATTTTTGGAACGCAAATTAATGCTTAGGAGAATTTTTAGGAAAGTACTCTAGCTAATTGTTATTTTTAAATGAAATTTTTAGGCTTGTATTTTAGCTTTCCTATTTCTTGATTTATACTGAATCATTTTCTTGCAATTCATTTATTAATTACTTTATTTTATTTTTAACGCCTGACGAGAATCAAGGTGTTACAATTCTAACTTCCTTAACAAGAATCTCGTCCCGAGATTCAGAAAGGCTGAAAATAGAAAGTCATGGATATGCTTCAGCAATGAATCACTTCTTTACACTAGAGGCTTTAAGTCTACATCTTCATAGATTGGGCTTGGCTAAGTTAGGGCTTTCTTGGCAACGTTTCTTGACTTCATGATTGGAGTTGATCTTGCAGAACGGCGATGAACGAATCATGTTGAGTTGAAGCTGGAGGTAGATTCTTTCCTTCAGATTGGGACTATGACCTAATAGGTATAGGAGGAAGAGGGAAATGATACTAAGCTTTATTTCCAAAAGGTGTCGTTCTTGCGATTACATTTATTGTCTCTTAATTCTTCACTCATGCCTTATATTTGACATGAGTGGCAATACAATCCAAAACAAGTAAAAGAAAACAATCAATCGTAATTACTACGTCTATGGCAGCTCAGGGGACGGCTCGACCACGGGCTTGATTGAGACGGTCGGGGAGGTGGAACTGGAAGGTCCGGCGGGAGGTGCGCTGCGGGAAATCCTCTTGGGTCTCACTATGGGGATCCGAAGCGATTTCCGCTTGCGAGGCGGAAGGGGTGCAATCTCCTCAATATCCTTCTTCAGTTCCTTGAGCTGATGACGGAGCTGGGTGTTGACTATGGCGCCTTGGCGTAGAAGCTCGTTCTAATGCCTCAACTCCTCTACCTCGAGGGTCAACTGGGGGTTCTGTTGGATCTGTCGACGAAGCTCAGCATTCTCACGGTTCAGGTTCTCCGAGGTGTGGCGGTAGAAGTCGATGGTGTCATGCTGGCTATCTGTGTCGAGAACGACCTCTGTGTGGAGGTTGTCCATGGCCTCCAAAAGTCTCATGGTGCGGGCGATGCCAGAGTTGCTCTGTGTGAGGGGGCTGATGTAGATGTTGCGATGACTCCCGGGCTTGAGCATGGGCATGAAGCGGTAGACGGTGTCGTGGAGGTGGCCGTCGTAAACCAGTCGAAACTCGGCGAGGGCCTGAAGTGCGGCGCGCTGGCTGGCCACCATGAACGAGGGTCCTCCAACTCCATGGGTGTAGAAAGGTGGCTGCATGGACGAGGAGCGGATAACAACCATGACCTCGCAGTAGCTCTCGCTCGCATCAGGAAAGATCCCGTGGAACGCAGGCTCATGGGGGAACCCCAAGAAGTCGACGAGCACGCGAAGCTCGCGGATGAATCCAGCCTCATCACAGAGAGTCCCGCTCATGGTATGGACCAGCATCTACAAAAGAGAGAAAATTTTTGTGAAAACCTCGGAAGATGAGAGGATAAGTGATTTTGTAAGAAAATATGGTTAATATAATCCCTAGGGTCAGGTCTGTTTGGCTTCTTACAGTCAAGTCGGCTCTAATACCATCTTGTCATGCCCCGATTTAATAAATCTGGACATTTATTGAAATTCCATAGAAAATCAATAAAACAAGATGTTCATCATGCGACCACGTACAATACGAGCAATCATTCACGGTTCGTACACCGTATTAGTACAAAAGTGAATAAAGGTGAAGAGGAACTAATAAAACAAAGGGTCCTAGATGAACGCCTCCTGCCAGTCTCGCCTTGACTGGGTCGCTACTCTAGACCTTCATCCTCCTCGTAGTAGACGGGCTCTGGTGGTGTAAGTCAACGGGGGTGAGTACAAACATACTCAGCAAGGCCACCGGATGCAAATATAATGCAGAGTAATAACAAGGGAGATAGTGGCTAATTTTGCGGAAAAGTGTAATTGTAAAGCATTTAAATGTGAGCAAGTTATTAATACTGAAATGTAAACATGTGTATGCATCATCATCTTCTAACTCGAGGGGTACAGTCAGCCCCACCTCGCTCAACAGTCCTTACATGCCATGAGTAACTCAACCATTCAAACAATTATAAACTAACTGTGAGTAGTCACACAACCCGCCCTTGACCGTGGGCTCGGCTTTTCGAAAAGATTTAATTACTCTGATCAGAGATGTACCACTGTACCCACAAGGCACGCACTCATCACTTACACCAAAGTGTAACGAGATGACCCATACCACGGGAACTCATGCCAAAACCTTCCATATGGTCCTCCTCGACCCGACAACACCCTCTTATGGGTTTCGTATCGTGTCTCGACGCGTCGAGCCTCACCATACCCCCCTTGAGCCACGTCGGTACAAGTCACCCGCAGGTTGCCCCTTGCCCCCTCCACTATGGTGCATCGAGTCGGATTGTTCCATACTTTCGAGTCGGATTGTTCCATACTTTCAGTTAGGACTTACCCATTAGACTTGTGGTTGGTACGGAAGTGCTTTGCAACAGATCCCGCAGACCGGTCCTTATAGTGCCCCGGGTGCGACCAACCAGTTCCCGAGCTTGCACCCGGAACCCACCATACTTATAACATAGCCAACTCCAATAGAGTCCAGAGACGAGAATAACGGGGAAATTCATATAACAGATTCCAACTATCTACGACTCATTCTTTTTATCCTATAGCATTTGTGCCTGTACATTGGGCACTAGCAAATATCTTTATAGTAGAGGGACAAGGAGTTAAGGCTCAATAAGCATGGCTTGGGTTTGCACTCAAGGATGGGGATCTAATAAATATAAGTGTAGGGCTTGATATTTGACTAATGCAATAATATCCTATGAGTTATAGCGGTAGTTATGAAAATTGGGCTCAATGATGATCAACTATTTCCACAGGAGGGTTCGATGACTTGCCTTGATCCGCGAACGGTGAAGGTGGAACCTCGGAATAGAACTTCGGATCTTCGATGACGTCGTAGTTTTCTCGATACGGAAAAGTAAATAAAGTGTTGGACCGGAAACAGCGACCAGAGGGGGGGTGAATGGGAGCTTTTAAAATTTCAGACTAAAAATAGCCTTCTGTTTAATTCTGTCTTCTGCGGAACATTCTTCGAACACACCCTTCGAAGTTCTGGTTCGGAGGTGTTTCACAGCTTCGAATACAGGTTTCGCAAGGAGTAAAAGTTCGAAGCCAAGAAGACTTTGCTCCACACACAAACCCAAAAATTCAGCTTCTGCTAAGTCAGTGCAGCCTTCGCACACAGGGTGCCTTTGTGTAGGCTTCGCACCTCACCCTTTGCAAGAGCGGACTTCCCTCTAAGGACTTAGACCAAATACTTAGCAACAACAACTGGTGCTGGGCTTCATACTTCGAAGGTCAAAACGCACACAAAACAGACTTCGCTAAGGGCTTCGACATGGTAAGAAAAAACGGGCCTCGATCAGTGCTTCGCTAGTAATCAGCGAGGTCTAGCCTCCAGTTTACACAGAGCGAACACACACTGAAAAATACACTTCGCTCAAAACACACTTCGCCCAAAAGAACTTCGGTGCACAACCACAAGTCAATCGAAGTGACACACAAGAGAACGAAGCATGCAGCAAGGTATGCAAACAAGCTCAAGCAAAAAATGAACACAGAATCAAGACTTCGATGCTTGAACAGGGAACACAAAAATTGAACTCACGGGATGAATACAAAGTATGTGGTGGCTAGTACAGGAGCTCAACAATGAATGCTCAAAGTGTTAATGCGACCTACCCAGCCTCCACTATTTATAGGCACTATTCACCCATGTGAAATGACTACTTTACCCCTAAGGTTAACATTGGTTTTGTCTCATCAGAACAGAGGGGTACAAAAGGTAGTCTACTTTATTTGGAGGCTTCCTTTGTCAGCTTTGTAGAGGGGACAACGTCAGCTTTTTGCAGAGCAGACACTGTCAGCCTTTACAGTCTTGGACCCTTCTGAAGCCCCCCTTCGCACGCGAGGGGTGCGGTAGCTTCGGTGAGAAGCCTTGAGCCTGATGGCCTTCGCTTCACCGAAGTCAGCCTTCGATACAGTGACGGTTTTGAGCCGAAGCCGTCAAAGCTCTTGGGCCTTCGCACCAACACCTTCGGAGTGGACCACCACGGCTTCGCAGCTTCTCCCAGTTCGAACTCCGTCAGTCCGTGTACCGAAGTCATGCATGGCCGAAGTACCTCAAGTCAACCTCACTCCGGAGCCAACCTCGCTCTGGAGCCTGCTTCACTCCGAAGCCCCACCTTCGGAGTTCCACCCTTCGAATTCCCTCCTTCGTCCAAGGCCTCCGGATGAAGCATTCCATGAGCCCTTCGTCACAGTGTCTCTCCCCGAGCACACTCCTCGACGAGCCTCACCCGGACCATGCCTTCGATGCACCTCGACTTCTGAGACCTTCGTCGAGTATCCCTTCGAGTGTCTCCCTCCGGAGCACACATCGAACACCTTGCCTCTGATGAGGACTTGATCCACCATACTTCGAAGTCACTCCTTCCGGAGTACCCTTCGAAGTGCCTCGCCTCTGAGGACTTCGTCTCGGAGTACCTTCACCCGGAGCCACGCTCCGCACTTACTGCCTTCTCCTGGCGCACTTCGACCCGAGGTCCAACCTTGACCCCTTCGCAGCCTTCGTGACGGGGCTCCCTGCTCCCCTGGCATCAAGCCTCCCGCTTGACCCAAGTTCACTTGCTACGAACCGTCCGTCACCTCCGAAGTCCCCTGCGCACCACAGACAAACAGACAAGTGTATCCAGTACCCCGGAGACCTCTCCGAGTGAACAACCTCCGATACACACACCAGTGTACCGCCCAAAGTTCCGAACCCTTCGGTACAGTCAATTCATTGTATACTGTCGGACCCCTCCGACAGGCACACTCCGCTGCAACAGCTGCAGCAACCAGAGCCACCGAACCCTTCGGTGAACCAACCTCCGAACACCTTCGGAGAACCAACCTCCGAACCCCTTCGGAGGGACCCCTTCGAATCAGAGGGTAAACTCTGTCAATCACTCATCACAGACTCCGAAACCAACCCTTGGTTTCTCAATCTCCCCCTTGATGAGTGCATTGACAACCAAATTCAAGTTCAAGAAAATTTGAAAAAAAATTCAGCTCACAAGCGACCATAAAAACTCAAAAACGAGCCAAATCATGTCACTTGACAAAAGAATTTTCCTCCCCTTTTTCAATAGAGTAAAAAGCCCCTTCGGCAAAACTTCCCTTTGCAAGATAAGAACTCCCCTGAGTTAAATTTCCCCCTTTGCTGTAGAGAACTCAACAATTTCTCCCCCTTTGGCAATGCAAGCATCAAGGAGCATGTAAAAGATGCATAGCTTCGAAATGGGAAGAATTGCAAAGACATATAAAGAAAAAATATGCCAATATTAATACCAATTATCATGTGCTCAGCTCAATTTAACATTCTCTAAAAACATGATGACAACATGTGATTTTATCATTTTGAAATAAAAGCATCACCACTCAATCAAGGTAACTAGACAAGTAAAAGCAGGGACTGCGCAAAGCTAGTCAATTTCTACTCTAGACAGACAAGTCTAGTTCAAGTGGAGCATTTAAAAGAAAACTTGATGATCAATGAATGTTGTTGTTCTTTTCATAATGACAGGGGTTATTTGTTTGTCTACCTTATACTTTCCAATCAAGCCAAGCCTAGGCATGAAAGCCATCAGAAGCTTAAGGCGGTGATTTTGGCATACACTACACTATCCCAGTTCAGACCAATGTGCAATGGTAAGCAGTCTAGAAGAGGGTAGTGCGACAAACAAACCCACCTGGATCTTTTTGCTTTGAGGCATGCAAATCATGGATTTTTGGAAATTTGATTAAGTGAACAAATTGTTTAGCACTTGATGAATATCCATGAGTATTTAGAACAATTTTTGCAAGTTGCAATGTTTAGCATCCAAACAAAAGGTGTCTTGCTATCAAGCAGATAAAAGATAGCTAAAGCAGTCCTGCCTAAACATGCTAGATTCAAGACTAAGCAGTGAGCGTGATTTGATTTTGGAAAGAAAAATCATGCACATAATGTTTTAGATATATTAAAGTGAGCTGAGCTGACATGATTCATGAATTATAATCAGGCATATAAGTGCAAAAAATGTAAATGCAATTTCACACACGATGAGCATACGCAAGACAATTAAAATCTGCTCCCCCTCACAAAATGCCGTAAGGGTGACAAATACCAAGTTCCCCATGCAAGTAGGCAAATCGAGAAGCATCGATGGGTTTTGTGAAAATATCGGCTAGCTGGTGTTGGGTATCAATATATTGAAGTTCAATATCAGCCTTCTCATTATGATCTCTGAGAAAATGATATCGCACATCAATGTGTTTGGTTCTGGAGTGCTGAACTCGGTTGTTTGCAATACAAATAGCACTAGTGTTATCACAGAAAAGTGGAACCCTCTTATAATCTAACCCAAAATCCCGCAAAGTAGAAACCATCCACAAAATCTGAGAGCAACAGCTAGCTGCAGCAACATATTCGGCCTCAGCCGTTGATTGTGCAAAACTAGACTGTTTGCGGGAAGACCAGCAAACCAGAGAAGTACCCAGAAAATGACAAGTACAAGAGGTACTTTTCCTATCAATCCTACACCCAGCAAAATCCGCATCGGAATAACCTCGAAGACACAAAGAGGAAGACGCTGAATACCAAATGCCGAATTCGAGGGTATGTTTGAGATACCTGAGAATGCGCTTTACCACTTGGCGGTGCGAAGCTCGTGGTGAAGCATGAAAATGAGCACATAGACACACTGCGAAGTGTATGTCCGGCCTCGTAGCAGTCAAGTAGAGGAGGGAGCCGATCATGCTTCGGAACTCCTTCTGATCTACGGTTTCTCCATCTTCGTCAGGATCCAATGCTACAGATGTAGCCATTGGAGTGGCGAGTGGCTTCACATCAGCCATGTCGAACTTCTTGAGCAGGTCCTTGGTGTACTTCGTCTGGTGGATGAAAGTACCTTGTTTGCTTTGCTTGATTTGCAAACCAAGGAAAAAGGTGAGTTCGCCCATCATAGACATCTCGAACTCCCTGCTCATGGAATCTGCAAACTCGGCAACCAAAGCATGAGAAGAGCCACCAAAGATGATATCATCCACATAAATCTGAACTAGGAGAAAATCTTTGCCATGCTTGAGAGTGAATAGGGTTTTATCAACAGATCCCATCAAATACCCCCGCTCAAGCAGAAAAGACTTAAGTCTGTCATACCATGCCCGAGGGGCCTGCTTGAGTCCATAAAGAGCCTTATGAAGTTTAAGGACTTTATGTGGGTATTTGGGGTTTTCAAAACCAGGGGGTTGTTTTACATAAACATCTTCGCCTATGAAACCATTAAGAAAAGCACTTTTGACATCCATTTGATAGAGTTTGAATCCCCAGGATGTCGCAAAGGCAAGCAAAATCTTAATGGCCTTAAGACGAGCAACAGGTGCAAAAGTTTCAGTAAAATCAATCCCTTCTAATTGAGAATAACCCTGAGCTACAAGTCTAGCCTTGTTTCTAACTATAGTCCCATCCTCCCCTTGTTTGTTTTTGAAAATCCATTTTGTTCCAATGAAATGAACATTTGGTGGACGATCAACTAAAGTCTAGACTTGGTTTCTCTCAAAATTTTCAAGTTCTTCATGCATGGCATTGATCCAACTAGAATTAGAAAGTGCATGCCTAACATCTAAGGCCTCAAAAGAAGCAACAAAAGCGGAATCAATGAAATGAGCATGAGAACGTGTTACCCTTTGATCAAGCTCACCAATGATCTGCTCGGGAGGATGCATCCTTTGAACATGGTGTGGAGCCTCGCGACGGGATGCAGTCTCCCCCTCAACTTGTGCGTTGGAGTGGTCCAAGTAGTTGCTTCGGGACCTTGTGCCGAAGTGGTCGAAGCGGGGTCGGCTTCGGGGGTTGATGTCGAGGGTAGTAGGGGTTCATCCTCGAAATATCCGGGATCTTCTTCTTCGAAGATAGTCTGTTCCATATCGTGTTCATTTGCCTGTTCAAGAGCAGAACTAACAGAGGGGGTTGATTCATCAAAAGTCACATCACATGACTCAATGACAGTGTTAGTCTCTAAATTATAAACACGATAAGAATGACCATGTGTAGTGTAACCCAAAAAGATCCCGTCAGAAGAATGCGACTCAAATTTGTCCAAATTTCCACATTTTAGGATAAAGCAACGACAGCCAAAAACTCGAAGATGAGTAACCTTGGGTTGTCTCCCAAAACGTAGCTCATAGGATGTCAAATTTAAAATTGAGCGCAAGAAGATTCGGTTTGAGATGTAACAAGCAGTGTTCATGGCCTCAGCCCAGAATTTTCTAGGAGTCCTTTGCTCATCGAGCATCGTCCTAGCCATCTCAACCAAAGTGCGGTTCTTTCTCTCAACAACACCGTTCTGTTGAGGAACCCGCGGAGCAGAGAATTGATGTTCTATGCCATGCTCCATGCAAAAGTCAACAAAGAGACTGTTCTTGAACTCAGTGCCATTATCACTCCGAATGAATTTTAGTGCACCAGGGAGTTCAGTGAAAAGTCTCAAAGCCAAGCTCCGAAAGTGTGAAAACACTTCATCCTTGCTGGCAAGAAAGAAGACCCAAGAGTACTGAGAGAAATCGTCGACAATGACTAACACATACCACTTGCCGCTTAAAGAACTAACCCGAGAAGGACCTACAGTGTCCATGTGGAGATGTTCTCCGGGTTGTTCAATCATTACTGTGGTGACTGGTGAGTGCGAAGCGGCAATCATTTTTCCATGTCAACAAGGAGCGCAAACTAAATTCTTCTCAAACTTGAGCTTGGGAAATCCTTGGATCAGACCTAGGGCGCTCAGACGAGCGAGCAACTCAAAGCTCATATGCCCTAGTCTCCTATGCCACTTCCAAAGCTCAGAAGTAGAATGTGCACCAAGACAATGAGAAGAACCAGATGACTCAGAAAAATCAGCTCCAAAAACTCTCCCAACTCTAAAGATCTTGCAGACAACAACGCCATCAGAATTGAGTACTTGCGAAGTATCGCGATGGAATCGCACTTCAAAGCCCTCATCAAGCAACTGAGATACAAAAAGCAAATTGTATCCCAGGTTTTCAACCAAAGCAACATCTTTGAGAGTGAAATTCGAGTTAATTCTTACCACACCTTTACCTTTCACTCTACTCCTTCGATTGTTGCCGAAGGTGATATGTTCCCTTTGCTTGGTTGTGGTGAGGCTGGAGAACCATGCTACATCTTCGGTCATATGGCGCGAACAACCGGAGTCCATGATCCACGTGCCCTCCAAGCCTCGGTCTGTCACCTACACATGATAAGAAAATCTCGATCGCTCAGTGCTGGGGTGAGTGAAAATATGACGAGGCATCCAACACTGAGTGATACGAGTAGTAGGCACAGTAAAAATAGACTGTCTACGCACAGGATAATCAGAATGATGCAAAGTGCGAGGTCTACCTACATGCTGTGATCTAACAACATGACGAGGTCTCCTACTCTGATGAGGTACAAAGCTACTCGCTCGGGGTCTACCACCATATGGAACATGGTGAACACCTCGAGGAGCAAAACCTCTCCGAGAAGCACAAGGAGCCTCGAAAACAGGACGTGAGTAAAACTCAGACTCATGCATACCTAAAGATGGGTAATGCATGTTATGGAAACTCATCGCCTGAGAGCGTCGCTCATCCTTGATGCGACAAAAACAGAACCAATCAAATGACTCGCCCACTGACAGTAGGAACAATGAAACACTCTCCTAGGGGCATTCTCATGGGTCATAGGAGCAACTCTCACAGGCTCCTTGGGCTTCTGCTGAGTGGTTTTCTTGGGAGGAATTTTCTTGGCATGAGGAGTGGTTTTCTTTGGGGTTTGGGTAGGCCTTTTGGCTGATGGAGTGTCTAACAGAGCTCTCTCTATCTCTAGGGTAGTGGGTGAGGTAAAAACAATTTTGTTTTCACTATCTGAAGGAATCCTCTCAAAACCCAAACCTAGAGCTAACCCTGCTCTGTCAGCACACATCTTGGTCTTGGCCAAGAGCAAATCCATCCTACCCTTTCCCTCAGTGCATTTGTTAACCACAGAGAGAAGGTATTCATTTTCAGTCATGAGGTTCTCAGCTCGCTCTCTAACAGTGCCTAGCTGGTCCTTAAGGGTTATGCAAGTGTCACACATAGGTTGCACATCCTTAGAACTACCGGCCCTCTCCAATCTAGCATCTAAGTCATGAACATGCTTATCACGTAAATCAATGCTCTCACGTAATAAAGAACAGTTCATGCATTCAATTATATCATGAGGTCTAGAATCAACCACCAAAAGCTGCTTTTGTGCAGTCTCAAGCTCAGATAGAGTTTGAGCATGTACAGAATGCAACTGAGCAAGCTCACCCATGACAACAGTACAAGATTCACATTCAGCATCATTAACTTTAGACTTAAGCATGACATAATCAGTAGAAACAGATTCTAGCCTAAGTCTAAGGTCTTTTCTATCTCTAGCGGCTTGCACAAGTAATCTATCCTGACCAAGTACTACTTCATTCAGCTCATCTAGTTTTATTGAAAGTTGGTCATAGGATAGAGGTACCTCAGATGAGTCAAGCTCATCGCCGCTGTGATCGCCGTCGGCCATGAAGCAAAGGCCGGTGAAATCTCGTCCCTTCTTGTCCTTCTTCTCCTCCTTCCTTGGAGACTCCTCCTCCTCAGAGCTCGATTCCTCAGTTGAGGAAGTGTCGATGTCGCTGAGAGCAGCAACAAAAGCTCTGGAAGCGGCTTTGGCTACTTTCTTAGCCACCTTGCCGCGCTTCCCCTTCACAAAGGGTTTCCTCTCCTTCTTGTGGTATTTGGGGCGCTCACTCTCTTCTCTCTTCTTGAGTTTTGGGCAATTGGCCTTGATGTGAGAAGTGTCGCCACACTCAAAACAACCACTAAAACCACTTCTCCTCTGATCCCGACTCTCATGGTGAAAACGGGTGAACCTTCTGGCAATGAGAGCAAGCTCATCATCATCCAGAGTATCCACCTGCTCCTTAGTGACGGAGACCAGGGAGGACAAAGCAAAACCATCTGCAAGAACACAAGTGCCAGATGTGCTTGGTTCTGCAGTGGTGCCACGGATAGTGCTAGAAACCAATGCCAATGGATGTGGCAAAGAGTTTCTGTGCACTGCAGGAGATGCCTTGGCAATCTCTTTGGACTTCAGCTTGCTGAAAAGCTCATCACAGGTCAATGTGTCATAACCTACGGACTCCTCAATGCTGGATATCTTCACTTCCCATATGCTACGGTCAAGAGCATAGAGAAGCTTGATAGCCTTGTCATGATCATTGTAAGCAAGTGTCCCGTTGGACCGCAAGTTACTCACTATTGCGTCAAAGCGAGAAAACATGACATCTATAGATTCACCAGGTGCCTGCACAAATAGTTGATACTGTTGATTGTATGTGCTTTGGCGTCTGGCCTTAATCTGCGTAGAGCCCTCATGAAAAATAGTGAGAGTGGTCCAAATTTCCCTAGCTGTCCTAAGGTGCTGCACCCTATCAAACTCACTTCGGCTCAAACCAATGAACAATATATTTCTTGCCTTGGAGTTGGCATTATACTGATCCTTTTCTGTTTGAGAGGTGCGAGTTTCAGGGATGGAGTATTGTGAGTCCACAATCTCCCAAATTGCATTTCCTTGGCTTAGTAAGTAAGCCTCCATGCGCACCTTCCAGTATGCAAAATCAGTCCCATCGAACAGAGGAATTTTACTAACTCTGTCCATGTCGCCAACAGATCACAAAACCGTTTAAGGTCAACTGGTGATCTTAACCTGCTCTGATACCAATTGTTGGACCGGAAACAGCGACCAAAGAGGGGGTGAATGGGAGCTTTTAAAATTTCAGACTAAAAATAGCCTTCTGTTTAATTCTGTCTTCTGTGGAACAGGCTTCGAACACACCCTTCGAAGTTCTGGTTCGGAGGTGTTTCACAGCTCCGAATACAGGCTTCGCAAGGAGTAAAAGTTCGAAGCCAAGAAGACTTTGCTCCACACACAAACCCAAAAATTCAGCTTCTGCTAAGTCAGTGCAGCCTTCGCACACAGGGTGCCTTCGTGCAGGCTTCGCACCTCACCCTTTGCAAGAGCGGACTTCCCTCTGAGGACTTAGACCAAATACTTAGCAATAGCAACTGGTGCTGGGCTTCGTACTTCGAAGGTCAAAACGCACACAAAACAGACTTCGCTAAGGGCTTCGACACGGTAAGAAAAAACGGGCCTCGATCAGTGCTTCGCTAGTAATCAGCGAGGTCTAGCCTCCAGTTTACACAGAGCGAACACACACTGAAAAACACACTTCGCTCAAAACACACTTCGCCCAAAAGAACTTCGGTGCACAACCACAAGTCAATCGAAGTGACACACAAGAGAACGAAGCGTGCAGTGATGTATGCAAACAAGCTCAAGCAGAAAATGAACACAGAATCAAGACTTCGATGCTTGAACAGGGAACACAAAAATTGAACTCACAGGATGAATACAAAGTATGTGGTGGCTAGTACAGGAGCTCAACAATGAATGCTCAAAGTGTTAATGCGACCTACCCAGCCTCCACTATTTATAGGCACTATTCACCCATGTGAAATGACTACTTTACCCCTAGGGTTTACATTGGTTTTGTCTCATCAGAACAGAGGGGTACAAAAGGTAGTCTACTTTATTTGGAGGCTTCATTTTTCAGCTTTGCAGAGGGGACAGCGTCAGCTTTTTGTAGAGCAGACACTGTCAGCCTTTATAGTCTTGGACCCTTCTGAAGCCCCCCTTTGCACGAGAGCGGTGCGGTAGCTTCGGTGAGAAGACTTGAGCCTGACGGCCTTCGCTTCACCGAAGTCAGCCTTCGATACAGTGACGGTTTTGAGCCGAAGCCGTCAAAGCTCTTGGGCCTTCGCACCAACACCTTCGGAGTGGACCACCACGGCTTTGCAGCTTCTCCTAGTTCGAACTCCGTCAGTCCATGTACCGAAGTCATGCATGACCGAAGTACCTCAAGTCAACCTCACTCCGGAGCCAACCTCGCTCCGAAGCCTGCTTCACTCCGAAGCCCCACCTTCGGAGTTCCACCCTTCGAAGTCCCTCCTTCGTCCAAGGCCTCCGCATGAAGCATTCCATAAGCCCTTCGTCGCAGTGTCTCTCCCCGAGCACACTCCTTGACAAGCCTCACCCGGACCATTCCTTCGATGCACCTCGACTTCTGAGACCTTTGTCGGGTATCCCTTCGAGTGTCTCCCTCTGAAGCACACATCGAACACCTTGCCTCTGATGAGGACTTGATCCACCATACTTCGAAGTCACTCCTTCTGGAGTACCCTTCGAAGTGCCTCGCCTCCGAGGACTTCATCTCGGAGTACCTTCACCCGGAGCCACGCTCCGTACTTATTGCCTTCTCCTGGCGCACTTCGACCCGAGGTCCGACCTTGACCCCTTCGCAGCCTTTGTGATGGAGCTCCCTGCTCCCCTGGCATCAAGCCTCCCGCTTGACCCAGGTTCACTTGCTACGAACCGTCCGTCACCTCCGAAGTCCCCTGCGCACCACAGACAAACAGACAAGTGTATCCAGTACCCCGGAGACCTCTCCGAGTGAACAACCTCCGATACACACACCAGTGTACCGCCCAAAGTACCGAACCCTTCGGTACAACCAAGTCATTATATACTGTCGGACCCCTCCGACAGGCACACTCCGCTGCAACAGCTGCAGCAACCAGAGCCACCGAACCCTTCGGTGAAACAACCTCCGAACACCTTTGGAAAACCAACCTCCGAACACCTTCGGAGAACCAACCTCTGAACCCCTTCGGAGGGACCCCTTCGAATCAGAGGGTAAACTCTGTCAATCACTCATCACATACTCCGAAACCAACCCTTGGTTTCTCATAAAGCATTCAATAAACAATCCAAAACAAATCAACCATACCAACATACATGTTTTTGTTGGGTTAAGTAAAGGAGATAGGGTTTAAAGTTCTATGAATTTATTACCTAAATATTTAAGATTAAATTTTAAAGAGGTTTCTGAATTTTAATACTTGATATAAGTATTTTTCCTGAAGGAGGTTTTTATTTTATCTTCCCTTTTTAGGGATGAAGTAAAAACGTATAGAATAACATTATTATTTTAATTGTAGTAGAAATAGTGAACTTTAAGTCATTATGTCTTCTGAACTTATTATATAAGTTTTTATGATATTCTTATAAAGTGTTGGAATTTTATTAACAGAATTAATTAATTATCCTGTTAAGGCTTTTGTAATACTATTTAATAGAATAAAATGAACATTCTATTTTTATTGACTTAAAAATAGGGAAATGGAGTTATTAGATCCTCTAAAATTAATCTATAAATTTTAAGGGTTTTTCAGAATTATTTAATGAAATATTAATTTGAATCCTAAAGGGAACTTTGCTTGATTATTTAATAAGAATATTATGTGCCAAATAATCATATTGTTTTTATTGCATAAAAGTGTAGAGAATAAAGAGACAAATTTTCCAGAATTGAAATGGTCTAATTTGGAGTTAAATTGAGCAAGATATGAATTTTCTAAGTTTAAAACAAATTCCTGAATTTTTATTAAACTAAAAATAGTTCTTGGTCCAAGATGGACCGAACCCACCGTGCACCAGGCACTATTGGCATGAACCGGGATGATCTGGATCGTTGGATCTGGATCCAACGGCCATATGCGATGCGGGGCGGTTAAGTGATGATCAACGGCCGTGAGGCCTCAATACCCCTTTGACCGATTGGACGGCCCAGATTGAACCTTGGTGGGTTTTAATCGTAACCGTCCATCCGAGCCTGTCCGGCACCTGCGTGGCACGGGGGAAGCCGAGGGCTTCATCCCCACCGCCGGCAGAGCAACGACGAGCGGTGAACGGCGGCGGCGAGGGTTAACCGGCAGGGCTAGGGCCTAAAATGGAACCAGCGGAGCAAGGGGAGCTTAGGCGTTCTGGCGGTGACGATGACGGGGCAGTGGTGGCGGTCAGCAGCGAGAAGAGGCGGAGGAGGCCTTCGGGTCCGACGACGGCGAGGCGCTCCGGTGGTGTTCCGGCCCAACAGAGGTGGGGCCGGGGACGGGGATGTGACGCCGGTCCTTCTGGTGGCGACGGCGAGGGAGGCGGTGGCTTGGAGCGCCGACGAGGGCTTGCCGGAGTGCGAACAGAGGCACAACCCGAAAAATGAGGGCGGCGGCTCGGGATGGGGAGGGCTCGAGTGGTTGAGGTGTGGGCGGGATGCGGTGGGGCGGTGGCCTTTTATAGGGGTCACCGGCGGCGAAGTTTGGAAGGTTAAACGGGGTAACCCGAGGGCTTCCAAAATGGTGCCGTCGAGGTTTCCATATACGCGGTTACTTGCCATCCGGGAGGCGAAAACGTGTGGGAAAGGTTGGAAAGGGACCGCCGGCGGGAGGGGGAGGGGATCCTGGCTTTGATCTGGCGAATGGCGGCGGCCGGCGGCTAAAATCAGAAAGGGGGCACCGAGATTGGAAGGGGGGATCCCCTTCCATCGGAGAAGATGAAAATGACAGGTGGGTCCCACCTGTCATAGGCCGTGTGTTAGGGAACGGGGCGCCGACAAGCGGGCCATCGCTGCCAGCGGCTGAGGGGCGCAGGGCGGGGCTAACGGGTGGACCAGGGATGGCAGCGAGAGGGGGCCGCACGCGTGAGGCTGGCAGGTGGACCCAAGCAGGGCGCGGGTGCGGAGGAGAGAGGACGGGTGCCGACAAGCGGGCCCGGGACGTCAGTGGGTGAGGGGGCACGCGCGGAGCCTGGCAGGTGGGCCGGCTGAGCGCGAGCAGCGGGAGAGAGAGGGAGGGCGCGCGCCGACAGGGCGAGCCCACCCGTCGGTGGGTGCGGCTGATGGATTGGGCCGGGCTGAGGGAGGAAAGCAGGGAGGCGGCCCAATAATCTTTAGAATGTATTTTCTATTTAAAATAATTCCCGAAATTCAAATATTTGCTTAAGGCTTGAAGCATTGTTGGAAAAATTTTGTAAAAATTCTCAAAAATATTTCTTGGCCTCTAGATTCCACCATAAATTTTCCAGCTACAGATTTGAAATATTTCTTCCTGATTTGCTTTAATTATATCTTTTAGCCTTTTCTTAATTTAATAAATCATTTTATTCCAGAAAATTTATTTCCCTAATTTTTATTTTATTTTAATTCTGGGGTTGTTACAGGTTCCATCGGGGACGATGGATCTGACAGGTGAGTCCCACCTGTCAGCGGGCGAGAGGGAAAGGAAAGGGCCGACAAATGGGCCCGAGCTGTCAGAGGCAGAGGGAGGCGCTAGTGAGGCTGACGGGTGGGGCCGAGGCGGCGCGCGGGCGAGAGAGAGACGAGGGGAGCGGCGCCGACAAGCGGACCCCACATGGCAGTGACTTGTGACTGGACTAGGCCGGTCTCGGGGAGGATTCAGGGTTGTGGCCCAACAGGAATCAAACTGTTTTTCTGAATTAACATAAATCCAGTAATTCATTTATTCATTTAGGAGTTGAATCACTCTTGATAAAAATTTGTAAAAATTCTTGAAATTATATCTTGGCCTCTGGATTCTATCATAAATTTTCCAAGTTGAAATTTTAAGTTTTCCCCCTTGTTTTTCTTTAATAGGGCTCTTTTAGGGTTTTCTTTAATTAAATAATTCCTTTCATTACCTGAAAATGCATTTCCTTTATTTTATTTATCTTTAAATCTTTGGATGTTACACCCTTGTAGTTCAAAATTCACCTATTTCAATTTAAATCCTAGAAAAAAACTTAATGACTTAAAATAGTAAACTTACCCAGAAAAATACGAAATTTTACATCAGATAATTTATGTTGTATTTTTATTGTAAAAAAGTTTCAAGTTCAAACGATAATTTAACCATCGATTTTATTTGAAACCTAACTCATTCTTTCTCTAAAACCTAATTAGTCCTAGGAGAATCTCTGTTTCTTAACATCCTACATGACAATATTTTTTGAAACATTTTTATATTTTTATCACAACATCTACGTATCATATCACAACACCATGATAAGTCTCGTGTTTTTCAGACTTCGTATGATTTTTTAAGAATGAAAAAACCATTAAGTTCCATGTTGCATATCGAGTGTCACAACCTAGATTTTTCATAATGTCTTTAAATTTATTGGATAAGAAGTAAAAATAGACTCAAAAAGATGAAAACGATGTTTCTATTAATTTTTGTTGACTATTTTAGGGCCTTGTAGTTCAAAATTCACCTATTTCAATTTAAATCCTAGAAAAAAACTTAATGACTTAATATAGTAAAATTACGCAGAAAAATACCAAATTTTTACATCAGATAATTTATGTTGTATTTTGATTGTAAAAAAGTTTCAAGTTCAAACAAGAATTTAACCATCGATTTTCTTTGAAACCTAACTCATTCCTTCTCTAAAACCTAATTAGTCCTAGGAGAATCTTTGTTCTTAACATCCTATTGAAAAGATTTGTTCAAACTTTTTAAATTTTATCACAGCGTCTACCTATCATATCACAATACTATGACAAGTCTCGTGTTTTTCAGACTCCGTATGATTTTTTAAGTAATAAAAAACCATTTAAGCTCCATGTTTCCGATCGAGTGTCGCAACCTAGATTTTCATAATGTCTTTAAATTTATTGTGTTAGAACTAAAAATGGACTTAAAAACATGAATATTATTTTTCTATGAATTTTTGTTGTTTATTTCAAGACATTGAGTTCAAAATTCCCTATTTCAATTTAAATCCTAGAAAAATACTTAATGACTTAATATAGTAAAATTACGTAGAAAAATAACAAATTTTTACATCAGATAATTTATGTTATAATTTGATAGTAAAAAAGCTTCAAGTTTAAATGAGAAGTTAACCATCGATTTTAATTGAAACCTAACTCATTCCTTCTCTAAAGCCTAATTAGTCCTAGGAGAATCTCCGTTTCTTATCATCGGACACGAAAATATTTTTCGAAACATTTTTAATTTTTTATCACAACATCTATGTATCATATCACAACACCATAACACGTCTCGTGTTTTTCAGACTCCTTGAGATTTTTTAAGAATTAAAAAACCATTAAGCTCCATGTTGCTGATCGAGTGTTGCAACCTAGATTTTTCATAATGTCTTTAAATTTATTGGGTAATACGTAAAAATGGACTAAAAAACGTGAATATTATTTTTCTATAAATAATTGTTGATTATTTCAAGACCTTGTAGTTCAAAATTCACCTATCTCATTTTAAATCCTAGAAAAACACTTAATGAATTAACATAGAAAAATTACGTAGAAAAATACCAAATTTTTACATCATATAATTTATGTTGTATTTTGACTGTAAAAAAGCTTCAAGTTCAAACAAGAATGTAACCATCGATTTTATTTGAAACCTAACACATTCCTTCTTTAAAACCTAATTAGTCCAAGGAGAATCTTCGTTTCTTATCATCCTATTGGAAAAGATTTGTCGAAACATTTTTAAATTTTTATCACAGCATCTATGTATCATATCACAACACCATGACACGTCTCGTGTTTTTCAGACTCCGTGTAATTTTTTATGAATAAAAAACTATTAAGCTCCATGTTGCTGATCGAGTGTCGGAACCTAGATTTTTCATAATGTCTTTAAATTTATTTGATAACAAGTAAGATGGACTCAAAAACATGAATATTATTTTTCTATGATTTTTGTTGATTATTTCAAGACCTTGTAGTTCAAAATTCCCCTATCTCAATTTAAATCCTAGAAAAACACTTAATGACTTAACATAGTAAAATTATACAGAAAAATACCAAAATTTTACATCAGATAATTTATGTTGTATTTTAATTGTAAAAAGTTTCAAGTTCAAACGAGAATTTAACCATCGATTTTCTTTGAAACCTAACCCATTCCTTCTCTAAAATCTAATTAGTCCAAGGAGAATCTCCGTTTCTTAACATCCTATATGAAAAGATTTTTCGAAACATTTTAAAATTTTTATGATAGCATCTATGTATGTTATCACAACACCATGACACGTCTCGTGTTTTTAGACTCCGTGTGATTTTTTAAGAATTCAAAAACCATTAAGCTCCATGTTGTTGATCGAGTGTCGCAACCTAGATTTTTTATAATGTCTTTAAATTTATTGGATAAGAACTAAAAATGGACTCAAAAACATGAAAACGATGTTAATATTAATTTTTGTTGATTATTTCAGGCCCTTGTACTTCAAAATTCAGCTATTTTAATTTAAATGCTAGAAAAAAACTCAATGACTTAATATAGTAAAATTACGCAGAACAATACCAAATTTTTACATCTGATAATTTTTGTTGTATTTTGATTGTAAAAAAGTTTCAAGTTCAAACGAGAATTTAACCATCGATTTTATTTGAAACCTAACTCATTCCTTCTCTAAAACCTAATTAGTCCAAGGAGAATCTTCGTTTCTTAACATCCTATATGAAAAGATTTTTCGCAACATTTTTAAATTTTTATGATAGCATATATGTATCTTATCACAACACCATGACACGTCTCGTGTTTTTCAGACTCCGTGTGATTTTTAAAGAATTCAAAAACCATTAGGCTCCATGTTGTTGATCGAGTGTCACAACCTAGATTTTTTATAATGCCTTTAAATTTGTTGGATAAGAACTAAAAATGGGCTCAAAAACATGAAAACGATGTTAATATTAATTTTTGTTGATTATTTCAGGCCCTTGTACTTCAAAATTCAACTATTTTAATTTAAATCCTAGAAAAAAACTCAATGACTTAATATAGTAAAATTACGTAGAACAATACCAAATTTTTACATCAGATAATTTTTGTTGTATTTTGATTGTAAAAAAAGTTTCAAGTTCAAACGAGAATTTAACCATTGATTTTATTTGAAACCTAACTCATTCCTCCTCTAAAACCTAATTAGTCCAAGGAGAATCTCCGTTTCTTAACATCCTATATGAAAAGATTTGTCTAAACATTTTTAAATTTTTATCACAATGTCTACTTATCATATCACAACACCATGACAAGTCTCGTGTTTTTCAGACTCCGTATGAGTTTTTAAGAATTAAAAAACCATTAAGCTCTGTGTTTCCGATCGATGTCGCAACCTAGATTTTTCATAATGTCTTTAAATTTATTGGATAAGAAGTAAAAATGGACTCAAAAAAATGAATACGATTTTTCTATTAATTTGTGTTGATTATTTCAGGCCCTTGTATTTCAAAATTCACCTATTTCAGTTTAAAACCTAGAAAAAAATTAATGAATTAATATAGTAAAATTATGCAGAAAATACCAATTTTTTACATCATATAATTTATGTTGTATTTTGATTGTAAAAAAGTTTCAATTCAAACGAGAATTTTACAATCGATTTTTTTTAAACCTAACTCATTCCTTCTCTAAAACCTAATTAATCGTAGGAGAATCTCCCTTTCTTAACATCCTATATGAAAAGATTTATCTAAACATTTTTAAATTTTTATTAGAGCATCTACCTATCATATCAGAACACGATGACAAGTCTTATATTTTCCAGACTCCGTATGAATTTTTAAGAATTAAAAACCATTAAGTTCTATATTGCCAATCGAGTGTCGCAACCTAGATTTTTCATAACGTCTTTAAATTTATTGTATAATAACTCAAAATGGACTCAAAAACATGAAAACAATGTTTCTATTAATTTTTGTTGATTATTTCAGTCACTTATTGTTCAAAATTCCCCTATTTAAATTTAAATCCTAAAAAAACACTTAATGAGTTAAAATAGAAAACTTACCCAGAAAAATACCAAATTTTTACATCAGATAATCTACGTATCATATCACAACACCATGACAAGTCTCGTGTTTTTAAAACTCCATACGATGATTTAAGAATTAAAAAACTGTTAAGCTCCATGTTTCTAATCGATTGTCGCAACCTAGATTTTTCATAATGTCTTTAAATTTATTGGATAAGAAGTAAAAATGGACTTAAAATATGAATAATATTTTTTATGAATTTGTGTTGATTATTTCAAGACCTTGTAGTTAAAAATTCACCTATTTCAATTTAGATCCTATAAAAACACTTAATGACTTAATATAGAAAAATTACGCAGTAAAATACCAAAATTTTACATCAGATAATTTATGTTGTATTTTGATTGTAACAAAGTTTCAAGTTCAAACGAGAATTTAACCATCCATTTTCTTTGAAACCTAACTCATTTCTTCTCTAAAACCTAATTAGTCCAAGGAGAATCTCCGTTTCTTAACATCCTATATGAAAAGATTTTTCGAAACATTTTTAAATTTTATGATATCATATATGTATCTTATCACAACACCATGACACGTATCGTGTTTTTCAGACTCCGTGTGATTTTTTAAGAATTCAAAAATCATTAAGCTCCATATTGTTGATCGAGTGTTGTAACCTAGATTTTTTATAATGTCTTTAAATTTATTGGATAAGAACTAAAAATAGACTCAAAAACATGAAAACGATGTTAATATTAATTTTTGTTGATTATTTCAGGCCCTTGTACTTCAAAATTCACCTATTTCAATTTAAATCCTAGAAAAACACTTAATGACTTAAAATAGTAATCTTACCCAGAAAAATACCAAATTTTTACATCAGATAATTTAGGTTGTATTTTGATTGTAAAAAAGCTTCAAGTTCAAATGAGAATTTAACCAAAGATTTTATTTGAAACCCAACTCATTCCTTCTCTAAAACCTAATTAGTCCTAGGAGAATCTCCATTTCTTAACATCCTATATGAAAAGATTTGTCGATTTTTTTTTAATTTTTATCACACCGTCTACGTATCATATAACAACACTAAGACAAGTCTCATGTTTTTAAAACTCCATATGATGTTTTAAGAATTAAAAAACCATTAAGCTCCATGTTTCCGATCGAGTGTCGCATCAGAGATTTTTCATAATGTCTTTAAATTTATTGGATAAGAAGTAAAAATGGACTTAAAAACATGAATATTATTTTTCTATGAATTTTGTTGATTATTTCATGCTCTTGTAGTTCAAAATTCACCTATTTTAATTTAAATCCTATAAAAACACTTAATGACTTAATATAGTAAAATTACGTAGAAAAATACCAAATTTTTACATCTGATAATTTATGTTGTATTTTGATTGTAAAAAGTTTCAAGTTCAAACGAAAATTTAACCATCTATTTTGTTTGAAACCTAACTCATTCCTTCTCTAAAACCTAATTAGTCCTAGGAGAATCTGTGTTTCTGAACATCCGACATGAAAATATTTTTCGAAACATTTTTAAATTTTTATCACAACATCTATGTATCATATCACAACACCATGGCACATCTCGTGTTTTTCAAACTCCATGTGATTTTTTAAGAATTAGAAAACCATTAAGCTCCATGTTGCTGATCGAGGGTCGCAACCTAGATTTTTCATAATGCCTTAAAATTTATTTTATAGGAACTAAAAATGGACTCAAAACACGAATATGATTTTTCTATAAATTTTTGTGTATTCTTTCAGGCACTTGTAGTTCAATATTCACCTATCTCAATTTAAAGATTTTTTCGATACATTTTTAAATTTTTATCATAGTAACTACATATCATATCACAACACCATGACAAGTCTCATGTTTTTCAGACTCCGAACGATTTTTTAACAATTAAAAACCATTAATCTCCATGTTATCGATTAAGTGTCGCAACCTAGATTTTCATAATATCTTTAAATTTATTCGATAAGAACTAAAAATGGACTCAAAAACAAGGAAACGATGTTTCTATTAATTTTTGTTGATTATTTTAGGCCCTTGTAGTTCAAAATTCACATATTTCAATTTAAATCCTAGAAAAACACTTAATGAATTAAAATAGTAAACTTACCCAGAAAAATACAAAATTTCTGCAACAGATAATTTATGTTGTATTTTTATTGTAAAAAAGCTTCAAGTTCAAACGAGAATTTAACCATCGATTTTATTTGAAACATAACTCATTCCTTCTCTAAAACTTAACTAGTCCTAGGAGAATCTTCGTTTCTTAACATCCTATATGAAAAGATTTTTCGAAACATTTTTAAATATTTATCACAGCATCTATGTATCATATCATAACACCATGACACATCTTGTGTTTTTCAGACTCCATGTGATTTTTTCAGAATTAAAAAACCATTAAGCTCCATGTTGTTGATCGAGTGTCGCAACCTAGATTTTTCTTATTGTATGTAAATTAATTGTATAAGAACTAAAAATGCACTCGAAAACATGAATATAATTTTTCTATAAATTTTTGTTGATTATTTCAGGCACTTGAAATTCAAAATTCACCTATCTCAATTTAAATCCTTGAAACACACTTAATGACTTAAAAATAGTAAAATTACCCAAAAAATTCCAAAATTTTACATTAGATAATTTATTATGTATTTTGATTGTAAAAGAAATTTCGAGTTCAAAAGAGAATTTAACCATCGATTTTGTTTGAAACCTAACTCATTTCTTCTCTAAACCTTAATTAGTCCTCAGAGAATCTCTGTTTCTTAACATCCAACATGAAAAGATTTTTCGAAACATTTTTAAATTTTTATCACAGCATCTACGTATCATATCACAACACCATGACAAGTCTGATGTTTTTCACACTCCGTATGATTTTTTAATAATTAAAAAACACTAAGCTCCATGTTGACGATCGAGGGTCGCAACCTAGATTTTTCATAATGTCTTTAAATTTATTGGATAAGAACTAAAAATGGACTCAAAAACATGAATACAGTGCTTCTATGAATTTTTGTTGATTATTTCAGGCCCTTGTAGTTCAAAATTCACCTATTTCAATTTAAATCCTTGAAAACACTTAATTACTTAAAAAACAGTAAACTTACCCAGAAAAATACCAAATTTTTGCATCAGATAATTTATGTTGTATTTTGATTGTAAAAAAGCTTCAAGTTCAAACGAGAATTTAACCATCGATTTTATTTGAAACCTAAATCATTCCTTCTCTAAAACCTAATTAGTCCTAGGAGAATCTCCGTTTCTTAACATCCTATATGAAAAGATTTGTCGAAACTGTTGATAGCAAAAAATGGCATTAATGGTGAAGATTGTCAAAATAATAATTTTGGTAATTTGAGCCAAAAATACACAAGTCCTGGATCAGGCCAAATGCCCATTGAACGTTGGGCTTCGAAAGCCTTATATTGGCCTGCTACCTTCAGCCCGGATGCCTTCGGAGGTCTGCCTCGCCGAAGCTTCTGCCCGAGGAGCAGGCTTAGGAACGCCCAGCCGAAGGCCCACTTCGGACTTTTTTCTAGAGATAGAGTTTGAGTCTGATTCTGGCTATTTTTATCCCTAAACTTGATTAGGACAAATCCTACTAGATTAGCTTTAGAGATAAGAAAACTAGCCCCTATAAATATAGGGGTGAGGCCAGTTCATTAAACCCCCCAACAAAAATCAACTTCAAACCCTAGTTTGAAACGTACCTTTACTTTTATTTACCTTTCTTTACAACCTTCGTGGGTTTGCCTAGAAGCCCTCCACCGGCCACATCGAAACCGTGGTAAGCCTTGTTACTTCTGAGAAACCAAGGGTTGGTTTCAGAGTCTGTGATGAGTGATTGACATATTTTTTCCTCTGATTCGAAGGGGTCGGTCTGACAGTACACGATGACTGGGTCATACCGAAGGTCTCGGTATTTTGGGCGGTACACCGGAGGGTGTGCCGAAGGCTGTTTACCCGGAGAGGTCTCCGGGGTACTGGATACACTTGTCTGTTTGTCTGTGGTGCGCAGATGACTTCGAAGGTGACAGACGGTTCGCAACAAGTGAACATGGGTCAAGTGAGAGGCTTCATGCTAGGCGAGTGGGGAGCTCGGCCACGAAGGCTGTGAAGGGGTCGAGGTTGGTCCTCGGGTCAAGGTGCGCCAGGCGAAGACAGAGGGTGCGGAGTGTGGCTCCATCTGAAGGTACTCTGAGACGAAGTCCTCGGAGGCAAGGCACTTCGAAGGGTACTCCGAATGGAGTGACTTCGGAGTATGGTGGCAAAGTCCTCAGCAATGAGGCAAGGCGTTCAAAGTGTTCTACGAAGGAAGAAACTCGAAGGTATACCCGACGGAGGTCTCAGAAGTCAAGGTGCATCGAAGGCATGGTCCGGGTGAGGTTTGTCGAGGAGTGTGCTCGGGGAGAGACACTACGACGAAGTGCTAATGGAATGCTTCATGCGAAGGCCTTGGACGAGGGAGGGACTTCGAAGGGTGGTACTCCAAAGGTGGGGCTTCAGAGTGTGGCTGACTTGAGGTACTTCGGCCATGCATGGCTTCGGTACACGGGCTAACGGAGTTTGAGCTGGGAGTAGCTGCAAAGCCATGGTGGTCCACTCCGGAGGTGATGGCGCGAAGGCTCAAGGGCTTTGACGGCTTCGGCTCAATGCCGTCACTGTATCGAAGGCTGACTTCGGTGAAGCGAAGGCCATCAGGCTCAAGGCTTCTCACCGAAGCTACCGAACCCCTCGCATGCGAAGGGGGGCTTCAGAAGAATCCAATACTGCAAAGGCTGACCGTGTCTGCTCTGCAAAAGCTGATGTTATCTCCTCTACGAAGCTGAGAAAAGAAGGCTCCAAATAAAGTAGACTACCAGCTGTACCACCCTTGTACTGATGAGACAAAACCAGGGTAAACCCTAGGGGTAAAGTAGTCTATTCACATGGCTAAATAGTGCCTATAAATAGTGGAGGCTAGCTAGGTCACAGTAACACTTTGAGAAGCCATTTTTTAGCTCCTGTGCTAGCCGCCACATACTCTTGTATTCAGTCTGTGAGTTCATTTTGTGTTCCCTGTTCAAGCAATGAAACTTTGATTCTGTTTTCATTTATTGTTTGAACTTGTATGTCTACTTTGCACTGCATGTTTTGATTTCTCTATGCACCATCTTCTTCTAGGTTGAGTTTGTGCACTGGATCTCTTCAGGAGAAGTGTGTGAGAGGTCTGTTCGTGTGAAGTGTGTGTTTTTCAGTGTCTGTTCGCTCTGTGTACACTAGAGGCTAGACCTCTCTGATTACTAGCGAAGCACTGTTCTTGGCTTAAATCGAAGCCCCTTTTCTTCCCTTGTCGAAGTCCTTGGCGAAGTGTGTTCAGTGTGCGTTTAGACCTTCGAAGTACGAAGCCTAGTACCAGTTGCTATCGCTGAGTATTTGGTCGAAGTCCTCAGAGGGAAGTCTGCTCTTGCGAAGGGTGAAGTGCGAAGCCTGCTCGAAGGCACCCAGTGTGCGGAGCCTGCACTGACTTAGCAGAGTTGAGTTTTTGGTGTTGTGGGTGGAGCGAAGTCTTCTTGACTTCGAACTTTTGCTCCTTGCAAAGCCTGGTTTTGGAGCTGTGAAATACCTCCGAACCAGAACTTCGAAGGGTGTGTTCAAAGCCTGTTCCGCAGAAGACAGAATTAAAACAGAAGACTATTTTTAGTCTGAAATTTTAAAAGCTCCCATTCACCCCCCTCTGGTCGCCGTTTTTGGTCCAACAATTGGTATCAAAGCGGGTTAAGATCACCAGTTGACCTTAACCGGTTTTGTGATCTGTTGGTGATATGGACAGAGTTAGTAAAATACCTATGTTCGATGGGACGGACTTTGCATACTGGAAGGTGTGCATGGAGGCTTACTTGCTAAGCCAAGGAAATGCAATTTGGGAGATTGTGGACTCACAATACACCATCCCTGAAACTCGCACCTCTCAAATAGAGAAGGATCAATATAATGCCAACTCCAAGGCTAGAAATATATTGTTCATTGGTTTGAGTCAGGGTGAGTTTGATAGGGTACAACACCTTAGGACAGCTAGGGAGATTTGGACTACACTCATTATTTTTCATGAGGGCTCTACACATATTAAGGCTAGACGCCAAAGTACATACAATCAACAGTATCAGCTGTTTGTGCAGGCACCTGGTGAATCTATAGATGCCATGTTTTCTAGCTTTGATGCAATTGTGAGTAACTTGTAGTCCAACGGGACGCTTGCTTACAATGATCATGATAGGGCTATCAAGCTTCTCTATGCTCTTGATCGTAGCATTTGGGAAGTTAAGATATCCAACATTGAGGAGTCCGCAGGTTATGACATATTGACCAGTGATGAGCTCTTCAGCAAGCTGAAGTCCATAGAGATTGCCAAAACATCTCTTGCAGTGCATAGGAACTCCTTGCCACAACCATTGGCACTAGTTTCTAGCACTAGCCGTGGCACCACTGCAGAACCAAGCACATTAGGCACTTGTGTTCTTGCAGATGGTTTTGCTTTGTCCTCCCTGGTCTCTGTCACTAAGGAGCAGATGGATACTCTGGATGATGATGAGCTTGCTCTCATTGCTAGAAGTTTCACCCGTTTTCTCCATGAGAGACGGGATCAGAGGAGAAGTGGTTTTAGTGGTTGTTTTGAGTGTGGCGACACTTCTCACATCAAGGCCAATTGCCCTAAACTCAAGAAGAGAGATGAGAGTGAGCGCCCCAAATACCACAAAAAGGAGAGGAAACCCTTTGTGAAGGGCAAGCACGGCAAGGTGGCTAAGAGAGTAGGCAAAGCCGCTTCTAGAGCATTCGTTGCTGCTCTCAGCGACATCAACACTTCCTCAACTGAGAAGTCGAGCTCTGAGGAGGAGGAGTCTCCAAGGAAGGAGGAAAAGAAGGTCAAGAAGGGACGAGATTTCACCGGCCTTTGCTTCATGGCCGACAGCGATCACAGCGGCGATGAGCTTGACTCATCTAAGGTACCACTATCCTATGACCAGCTTTCAATTAAACTAGATGAACTGAATGAAGTAGTTCTTGGTCAGGATAGGTTACTTGTGCAAGCCGCTAGAGATAGAAAAGACCTTAGACTTAGGCTAGAATCTGTTTCTACTGATTATGCCATGCTTAAATCTAGGATTAATGATGCTGAATGTGAATCTTGCACTGTTGTCATGGGTGAGCTTGCTCAGTTGCGTTCTGTGCATGCTCAAACTCTTTCTGAGCTTGAGACTACACAAAAGCAGCTTTCGATGGTTGATTCTAGTACTCATGATAGAAATGAATGCACGAATTGTTCTTTATTACGTGAGAGCATTGATTTACGTGATAAGCATGTTCATGATTTAGAGGCTAGATTGGAGAGGGCCGGTAGTTCTAAGGATGTGCAACTTGTGTGTGACACTTGCATAACCCTTAAGGACCAGCTAGGCATTGTTAGAGAGCGAGCTGAAAACCTTTTGACTAAAAATGAATACATTCTTTCTGTGGTTAACAAATGCACTCAGGGAAAGGGTAGGATGGACTTGCTCTTGGCAAAACCAAGATGTGTGCTGACAGGGCAGAGTTAGCTCTAGGACTGGGTTTTTAGAGGTTTCCTTCAGACAGTGAGAACAAAACTGTTTTTACCTCATCCACTACCTTAGAGAAAGAGAGAGCTCTGTTAGACACTCCATCAGCCAAAAAGCCTACCCGAACTCCAAAGAAAACCACTCCTCATGCAAAGAAAATTCCTCCCAAGAAAACCACTCAGCAGAAGCCCAAGGAGCCTGTGAGGATTGCTCCTATGACCAATGAGAGTGGACGTAGGAGAGTGTTTCATTGTTCCTATTGTCAGTGGGTGGGTCATCTGGTTGGGTTCTATTTTCGTCGCATCAAGGATGAGCGATGCTCTCAGGCGATGAGTATCCAGGACATGCATTACCCATCTTGAGGTATGCATGAGTCTGAGTTGTACTCACGTCCTGTTTTTGAGGCTCCTCGCACTTCTTGGAGAGGTTTTGCTCCTCGAGGTGTTCACCATGTTCCATATGGTGGTAGACTGTGGGCGAGTAGCTTTGTACCTCACCAGAGTAGGAGACCTCGTCATGCATTTGGGTCATAGCATGTAGGTCGACCTCGTACTTTGCATCATTCTCATTATTTTGTGCGTAGACAGTCTATTTTTACTATGCCTACTACTCGTATCACTCAATGCTGGATGCCTTGTCATGTATTCACTCACCCCAGCACTGAGCGATCAAGATTTTCTTATCATATGTAGGCACCGGACCGAGGCTTGGAGGGCACGTGGATCATGGACTCCGGTTGTTCGCTCCACATGACCGGAGATGCAGCATGGTTCTCCAGCCTCACCACAACTAAGCAAAAGGAACATATCACCTTCGACAACAATAGAAGGAGTAGAGTGAAAGGTAAAGGTGTGGTAAGAATCAACTCAAATTTCACTCTCAAAGATGTTGCTTTGGTTGAAAATTTGGGGTACAATTTGCTTTCTGTATCTCAATTGCTTGATGAGGGCTTCGAAGTGCGATTCCATCGCGATACTTCGCAAGTACTCAATTTCGATGGCGTTGTGGTCTATAAGATCTTTAGAGTTGGGAGAGTTTTTGGAGCTGATTTTTCTAAGTCATCTGGTTCTTTTCATTGTCTTGTTGCTCATTCTACTTCTGAGCTTTGGAAGTGGCATAGGAGACTAGGGCATATGAGCTTTGAGTTGCTCACTCGCCTGAGTGCCCTAGGTCTGATCCGAGGATTGCCCATGCTCAAGTTTGAGAAGAATTTAGTTTGCGCTCCTTGTCGAAATGGAAAAATGATTGTCGCTTCACATTCGCCAGTCACCACAGTATTGACTGAACAACCCGAAGAACTTCTCCACATGGACACTGCAGGTCCTTCTCGGGTTAATTCTTTAGGTGGCAAATGGTATGTGTTAGTCATTGTCAATGATTTCTCTCGCTACTCTTGGGTCTTCTTTCTTGCCAGAAAGGATGAAGTGTTTTCCCATTTTCAGATCTTGGCTTTGAGACTTTTCACTGAACTCCCTGGTGCATTAAATTCATTCGAAGTGATAATGGCACTAAGTTCAAGAACAGTCTCTTTGTTGATTTTTGCATGGAGCATGGCATAGAACATCAATTCTCTGCTCCGCGGGTTCCTCAACAGAACGGTGTTGTTGAGAGAAAGAACCACACTTTGGTTGAGATGGCTAAGACAATGCTCGATGAGCACAGGACTCCTAGGAAATTCTGGGCTGAGGCCATGAACACTGCTTGTTACATCTCAAACCGAATCTTCTTGCGCTCAATTTTGAACTTGACATCTTATGAACTACGTTTTGGGAGACATCCCAAAGTTACTCATCTTCGAGTTTTTGGCTGTCGTTGCTTTATCCTAAAATGTGGAAATTTGGATAAATTTGAGTTGCGCTCTTCTGACATGATCTTTTTGGGTTACACATCTCATGGTCATTCTTATCGTGTTTATAATTTAGAGATAACACTATCATCGAGTCATGTGATGTGACTTTTGATGAATCAACCCCCTCTGTTAGTTCTACCTTTGAATAGGCAAATGAACACGACATGGAGCAGACCATCTTGAAAGAAGAAGATCCCGAAGAGTTCGAGGATGAACCCCTACTACCCTCGACTTCAACTCCTGGAGCCAACCCCGCTTTGACCACTTCGTCACAAGGTCCTGAAGCAACTACCTCGACATCGATCATCTTGGACCACTCCAACGCACAAGTTGAGGGGGAGACTGCATCTCGCCGCGAGGCTCCACATCACATTCAAAGGATGCATCCTCCCGAGCAGATCATTGGTGAGCTTGATCAAAGGGTAACACGTTCTCATTCTCATTTCATTGATTCAGCTTTTGTTGCTTCTTTTGAGCCCTTAGATGTTAGTCATGCACTTTCTCATTCTAGTTGGATCAATGCCATGCATGAAGAACTTGAAAATTTTGAGAGAAACCAAGTCTGGACTTTAGTTTATCCTCCACCAAATGTTCATTTCATTGGAACAAAATGGATTTTTAAAAAAACAAGGGGAGGATGGGATTGTAGTTAGAAACAAGGCTATACTTGTAGCTTAGGGTTATTCTCAATTAGAAGGGATTGATTTTACTAAAACTCGTCTTGAGGCCATTAAGATTTTGCTTGCCTTTGCAACATCTCGGGGATTCAAACTCTATCAAATGGATGTCAAAAGTGCATTTCTTAATGGCTTCATAGGCGAAGATGTTTATGTAAAACAACGCCCTGGCTTTGAAAACCCCAAATACCCACATAAAGTCCTTAAACTTCATAAGGCTCTTTATGGACTCAAGTAGGCCCCTCGGGCATGGTATGATAGACTTAAGTCTTTTCTGCTTGAGCGGGGGTATTTGATGGGATCTGTTGATAAAACCCTATTCACTCTCAAGCATGACAAAGATTTCCTCCTAGTCCAGATTTATGTGGATGATATCATCTTTGGTAGCTCTTCTCATGCTTTGGTTGCCGAGTTTGCAGATACCATGAGCAGGGAGTTCGAGATGTCCATGATGGGCGAACTCACATTTTTCCTTGGTTTGCAAATCAAGCAAAGCAAACAAGGTACATTCGTCCACCAAACGAAGTACACCAAGGACCTGCTCAAGAAGTTCGACATGGATGATGTGAAGCCCCTTGCGACTCCGATGGCTACATCTGTAGCATTGGATCCTGATGAGGATGGATAAGTCGTAGATCAGAAGGAGTTCCGAAGCATGATCGGCTCCCTCCTCTACTTGCATGCTACGAGGCCAGACATACACTTTGCAGTGTGTCTGTGCGGTCGTTTTCAGGCTTCACCATGAGCTTCGCACCGCCAAGCGGTAAAGCGCATTCTCAGGTATCTCAAACATACCCTCGAATTTTGCATTTGGTATTCTGCGTCTTCCTCTTTGTGTCTTCGAGGCTATTTCGAGCAGACTTTGCTGGGTGTAGGATTGATAGGAAAAGTACCTCTGGTACTTGTCATTTTCTGGGTACTTCACTGGTTTGCTGGTCTTCCCGGAAACAGTCTAGTGTTGCACAATCGATGGCTGAGGCCGAATATGTTGCTGTAGCTAGCTGTTGCTCTCAGATTTTGTGGATGGTTTCCACGTTGCGGGATTTTGGGTTAGATTATAATAGTGTTCCACTTTTCTATGATAACACTAGTGCTATTTGTATTGAAAACAACCTGATTCAGCATTCCTGAACCAAACACATTGATGTGCGATATCATTTTCTCAGAGATCATACTGAGAAAGGTGATATTGAACTTCAATATGTTCATACCCAGTACCAGCTAGCCAATATTTTCACAAAACCTCTCGATGCTTCTCGTTTTGCCTACTTGCGTGGGAAACTTGGTGTTTGTAGTCCTTACGACATTTTGTGAGGGGGAGCAGATTTTGATTGTCTTGCATATGCTCATTGTGTGTGAAATTGCATTTACATCGTTTGCACTTATATGCCTGATTTTAATTCATGAAATCATGTCAGCTCAGCTCTATTTAATATGTCTGAAACATTACGTGCATGATTTTTCTTTCCAAAATCAAATCATGCTCACTGCTTATTCCTGAATCTAGCATGTTTATGCAGGACTGCTTTAGCTATCTTTTATCTGCTTGATAGAAAGACTTCTTTTCTCTGGATGCTAAACATTGCAACTTGAAAATTTGTTCTACTTACTCATGGATATTCATCAAGTGCTAAACAAATTATTCACTTAATTAAAATCCAAAACTCCATGATTTGCATGCTACAAGTGAAAAGCTCCAGGTGGGTTTGTTTGTCGCACTACTCTATTCTAGACTGCTTACCATTGCACATTGGTCTGAACTAGGATAGTGTAGTGTATGCCAAAATCACCGCCTTAAGCTTCTGATGGCTTTCATGCCTAGGCTTGGCTTGATTGGAAAGTATAAGGTAGACAAACAAATAACCCCTGGCATTATGAAAAGAACAACAAATTCATTGATCATCAAGTTTGCTTTCAATGCTCCACTTGAACTGGACTTGTCTGTATAGAGTAGAAATTGACTAGCTTTGTGCAGTCCCTGCTTTTACTTGTCTAGTTATCTTGATTGAGTGGTGATGCTTTTATTTCAAAATGATAAAATCACATGCTGTCATCATGTTTTTTAGAGAATGTTAAATTAAGTTGAGCACATGAAAATTGGTATTAAAAGTTGGCATATTTTTGCTTTATATGTCTTTACAATTCTGTCCATTTTGAAGCTTTGCATCTTTTGAATACTCCTTGATGCTTGCATTGCCAAAGGGGGAGAAATTTGAGTTCTCTGCAGCAAAGGGAAAATAACTCAGGAGAAGTTTTATCTTGCAAAGGGAAAGATTTGCCGAAGGGGCTTTCACTCTTTTGAAAAGGGGGAGGAAAATTCTTTTGTCAAGTGACATGGTTTGGCTCGTTTCTGAGTTTTATGGTCACTTGTGTGCTGAAATTTTTCAAATTTTCTTGAACTTGAATTTGGTTGTCAATGCACTCATCAAGGTGGAGATTGAGAAACCAAGGGTTTGTTTCGGAGTCAGTGATGAGTGATTGACAGATTTTATCCTCTGATTCGAAGGGGTCCCTCTGAAGGGGTTCGGAGGTTGTTTCACCGAAGGGTTCGGTCGGTCTGTTTGCTACAGCTGTTGCAGTGGAGTGTTTCTATCAGAGGGGTTCGACAGTACACGATGACTGGGTCATACCGAAGGTCTCGGTATTTTGGGCGGTACACTGGAGTGTGTGCCGAAGGTTGTTTACCTAGAGAGGTCTCCGGGGTACTGGATACACTTGTCTGTTTGTCTGTGGTGCGCAGATGACTTTGGAGGCGACCGACGGTTTGTAGCAAGTGAACCTGGGTCAAGCGGGAGGCTTGATGCCAGGCGAGAGGTCGAGGTCGGTCCTCGGGTCAAGGTGCGCCAGGCGAAGGCAGAGGGTGCGAAGTGTGGCACGGCTGAAGGTACTCCGAAACGAAGTCCTCAGAGGCGAGGCACTTCGAAGGGTACTCCGAATGGAATGACTTAGGAGTATGGTGGACAAAGTCCTCAGCAATGAGGCAAGGCATTCAAAGTGTGCTCCGGAGGAAGACACTCGAAGGTATACCCGATGGAGGTCTCAGAAGTCGAGGTGCATCGAAGGCATGGTCCGGGTGAGGTTCGTCGAGGACTGTGCTCGGGGAGAGACACTGCGACGAAGTGCTAATGGAATGCTTCATGCGGAGGCCTTGGACGAGGGAGGGACTTCAAAGGGTGGTACTCCGAAGGTGGGGCTTTGGAGTGTGGCTGCCTTGAGGTACTTCGGCCATGAATGGCTTTGGTACAAGGGGTGACGGAGTTGGAGCTGGGAGTAGCTGTGAAGCCATGGTGGTCCACTCCGGAGGTGATGGCGCAAAGGCTCAAGGGCTTTGATGGCTTCAGCTCAAAACTGTCACTGTATCGAAGGCTGACTTCGGTGAAGCGAAGGCCATCAGGCTCAAGGCTTCTCACCGAAGCTACCGCACCCCTCGCATGCGAAGGGGGGCTTCAGAAGAATCCAAGACTGCAAAGGCTGACCGTGTTTTCTCTGCAAAAGCTGATGTTGTCTCCTCTACGAAGCTGACAGAAGAAGCCTCCAAATAAAGTAGTCTACTTGTTGTACCCCCTTGTACTGATGAGACAAAACCAGTGTAAACCCTAGGGGTAAAGTAGTCTATTCATAGGGCTGAATAGTGCCTATAAATAGTGGAGGCTAGCTATATCACAGTAACACTTTGAGCAGCCATTTTTGAGCTCCTGCGCCAGCCACCACATACTCTTGTATTTAGTCTGTTAGTTCATTTTGTGTTTTTCATTTACTGTTTGAACTTGTATGCCTACTTTGCACTGCATGTTTTGATTTCTCTGTGCACAATCTTCTTCTGGGTTGAGTTTGTGCACTGGATCTCTTCAGGAGAAGTGTGTGAGAGGTCTGTTTGTGTGAAGTGTGTGTTTTTCAGTGTCTGTTCGCTCTGTGTAAACTGGAGGCTAGACCTCTCTGATTACTAGCGAAGCACTATTCTTGGCTTAAATCTAAGCCCGTTTTCTTCCCTTGTCGAAGTTCTCGGCGAAGTGTGTTCAGTGTGCGTTTAGACCTTCGAAGTACGAAGCCTAGTACCAGTTGCTATCGCTGAGTATTTGGTCGAAGTCGTCAGAGGGAAGTCTGCTCTTGCGAAGGGTGAAGTGCGAAGCCTGCTCGAAGGCACCCAGTGTGTGGAGCCTGCACTGACTTAGCAGAGTTGAGTTTTGGTGTTGAGGGTGGAGCGAAGTCTTCTTGACTTCGAACTTTTGCTCCTTGCAAAACCTGATTTCGGAGCTGTGAAATACCTTCGAACCAGAACTTCGAAGGGTATGTTCGAAGCTTGTTCCACAGAAGACAGAATTAAAACAGAAGACTATTTTTAGTATGAAATTTTAAAAGCTCCCATTCACCCCCCTCTGGTCGCCGTTTTCGGTCCAACAACTTCACTCGTGAAGTACCCGTTAATCTACGTAACAGATTGCTATCACCTTGTTACTTCACTTATGAAGTATCTGTTAATCTACGTAACAGATTGCTACATTCGTTTCTCTACTGCAACACTTAGCAGATTCGGTCCCTAGGCCAAATTGGAACTTGATATCTGTTCTATTGTAGGTTTCCACGCTTGGAGCCCCTTCGTTGTAGGTGTCCGAAGCCAGGAATTTGTTTCTGAGGCTGCTAGAACACCCTTCGGCGGAACCGTGCTTCGACTACCCGTGCTAGATCCATCACGCTTTTGTCGGTCTGGTCAGGTCCGCACGCCAAAGCACTCCACAGCAGGCTTCGTCGCATCAGGCTTCGTCATGCCTACACTCCGCTCCAAATGAAGACATGCCAGTGCATTGCGTTGGGATATTTTTGTCGTGTTAGAGACTTTGCACTGAACCTCGCTATTCTAGGTGATTTCGCGTCGAGATCTATTTGGAGCCTGCCTTTGGCCAGATCAATCCGAACACCGAAGACTACCTTCGGCGAGACCCGTTGCACCAGACGTTGAAGGCCCCCTTCGGTGAACCCCTTTGCACGATACACATCGAATCAGTTAGGCTCCATTCAGCTGGCTAATTTATTTTATTTATATATTTATTTTTGGCTAATTGGATTATTTCCGTGTGATCTGATTACCTGGCAACTTCACCCCTTGCCACTGTTAAGGGTAGTCGGAACGCGACATCAGTGTTGTGTTACGCTTAGGTTTGTCCCTAAGTATTCGCACACTTTTGGATCGTCGAATTGACCCAAGTGCGGGGGCACGTTTTCGTGTCAACACACTTTTTGGTGACTCCACTGGGGAGGGCTATGCCAACATGACAGGTACATCTACATCGGTTGTGGGTACGTCTACAACGACTACTACGTCTACATCATCAATGGATCCCATGGGGGACATAGATATCGACAACCGCAACATCATGACGCCTACCCTTGAAGATATCCAAGAAGAGGATTGGGCCGAGATCGAGGCAAAGATGAAGGCACTACAAGAACTCATGCTTGGAAGCTACGTCAAGACATGCACGGGCTTCATCAAGCGCGACGTCAACGTCCCCGACCTCGCTTTGACCCAGGTAACTCCAGTATCGCCTCTTTTATCTTATTTGGAGATTGAGCAAAAAATAGCCGCATCAGTAGATCAAGTTGTTAGCACTTCGCTAGCCAACCGTTTAGATTCGGCGATCAGTTCTCAAGTAGAGGTGACACTTAGAAGGTTCGGCTTTACCAAGGCCATCCCTCCAACTCTAATTGCTAGTGCACCTCCGGTGAATCGTATCTATAGCAGGACCGATGGTAGTACTGGCAAGACCATCATGTCTCCGGCCTCAGCATATATAGCCATGACAAGCCACTACGCACATGTCCAAAGCTAACCCTGTTTATTGCACGCCACCTACACTTGCGCCAGTTCTTCCTGTGTTGCCTGCACTGCACGCACTAACGCATAGGCCTAAGCACGTCACATGCCCAGAGCCAGCACGTGAGGAAGACCCCCGCGGCCAACACACTGACATACCACCACGTGTCGCGCCTCCGCACGAGAGACGCGCGCAGATAGGGGGCCAGGATGACATTGAGGAGCGGATCCGCGCACTGTTTAGGGAGTGCACCGGCTTCATACCTAGGGGTCGGGCTAGGGTTTACCACAAACCATACCCTAACCATTTTGACACTATACCATACCCTCATAGCTACAGAGTACCTGAGTTCACCAAGTTCGACGGTGAGGGTAACAAAACCACACTAGAGCATGTTAGTCAGTTTTTAGCACAGTGTGGAGAAGCTAGCGGGCTAAATGCTTTAACACTTAGACTGTTTTCCCTCTCACTATCCAGCACCGCTTTTACTTGGTTGTCGGTGCTCTCGCCGAACTCTGTCTAGATGTGGGCTGAATTGGAACAAAAGTTCCATGACTATTTTTATACGGCCGAAACAGAACTTAGGCTTTCACACTTGACATCGGTCAGACAGAAATCTAGCGAGAGTGTCTCCGAGTACATCAAACACTTTAGAGATACCAGAAACTGATGTTTTAGTCTTAATATTTCAGAAAGGGATTTGGCGGATCTAGCTTTCAACATATTGCATCCTGAAATTAAAGAAAGATTAGACAACCAAAATTTTTTGGAAGTTAGCAAAGTCTTACAACAGGCTCTGGTCCAAGAAGGTCGAGCCAAAGATAAAAGGTTTGTTAAAACATTTAACAAACCTAGGTCTAAAGTTCACATTATGGAACACTCCGACGAGGAAGAATCGGAGGAGGAAGAAGATTCGACCAACATGTATGCGGCCAAATGGGTTTGGAACGCTAAGAGAAAACCCGTCACTTGTTCTGAACTACGGCCGTCTCCCACTAAGAGTCGGCCTAGGAAAGTCAAATACTCGGTTGATATAACTAAGTGCGATAAAATATTTGATTTCCTCTTGAAGAACCAGCTTCTTAGGTTGCCTAAAGGCCAAGTCATTCCATCTACCGATGAGCTAAAAAATCACCCCTACTGTAAGTGGCATGATTCGCATTCACATTATACTAACAACTGCAATGTTTTTCGTCGACAGGTTCAATCGTCCATAGAGGAAGGATGATTAAAAATAGACCCCAATACAAAGATGAAGCTGGACAAAGACCCATTTCCCGTGAACACCATCGACCTTGACGAGAAGAGGGTACTAATTCTGCCAGAGCGGGCTGAGTCAACTAAAGGGAAAGCGGTCATTATTGGAGAATCACGCACACGCATGCTCGTACCAAAGAAAAACCTTGAAGTAGGAGTGTGGAAAAGGAACGTCAACATGTCTCCTTCGGCTAGGGCTCGCAAGAAACCAAAGGTAACATATCAGATGTTGTTGAACAAACACCAGAAAAAAGCCAAGGAAACAAGCCCCCGTGCAAAAAAGCTAAAACAACCGAAGGGACCAAGGCAGTTGGAGGGTGGCTTCGGACCTCAGTGGCCGAACCCTCTACACAGTGGGTTCAGACCCCAACAGCGGAAGCCTCTGTACAATAGGTTCAGACCCCAGCAGCAGAACCCACCAAAAGGCGATTTCGGACCCCAGTGGCCGAACCCTTCGCACAGTGAGGTCACACCTCAATGACGGAACCCTCCACACTACGAGTTTGGCCCCCAATGGCTAGACCCTTCGCACAATGAGTTTGGACCCCAATGGACGGATTCAGTTTCACTCTGGGCAAACCCTTCAGTAGGAGGCTTCGGCCCGCAATGGTCAAACATACCTCTGGCCTGGTAAGACCCCTCGCTAATATGGTCCGAAATACCTTCGACATGGCCGAACCCCCCTCCGGGCAATGTGTTCGGCTCACAGTGGGAGAAGCCACTGGAGCCACCAATGCCTTCGTCGTACAATTGGGCAGGGACCCCATGGGCTCCGTACACCTTCCCCCCAAGTGCTCTTCGCAGAATAACATTGCCCCCTATTTTCCTCTAGAGTATTATAACTGGCAGGGGCAAATAGACGCGGAGAAGGGAGACATCGTCCACAGGCTGTCCGTAGTACCTCCAAACCGACTCACACAAGACGGAGCCAAGGGAGATGGACACGAAGAGGCGAAGGAGAGGGACTCCAAAGCCATCATAGTTAAGGTAGGGTCTCAGGAAGTCCTAATCCTGAAGGCCCCCTCGCCGAAGCCAGACGGAGGTAAGTCCCCTAGTCCAGGTGAGGCTAGCACCAAAGCATGGTCCGATCAGTCGAATGAGGCCGGTCTGACCGACAGAGTCCGCAGCGAAGTGCCCACCAATTATAAAACACACGAGGATGACCTGGGTGGTACCCATTCGGTAAAAAATCACAGAGATAGGATGGTGGCACCTGGTACCAGGCCACAACCATCTTGGGCACCTCCGGGCATGTCCAAATCATAGAAAAGGCATCTACAACGCCTACGAGCACAGGAGATGCGCGAGAAGAAGGCCGAGGATGAACGAGATGCCATCTTTGAGGAGATCCGCCCTCGGCCAGCTGAGAGACATGTATGGAAGATCAAGTCGGTTGAGATGACCAACCCGGCTCCTGTTCCGAGTGACGATGATGACATGCTCGACGACAATTATATGCCTGTCTCCGAGGGACATGCACCTCAGGCGATGGACATAAACGTCGTCATGCTACCCGTCGAGTTCGCCCTAACATAAGATGAGGCTGAGGTCACTCAGTTGAACCTCGGCCCACGCAATGCTATTTTTGAGAAACCCGAGGATACGGCTCGCCACCTAAAGCCTCTCTATGTCAGGGCTCACATTGATGGGAAGCCAATCTCCAAAATGCTTTTCTATGGTCGTGCCACTGTTAACCTAATGCCTTACTCTCTATTGAAGAAGCTTGGCAGGGGCGAGGAAGACTTAAAGAAAACTAACCTAATGCCCAACGGCTTCAACGGCGAGAGTTCTGAGGCAATAGGCGTAGTCTCCATGGAGTTGATAGTAGGTAACAAGACGTTACCAAAAACATTCTTCATCGTTGACTTGCAAGGTAACTACAGCATGCTACTCGGGCGTGATTGGATTAACGCAAATTGTTATATTCCTTCTACTTTGCACCAATGCCTGATATAGTGGGACGATGATGACGTAGAAGTCATACCAGCAGACAATTCGGCCCAGGTAGCATGGACTCCGGGATTCGAACTGAAGGATCAGTTGCCAAAACTTCTCCGACAACTGCAGCTATCACTTCAGCTCCCATTTGTGATTCCTCATCACCTGTTAGAAGGGCTCCGAACTCCCTTCCCATTTTTATGTTTGCTTCATCTTCAGATGACTCCGAAGACGAAGTAGGGGATTTAGAAGGGGCAAGGGCCTTCGGTTTCTGGGCCACTTTCTTCATAGGTGTCTTGGCTGGCACTGAAGTCCTTGCTTCCACCTTCCTCTTCTTGGGAGCTTGATCGGAGATATCCCAGCCCGGAAGAGTGGGATATTCAACTCCGAGTACGCTCCATACATGGTTGAATCGCTCCCAGCTGCCAACTAACTTCACCCTCCACTCCTTTTCGGCGAGCATAGGAGCTCCGAGGATCTTCTCCGAAGTCCGGACAATTTGCTCTGGAGTGAGGGTGGCACGTGGAGCATAAAGATAAGATTTCCTTTCAGTTAAATCATTTTTATAAGACCACTACTACATGTAGAACATTTTGAAGGGCGTTCAAGGTTACCTGCAGAACTTGAAGAAATTTCTCGGAGTCCACCCTCTGGGTTCTCTTTGAAGTTTATTAGCCAGCTGGCCATCAGAGGAAGAATTCAGAGTACAATGAACTCCTCTGCTAAGTCTCGCATGCTCATGCGATGACTTATGGCTTGTAGCAGTCTAAGGTGAGCTTGGAGCTGGCCTGGGTCCGGATGAACCTCTGCTTCCCTCCGGTAGAAGATATCTTCGAGGGGTCCAGCCAAGGCATTGTCCGCTCCTACTTCGGCATAGAACCAGCGAAGGACCCAATCTGTGTACCATCTGGCGTTGATAGCCTTCACTGGACACCGAGTTTGGTACTCATCTCGAAGCCAAAAGTTGATGCTGCCAAAAGCAATCACCATCTTCTCTCCTCCAGTTCCTTGGTAAGTCTTTGGTTGGCAGGAGGCTTTATGAAGAGTTGTGAAGATTTTGGCTCTCCCTTCGCAACCTTCGGCTCGCATCGCCCATTGAAAGATAGCTAGGCGTGCAATGGCATTAGGTGACAGTTGAGGAAGAGTAGCATGGAACAGTTCCAGTACCTCGGAGAGAAAATCTACCACTGGAAGCCCCAATCCAGCCTCGAAAAAAGAACACGGCCACCTCTCCGGCCTGTGGCGAAGGAATTGCTTCTTTGCCGGGTTGGCGAATCTTGATCCCCGGACCCGTCTTCCCCTCAATCACTGTTGCAATGGACTTCTTCGAGCATGTCGATGGTCCCAGGCTATACGACTGGTTTGAGTATTTGGATGATGACAGGAGAAGATCATGAGGACCGCCCAGACGAGGATTGCCCGAAGGCGCCGCTGCTGCTGCCGCCGCCATCGCCTACTGCCTGGCCAAGGTTGAAGTAGGAATGGGAGCTTTGTGACTGGTTTTTGCCATGAGAGAAGGTGGAATTCAGAGTTCAGGCTCAGGAAGCAAAAAGGGGGAAAATGCGGGAGCAGTTGGTAAAGTATCCCAAATGCACTCTTACCCCTCTATTTATAGTGTGTGTTCACAGGCATTGTACCGTTCATATGTGCTTTCCATCTTCTTTACTGTTGCAATTTATCACGACCCTTCATGAGAACTCATATCCCCAGAAACGAAGCGGCACTGTAACTCCTTCCGAGAAAAAAAGTAACGGCTATTTCTGTGAGTTTAACAGTTATTTCAGCTTCGCAAGGATTGTTTTCGAGGCTTCTTCGACGATGCCTTTACATGGAAGCCGATTCGAAGATTGAAAATCTCTGAATGCTTCAAAGGATGATAAATTTCGCTAAGTCCCTAAGCATGAAAATATTTCTTGCGCATACTACTTGCCTTCCCTTACAGGTTATTCAGAGAAGCGGATTTGAGGGGCTACTATTGGGGGAAAATACTTTATCCCCAGGATCTTCAAGGTTATAAGACAGACAATTCACTAGACCGAAGTGCA
Source organism: Zizania palustris (assembly GCA_019279435.1). Taxonomy (NCBI): domain Eukaryota; kingdom Viridiplantae; phylum Streptophyta; class Magnoliopsida; order Poales; family Poaceae; genus Zizania; species Zizania palustris. Next base: position 109,144,075 of record JAAALK010000283.1, on the reverse strand, counting down.
AGACTTGTCTCTCGCCTGGCGTAGGATTAAGTTCGGGAGATCCGTCTAGACTCCCGTTCGAAGATACATTTTGAAGGCTCAATCTCCGTAGTGGACAACTGCCAGCAAGGATAGAAGACTTATCTTCTTTCTGATTATATTAGTCTTTTACCATTTTAGTCCTATTAGGGGTACCAAAATAGTTTCCACTATGTCGGTTGTAACTGAGGGGTATAAAGGTCTTTTCCTTAAAGTTTTTACCTATAAATACCCCATTCTCACCCTGTAATAGGCATCGAATATTCAGATATTCAATACACAACTTTGAACTACTTCGAGCTATTATCTAACATGGAGGCTTGAGATAGTCCGCTTCACAAACTCTTTGTTTGTTAGTTCTTAATCTTAGAGAACCTGTTAGCATAATTTTTTACGCCAATAGTTGCATTGGATTGAAGAATCCTAGAGGAATATTTTTTCCAATTTACATAAAAGCACCGGTATCTCTTTCTCTAGCATCTCCATCATATCTTTCTTAATTTTTTTAGCACAAAGTTGTCTATAAAAATGACTCAGCTTAGCTAACGCCTTCCACACATCATCATTCAAGTACCCGCGAAACATTACATGAAGGAGACATTCCATTATTTTGTGGTAATCGTGACTTTTCAATCCATTTAACTTCCCTGTTTTCAAATTCACAGCTCTTCTAAATCTTGTGGCGTAACCATCTGAGAATTTCAAAATTTTCAACCACCTCATTACTTGTTTTTTTATTTAGGTTTTAAATAAAATGGGCCACGTGGCTTGCCACCACTATTTGGCAACTCAAGGGTTCGTCGATTACAAATCTCAGCTAAATCTCTTCTCGCCTTTACATTATCTTTTGTCCTATCCACAAAATCCATACATGTACTTATAATACTTTCACCAACATTACGTTCCTGATGCATAACGTCAATGTTGTGCATCAGAATCAGTGATTTGACATACAATAATTCCCATAAGCCACATATGTGGTTCTAGTTATGTTCGGTTCCGAATCCTACAAATCCATCCTCATTTTCATTAAGGACCAACTCATTTAGCATATCAGTGATTTCTCTACCATTTAAATGCCTTGGTGGTTCCTTTACAACAACATTGTCCTTCTTGAAATTGTTCCTCTATAACCTTAATGGGTGATTCATGGGCAAAAAGCATCTATCACAATCAAAGTAACAAATCTTTCCCCCAAAGTTCAGACGAAAACAATCTGTGTCCTTCGCACATATCAGAAATGTCAACCTTCCTTGACAACTCCAACCAGAAAAAATATCGTATGCCAGAAAATCGTGGACCGGCCACAGATACGCAACTCGAAGATTTAATTTTTGCTTCCAGTCATAGTCATATGCTTCAACTCCTTTCTACAATTGTTTCAACTCTTTAATTAAGGACTTCAGCATCATGTTCAGGCGTGTTCCAGGATGCTCTAGATCGGGTATAATGAGACAGAGGAACATAAATTCATATTTCATACAAAACGAAGGTGGAAGGTTGTATGAAATAGCAAACACAGGCCAACAAGAGTACGACGATGCGGTTACATTGAAAGGCATGAATCCATCTGTTGCCAACCCGATGCGAGCATTCCTTGCATCCCTAGAAAAGTCTGCATCAAAATCATCTATAGCCTACCATGCCTCACCATCAGATGGGTGCACCATTACTTGATTATTCTCACGTACACCTTCTTTATGCCATCGCATATGTCTAGCGGTTTTCTTTGAGAGAAACAATCATTTCACCCGAGGTGCAAGAGGCATGTAACGAAGTTGCTTATGAGCAATCTCTGTCATCACCTTTTTACTGTCTTCGTTTATGACCTCTACGAATCTCGATTTACCACATTTTAAGTATTTCACCTCATTCCTATGTTCTTTCCAGAAAAGCATACAATTATCTTGGCACACATCAATCTTCTCATACTCCATACCGAGAGCAGAAAGTATTTTCTTTGACTGGTACATGTCTTTCGACACCTTATGGTTCATAGGAAGGTTATCACTGATCAGATTCACGAGCTCCTTATAACAATTGTTGGAGAATGCAAACTTCGACTTAATGGCCATAAGACGGGACATGAAAGCGAGAACGCTTATGGTGTTGTGCTCATGCAATGGCTCTTCTGAAGCTCGAAGGATGTCGAAAAACTTTAGAACCTCTGGTGTTGGAGAATCCTTAGGGTTTGATTCAAACTCCGGCCGTATAGCATCAAGCATCCCATCCATCCTATCGCCAGCCATGCTATCATCTTCTTCTTCTTCCACTACTAATATCGTTTTTTCACGGTCTGTCTCGCCGTGAAAAGTCCAAACTTCATAACCTGGCACGAAACCATATTTGCAAATGTGGAATGACAACGTTCTCTTGTCTTGCCAACGAGAATTTTTGCACTTCATGCATGGGCACCTCACATTAGTGTTTGTTGTCAAAGTGAATGCACGATCAACAAATTTCTCAGTGTTAATTACCCACTCCCTCATGTGAGCTCCACTTTTCATCCAACCACTGTACATCCACCGTCGGTCGTCCTCAGCCATTCTATAGGCAAAACATTCATTCAATCGAGAATGCATCAAAAGTACTAGACGTTTTCTACATACCATGTCCCTATGTCTATAGGAAAAGATAGGTCCTAAACCCACCTAAGAGTGACCGACAGAATGTGGTATTTATGATGAGCTATGAGTCCGAACAAAATTTCAGCAGCATAACCCCCGTTGTTCTCCAATTGCACGCCTGATAGTGGTGCAATGGAGAACAACAAGATTATGTCACTAAAATCTCATTTGGACTCATGACTTATCATAAATACCACGCTCTGTCGCCCACTCCGAGGCTGTCCAAAAAGGTACAATTCCGGACCTTAAGATCTCACACGCATGATACGTGTGAGACATGTTGGTCCGAAATGGGTGACGCATAGGTTTCGTTACACTATTTACGTTGGTGTCAAATAAAAAGTTACATACGAAAAGAATATATAAGAAATTATACGTATATATATAATATACTAATCACCGTAATGAAATTATCAACAAACCACAAATTAACACAAGAATATAATTAATATCATATATAATAGCACATCGCATAGGAAACACTTGTAAAAGCATAAAATTAATTGACTTTTGTTTTTATTAATTACTTTGTGAATGCTACTTTACTCTTGGTAATTAAGGTCAACTACTTGTGACATGTGCATAAAAATTTACGTCATTGTGAGCAAAAATGAAACAATTATTCATTATATCACATATTACAAAAAAAATAAGTGTCTAGCATACAAGCAATCTCCGACCACTACGACAAAATTGTTGCGAACCTAGAGCAATCATTGCAATCAGAAAGAAAAATTCACAAATCAAAAGTGAAGAAAATTCTTAAAAAAGAAAAAAATTACTTGACAGCGATGGATCGGAGGCCGGCGGGCGGCAGAGGTCGACAAGAGGCGAAGGACGGTGGGCGGTGACGGATGCGATGGGCACCGGCTTAATATCGCATATGAAGTATATTAATACATGAAAAAAATTAACATAACAACATATATTGCGTATAAACATCACAACATATATTCACAATTCACAATTCACAATTCAATTCAATTCAAATAAGCCACAACATGTGACATCTCAAATTCTCAGCCCAATTCAATTCACAATTCAATTCAATTCAAATAAGCCACAACATATATTCTCAGCCCACATTCTCAACATATATTACAAATTGACATTGTCATCCCAAATTGACATGCTCAATTCAATTCAAATAAGCTGCAACATATATTCCCAGCCCACATTCTTGGCATATATTGAAAATTGACATTCTAATCCCAAATTGACATGCATCTCAGCCCAAATTCACAATCCATACCTGTGCAGTGGAGACGGTGATGCCGACAAGCTTCGGTGGGACTGGCGGACAGCGGAGGTGTCGGTGGGCAGTGGACAGTGAAGGTGCCAGCAGGCGGCGGACCGGCGGACCGGCGCCAGGCAGGGCAGTGGGCCGGCGGTGGGCGGCCGGGGGGCGGCGGCGGCGGGAGGCGGTGGGCGGCGGCGCGCTGGACCAAGCGGTGGCCGGCGGCGGCAGGAGCAGCGGGAGGCGGCGGCGTGGGCGTGCGTACAGGGAGTTAGGTCTCCCTGTACACGCGCGTGGTTGGGGAATATAATCCCTAACTTCCATCAGCCAGAATTAAAGCCCTCGGTTCTGTTGGCTTTAATTCTGGTCGACAGAAGTTAGGGATTATATTTCGGGTGGGAAAAAAGCCATCTAACTCCCGTCGGCCACTGCGAAAAGCCGACATAAGTTAGGTTAAATTTCGTTGGCTCCTGTAGGCCAACGGAAATTAATAAGGCCGATGGAAATTAATAAGGCCGGCGGAAATTTATGTTTTTCTTGTAGTGAGATCAAGCATCATATTCAACACATATTCCATCAAGCTCAAAATTCATAGGCATTTAAACAAACACATGGCATGCAAGTGAACCCATTGATATTTCAATAGCCATTTACAACACAATATGAAATACAAGGACTTTCAGACATTGTATCAAGCACCATGCATTCTAGAAGAAAATACTGCAGAAGCACATAATCAAGAAGAGGTTTTACTGTTTGTGGCCGTGGCTATTCATATTCATGCACTGACCCTGGCTTGCATTCTTGCAGATGTCCTACAGCGCGGCCCCCAAACTCAAATCTACACGCGCGGCCGAGCAGCACACGTGCCTCCAGTCCTACAGCGCTTCGAGCGGGGTTTCGCGCATCCTCACGCCGTTTCCACATGACACTGTGCGCATATGAGTGTTGTCGCCTCCACGAGCAGCACACCCTGTGTTGTACGCTCTCTTGCGCCAATCCCACTGGAAGTCGCAAGGTCCAGCCGATGGTTTTTCAGAGAAGAACAGATTACTGCAGGTGACGAACCGGAGAAAATCTAGAAGCTGGCTTGGTGCGCGTGGAAGAGAAGGCGATGGTTGTAGCACAGACTAATCTTCCGATTGACAAAAACGAGTGAAGGCAATGGAAATCAAACTGGCAGCCAAAGAAAATGGCAAATCAGGAAGAAGATGACACAAGGAAATAAAGTGGACTCTGATTTGATTTGTAGTGAGTTAAGACACCCTAGGGGATTGGGCCCTTTTTATACGCAGCCCAATAAATCAAGAAAACCCAATATACCCTTAGGGTTTTTACAGATGCAAAAATAAAACTAGAAAAGACTAAAATGCCCTTAGGATTTTTACACACTCGACTAACATAGACTGTGTGCCTAAAAGGAAAAATAGTAAAATTCTAACTAAAGGTAACTTGTCCTGATGCGAAGCTTTTGTAGCAGCTATAGCTTCGCTTTAGGACCATCGGATCCCCGATGAACGGTTTGGATAGATGCATCGATTTTATGCTTAAACCGACAAAGCGTCCACTCTCTTCGCACTAGGTACGCGGATTGGGTCGGCTCGATTCCGTAGCTCCCTCAGCCCATTTACTTGAGTCAAACCCGGTCAACAGACCAGTAGATCCCATGTACATGAATTGGGTCAGCCTCACTCCGTGGCCCCTTTGCCCGACAGTCCCTCACCACCCGTGTACCTGAGTCACATGCGACCTAAAACACGACAGGTCTCGTCTCCTCTTCTCTCTCTCTGTTGACTTTTGTTAACCATCACTCATCACTTCTAAAACCATGAGGCACATGATCTTCAACATGGCTCCTCAATCTCCCCCTTGATAAGTGCATTGTCAACATCCTCTTCATCAATGCTTCAGAACCTGCAAAACATGTTGAAACACGAAAACAAAAACACTAGAGAACAGAAATAAGAAAATAAAATAAAAGGTTTAACCTTAATGACCAAAAGCCAAACAAAAGCAAAAAAAACGGTCATTATGTTAAACAGAAAAGAAATCAACAACGATTTCAAATGAGTGCAATCTCTGAATTATCAACAAGGATATCCAAAGAGTAAAGGCAAAAGAGACTAAAACTCCCCCTGAAATAAATCCCAAAGAAAGCCAAAACTCCCCCTAAACTCTTCTAAAAGATTAAGTAACTCAAAATTTCTCCCCTTGTTGACAACTGGACTCATCAAGTTAGACTATATGCACTTAGAAGAGACACGACTCAGACTCCCCCTAAAATGCAGCTCCCCCTCAAAATATGGAATGAAAGCAATTGGGGTGCAAGTCGAGTCTAAAAAGCATGTTTCTAAGATATGATTGACTACAATTACAAAATCTAGCAAGTATAGCATAAAATACTATCTAAGAAACATGGCATGATCAGTGCAATAGAAAATATCCAAAGAAAGTCATTAGCACACATTTTTGGATTTTTGCAAATAAAAGCATCACCAAATTTTCTAGTTGACAGGCAAGGTAAAGCATGATATGCAAAGGCTAGCTAGTATCTACCAAGATAGACATGATCCAAAACTAAGAGCTTCATTAAACTTGTTATCTTTTTAATTTTAGGATTTTTCATTTCTTTTTTCATTTTTGCCAGGGGTTATTTGCATGTTAACCTTATGCTAACTAACCAAGTCAAGCTTAGACCAGAATAGGACCATCAAAAGCTTAAGACATTGGTCTTGGCATACATTACAATGTCCTAGTTCATACCAAAGTGTTATGGTAAGAAGTCCAGAACAATGCAATGCGACATAGCAAACCCACCTAGATCTTTTCACTTAAGCATAAAATGCATGGATTTTTTATTTTTATGATTTTTATCATTTTATAGCATATTTTCCATGTTAAAGCGTATAGATGTCCAAGGTTCATATATGTATCTAAGTAAAGGACTTATCTACCAAGCATGTAAAGATAGCAAAAGCATTCACCCTACACATGCTAGTTACCAGAATCAATGGCGATCATTTTTCAATTTTAAAGCATAAAATCTATGCATATGACTGATATCAAATATATCATGTGCACTAAAGTAAAGCATGATCATCAACATGTATTCAAAAACATATACTAGCAAGACTAAGTAAAGCATTTCAATAATATAATAGAAGCAAGATCGAAGTGTGATATATGAATATGCATGATATGAACTCACACAAAAGACTCAAATAAAAGAGTAAAGAAAAAGAAAAGCATCAAAATATCCTAAAAAGGATGCACATCTCCCAAATCCCCTCGTAAACGCTCAAACGTAGACTGATCTAGGAGTTAGGTAAGAATGTAAGACAACTGATGATGGGTATCGACATGAACAAGGGCAATGATACCTTTTTCATATTGATCCCTTAGGAAGTGAAAGTGCACATCAATATGTTTGGTTTTTGAATGAAGACATGGGTTTTCCCTACACTAATCGTGCTGGTGATATCACAAAACAAAGACACTCTAGCAGGGAAAGACAACCCAAAATCTTTCAAAGTGGAAATCATCCAAGCCAACTGTGAGCAGCAGCTACATACTCAGTCTCTGTGGTAGAAAGCGCAACTCCAAATTGTTTACGTGAAGACCAAGAAACAAGTGAAAACTGAGAAACTAGCAAGTACCAGAAGTCGACTTGCGATCCAAACGGCACCAACCAAAAATCAGCATCAGAAAAGCCAGATAACTCAAGAGATGATGATGCTAAATAGTAAAGATCGAGATTAGGCGCATAAGTAAGATACTTGAAAATGTACTTGATAGCCTGCCAATGAGATGTGTGTGGTGAAGACTAGAAGCACGCGCACAGTCCCACGATGAACTGTATGTCCAATATCGTCGCCGTTAGGCACAGAAGCGATCCGATCATCCCTCGATCCTCTCTTTGACCTTGACGCCGTTCTCGTTCTTGTCCAGGCCCCAGATGTGCCCATGGGGTCATCTGAGGCTTCAGCTCTCCACCGAAGTCGAAGTTCTTTAGCATATCTCACGTGTACTTGCTTTGGTTGATGAAGATGTCATCCTTGGTCTGCTTGATCTAGAGACCTAGAAAGTACTGAGCTCACCCATGAGTCTCATCTCAAACTCGTTTTGCATATGCTCAGAGAACTTGGACACAAGCTCATTAGTAGAACCACCAAAAACAATGTCATCCATGTAAATCTGAGCAATCAAGAAATCAAAGCCAACTCGAAGCAGGAAAAGAGTTTTGTCCGTGGAACCCATCATAAAGACATTCCCCAACAAAAACTGCTTTAAACAATCATACCAAGCCTTGGGGGATTGCCTCAGACCATATAAAGCTTTCTGCAACTTGGAAACATGTCGAGGAAACTTTGGGTTTTCAAAACCGGGGGCTACCTAACATAGACCTCCTCCTCTATGTACCCGCTCAGAAATGAACTCTTGACATACATTTCAAAAAGCTGAAAACCTTTTGAAGCAACCAATGCCAAAAATATGCGAATGGACTCAAGACGGGCAACAAGGACAAAAGTCTCCTCAAAATCAATATCCTCTTTCTAGGAAAAACCCTGGGCAACTAATCGAGCTTTGTTGGGCACCACAACTCCATCTTCACCTTGCTTGTTCTTAAACACCCACTTGGTGCCTATGAGGTTGCATCTAGGTGGCAGCTCAACTAGTGTCCAAACTCGATTGCGAAATAAATTTCCAAGCTATTCTTGCATGGGATTTATCCAATTTGCATCAGATAAAGCGTGAGCAACATCTGTAGGCTCAAAGGTGGCAACAAAAGTAGACTCAACAAAAACAGCAAGTGAACTAGCCTACGAACGCAAGGATCTCATAGTGAGATCATCGATGATGAGCTCTAAGGGGTGATCTTCCTTAACTGCTCAGGATCCTTGGTGATCAGATGTCACCTCACTGGAGTCAATAGCTGTCACCTCTCGACTCAACAGAGGGTGCTCGATCAAAGTGGAAGTAGTGATCAGAGGTCCACTCTCATCCTCAGTAAACGTCTTAGAAGGTGTGGGGTCTGCAGGCTGTGCAGAAGGACCACCCTCATTAACAGCAGGAGTGTCATCATCTTCCTCGAAGATGGACTCTCCAAGCTCATCATCACCATAAAGCTCAAAAGGAGTAAGCGTAGGCATGGACTCATCGAAAGAAACCTCACCCGTATCGACAAGCTGCTGGGAGTCAAGGTTCCAAACACGGAAGACTCGAGAATACAAAACATAACCAAGAAATACTCCATCCCAGCAATGAGACTCAACCTTGTCCAAATGCCCTCCCTTCTTCAGCACAAAGAACTTGCAGCCAAATGCTCGCAAGTGGCTCACCTTGGGGTGTCTACCAAACCGCAACTCATATGAAGTCTTACCTAAGTAAGCTCTAAGAAAAATGCGGTTAGCCAAATAGCAAGCCGTGTTCATAGCTTTAACCCGAAAGCACCAAGGAGTCCTATGCTTATCGAGCATCATCCAAGCCATCTCGACTAGCGTGCGGTTCTTTCTTTCCACAACACCATTCCGTGGGGGAGTGTAAGGGGCAGAAAACTAGTGCTCAAGACCCTAATCACTATAGAAGCCAACGAACTGAGAATTCTTGAACTCAGAACTATTGTTAGAGCGAATTGCTCGCATCTGACCATTGTTTTCATTCTTCATTTTCGGGATCGAGTCATGAGCAAACTGAAAAGCCTCATCCTTAGACTCCAAAAAGAAATCTCATGAGAATCGAGAAAAATAGTCAAAGATCACAAGCGCATACCACTTCCCACCTACTGAACATACCTGAGCTGGACAAACGGTATCCATGTGTAACAGCTCTCCTAGGTACGAAGTCATCACCTGAGTCACGGGTGCGTGAGAATCGGCAACCATCTTACCATGATGACAGGGATGGCAAACTAGATCCTTCTCCATCTTAAGCATGGGAAATCATTGGATGAGGTCCATAGAACTCAATATAACTAGCCAATCAAAGATTAAATGACCTAACCTCCTATGCCACCTCCAGAGCTCAAAGGAGGATCTAGTGATCAAACAGCGAGAAGGGCCAAAAGAACTATAGAAATCAATCCGAAAAACCTTACCAAAGGGTAAGATATGGCAAACCAAAGATCCTCTAGAATCAACAACAGAAGACATGCCCTTCTTAAAACAAACCTCTAAGCCCTCCTCAAGAAGTCATTAAATAGAAACCAAATTAAAGCCCAAATTTCTAACCAAAGCAACATTCTTCAAGGAGAAATGCTCAGAAATCCGAATTGAGCCAAAACTATGTACCTTCCCTTACCATTATACCCGAAAGTGATGTACTCCTTGGAGATCGAGGAAGTGAGGCTAGAGAACCATCTGCGATGTCCCGTCATGTGGTGAGAGAATCCTGAATCCATGATCCATATGTCCTCTAGGACTCGATCTTACAAAATCAATGGTGATAAGGGGGAGAAAACAATCCTATACCAGGTTTAGCAAAAGAGCTAAACCAGTGTCGAGCCATGTACTCAAAAGTAGGAAAGTGCGGCTCAAAGTGTGGTTCTCTATTCTACCTAAAGTCATGACGATGAGGTCCAAAGCCTTATCTAGAATGAACTGGAGCATGGACACTTAAGTTTTCTCCTCTACCACCACCTAAACGACGCGCCATGGCAACTAGCCTCTCTCCGCGTTGAGGGACTCTCTGTCTACCACCTTGCTGGTAGAACTGCTCCTACCCACCTAAAGCTCTCTCTACTCTCTCAACCAACTTCATCCTGAAGAAAGACTCCGCAAGATGCCCCTTTCTCTAACAGAACTCATAGTGATAGGTAGTATTCTTGGGATGTGGTTGAGGCTTGGGTTTCTTGGGCTTGGTGGTGTTAGGTGTTGGCTCTTTAGTATGAGATGGTCTAGGTAGAGAGTCAAGAGAAGTGTGGAGGTTCTTAGTTTTTGGGATCCAGACAGGTTTCTTTGGTGGAGCTGTAGGTTTCTCTTGGAAGACACAATCCTTAGGTTGACTGGCATGGAAGGACTCAGTGGAGTGGTTCTTAGGATATCTCTGCTCTGAGGTCATCTTACTTCAATCTATAGCCCTACTCACAGTTCTCTCAAAATCAGCCTAGGTTTAGGTGTAACCTACTCCAAAACCATCCTACCTCTTGAACTGCTAGATCATCATGCCGAGTTGAGGCTCTCTTGCACTCACCCAACTTAGGATCTGACGGAGGTAAGAGTTCTCGTTCTGAGAATCAGCTAGCTCCTCTCTCAAGGAAGCTAGTACCTCCACCTAAGACAAGAAGATCTTAGTCTCTCCATTAATCTGGATAGACTTCTCAGCTTTCATATTTATCATCTCCAACCTTAGAGACAAGCAGTTCTCACAGACAGTGGGTGGAACTAACAATGTCTCAAGCTCAAGCTTAGTCTGCTCCAGCTCAACTCTAACTGTCTCTAACTTGCCTAACTACTCATCGCACTTCGCTCCCATCATAGCTAGATCAGATAAGTGGAATGGGAAGTCTCTACAGGTCATGACAGCAGTGGCATGAGCATCTTTTAGATCCTACTGAGCGCTTTCAAGCTCAGTGGCCAAAAAGTCTCTCTCATCAACCCTCTCAATGTACTTGGACTTTAGAGTAGTTAGGTCACACAACAACACTTCATAGTTTGGGCACTCACTACTCTCACCCAAGCAAGGGAAAGAAGGTAGACTCTCAATCTTGCTATTGGCCATAGCAAGCTCACTCTCAAGCTCATCTACCCTTTTCTTTACCCTTCTAAGAAATTTCTCCATATACTTCAACTCCTGATGATTCTCTTCAAGTAATTCAAAAACTTCACGCTCATAAGAGGATACCTTTGTTGGGGTAAAATACTACATCCTCATGATCCTCAAGATTCCAAGATAACGGCAAATCATAACCTCAGAGCCCAAGAGTTGTCTCCGGGTGGAAGGACTTAAAGTCGGAGGGTCCATCTAGGCTCCGATCTAAAGAGACCCTCCGAAAGGCTCCCCCTCCGTAGTGGGAAACAACCAGAAAGATGGGATGTCTACTTTGTCAACATCCTTCGAATATATTTTACCGTATTAACCCTATTTGGGATAACGAAATAGTTTCCACTATGTCGGTTGTAATTGAGGGGTAAAAAGGTATTTTCCTCAGAGGTTTGACCTATAAATACCCCATTTCTCACCCTGTAACAAGCATCGAATATTCAGATATTCAATACACCACTTCAAACTACTTCGAGCTATTATCCTATTCGGAGGCTTGAGATAGTCCACATTCTCAAACACTTCGTTTGTCAGTTCTTGATCTTATAGAACCTGTTAGTGTAATCCGTTGTGTCAACAGTTGCCGCTGTCTGTGGGGAACCTAGTTCTAAAAGCTAGTTCTCTGCCACTGCTTGTATTTCGAAGAGCGTTTGCGGAGGGAGTTTCGGAGTCTCAAGATTCCACGCACCATTTGGCAAGGGGCTTCAAAATACAATTCGAAGGCCTTTCTTCGCCTTTCTCAATCGTCAGAACCTCCTGGTCTTCAGACCTTGCTTAGCTTCATAAGTCATGCCTCCCAAGCGGAGTTTAGCCACCAGTCCCCGCCGAAGGTCCCCTCGGACCTCCGGTACAGGACCTTTAGACGTTCCTCAAACTCCTGAAGTAGTCAATAGGCCTCGAGCAGCTAGAGTCCCTCATGTAGCTCCGTCCATGCTTCGAACTGATTATGTCAGTTCTCAAGACCCGAAGGATCCCTCCGGAGGAAGTGAAGACCTTCCTAAAGACGTGGCTGCTTAGGTAGCATGGCTTCAGGCAGAGGTGGAAAGATGGAGGCAGGAGGCTGCGGGCAGGCTTTGCCCTCAAGCCATCCCTCCTTCTTTGGAAGTGCATCAAGATGACGACCTCGATGATTATCCCAAAGCCCCTCAAGTCCAAGAAGATGCCAAAAATGCCTCCTTCGACAATGAATCCCCGCTGCATCCGGACTTGTAGAAGGTGCGCTTCGATCCTAGGTTCTGAGCCTCGAAGCTGCACAAGTACTTCGTAGGGTCTGATCCCAGAGAATTTTCTCGCTCTTACGCCCTTGCAATAGAAGCAAGCGGAGGGGTCCGAAATACGATAGCAAAATGTTTCCCCCTCGCGTTAGAAGGTGTAGCCATTTGTTGGTTCTAGTCTCTAAAGCTAGGATCAATTAAGTCATGGGAGCAGTTGAAAAGGAAATTCATGAGTAATTTCCAAGGGACTTTTGTAGCCCCAATGTCTACTGGAAGTCTTTTTCAGGTGAAGCAGCAGGCAGGAGTAACCCTTCAAGAATACTTCACACACTTCGCCCACACCAAGTCCTAGATAAAAGGATTGTCTACATCATCTGTGGTAGATGCGACACACGAATGTGTTTTGAATCCCGACCTCCTCAGCAAACTTCACCGGAAGCCGGTGTCTTCAGTAGCACAATTAATGGCATACTTCGAACAGTATGCCAAGGCAGAAGAAGGATGCCTCCAGAGAACTGTGGTACCCACACCAACCCTCCCCCAAGAAGTCAAGCTAGATCTAGGGGCTCCGATTCCTCTGCAAGTCCCCTTCGATAATCGCCCTAATGATCAGAGAGGGGGAAAGAGACACTTCCACTCCGAAGTGCTGAATATTGCCCCCTCCACTCGGAAGATGCCTTCCAACTATCAATAGGCTCAAGGTAATAAAGCTAGTGCCTCAAAGCCACTAGAAAACCGGCTGGCTGGGGCCAGGCTCTTTTTTGTTGTGTGCATGGTGAAAACAGAAGCCATGCCACAAAATACTGTAAGTCTATACTGTCTCTCTAAGGCGAGTATCTGGGGAGAAGTTCAAGGCGAGGCACTACAGATCGAGCTCCTCCAGCAACATGGCCGGAGCCTATACAAGCTGTCGAGTGAGCAAGCAATCCTGAAGCACCAATGTAGCTTCTAGTGGCCAACATTATGCCACCGCCAAAGCAAGAAGACCCTCAAGATCATGGCAAACGAGTGGTCTTACCCATCTCCGGCGGGGGAACCCTCGGTAATATGTCAAAGCGTCAGCAAAGGGATTATGTTTGGGAAGTATGGCATATAGGGACTTCGAACTCGGCTATAGAAATGCCCGAGTGGTCCCATGTACCCATTTCATTTTCTGCCCATGATGTTGTAGGGGTGAAATTCTCCCATGCTGACCCCCTTGTTATTTCAGCTGACATCACAGGAGCAGAAGTCCGAAGGATATTAGTGGACAGTGGAAGCTCCGCTGATATACTCTTCATCCAAGCCTTCGATCAAATGTGTATTCCCCGAAGGCATTTGCTTCCAACAGCCCACCCACTCAAAGGCTTCGTAGGCCCTCCTCTCGATGCCCTCGGCCAAATAGGCCATGAGGTTGCTTTCGGTGAGGGGCCCTTGGCCAGAGTTGAGGAAGTCATCTTCGACGTTGTCGACGCCCCGTACGCCTACAACGCAATGTTCGGGCGAGGGATGCTAAACAAATTCGGAGCTGTGAGACATCACAATTATCTGTGTCTCAAGATGCCCACGCAAGGTGGAGTTCTTACAATTTTAGGAGACCAGGCCGCAGCTCGGATAGCGGAATATGGCCATGGTGAGGAGCCATGTTGAAGAGCATGGGCCTTATGGCTCTAGCTGTGATGAGTGATTGTCAATGGAAGTCAAAGAGGAGATATGAAGAGAAGTTGAGACCTACCATGTCTGGGCTGCGTGTGACTCAGGTACACGGGCAGCGAGCGACTACCGGGCAAAGGGGCCGCGGAGTCGGGCTGGCCCAATCTGAGTACATGGGCTAGGAGCGGCAGAGGATCCACTGGTCTATTGACTAGGATTGACTCAGGTACATGGGCAGCGAGTGATTGCCGGGCTGAGTGAGCCGCGGAATCGGGCCAGCCCAATCCGGGTATCCGGTGCGAAGACGCTGGACACTTTGTCAGTTTTGGCGCAAAACCGATGACCGTTGATTATCTTTATTTAGGATTTTACTATTTTGCCTTTAGGCCCACAATCTGTGTTATTTGAGTCAGTAAAAACCCTAAGGGCATTTCAGTCGTTTCCATTTTTATTTTCAGTGTCTGTGTAATTTACCCTAGGGGTAAATTAATTTTCCCCTTTTGTTGGGCTACCTATAAATAGGCCCCAATCCCCTATGGTTAGGGTTAACTCATTTGCAATTAAACATCCGAGTTGAACTTTTCCCCAAATTTTTCCTCCGTCGCCGTTCTTCCTGATTTTCGTCCCCCCGCCACTGGTGTTTCTCGCCGATGTTCACTGTGCTCATCGCCGGATCGTGGTCATTTTTCTTGGACACCATGCCAGCCACTGTGCGAGGAACCTACGCCGCTTCGGGGCCCCTAGTTTTCTACCAAACTCTAGTTTATTCTAGAAAAACCACTGCCCGTACGCTATGCAGTGAGTTTGTCCTCCAAGCGGCTCGGCCAGGCACGTGGCTTCGATCGCCAGTGCGTGGCAAAGTGCAGTTGGCTTCGCTGGCTTCGGCGCATGTGCTGGTAGCTGTTGCAGCTAGGTGGCCTAGGCGCTAGTAGAGCAGGCTGGCAGGGAGCACGGCAGCCTTTCGGTGTGTGACGCTCGAGGTGCAGGCGACAGGTTGTACCGGGCGGAGGATTCGTGGGGTAGCAACAGCTTTGCTGCACAGGCAGCATGCGCAGGCGCATGAGACCAGCGACACATGTCTTTCGTCATGGGGAAACACGCGGCTCACATGGCGTTCAGCTGAAGATTGCAGGATCTGCACAAGGTGATGTGGATCAGTGTAAGCACGGAAGGTGTTCAGCAAAATTACTAGGAGACAAATCACGAACAGTAATCTATGTTATTCTCACCTCGTTTTGCGTGCACTAATAGATATGATCTCTGAATATTCTGTGATCTCTTCATTTGACACTGGTACTTTATTTTATATTGGATCATGAATATTCACTGATATATTTGAGAGTTCTGTTTATTGTCTCCATTTATTTTGTCACTTTAAATGCGATAAATATTGTTGTTGATTATATTCTTCATCAGCTTGTGATTTGAGAATGATATGCATGTATTTGATGGATTATCTCTGTTTGGTGAAATTGTTGTGAGGATGTCATCTATATTGTGAGTCGTATTTTAATCTGCCTTTTAAACACATTGTTGGTGTCTTTTCAATTAGGACACCAGTCGTTTTTAGGCTAGATTATTTTTAGTACTTGTGATCTGTTTTGCTTCTGCTGATTGTCTGTCGAGGTGCGTTGGGCATTGGGAGAAGGCCATTGATTCGAAAGAATTTTTTAGGCGCCCATTCACCCCCCCTTGGTCGCTACTTTCGGTCCTACAAGTGGTATCAGAGCTTGGTTAGGGTTTTTCCATACCATAACCGGTTCTAACCCCAAGTAGTGATCATGACTTCCTCTGGTAAGGTCCCGTCCCTTGAAGCTTTTGGCTACACTTATTGGAAGACTCGCATGCGAGCCTATCTCATGAGCCAAAGCTCGGACATTTGGGATATTTGTGTTCACGCTACTTTTTCTATGCTTCCTGTTGCTGAGCGCACTTCTCCTGAGATAATCGCCCAGCATTAGAACAATAGCAAAGCTGTGAACATTTTATTTTCTGGTTTAGGTCCAAGTGAGTTTGAGCACGTTAGCCATCTCGACACTACTCGAGAGATCTAGGCTACCCTCTAGGCACACCATGAGGGGACATCTAAGGTCAAGGCTAGGCTCTATCAGACCTACAAGCGTGAGTATGAAAATTTCTCATAGAAGATGGGTGAGACTGTTGAAGCTTTGTTTGGTCGTTTTTAGTCTATCATTAACAAGCTTCGGGCCAACAAGACCGATCGTGAACAGCTGGTCTCAGATCATGAACAAGCGATCAAGGTTCTTCATACGTTGGACCCTAAGATCTGTGAGATCAAGGTATCCTCTATTGTTGAGACCGCTTCCTATGATATCTTGACTGTCGCAGAGCTTTTCAGTAAGCTCGAGGCCTCAGAGGTTGATATCCAGTTGAGATCAAATCTCACTGGTTCTGGCTCAAAAACCCTGGCCCTTGCGACACCTTCTGTTGATCCTGCTGATTTGAGCAGTGCTGTGTTCTCTTTGATGTCTATCACTGAGGACCAGCTGGATTCGCTAGGAGATGATGATTTGTGTTTGTTCAACAACTGTGTGCGTTGTGTCTATGATAAACAAATGTTCAAAAGACACGACACAAAATCCGGATGCTTTGAGTGTGGCGATCCAGGTCATTTCATCGCTGACTGTCCCAAGTAGAAGAGTTACAAGAAAGGCACCGGTGGTGGCTCCTACGACTCTGGCAAGCACGACAACTCCACCTTCACAAAGGGCAAGCCCAAGACGATGTTCTTTCAAAAGGCCCTAAAGGACTACCAGTGTGAGAACAAGAAGTGAGACAAGGCCTTCTTCGTTGAGATGGAGAGAAGCTACTCCAAGAGGTCATCGTCTTCTTCCTCATCTTCAAGCTCAAGTGATGAAGAGATCATGATCAAGAAGGGGAAGGACAAGGATGATCCGATGGGCCTCTGCTTCATGGCCTTCGGGGACAAGCCAAAGAGCCACTCACACCACAGCTGAAGATCCCGCAAGAGCTTCTACTCAATGGCTCTTGGGGATAAGGAAGAGAAGGGCTCCTCCGACAACTCCGACGACGACAATGAAAAGTATCTTCCTATGAACAAGAAGTCGTTAACTTGCTAGAAGAAAACCATCAGGAGTTGAGGTATCGGGAGAAACTGCTTATAGGGGCTAAGAAGAGGATAGATGAGCTTGAGAGTGAGCTTGCCATGGCCAATGGCAAGATTGAGAGTCTGTCTTCTTCCCCTTGCTTGGGTGGTAGCAGTGAGTGCCCTAACTGTGAGGTGTTGTTGTGTGACTTGATGACTCTGAAGTCTAGGTACACAGAGAGGGTAGATGAGAGAGACGCTTTGGCCACTGAGCTTGAAAGCGCTCAGGTGGAGCTAAAAGATGCTCATGCCACTGTCGTCATGCCCTGTGTAGACTACCCATCCCATATAGCTAGTTTAGCTGAGCTGAGAGCCAAGAGTGATGAGCAGTTGGGTGAGTTAGCGAGAGTCAAAGCTGAGCTAGAGTAGACTTAGCTAGAGCTTGAGACCTTGTCAGTTCCACCCACTGTTTGTGAGAACTGCTTGTCCCTGAGATTAGAACTAATCAAGTTAAAAGCTGAGAAGTCTGTTCAAGTTGATAGAGAGTGTGAGATCTGCTTGACTCAGGTGGAGGTTCTACCTTCCTTGAGAGAGGAGCTAGCTGATGCTTAGAACGAGAACTTTTACCTCCGTCAGATCCTATGTTGGGTGAGTGCCAGAGAGTCACAGCTCGGTGTAGCACCGAAAGTAGCGACCAGAGGAGCGGTGAATGGCCGCCTAAAAATTTCTTTCGAAACAATGACCTAAACCCAATACCCAAAGCACCTTGACAAACAAATAACAGTAACAAAGCAAATCATAGGAACTAAAGTTGTCTAGCCTAAAATGACTGGTGTCCTAAATAAAATGATATTGAAAACTAAACTAAACTAAATAAATATAACTGTAGTAAATAAAAATGTGTTCTAAAAATTATTTAATGGCAACTTAATAAATATTCAGATTGCGGTCTAAAAATAAAATACTAATCAACTGAATAAAAACATGGATCACCCAGAAATTAATTCAGAAATAACCTAAAATATTTCATGTAAGTCTAGAATAAAAATATTACTGTGACTAAGAATAATTTTTTTCTTTTTATATGAGTAGATTAAAAATACTTAAATAATTAAAATGTGAGCACTAATAAAATTTTACCAGATAAAAACTAACTATGAAATTAATATTTGCACGCTAATTAAAACTAGATAACTATTGATTTAATTAACCAGCTGAAAAATAGGAGATTAAAAAAAACTTACCTGCGTCTTGCTGTTCATCTGTTCGCCGCTTCCGAAGTGCTGACGCCGGACGTTCTGACGTAGAAGGAACACCAGCCCATTGGCGGGCCCCACGCGCTGCAGAGCTGCCGCTGCCGTGACTCCCCTGTGCACGTGTCGCTGCTTGCATGGACTGCCATGGTGGCTTCACGCGTGGCAAGACATGCAGCGGTTGCGCACAGTGTTGCCTCGAGCTACGTGCCCGAGCTGCCGCAGGGAAAAGCTACCGCTGGCTACAGTCGTGCCTTCCTCTGCCGCCCGCTTCGACCGCCCATGGTTTCACCAAAAATTGATGCACGCCGCTACCGCGTAGCCTACTGCCGTGCGCTATTATGTCTAGCACACGCGTGGCCTCGCAGCACAGTCGCCTCGGCTGCCGCGGCAGGGAAAAGATGCCGTAGGAAATATTGCAGTGGCGGTTAAGATTATCAGCGGCGGCGAAAAAGTTTGTAGATGAAAAACTTGCGGCCAAGGGAAAACAAGAACAGATTGTAGATTAATCTCCCAAAAACAGTCAACCCTAACCCTAGGGGGTTGGGGCCTATTTATAGGCAGCCCACTAATACATGAAAAAGGCTAATTTACCCCTAGGGTAAATTACACTGACTCTAAAATAAAATTGGAAATCACTAAAATACCCTTAGAAAATTCAACTGACTCGAATAACAAATATTTTGGACTTAAATACTGAATATTAATATCCTAAATAAAGATAATCATCGGTTATCAGTTTTGCGCCAAAACTGACAAAGCGTCCACCGTCTTCGCACCAGGTACCCGGATTGGGCCGACCCGATCCTGCAGCTTCCTCAGCCCGGCAATCGCTCGCCACCCGTGTACCTAAGTCAAACCCAGTCAACAGACCAGTGGATCCTCTGCCGCTCCTAGCCCAAGTACCCGGATTGGGCCAGCCCGACTCCATGGCTCTTCTGCCCGGCTGTCGCTTACTACCTGTGTACCTGAGTCACACGCGCCCCAGACACGGCAGGTCTTCATGTCTCTTCTTTGACTTCCTTTGACAATCACTCAACACATGTGGAGCATAAGACCCATGCTCTTCAACATGGTTTCTCAATCTCCCCCTTGATGAGTGTATTGTCAACACCCTCTTCAGTAATTCTTCAGAACCTGCAAAATATGTGGAAACACGAAAACAAAAACAAAAGAAAATAGAAAGAAGAAAATATGTGGAAACACCAAAAGCCAAACAAAAGCAAGAAAACGGTCATTATGGTTAACCAAAAATAAAGACTCAAAAACAAGTGCAATATCATAACTACCAAAAAGGATATCTATAGAGTAAAGGCAAAAGACTAAAATACTCCCCTTGAAATAAATCCCAGAGAAAGCCAAAAATGTCCCCTAAACTCCAAAATTTCTCCCCCTTGTTGACAATTGAACTCATCAAGTGAGACTAAATGCACTCTAAAGAGACACAGACACAAACTCCCCCTGAAATGCAGCTCCCCCTTAAAATTATGCCATGAATGCAAATGGAGTGCAGGTGGAGTGTAAAAACATGCTTCTTAGATATGATTAACTGCAATTACAACATCTAACAAGTATAGCAAAAGATATATTGTCTAAGATACATGACATGAACAGTGCAACAGATGATATCTAAAGAGAGTCATTAGCATGCATTTTTCGATTTTTGCAAACAAAAGCATCACCACATTTTCTAGTTGATAAGCAAAGTAAAGCATGAGATGCAAAAGCTAACTGATATCTACTAAGATAAGCATTGTCCAGAACAAAGTGCTTCAACCTTATGCTAACCGACCAAGTCAAGCCTAGGCCAGAACTAGACCATCAGAAGCTTAAGACATTGGTCTTGGCATACATTACACCGTCCTAGTTCATACCAAAGTGCTATGGTAAGCAGTCCCGAAAAATACAATGCGATAAAGCAACCCACCGGGATCTTTTCAAATAATCATAAAAATGCATGAATTTTTCATTTTTCTGAATTTTTATCATTTTTATAGCACATTTTTTTCATGTTTAAAGCATATAGATGTCCAAGTTGCATATCTGCATCTAAGTAAAGATCTAGCTACCAGGCATGTAAAAGATAACAAAAGCATTCGGCCTACACATGCTAGTTACCAGAAGCAATGGTGATCATTTTTCAATTTTAAAGCATAAAAGCCATGCATATGACAAATATCAGATATATCATGTGAACTGAAACAGAACATGATCATCGACATGTAATCACAAGCATATACTAGGTAGAGCAAATAAAGCAGATCAATCATATAACAGAAGCAAGCTGAAAATGTGATATATGATTATGCATGATATGAACGCTCACAAAAAGACTCAATAAAAAAGTAAAGAAGAAATAAAAAACTGACTCAAAGTATCCTAAAAAGGATACACGACTCCCAAATCCCCTTGCAAACGCTCAAAAGTAGACTGATCTAGGGGTTTGGTAAAAATGTCAGTCAACTGTTGATGGGTATCAACATGAACAAGATCAATGACCCCTCTCTCATATTGATCCCTCAGAAAGAGAAAGCGCACATCAATATGTTTGGTTTTTGAATAGAGACATGGGTTTTTCCCTACACTAATTGCACTAGTGCTATCACAAAACAAAGGAACTCTAGAAGGGAAGAACAACCCAAAATCCCTCAAAGTAGAAATCATCCAAACCAAATGTGAGCAGTAGCTAGCAGCAGCTACATACTCAGCCTCACTAGTAGAAAGTGCAACTCCAAATTGTTTTCGAGAAGACCAAGATACAATTGAAGAACCAAGAAGCTGGCACGTACTGGAAGTCGACTTACGATCCAGCCGGCACCCACCAAAGTCAGCGTTGGAAAATCCAGATAAATCAAAGGACGAAGATGCAGAATAGTAAAGACCTAGATTAGGAGCATAAGTAAGATACCTGAATATACGCTTGACAGTCTGCCGGTGAGATGCGCGTGGTGAAGACTAAAAAAGCGCACACACACCCACGGCAAACTGAATGTCCGGCCTCGTTGCAGTCAAGTATAGCAGCAATCTGATCATCCCTCGATACTCTCTCTCGTTGACCTTGACGTCGTTCTTGTCCTTGTCCAAACCGCTAGATGTGCCCATTGGGGTCATCTGAGGATTCAGCTCTCCACCAAAGTAAAATTTCTTTAGCATGTCCCATGTGTACTTACCCTAGTGGATGAAAATGTCGTCCTTGGTCTGCTTGATCTGGAGCCCTAAAAAGTACTTGAGTTCACCCATGAGACTCATCTCAAACTCGCTCTGCATATGCTCAGAAAACTTGGACACAAGCTCATTAGTAGAACCACCAAAAATAATATCGTCCACGTAAATCTGAGCAACCAATAAGTCTGAGCCATCTCTAAGCAAGAAAAGAGTTTTGTCCATAGAACCCATCACAAAACTGTTCCGCAACAAAAACTGCTTTAGGCGATCATACCAAGCCCTGGAGGCTTGCTTCAGACCGTATAAAGCCTGCTGCAGCTTTGAAAACATATCGAGGAAACTTAGGGTTCTCAAAACTGGGAGGCTGCTTAACATAGACCACCTCCTCTATATACTCGTTCAGAAAAGCACTCTTGACATCCATATGAAAAAGCTTAAAGCCTTTAGAAGTAGACAAGGCAAAAAGAATATGAATGGACTCAAGACGGGCAACAGGGGCGAAGGTCTCCTCAAAATAATTACCTTGTTTCTAGCAAAAACCCTGTGCCACTAGTCGAGCTTTGTTGCGCACCACAACCCCATCTTCACCTTGTTTGTTCTTAAACACCCACTTGGTACCTATGGTGTTGCATCCAGGTGGCAGCTCAACTAGTGTCCAAACCCGATTGCGAACAAAATTTTCAAGCTCTTCTTGCATGGCGTTTATCCAATTTGAATCAGAAAGGGCATGAGAAACGTCTCTGGGCTCAAAAGTAGAAACAAACGCAGACTCGTCAAACATAGCAAGAGAACCAACTGAAGACCGTAAGGATCTCTCAGTAAGATCACCAATGATGAGCTCTAAGGGGTGATCACGCTGAACTGCTCGGGATCCATGGTGATCTAAAGTCACCTCACCGGAGTCAGAAACTGGCACCTCTGGACTCAGTTGAGGAGGCTCGATCGAAGTAGAAGGAGTGATTAGAGGTCCGTCCTCATCCTCAGTCAAAGTCTCAGAAGGTGTGGAGTCTGCAGGCTGTGCAGAGGGCCCACCCTCATCAACATCAGGAGTGGCATCATCTTCCTCGAAGATGGACTCTCCAAGCTCATCATCTCCAGAAATCTCAAAAGAAGGAGTCAGCGAAGGCATGGACTCATCAAAAGAAACCTCACAAGTCTCAACACGCAGCTGAGAATCTAGGTTCTAGACACGAAAGCCTCAAGAATGCAAAGCATAACCAAGAAAGACTCTATCCCAGCAATGGGACTCAAACTTGTCCAAATGCCCTCCCTTCTTGAGCATAAAGCACTTGCATCCAAAAGCTCGCAAGTGACTCACCTTGGGCTGTCTGCCAAACCGCAACTCATATGACATCTTACCTAAGTAAGCTCTAAGAAAGATGCGGTTGACTAGATAGCAACATGTGTTCATAGCTTCAGCCCAAAAATGCCTAGGAGTCCTATGCTCATCAAGCATCGTCTTGGCCATCTCGACTAGCGTGCGGTTCTTACGCTCCACAACACCATTCTGTAGGGGAGTGTAAGGGGCAGAGAACTGATGATCAAGACCACGATCACTACAGAAGCTAACGAACTGGGAGTTCTTAAACTCAGAGCCATTATCCGAACGAATTGCTCATATCCGACCATTGTTCTCGTTCTTCAGCTTCAAAATCAGGTCATGAACAAACTAAAAAGCCTCATCCTTAGACTCTAGAAAGTAAACCCACGAGAATCGAAAATAATCGTCAACTATCACAAGCGCGTACCACTTCCCACCGACTGAGCGTACTCAAGCTAGACCAACTGTATCCATGTGTAACAGCTCTCTCGGGTACGAAGTCATCACCTGAGTCACAGGTGCGTGAGAAGTGGCAACCATTATCCCATGATGACAGGGATGGCAAACTAGATCCTTCTCCATCTTAAGCTTAGGCAATCCTCGGATAAGGTCCAGAGAACTCAATCTGACAAGCAGATCAAAGCTCAAATGGCCTAATCTCCTATGCCACTTCCAGAGCTTAGAGGAGGATCCAGCCATCAAACAGTGAGAAGGGCTAGAAGAACTAGAGAAATCAATACGAAAAACCTTACCGAAGGGTAAGATCCGGCAAACTAAAGATTCTCTAGAATCAACTATAGAAGATATACCCTTCTTAAAACTAACCTCTAAACCATTCTCAAGAAGTTGCGAAACAGAAATTAAATTAAAATTTAAGTTTCCAACGAAAGCAACATTCTTCAAAGAAAAATAATCAGAAATGTGAATCGACCCAATACCTTGAACCTTCCCTTTACCACTGTTCCCGAAAGTGATGTATTCCTTGGATCTCGGGGGAGAGAGGCTGGAGAACCATCTTTGGTGTCCCGTCATATGGCGAGAACATCCTGAATCCATGATCCACACGTCCTCCAGTCCTCGATCCTGCAAGATCAATGGTCATGAGTGGGAGAAAACGATCCAACGCCAGGTTTAGCAAAGGTGTTAAACCAGTGTCGAGCCACCTGCTCGTAAGTAGGAAAGCAGAAGGAATCATATGAGTTTGGACCAAAATGCGGCTCAAAGAGCGGTCCTCTGTTCTTCCTAAAATCATGGCCACAAGGTCCAAAACCGTATCCATAATGATCTGGAGCTCTACCCTAACAAAAACCACCCTCTGTAGCATGGTCATAAAAACCGTCTCCTCTACCACCACCTACACAATGTGGCCTGGCCTCTAGCATCTCTCTACATCGAGGAACTCTTTGTCTACCACCCTGCTGGTAGAACTGCTCCTGCCCACCTCGAGCTCTCTCTACTCTCTCAACCCGCTTCCTCCTGAAGCAAAACTCCTAAAGATGTCTGTCTCTCTGACAAAACTCACAGTGATAGGTATGCTTCTTGGGATGTGGTTGAGGTTTGGGATTCTTAGGCTTGGTGGTGTTGGATGTAGAATCTTTGGTGTGAGAGGGTACAGGTAAAGAGTCAATAGAAGTGTGGAGAGATTTAGGCTTTGGGACCCAGATTTGCTTCTTGGGTGGAGCTTTAGGTTGTTCTTGAAACACTCCATCCTTGGGCTGACTAACCTGAAAAGACTCAATGTAGTGAGTCTTGGGATATCTCTGTTTAGGAGTCATCTTACTCCACTCCACTTCTTGGCTAATGACACTCTTAAAATCAGCCTTGGTATAGGTGTAACCTACCCCAAACCCATCCTGCCTCTTGAACTGCTGGATCATCATGCCAAGTTGTGGTTCTCTAGCACTAATCCAACTCAAGATCTGACGGAGGTAAAAGTTCTCGTTCTGAACATCCGCTAGCTCCTCTCTCAAAGAAGCTAGTACCTCCACCTGAGACAGGCAGATCTCACACTCTCTATCAACTTCAACAGACTTCTCAGCTTTTAGCTTGATCAGCTCCAATCTCAGAGACAAGCAGTTCTCACAAACAGTGGGTGGAACTGACAAGATCTCAAGCTCTAGCTTAGTCTGCTCCAACTCAACTCTCACTCCAGCTAACTCGCCCAACTGCTCATCACTTTTAGCTCTCAGCTCAGCTATACTAGCTAAATGGGATGGACAGTCTACATAGGGCACGACGACAGTGGCATGAGCATCTTTTAGCTCCAGCTGAGCGCTTTCAAGCTCAGTGGCCATATCATCTCTCTCATATACTCTCTCTGTGTACCTGGACTTTAGAGTGGCCAGGTCAAACAACAACACCTCATAGTTCGGGCACTCACTACTACCACCCAAGGAAGGGGAAGAAGACAGACTCTCAATCTTGCCATTTACCATGGCAAGCTCACTCTCAAGTTCATCTATCCTCTTTTTAGCCCCTCTAAGCAGTTTCTCCTGATACTTCAACTCCTGGCGATTATGTTCTAGTAAATTAACAACTTCTTATTCATAGGAAGATACCTTTTCATCATCGTCATCGTCGGAGTCGTCGGAGGAGCCCTTTTCTTCCTTATCCCCAAGAGCCATTGAACAGAAGCTCTTGCGGGGTATTTGGCTGTGATGCGAGTGACTCTTCGGCTTGTCCCCGAAGTCCATGAAACAGAGGCCCGCTGGATCATCCCTATCCTTCCCCTTCTTGATCACGAACTCTTCATCACTTGAAGACGAGGAGGAAGACGAAGATCTCTTGGAGTAGCTTTTCTCCATCTTGGCGAAGAGGGCCTTTTCTCGCCTCTTGTTCTCACGCCTGTAGTCCTTTAGACCCTTTAGAAAGAATCTTGTCTTGGGCTTGCCCTTTGTGAAAGTTGAGTTGTCGTGCTTGCCAGAGTCATAGGAGTTACCGTCGGTTCCCTTCTTGTAGCTCTTTCGCTTGGGGCAGTCGGCGATGAAATGACCTGGATCACCACACTCAAAGCATCCGGATTTTGTGCCATGTCTTTTAAGCATTCGTTTATCATAGACACGTCGCACCCGGTTGTTAAGAAAACCTAGATCATCATCTCCTAGCGAATCAAGCTGATCCTCAGAGATAGACATCAAAGAAAATGCAGTATAACTCAAGGCAGTAGGATCAGCAGACGGTGTCACAAGGGCTAGAGTTTTTGAGCCAGAACCAGTGAGATTTGATCTCAACTGGATATCAGCCTCTGAGGCCTTGAGTTTACTAAAAAGCTCTGCGACAGTCAAGGTATCATAGGAAGCGCTCTCAACAATAGAAGAAACCTTGATCTCCCAGATCTTAGGGTCTAAGGTATGAAGAACCTTGAGCGCCTGTTCATGATCTGAGACCAGCTGATCACGATAGGCCTTGTTGGCCTGAAGCTTGTTAATGATCATTTGAAAACGACCAAACAAAGCCTCAATAGTCTCACCTGGCTTCTGTGAGAAAATTTCATACTCACGCCGGTAGGTTTGATAGAGCCTAGTCTTTACCTGAAATGTCCCCTCATGGTGTGCCTGAAGGGTAGCCCAGATCTCTTGAGCAGTGTCGAGATGGCTAACATGCTCAAACTCACTAGGACACAGACCAGAGAATAAAATGTTCACCGCTTTGCTATTGTTTTGATGTTGGGCGATTATATCAGGAGAATCGCGCTCAACAACAGGAAGTATAGTAAAAGTAGGGTAATCATAAATATCACCAATGTCCGAGCTCTAGCTCATGAGATAGGCTCGCATGCGAGTCTGCCAATAAGTGTAGCCAAAAGCTTCAAGGAATGAGATTTTTCCAGATGAAGACATGATCACTACCTGGGTTTAGAACCAGTTAAGGTATGGGAAAACCCTAACCTCGCTCTGATACCACTTGTAGTACCGAAAGTAGCGACCAGATGGGGATGAATGGGTGCCTAAAAAATTCTTTCGAAACAACGACCTAAACCCAACAACCAAAGCACCTTGATAGACAAATAACAATAGCAAAGCAAATCACAGGAACTAAAGTTGTATACTGCTGTCCTAAATAAAATGATATTTAAAACTAAACTAAACTAAATAAATATAACTGCAGTAAATAAAAATTTGTTCTAAAAAATATTTAATGAAAAATTAGTAAATATTCAGATTGCGGTCTAAAAATAAATACTAATCAACTGAATAAAAACATGGATCATCCAGAAATTAATTCAGAAATAAACCTAAAATATTTCATGTAAATCTAGAATAAAAATATTACTGTGACTAACAATAATATTTTTTTATACGAGCAGATTAAAAATACTTAAATAATTAAAATGTGAGCACTAATAAAATTTTACCAGATAAAAACTAACTACGAAATTAATATTTGCATGCTAATTAAAACTAGATAACTATTGATTTAATTAACCAGCTGAAAAATAGGAGATTAAAAGACTTACCTGCGTCTTGCTGTTCATCTATTCGCCGCTTCCGAAGTGCTGACACCGGACGTTTTGACGCAGAAAGAAAACCAGCCCGTAGGCGGGCCCCACGCGCTGTAGAGTTGCCGCTGCCATGACTCCCCTGTGCACGCGTCACTGCTTGCGTGGACTGCCGTGGTGGCTTCACGTGCGACAAGACATACAGCTGCTGCGCACAGCGTCGCCTCGAGCCGCGTGCCCGAGCTGCCGCAGGGAAAAGCTGCCGCTGGCTACAGTCGCGCCTGCCTCTGCCTCTGCCGTAGGGAATTGCTGCACGCCGCTGCCGCGCACTATTAAGCCTAGCACACGCGCGGTCTCGCTGCACAGGCGCCTCGGCTGCCGCAGCAAGGAAAAGACACCGTAGGAAATATTGCAGTGGCGGTGAAGATTATCAGCGGCGGTGAAAAAGTTTGTAGATGAAAAACTTGCGGCCAAGGGAAAACAAGATCAGACTATAGATTAATCTCCCAAAAACAGTCAACCCTAACCCTAGGGGGTTAGGACCTATTTATAGGCATCCCACTAATACATGAAAAAGACTAATTTACCCCTAGGGTAAATTACACTGACTCTAAAATAAAATTCGAAATTACTAAAATACCCTTAGAAAATTCAACTGACTCAAATAATAAATATTTTGGACTTAAATACTGAATATTAATATCCTAAATAAAGATAATCATCGGTTGTTAGTTTTGCGCCGAAACTGACAAAGCGTCCACCGTCTTCGCACCGGGTACTCGGATTGGGCCGACCCGATCCCGCAGCTTCCTCAGCTCGGCAATCGCTCGCCGCTTCTGTACCTGAGTCAAACCCAGTCAACAGACCAGTAGATCCTCTGCCGCTCCTAGCCCATGTACTCAGA
This sequence comes from Zizania palustris, assembly GCA_019279435.1. NCBI lineage: Eukaryota > Viridiplantae > Streptophyta > Magnoliopsida > Poales > Poaceae > Zizania > Zizania palustris. The sequence continues at coordinate 109,115,441 of JAAALK010000283.1, read as the reverse complement.
TTGGGCCAGCCCGACTCCGCGGCTCCTCTGCCCGGTTATCGCTCGCTACCCGTGTACCTTAGTCACACGTGCCCTAGACACGGTAGGTCTTCATGTCTCTTCTTCGACTTCCATTGACAATCACTCATCACATCTGGAGCATAAGACCCATGCTCTTCAACATGGTTTCTCACTCGGCATGCTGATCCAACAGTTCAAGAGGCAGGATGGGTTTGGGGTAGGTTACACCTACACCAAGGCTGATTTTGAGAGTGCCATTAGCCGGGCAATGGAGTAGATTAAGATGACTCCTGAGTAGAGATATCCCAAGACTCACTCCACTGAGTCTTTCCAAGCTAGTTAGCCCAAGGATGGAGTGTTCCAAGAACAACCTAAAGCTCCACCCAAGAAGCCTATTTGGGTCCCAAAGCCTAAACATCTCCACACTTCTCTTGACTCTGTACCTGGACCCTCTCACACCAAAGAGTCTTCACCCAACACCACCAAGCCTAAGAACCCCAAGCCTCAACAAAATCCCAAGAAGCCTACCTATCACTGTGAGTTTTGTCAGAGAGACAGGCATCTTCAGGAGTTTTGCTTCAGGAGGAAGCGGGTTGAGAGAGCAAAGAGAGCTCGAGGTGGGCAGGAGCAGTTTTACCAGCAGGGTGGTAGACAGAGAGTCCCTCGATGCGGAGAGAGGCTAGAGGTTAGGCCATGTCGTGTAGGTGGTGGTAGAGGAGACGACTTTCATGCCCGTGCTCCGGAGGGTGGTTTCGCCCTGGCAGAGCTCTAGGTCATTTTGGATACGGCTTTGGACCTCATGGATGAGACTTTAGGCAGAACAGAGGACCGCTCTTTGAGCCGTGTTTTGGTCCAGACTCTTATTATTCCTTCTCTTTCCTTCTTTTGAGCAGATGGCTTGACACTGGTTTAGCTCTTTTGCTAAACCTGGTATCGGACCGTTTGTTCCCACATATGACCATTGATCGTGCAAGATCGAGGACTAGAGGACATGTGGATCATGGATTTAGGATGCTGTTGCCACCTGACAAGACATCACAGATGGTTCTCAAGGCTCACTCCCTCGAGCTCCAAGGAGTACATCACTTTCGGGAACAGTGGTCAAGGGAAGGTACAAGGTATTGGCTAAATTCGCATCTCTGATCATTTCTCTTTGAAGAATGTTGCTTTGGTTGGAAGCTTGAATTTTAATCTGATCTTTGTTTCGCAACTTCTTGAGGATGGTTTAGAGGTTCGCTTTAAGAAGGGCATGTCTTCTGTTGTTGATTCTAGAGGATCTTTGGTTTTCCAGATCTTACCCTTCATTAAGGTTTTTCGTATTGATTTTTCTAGTTCTTCTTGCCCTTCTCGCTGTTTGATTGCTGGATCCTCCTCTAAGATCTAGAAGTGGCATAGGAGGTTAGGTCATTTGAGCTTTGATCTGCTTGTCAGATTGAGCTCTATGGACCTTATTTGAGGATTGCCCAAGCTTAAGATGGAGAAGGATATAGTCTGCCATCCCTGTCATCATGGGAAAATGGTTGCCGCTTCTCACACACCTGTGACTCATGTGATGACTTCATACCTGGGAGAGATATTACACATGGATACTATTGGTCTAGCTTGGGTACGCTCAGTCGGTGGGAAGTGTTCGCGCTTGTGATTGTTGACGATTTTTCTCGATTTTCGCGGGTTTTCTTTTTGGAGTCTAAGGATGAGGCTTTTCAGTTTGTTCATGACCTAATTTTGAAGCTGAAGAACGAGAACAATGGTCGGATGCGAGCAATTCGCTCTGACAACGACTCTGAGTTCAAGAACTCTCAGTTCGTCAGTTTCTATAGTGATTAGGGTCTTCAGCACCAGTTTTCTGCCCCTTACACTCCCCCACATAACGGCGTTGTGGAACGAAAAAACCGCACGCTGGTCGAGATGGCCAAGACGATGCTCGATGAGCATAGGACTCCTAGGCATTTTTGGGCTGAAGCCATGAACACGACTTGCTATCTGGCCAACCGCATCTTTCTTAGAGCTTACTTAGGTAAGACATCATATGAGTTGTGGTTTGGCAGACAGCCCAAAGTGACTCACTTGCCAGCGTTTGGCTGCAAGTGCTTTGTGCTCAAGAAGGGAGGGCATTTGGACAAGTTTGAGTCTCGTTGCTGGGATGGAGTCTTTCTTGGTTATGCTTTGCATTCTCGAGGCTTCCGTGTTTGGAATCTCGACTCCCAGTAGCTTGTCGAGACCTGCGAGGTTTCTTTTGATGAGTCCATACCTTCGTTGACTCCTTCTTTTGAGTTTTCTTGAGATGATGAGCTTGGAGAGTCCATCTTCGAGGAAGATGATAACACTCCTTCTGTTGGTGAGGGTGGGCCTTCTACATAGCCTGCAGACCTCACACCTTCTGAGACTTCGAATGAGGATGAGGGCGGACCTCTAATCACTTCTACCACTTCGATCGAGACCCCTCAACTGAGTCTAGAGGTGCCAGTTGCGGACTCCAGTGAAGTGACTTCAGATCACCTAGGATCCCGAGCAGTTCAGCGTGATCATCCCTCAGAGCTCATCATCGGTGATCGCACTTCGAGGGTACTTGCGTTCTTCTGTTGGCTCACTTGCTGTGTTTGCTGAGTCTGCGTTTGTTGCCACTTTTGAGCCCAAAGATGTTTCTCATGCTCTTTCTGATGCAAATTGGATAAACGCCATGCAAGAAGAACTTGAGAACTTTTTTCGCAATCGGGTTTGGATACTTGTTGAGCTGCCACCTGGATGCAACCCCATAGGCACCAAGTGGGTGTTTAAAAAAAGCAAGGTGAAGATGGGGTTGTGGTGCACAACAAATCTCGATTAGTTCCCCAGGGTTTTTGCCAGAAAGAGGGTATTGACTTTGAGGAGACCTTCGCTCCTGTTGCCCGTCTTGAGTCCATTCACATTCTTTTGGCGTTCGCTGCTTCTAAAGGTTTTAAGCTTTTTCAAATGGATGTCAAGAGTGCTTCTCTGAACGGGTACATAGAGGGGGAGGTCTATGTTAGGCAACCCCCCGGTTTTGAGAACCCTAAGTTTCCTCGACATGTTTTCAAGTTGCAGAAAGCTTTATATGGTATGAAGGAAGCCCCCATGGCTTGGTATGATCGTCTAAAGCAGTTTTTGTTGGGGAGTGGCTTTGTGATGGGTTATGTGGACAAGACTCTTTTCTTGCTCAGAGATGGCTCAGACTTCTTGATTTCTCAGATTTACGTGGACGATATTATTTTTGGTGGTTCTACTAATGATCTTGTGTCCAAGTTTTCTGAGCAGATGCACAGCAAGTTTGAGATGAGCCTCATGGGTGAGCTCAAGTACTTCTTAGGGCTCCAGATCAATCATACCAAGGACAACATCTTCATCCACCAGAGCAAGTACACACGGGACATGCTGAAGAAGTTCGACTTCAGTGAAGAGCTGAAGCCTCAGATGACCCCAATGGGTACATCTTGGGGCCTGGACAAGGATGAGAGCGGCGTAAAGGTCAACGAGAGAGAGTATCGAGGGATGATCGGATCGTTGTTGTACTTGACGGTGATGAGACCGGACAGTTAGTTCATCGTGGGATTGTGTGCGCACTTTCAGTCTTCACCACACGCATCTCATCGCCAGGCTGTCAAGCGCATTTTCAGGTACCTTACATATGCACCTTATCTAGGTTTTTACTATTCAACATCATCGTCTCTTGATTTATCTGGCTTTTACGACGCTGACTTTGGTGGGTACGGTGTCAGCTAGAACGCAAGTCGACTTCTGGTACTTGCCAGTTTCTTGGTTTTCGCTTGTCTCTTGGTCTTCTCGAAAACAATCTGGAGTTGTGCTTTCTACTACTAAGGCTGAGTATGTAGCTACTGCTAGCTGCTGCTCACAGTTAGTTTGGATGATTTCTACTTTGCGAGATTTTGGGTTGTTTTTCCCTGGCAGAGTTCCTTTGTTTTGTGATAGCACCAGCGCGATTAGTGTAGGGAAAAACCCATGTCTTCATTCAAAAACCAAATATATTGATGTGCATTTTCATTTTCTGAGGGATCAATATGAGAAAGGGGTCATTGATCTTGTTCATGTTGATACCCATCAGCAGTTGGCTGATATCTTTACTAAACCCCTATATCAGTCTACCTTTGAGCGTTTGCGAGGGGATTTGGGATTCATGTATCCTTTTTAGGATACTTTGAGTCAGTTTTTCTTTCTTCTTTACTCTTTTCTTGAGTCTTTTTGTGTGAGTTCATATCATGCATATTCACATATCACACTTTGAGCTTGCTTCTGTTATATGATTGATCTGCTTTACATGCTCTGGCTAGTATATGCTATTGAATACCTGTCAATGATTATGCTTTGCTTCGGTTCACATGATATGTCTGATATCTGTCATATGCATGACTTTTATGCTTTAAAATTGAAAAATGATCACCATTGCTTCTGGTAACTAGCATGTGTAGGCTGAATGCTTTTGCTATCTTTTACATGCCTGATAGCTAGATCCTTACTTAGATGCAGATATGCAACTTGGACATCTATGTGCTTTAACATGGAAAATGTGCTATAAAATGATAAAAACATAAGAAAAATGAAAAACCCATGCCTTTTTATGCATAATTTGAAAATATCCAGGTGGGTTTGCTTTGTCACATTGCATTGTTCTGGACGACTTACCATAGCACTTTCGTATGAACTAGGACAGTGTAATGTATGCAAGACCAATGTCTTAAGCTTCTGATGGTCTAGTTCTGGCCTAGGCTTGACTTGGTCAGTTAGCATAAGGTTGACATCCAAATAACCCCTGGCAAAAATGAAAAGGAAAAGAAAAAGCCTGAAAATTAAAAAGATAACAAGTTTGTTGAAGCACTTTTTCTGGACAATGCTTATCTTGGTAGATATCAGCTAGCCCTTGCATCTCATGCTTTACCTTTCTTAGCAACTAGGAAATGTGGTGATGCTTTTGTTTGTAAAAATCGAAAAATGTGTGCTAATGACTTTCTTTGGATATCATCTGTTGCACTGATCATGCCATGTGTCTTAGACAATACTTCTTTTGCTATACCTGTCAAAGAGGAGACGTGAAGAGAATATGAGACCTATTGTGTCTGGGCTGCATGTGACTCAGGTACACAGGCAGCAAGCGTCTGATGGGCAGAGGGGCCGTGGAGTCGGGCTGGCCCAATCCGAGTTAATGAGCTAGGAGCGGCAAAGGATCCACTGGTCTGTTGACCGGGATTGACTCAGGTACACGGGCGGCGAGTGATTGCCGAGCTCAATGAGCCGTGGAATCGTGCCGGCCCAATCTGGGTACCCGGTGCGAAGATGGTGGACTCTTTGTCAATTTCTGTGAAAAACTGACGACCGGTGATTATCTTTATTTAGGATTTTACTATTTTGCCTTTAGGCCCACAGTCTGTGTTATTCGAGTCAGTAAAAAACCCTAAGGGCATTTCGGTCATTTCCATTTTTATTTTCAGCGTCTGTGTAATTTACCCTAGTGGTAAATTTATTTTTTTCCTTTTTGTTGGCTGCCTATAAATTGGCCCCAACCCCCTAGGGTTAGGGTTAACTCATCTGCAATTAAACATCCGAGTTCAACTTTTCCCCAAATTTTTCTGCCGCCGCCGTTCTTCCTGATTTTCTTCCCCCCCCCGCCGCTAGCGTTTCTCCCCGACATTCACTATGCTCATCGCCGGCTCGTGGTCATTTTTCTTGGACACCACGCCATCCACCGTGCGAGGAACCTGCGCCGCTTCGGGAGCCCTTGGTTTTCTACCAGACTCCGATTTATTCCAGGAAAACCACTGCCCATACGCTATGCAGTGAGTTTGTCCTCCAAGCGGCTCGGTCAGGCACGTGGCTTCGATTGCTAGCACGTGGCGAAGTGAAGTCGGCTTCGCTAGCTTCAGCGCATGTGCTGGTAGCTATCGCAGCTAGGTGGCCTAGGCGCTAGCAGAGCAGGCTTGCAGGGAGCACGGCAGCCTTTCGGTGCGTGGAGGCGGCGCACTCTGTGCGTGACGCTCGAGGTGCAGGCAACATGCTGTACTGGGTGGAGGATTCATAGGGTATCAGCAGCTTTGCTGCACAGGCAGCGCACGCAGGTGCACGAGACCAGCGGTGCACGTCTTTCAGCATGGGGAAACACGTGGCTCGCACGGTGTTTAGCTAAAGATTGTAGGAGTTGTGCGCAAGGTGCTCTGGAGCAGTGTAAGCACAGGAGGTGTTCGACAAAATTACCAGGAGACAAATCGCGAACAGTAATCTTTGTTATTCTCACCTCGTTTTGCGTGCACTAATAGATATGATCTCTGAATATTCTGTGATCTCTTCATTTGACACTAGTACTTTATTTTAGATTGGATCATGAATATTCACTGATATATTTGAGAGCTCTGTTTATTGTCTCCATTTATTTTGTCACTTTAAATGCGATAAATATTGTGCTTGATTATATTTTTCATCGGCTTGTGATTTGAGAATGATATGCATGTATTTGATGGATTATCTCTGTTTGGTGAAATTGTTGTGAGGATGTCATCTATACTGTGAGTCGTATTTTAATCTGCCTTTTAAACACATTGTTTGTGTCTTTTCAATTAAGACACCAGTCGTTTTTAGGCTAGATTATTTTTAGTACCTGTTGGCGTAAAGGATTACGCTAATATGTTCTTTGAGATCAAGAACAGACAAACAGTGAGTTCATGTTTAAGAACTATCTCAACCTCCGAATTGGATAATAGCTTAAGTAGTCTGAATATGTGTATTAGAATAGCTGAGTATTCGATCCTTGTTACAGGGTAAGGAGGGGGGTGTTTATAGGCAAAAACGACTAAGGAAAACACCTATTTACCCCTCTATTACAACCGACATAGTGGAAACTATTCGGTACCCTAAACAGGGTTAAAATGGTAAAAATCTACCCAAAGCAAGTAGATAAGTCAAACATCTTATCAGTCCTGTCGTTTGGCTCCGAAGCCTCATATCTCGCAGAGGGTCCTTTGGATCGTAGATCGAAGCACACTTCGTCTTAACGATTCCTCCACCTTCGAACATGAGCCCATCAGCTCTGAAGCTGATAAATCCTTTTGAACTATTAATCTCTAAGTCCTGAAAGTGAAGCATTTTCCCCCAACAGTAGCTCCTCGGATACGCCTCTCCGAATTTGACCTGTATAGAAGGAAGGCAATATACGCAAGGAACATTTTCATATTCTGAGACTTAGAGAAAGTTGAACACATTACAGTCACTCGAAGGGTCTTCGGTCCGAGGCGTTCGGACTATGGCTTCGAGTCCTCAACCACCGTGTGAACGCTTCGTGGGAAAGAGAACCGTTACGAAGTCCAAATGTCGTGCAGAGCCATTTGATTAGAACCGTTACTATGCAAGTAGCCGTTACGCTCTATAAAAGGTAACGGTTGAAATTTATGGCAGACTCACACCATTCCACTCCCTGGGCCCACCTGCCAGCGACGGAAGTTGAACCTGCAGTGTGAATGCAATCGAAGCACAGCAACTAACGGACGGTTATAAAAAGGGGATTGGAATTACCCAGAACTTTTTACTGTGCCTAGCATTCGAGACTCACTTTCTTCAATCTCCAATTCTCGCAACTTCCCGTTTCACCAAGCCATGGCGAGGACCAGCCACACCATGCCGGCGGCGGCGGGCACTCTGGTGCAGAGGCAAGCATGGGCCGCTTCAACCATAGCAGCAATGGCGAGAGCTCCGGGCGACGCCTGGCCCAAGAACGCCCGAGAGCTCCGCCCGCCATCCAATAAGAAGATCCCTCAAAGCTTCCTCATTCGCTAGTCCACGAGCACCACCGAATCTATTGAAGAGGCCGTGGAAGGGAAACTGTGTCTGGAATGAGGACTCGAGTCCCTGGACCGGAATCAACTCCGCGGCCACGGAGTGGAGAGGTCATGGTCTTCGAGGCCTTCTTCGAGGCAGGCCTGGGGCTGCCGGCCATCGACTTCTTATCTGAGGTATTGGACATGTTCCACATTACCTTACCCCAGTTGTCTCCCAATGCCATCGCCCGTCTGGCTGTCTTCGAGTGGGCGCTTCGGGCCGAAGGGTGCGAGGGGCGATCAGAGGTCTTCGCTGCCACCCACGAAGCCATCTACCAGCCAAAGCCGCAAGATGGCCTCGGGGACACCAAGGTGATAACAGCCTTCAACAGTGTCAACTTCTAGCTACAGAGGGAGCACGCCCAGCACTTTCCAGCGAAGGCCATCAACAACCGATGGTACACTAACTGGATCCTTCGGTGGTTCTACGCCGAAGGTGGAGAGGACTCCCCTCTCGCTGGACCCCTTCAGGAGATCTGGTTCCGGAAGGAGACGGAGGTTACCCCAAACCATAGCCTGCTCTCAACGCGGCTAGGGCTACTGACTTCGGTGGCTAGCCGCATGAGCATGCGCGATCTTGCCGAAGAGTTCATTGCTCTTCAAATCCCACCCCTCGGGGCAAACTTGCCGATCGTGTTTCATCAAGCTTCGGAGGGTGAGCTCCGAACTCTAGGTAAGACTTCGACTCTCCTGCAATAATATGTTAGATAAAGAAAATAACATACTTATAATATGTTACCCTTTTTTCAGCGGCTCCACTGGCGTTAGCCCCGGAATAGATAGCATGGGCCACCGAATGGGTCCTCGGAGCCACCACGGTGGCTGAAAGGCAGAAGAGGTTGGAGGTAGTGGGTAGCTGGGAGCGCTCCAACACGGTGTGGGGATCCCTCAGGATGGTGCCTCCTCCTCTGCCGGATTTCACCCTTGCTGGAGCGGCCCCTCGGAAGAGGAAAACCGTCGTCGAGCCTCCGAAGAAGGCCGGCAAGACCCCCACCAAGAAGAAGAAGGTGGTGAAGATCCCTTCTCAGCTGACCCCTGCTTCGTCCGCTTCATCCTTGGGAATTCGGAGCTCGGCTTCGGAGGATTCCGGGAACTAGGGCTCCAACGCCCAACTAGCGAAGGACTTCGAGAACTACCTCCTAGGGGGCGACGAAGATGCAGCAGGGGTCCCAACTGAAGCTTCTGCTCGGGAGGCTGCGGAGGTAGACACGACACACAATCCTGCACCTGCTGTCGTGAGCTCGGAGCCGGAGACTGTTGCCCCCAACTCGCCCGTAGCTGGGGTGATCGTGACGGAGGTTGCAGTTCCTGCGGACGCTACACCGGAGAGGACTTCGGGGGATGACCTCAATGAGATTCTCCGGATGTACGAAGTCCTGGAGGACCTGACGATTTTACCTCATGGTGCCTCCGAAGGTAAACTTCGAATCTCTTGCCTCGGTCGATTCCTGCAACAATTTTACTCGTAAATGTTCATCAAATGCACCTTGATGCTGTAGGTACATCAAAGGGCGACGAAGCCTCTTCGGATGTTGCGGTTCCGATGGACACCTCGGCTCCACTAGACACCCCGGCTCTGGTGCCAGGGGCCGTTTCCGCTGACGCGGCTCCGGTGGTCCGGGCCATCCCTGCCGACGTGGCTCCAGCCGAAGGGGTAGCCGCCGAAGGAGGAGCTACTTCCGCCGGAGTCGAGCCTCCTGTCTTCGTGCCGGGGAGGGGCAAAAGCATGTCATCCTCGGACTCCCTCCTGCCCCGACGACGACACCCTCTTCCAACAAGCCTTCGGCAAGCAACTCGGCGGAAGAGGCAAGGACAGATGATCGCCAAGCTCTTTCTTGGCTTCCTCTGCTAGCTCCTTTCCTGGAGGGGCGGACAGGCCTCCGGGCGCTTCTGGGGCCTTTGGCGGAGAAAGGCCAGGAATTTGCTAACTCTGACTTTGTCTCCGTTTTGAGCGAATCCAGGGCCGTAGAGCTTAACATGGCCCTCGAAAGGGCTGCCGTTCAAGTATAAGAAGTACCGCAAATATTTTTAATTAGCAAATGTAAATACCTGTTACTTACTTATTCTTCTTGTAGCAATTTGTCCTTGCTAGAGCGACAGTGACTTCCAACGAAGTCGAAACTAACCGACTCAAGAGGAAGGTTACCACTATCCAATCGGCACTTAAAGGCTCTGAGGAGAGAACACTTCAGTTGGAGGAAGAGGTCCTCGAAGAACGGAGGGCCAGGGCCAAGGCTGACGAAGCCCTCCGACTCGAAAGGCAGAGCAGCGACACACTCCGGACATCAGCCCAAGAAACTGAAGACGAGTGCTTGGTGCTTCGAGTGGAGGTCGAGAAGCTCCGGCACGCGGCGGCCACTTCGAGCACCCAACTGGTAGAGCTCCAAGGCTCTCTTAAGCAAGTGATGGCCCAGAAAAGCTCCTTGCTGTCCCGGATGGCCGAAGTGTCTGCTACTGCTGCGGGGCTGGAGGCGGCAGAGAAGAAGAATGTTATTATGGCAGAACGCACCTTGGATGCCATTAAGGGTACCTTGGAGTATTTTGGCACTATGTGCCCTTCGTCTTTTGCTGCAGCCAGTGAGTCCCTTGACCGGAACTTGAAGAAGATTCAAGTGGCGATGTCGTTGATGATGGGCTCCGGCATCCGGTACGGAGAGATCTCTAGACAGTGCGCCGGAATAGGAGTTCTTCGTCACCTTGAAGCCCTTCAAATTCCTATTACTCCGGTCAGGGGTTCGACACCCGAAAGCTTTGCCTCTGAGGGCTTGTTTCATCCTTCGGTAGATGTAGCTGTAGGACCGAAAGTAGCGACCAGAGGGGGGTGAATGGGCGCCTAAAAATTCTTTCGAATCAATGGCCTGCTCCCAAAACCCAACGCATTTAAAAAGAAAACTAAACAGCAAAGCGAGAACAGATTGACTAAGTCTGCAGATTCGAAGTCTGCTGATTCAGAGGTTGCAGATTCGAAGGTTGCAGATTCTGAGGTTGCAGATTCTGAGGTTGCAGATTCGAAGGTTGCAGATTCGGAGGTTGCAGATTCGAAGGTTGCAGATTCGGAGGTTGCAGATTCGAAGTATGCAGATTCGAAGGTTGCAGATTCAAAGGTTGCAGATTCGAAGGTTGCAGATTCGAAGGTTGCAGATTCAAAGTATGCAGATTCGAAGTATGCAGATTCGAAGCATGCAGATTCGAAGTATGCAGATTCGAAGTATGCAGATTCGAAGCTTGCAGATTCGAAGTCTGTTGATTCGAAGTCTGCTGATTCGAAGTCTGCAGATTCGAAGTCTGCTGATTCGAAGTCTGCAGATTCGAAGCTTGCAGATTCGAAGTCTGCAGATTCGAAGCTTGCAGATTCGAAGTCTGCTGATTCGAAGCCTACTACACAGAGTTGGACTTCACACAAGAAAAGGGACTTTGACCCTGCCAACTTGATCAAAAAGCAACACAGGAAAAGCAAGGCTAAAGTACTAGCATACTGTAGCTACAGGAAAGTAGTACTACTTGCTACCAGCCACAAGAACTAGTACTCTTGTAAAGAACAAACAGAAGCCACAGAGAAGCTTCTGCTTAGGAATAAATTAGTTGTGTGCAAACTGAACCAACAGAACCTTAAATGAAGTGCTGCGCATGAGAATCAATAGGAATAAAAGCTTCCAAACAGTAAAGAGCCAAATGAATCTCAGGAAGAACAGGAGGTTGCCTGGCGGCACACACAGGGAGAGAGAAAAAGCACGCAGGAACAAAATGACCCAAGGGATGATTGAAAAAGTGATTTCTAGAAGGGTAGTCCAAACCCTAGGGATTGGGGCCCTATTTATAGGCTGCCCAACACTAGGAATATTCTACCAGCCCCTTAGGGTTTTTACAGACGCAAGAATAAAGGAAAAGACTCTACTGCCCTTAGGTATTTTACAGACACGACTGACTGACTGTGGGCCTAGAGTTACAGATGACTTATCCGGAAGCTAAGCTTTCGTAGCGACTACGGCTTCTCTTCTGAACAGTCGGATACAAGATCGACGGTCGTTAGTTTTGCGCCGAAACTGACAAAGCCTCCACCGACTTTGCACCAGGTACCCGGATTGGGCCAGCCCGACTCCGCAGCTCTCTCAGCCCGTCGATCACTCACCGCCCGTGTACCTGAGTCAACCCTGGTCAACAGCCCAGTGAGTCTTCTACTGCTTCTGGCCCATGTACTCGGATTGGGCCAGCCCGACTTCGCAGCCTCCTCTGCCCGACAGTCGCTTGCTGCCCGTGTACCTGAGTCACACGCGGCCCATGAAACAGCAGATCTCTTCTTCTTCTGTCCTCTTTGACTATCGTTGACAATGACTCATCACTTCTGGAGCCATGAGGCCCACGCTATTCAGCATGGCTCCTGAATCTCCCCCTTGATGAGTGCATTGTCAACACTCCTCTTCTTCATCTCTTCAGCACTTGTGAGCAAATGTGGAAACACGAAAACAAAACACAAGAAAACAAAGAAGAAGAAAAATAAGGTAAAAAGTTTAACCCTAATGACCAAAACCCGAACAAAAGCAAGAAGCGGTCATTATGGTTATCCAAAACATAAAACCTCAAAATGAGTGCGATTTCAGAACAAAAAGGATATCATCAGAGTAAGAACTCCCCCTTAAACTCTGATCCCAAATTTTTCTCCCCCTTGTTGACAAGTGAACTCATCAAGCACTCAATAGAGACACAGACTCCCCCTGAAATGCAACTCCCCCTCAAAATATGCAGTGAATTCAACTGGAGTGCATAAGGAGTGTAGAAAGCATGCTTCTCAGATATGATTGACTACAATTACAACATCTAACAGATATAGCAAAAGACATACTGTAACGATACATGGCATGATCAGTGCAACAGATGATATCTAAAGAAAGTCATTTGCACGCATTTTTCAGTTTTTGCAAACAAAAACATCACCACATGTTCCAATAAACAAGCAAGGTAAAGCATGAGATGCAAAAGCTAACTAATATCTACCAAGATAAGCATTGTCCAAAACAAAGTGCTTCAGCAAACTTGTTATTATTTCAATTTTCAAGCTTTTTCTTTTCCCTTTTTCATTTTTGCCAGGGGTTATTTGCATGTCAAACCTTATGCTGACCGACCAAGTCAAGCCTAGGCCAAAACTGGACCATCAGAAGCTTAAGACATTGGTCTTGGCATACACTACAGTGTCCTAGTTCATACCAAAGTGCTATGGTACGCAGTCCAGAACAATGTAATGCGACAAGACAAACCCACCGGGATCTTTTCAATTTTAAGCATAAAAAGGCATGGAATTTTAATTTTTTGGTTTTTCATTATTTTATAGCACATTTCCATGATTAAAGCATACAGATGTCCAAGTTGCATATGTGCATCCAAGTCAGGAACTAGCTACGAGGCATGTAACAGATAGCAAGAACATTCAGCCTACGCATGCTAGTTATCAGAAGCAATGGTGATCATTTTTCAATTTTAAAGCATAAAAAGCCATGCATATGACAGATATCAGACTTATCAAGCAAACTGAGACAAGACATGATCATTGACAAGTAATCAAAAGCATGTACCAGCTAGAATAAGTAAAGCAGTTCAATCATATAACAGAAGCAAGCTCAAAAGTGTGATATGTGAATATGCAAGATATGAACACACACAAAAAAAAATACTCAAGAAAAGAGTAAAGAAGAAAGAAAACTGACGCAAAATATCCTAAAAAGGATACACAACACCCAAATCCCCTCGTAAACGCTCGAATGTAGACTGATCTAGGGGTTTGGTGAAAATATCAGCCAACTGATGATGGGTATCAACATGAACAAGGTCAATGACACCTTTCTCATATTGATCCCGCAAGAAGTGAAAACGCACATCAATGTGTTTGGTTTTTGAATGGAGACATGGGTTTTTCCATACACTAATTGCACTGGTGCTGTCGCAAAACAAAGGAACTCTGGTAGGAAAGAACAACCCAAAATCTCGTAGAGTGGAAATCATCCAAACCAACTGTGAGCAGCAGCTAGCAGCAGCTACGTACTCAGCCTCTGTGGTCGAAAGAGCAACTCCAGATTGCTTTCGAGAAGACCAAGAGACAAGAGAAGAACCAAGAAACTAGCAAGTACCGGAAGTCGACTTGCGATCCAACCGGCACCCACCAAAATCGGCATCCGAAAATCTAGATAAATCGAGAGAAGATGATGCTGAATAGAAAAGACCAAGATCAGGCGCATAAGTGAGATACCTGAAGATGTGCTTGACAGCCTGCCGATGAGACGCGCATGGTGAAGATTAGAAACGCGCGCAAAGTCCCACGGCGAACTGTATGTCCGGTCTTGTTGCCGTCAAGTACAACAGCGAACCGATCATCCCTCGAAACTCCCTTTCATTGACCTTGACGCCGCTCTCATCCTTGTCCAGACCCCCAGAAGTGCCCATCGGGGTCATCTGCGGCTTCAATTCACCACCAAAGTCAAATTTCTTTAACATATCACGAGTGTACTCACCTTGGTGGATGAAGGTGCCGTCCTTGGTCTGCTTGATCTGGAGCCCTAAGAAGTACTTGAGCTCACCCATGAGGCTCATCTCAAACTCACTGTGCATCTGCTCAGAAAACTTGGACACAAGATCATTAGTAGTACCGCCAAAGATAATATCGTCCACGTAAATCTGAGCGACTAAGAAATATGAAGCATCTCTGAGCAGGAAAAGAGTTTTATCCACAGAACCCATCACAAAGTCCTTCCCCAACAAAAACTGCTTCAATCGGTCATACCAAGCCCTGGGGGCTTGCTTCAACCCGTATAAAGCTTTTTGCAACTTAAAAACATGTCGATGAAACTTGGAGTTCTCAAAACCGGGGGCTGCCTAACATAAACTTCCTCCTCTATGAACCCGTTCAGAAAAGCACTCTTAACGTCCATTTGAAAAAGCTTAAAACCCTTCGAAGCGGCAAAAGCTAAGAGAATACGAATGGACTCAAGACGGGCAACGGGGGCGAATGTTTCTTCAAAATCAATACCCTCTTTTTGGCAAAAATCCTGGGCAACTAGTCGAGCTTTGTTGCGCACCACAACCCCATCTTCACCTTGTTTGTTCTTGAACACCCATTTGGTGCCTATGGGGTTGCATCCTGGTGGCGGCTCAACTAGTGTCCAAACCCGATTACGGACAAAATTCTCAAGCTCTTCTTGCATAGCATTAATCCAATTTGAATCAGAAAGAGCATGAGAAACATCTCTGGGCTCAAAAGATGCAACAAAAGCAGATTCAGCAAACACAGCAAGAGAGGCAGAAGAACGCAAAGTTCTCTCAATCAAATCACCTATGATGAGCTCTGAGGGATGGTCACGTTGAACTGCTCGGGTTCCCTGGTGATCTAAAGTCACCTCACCGTAGTCAGCAGCAGGCACCTCTGGACTCGACTGAGGGGCTCGATCGTAGTGGAAGAAGTGATCAGAGGTCCGCCCTCATCCTCAGTCGAAGTCTCAAAATGTGTGGGCTCTGCGGGGGGTGCAGAAGGCCCACCCTCATTAGTGGCTGGAGTGTCATCATCTTCCTCAAAGATGGACTCTCCGAGCTCACCATCAGAAGGCTCAAAAGAAGGAGTCAAAGAAGGCAAGGACTCATCAAATGAAACCTCACAGGTCTCGACAAGCAGCTGGGATTCGAGGTTCCAAACACGGAAGCCTCGAGAATGCAATGCATAACCAAGAAAAACACCATCCCAGCAATGAGACTCAAACTTGTCCAAATGCCCTCCCTTCTTGAGCACAAAGCACTTGCAGCCAAACGCTCGCAAGTGGCTCACCTTGTGCTGTCTGCCAAACCGTAGTTCATATGATGTCTTACCAAGGTAAGCTCTAAGAAAGATGCGGTTGGCTAGATAGCAAGTCGTGTTCATGGCTTCAGCCCAAACACGCCTAGGAGTCATGTGCTCATCGAGCATCGTCCTGGCCATCTCTACTAGCGTGCGGTTCTTTCGTTCCACAACGCCGTTCTGTGGGGGAGTGTAAGGAGAAGAAAACAGATGGTCCAGACCCTGATCACTACAAAAGCTGATGAACTGAGAGTTCTTGAACTCAGAGCCGTTGTCGGAGCAAATTGCTCGCATCCGACCATTGTTCTCATTCTTCAGCTTCAAAATCAGGTCATGAATAAACTGAAAAGTTTCATCCTTAGACTCCAAAATGAAAACCCACGAGAATCGAGAAAAGTCGTCAACAATCACAAGTGCATACCACTTCCCACCGACTGAACGTACCCGAGCTGGACCAACAGTGTCCAAGTGTAAAGCTCGCCCGGATACGAAGTCATCACCTGAGTCATAGGTGAGTGAGAAGCGGCAACCATTTTCCCATGACGACAGGGATGGCAGACTAGATCCTTCTCCATCTTAAGCTTGGGCAATCCTCGGATAAGGTCCATAGAGCTCAATCTGACTAGCAGATCAAAACTCAAATGACCTAACCTCCTATGCCACTTCCAGAGCTCAGAAGAAGATCCAGCTATCAAACAGCGAGAAGGGCCAAAAGAACTAGAGAAGTCAATTCAAAAAACTTTACCAAAAGGTAAAATCTGGCAAACCAAAGACCCTCTAGAATCAATCACAGAAGAGTTACCCTTCTTAAAATGCACTTCCAAACCATCCTCAAGAAGTTGCGAAACAGAAATCAAATTGAAGTTCAAATTCTTAACCAAGGCAACATTCTTCAAAGAGAAATGATCTGAAATGCGAATTGAGCTAATGCCACTTACTTTCCCTTGACCACTGTTCCCGAATGTGATGTACTCTTTGGAGCTCGGGGGAGTGAGACTGGAGAACCATCTGCGATGTCCCGTCATGTGGCGAGAACATCCTGAGTCCATGATCCAAACGTCCTCCAGCCCCCGATCCTACACAATCAGTGGCTATAAGTGGGAGCAAATGGTCCGGCACCAGGTTTAGCAAAAGAGCTAAACCAGTGTCGAGCCATCTGCTCAAAAGATGGAAAGCGAAAACCATCAAGAAAGTACGGACCAAAACGCGGCTCAAGGCGCAGTCCTCAGTTCTGGCTAAAGCCTCGGCTACGAGGTCCAGGACCGTAGCCAAAATGGCCTGGAGCCCTGCCAGAACGAACACCACCAACTGGAGCACGGGCAAGAAAGTCGTCTCCTCTACCGCCACCTACACGACGCGGCCTGGCCTCCAGCCTCTCCCCGCGTCGAGGAACACGCAGTCTACCACCCTGCTGGTAGAACTGCTCCTGACCACCACGAGCTTTCTCTGCTCTCTCAACCCGCTTCCTCCTGAAGCAAAACTCCGCAAGATGCCCGTCTCTCTGACAATACTCACAATGATAGGTGGTCTTCTTGGGATGTGGTTGAGGTTTAGGATTCTTGGGCTTGGTAGTGTTTGGTGTGGTCTTCTTGGGCTGAGAGGGTCCAGGAAGAGAGTCAAGAGAAGTGTGGAGGTGTTTGGGCTTTGGAACCCAGATAGGTTTCTTGGGTGGAGCTTTAGGTGGTTCATGGATCACTCCATCCTTGGGCTGACAAGCCTGGGAAGACTCAGTGGAGTGAGTCTTGGGATACCTCTGCTCTGGAGTCATTTTACTCCACTCCACTGCCCGACTGATGGCACTCTCAAAGTCAGCCTTGGTGTAGGTGTAACCTACTCCAAACCCATCCTGCCTTTTGAACTGCTGGATCATCATGCCGAGCTGTGGCTCTCTGGCACTGATCCAACTGAGGATAGAACGGAGGTAAAAGTTCTCATTCTAAGAATCTGCTAGCTCCTCTCTCAAGGAAGCTAGAACCTCCACCTAAGACAAGTAGGTCTCACACTCACTCTCTACTTGAACAGACTTCTCGGCTTTCAGCTTAATCAATTCCATTCTAAGAGACAGGCAGTTCTCACAGACAGTGGGTGGAACTGACAATGTCTCAAGCTCTAGCCTAGTCTGCGCAAGCTCAGCTCTCAACCTATCCAAATCACCCAACTGTTCATCGCCCTTGGATTTCAGCTCAGCTAAGACAGCTAGATGAGATGGGCAATCAACACAGGGTGCGACGACAGTGGCTTGAGCATCTTTCAGCTCCAGCTGAGCGCTTTCAAGCTCAGTGGCCAAAGCGTCCCTCTCATCAACCCTTTCTGTGTACCTGGACTTCAGAGTCGACAGGTCACACGGAAGCACCTCACACTTCGGGCACTCACTGCTATCACCCAAGCAAGGGGAAGAAGATAGACTCTCAATTCTGCCATTGGCTACGGCAAGCTCACTCTCTAACTCATCTATCCTCTTCTTAGCTCCCCTAAGCAGTTTTTTCCCGATATTTCAACTCCTGACGATTGCTTTCAAGTAAATCAACAATTTCTCGTTCATAGGATGATACCTTGTTGTCGTCGTCATCGGAGTCATCGGAGGAGCTTTTTTCTTCCCTATCCCCAAGAGCCATTGAACAGAATCTCTTGCGCGATCTTCGGCGCTGGTGTGAGCGGCTCTTCGGCTTGTCTCCGAAGGCCATGAAGCAGAGGCCCGTCGGATCGTCCTTGTCCTTCCCCTTCCTGATGGCGATCTCCTCATCGCTTGAGCTCGATGAAGAGGAAGAAGACATGGACCGCTTGGAGTAGCTCTTCTCCATCTCGGCGAAGAAGGCCTTGTCGCGCTTCTTGTTCTCTCGCCGGTAGTCCTTCAGGGCCTTCTTGAAGAATCGGGTCTTCGGCTTGCCCTTGTTGAAGGATGAGCTTTCGTGCTTGCCGGAGTCATGGAAGCTGCCACCGTTGCCCTTCTTGTGTCCATTGCGCTTGGGGCAGTCGGCGATGAAGTGTCCTGGATCACCACACTCAAAGCATCCGGATTTTGTGCCGTGTCTTTTGAACATTCTCTTATCATAGACACGACGCACCCGGTTGTTAAAAAGACACAAATCATCATCTCCCAATAACTCTAGCTGGTCCTCAGTGATATACATCAAAAAGAACCCAACATAACTCACAGAAGAGGGATCAACAGAAGGTGTAGCAAGGGCCAGAGATTTTGATCCAGAACCAGTGAGATTTGATCTCAGCTGGATATCTACCTCAGTGGCCTTCAGCTTGCTAAACAAGTCAGAAATGGTCAAGGTATCGTAAGAAGTGCTCTCAACAATAGAGGATACCTTGATCTCCCAGATCTTTGGGTCCAAGGTATGGAGAACCTTGAGCGCCTGCTCGTGATCTGAGACTAACTGAGCTCCCTCAGCCTTGTTGTCTCGAAGCTTGTTTATGATCGACTGAAAACGACCAAACAGAGCCTCAACAGATTCACCCGGCTTCTGTGTGAAATTCTCATATTCACGCCGGTAGGTCTGATAGAGCCGAGCCTTGACCTGTGCTGTTCCCTCATGGTGTGCCTTGAGGGTAGCCCAGATCTCTCTCGCAGTGGAGAGATGACTCACACGCTCAAACTCAGTGGGACCTAAACCAGAAAACAGAATGTTCACAGCCTTACTGTTGCTCAGATGCTGAGCAATGATACCAGCAGTACCCTGCTCAGTGACTGGCAATATGACAAACGTGGTGTGAACGCAAATGTCCCAAATGTCCAAACCCTGGCTCATGAGATAGGCTCGCATGCGAGTCTTCCAATAGTTATAGCCATAGGCTTCCAAGGACGGGACCTTGCCAGGAGACGTCATGGTCACTACCAGGGTTTAGAACCGGTTAAGGTATGGAAAAACCCTAACCAGGCTCTAATACCACTTGTAGGACCGAAAGTAGCGACCAGAGGGGGGTGAATGGGCGCCTAAAAAATTCTTTCGAATCAATGGCCTGCTCCCAAAACCCAACACATTTAAAAAGAAAACTAAACAGCAAAGCTAGAACAGATTGACTAAGTCTGCAGATTCGAAGTCTGTTGATTCAGAGGTTGCAGATTCTGAGGTTGCAGATTCTGAGGTTGCAGATTCTGAGGTTGCAGATTCTGAGGTTGCAGATTCGAAGGTTGCAGATTCGGAGGTTGCAGATTCGAAGGTTGCAGATTTGGAGGTTGCAGATTCGAAGGTTGCAGATTCGAAGTATGCAGATTTGAATGTTGCAGATTCGAAGGTTGCAGATTCGAAGGTTGCAGATTCGAAGTATGCAGATTCAAAGCATGCAGATTCGAAGCTTGCAGATTCGAAGCTTGCAGATTCTGAGGTTGCAGATTCGAAGGTTGCAGATTCGGAGGTTGCAGATTCGAAGGTTGCAGATTCGGAGGTTGCAGATTCGAAGGTTGCAGATTCGAAGTATGCAGATTCGAAGGTTGCAGATTCGAAGGTTGCAGATTCGAAGTATGCAGATTCAAAGTATGCAGATTCGAAGCATGCAGATTCGAAGTATGCAGATTCGAAGTATGCAGATTCGAAGCTTGCAGATTCGAAGTCTGCTGATTCGAAGTCTGCAGATTCGAAGCTTGCAGATTCGAAGTCTGCAGATTCGAAGCTTGCAGATTCGAAGTATGCTGATTCGAAGCCTGCTACACAGAGTTGGACTTCACACAAGAAAAGGGACTTTGACCCTGCCAACTCGATCAAAAAGCAACACAGGAAAAGCAAGGCTAAAGTACTAGCATACTGTAGCTACAGGAAAGTAGTACTACTTGCTACCAGCCACAAGAACTAGTACTCTTGTGAAGAACAAACAGAAGCCACAGAGAAGCTTCTGCTTAGGAATAAATTAGTTGTGTGCAAACCGAACCAACAGAACCTTAAATGAAGTGCTGCGCATGAGAATCAATGGGAATAAAAGCTTCCAAACAGTAAAGAGCCAAATGAATCTCAGGAAGAACAGGAGGTTGCCTGGCGGTGCACACAGGGAGAGAGAAAAAGCACGCAGGAACAAAATGACCCAAGGGATGATTGAAAAAGTGATTTCTAGAAGGGTAGTCCAAACCCTAGGGATTGGGGCCCTATTTATAGGCTGCCCAACACTAGGAATATTCTACCAGCCCCTTAGAGTTTTACCAGACGCAAGAATAAAGGAAAAGACTCTACTGCCCTTAGGTATTTTTACAGACACGACTGACTGACTGTGGGCCTAGAGTTACAGATGACTTATCCGGAAGCTAAGCTTTCGTAGCGACTACGACTTCTATTCTGAACAGTCGGATACAAGATCGACGGTCGTCAGTTTTGCACCGAAACTGACAAAGCCTCCACCGACTTTGCACCAGGTACCCGGATTGGGCTGGCCCGACTCCGCAGCTCTCTCAGCCCGGCGATCACTCACCGCCCGTGTACCTGAGTCGACCCTGGTCAACAGCCCAGTGGGTCTTCTACTGCTTCTGGCCCATGTACCCGGATTGGGCCAGCCCGACTTCGCAGCCTCCTCTGCCCGACAGTCGCTTGCTGCCCGTGTACCTGAGTCACACGCGGCCCATGAAACAACAGATATCTTCTACTTCTGTCCTCTTTGACTATCGTTGACAATGACTCATCACTTCTGGAGCCATGAGGCCCACGCTATTCAGCATGGCTCCTCAGTAGCCTCAGCTTGGGAAGTTTTCCGGTCGACCTAGAAGATGGACCACAAGGCTGCAGCTAAAGCTTGGATCGACGAGGCCCGTCGGCAGAAGCAAGCACAAACGAGGCCACCGCTTCCAGCCTCGCCGGCTCCGACACCTCCTGCTTCGCCAACCGACCCACAGGTCTAGCTCGTAGGGCACTAGATTATGTATAATAAATCTTGTCAAGCCCCTCGTATTAATGAAAAGTTATAAACGAAAGACTTGTTTGGGTGTTTTATCTTTTAGGTTCTATCATGCCTTTCGGAACCTGACTTCGAAATATTGGAAATTAATGAAGGGCTCCGGAAGCAGTGGTCAATCCTTGAGAGCTTAAGGCCTTACCGTCGCTCCCGTTTCTCTATTCCTCACGAAGAAAAGGGAGAGGTAACCCTCGAAGTTTTTCAAGAAGTCCTACCTTTCATCAAGGAAGAGGAAAAGGAGAAGGCCTCTTCATCCTCCGAACATATAGACTGTTCTGACTCGGAGTACTAGGCCGAAGACCCTGTGGAGGCTAACTCCGAAAGACTTCTGTCTTGGGCCGAGCTTCAAGAGGAGCAGAAGAAACTGCGAGCTTTGAAGAAAAAGAAGTACTCAAACTAAAAGGACAATCCCAGCAGCTTCGAGCTCCAAAGGTCAAAGTAGCAATAGAGGCCGAAAGGGTCTCCGATTTTACTTAGGCTTGGACCAAAATTTCTCTTGATGTAAGAGTATGACAGATTAATATGAATTGCACTAAAAGAATCTTGTTGTTCTTTTACCCTCCTACCCCTCCTTGTGGGTGGGGGACCTTACGTGTTGCAATAAGGTCCGTCGGACACAATGACATGGACAACAATTCGATGCTTCGCACAACACTTAATTACCATACTTTACCTTTTCATACAGTTCTTTCGAACATAGGTTTGTATTATGATTTTTGTAAGTGTTAGAGCTTAATCTATATATGCAGGCTCCTATACTAGTCGCTTAGGACTTTAAAAGTGTCTCATTGGCCGGAGCCTTGAAACCTTATTGCTTGGCACCTTCGACTGTTTTACAGATGCTTCGGACCCGGAGGCCAGAAATCTGTTCTTTTAAAGTCCTTAGACTCTTCTATGGATCCTAACAAGCCATAGCTTGGAATCCGTAGGCTGGCCACCTTCGGCTGTTTTATAGATACTTCGAACCCGGAGGCCGGAAATCTGTTCTTTTAAAGTCCTTAGACTCTTCTATGGATCCTAACAAGCCGGAGCTTGGAATCCGTAGGTTGCCCACCTTCGGCTCTTTTACAGATACTTCGAACCCGGAGGCCAGAAATCTATTCGTTTAAAGTCCTTAGACTCTTTTACAGATCCTAACAAGCCGGAGCTTGGAATCCGTAGGTTGGCCACCTTCGGCTCTTTTATAGATACTTTGAACCCGGAGGCCGGAAATCTGTTCGTTTAAAGTCCTTAGACTCTTCTACGGATCCTAACAAGCGAGAGCTTGGAATCCGTAGGTTGGCCACCTTCGGCTCTTTTACATATACTTCGAACCCGGAGGCCGGAAATCTGTCTTTTAAAGTCCTTAGACTCTTCTACTGATCCTAACAAGCTGGAGCTTGGAATCCGTAGGTTGGCAGCGAAGTCCTTGAACCCATGGTTCGCAGGCTGTTGCCCAGGTCCTTAGAAAGATTCTTGACTCCGCAAGCATCTCCGTCCTCCTGATGCGTCCACCAGGAGTAAGGGATATTCAAAGAGCAAACAAGATTCGACCCTCCACTTAAAAAAGGAATTTTTACAAGTGATTACAAGGAGCCACTAAGCGTAGTAATGCTTAAGGTGCTCCGCATGCCATGCATGTTTCAATTCTTCCCCTTCTAAATTAGCTAATTTAAACGATCCGGGGCACCCTGAGCATAGGATAATATATGGTCCTTCCCATTTTTTTCCTAGCTTCCCCAGGGCTATTACACTTCGCAAAACTAAATGACCTAGTCTAAGCTCGTTCAGCTTGATCTTCGAGTCATACCATTTTTTTTGTTTGGCCTTGGTACTTCGTCAGATTGGCGACAGCTCGAAGCCTTGTTTCTTCTGACAAGTCCAGCGAAGTGTTCCTTTCATCTTCATCTCCGGGTTGCACTACACGAAGGGATCCACCGCTGAGCTCCGTAGGAGTCATGGCCTCATCTCCGAATAGCAGTCTAAATGGGGTAAAGCCTGTGGACCTGGCTTGAGTGGTTCGAATGGACCACAAGATCTTGGGAAGCTCTTCGACCCACAGCCCCTTGGCCAACCCGACAATCCTTCGATTCAGACCGGAGAGAATGTTCTCGTTGGCTCGCTCGACAGCTCCGTTGGACTGTGGATGGCGCACTACTGCGAAACATAACTTAATGCCCAGTTCTTCACAAAATTCTTTGAATGTGTCAGCTTCGAACTGGGTTCCGTTATCCACAGTTAGCTCCCTTGGCACTCCGAACCTGCATATAATATTTTGCCAGAAAAATTTTTGCACATTCCTTGAAGTGATAGCAATCAATGGTTCTGCTTCGACCCACTTTGAAAAATATTCGATTGCTACCACGGCAAACTTCAAGCTGCCTTTGGCCATTGGAAAAGGGCCAATGAGGTCCATTCCCCACTGAGCCATTGGCCACACCGGGCAATAACTTAAAGTGGTACTGGCGGACGGTGGCTTCGTCTTCCCATCCACTGGCATCCTTGGCAGGTTCGGACCAACTCCTCTGCATCTCTTACAATTGTCGGCCAGTATAGTCCCTGCCGAAGTGTTTTGCTTGCTAGAGCGCGAGGGGCTAAGTGGCTTCCACATAAACCTTCGTGAATGTCCCAAAGTATGTCTTGGCCTTCGGGTTGGGAGATGCATCGGAGTA
Organism: Zizania palustris; assembly: GCA_019279435.1. Classification (NCBI taxonomy): domain Eukaryota; kingdom Viridiplantae; phylum Streptophyta; class Magnoliopsida; order Poales; family Poaceae; genus Zizania; species Zizania palustris. The sequence goes on along the minus strand of JAAALK010000283.1, from coordinate 109,091,262 downwards.
GAGGAGAACACACTCTGGCTTTGTACAACATTCCATTGACAAGCTTATAATTTCTAGCCCTTTCTTGTAACCTTCTGAAATCCGGACCTTCTGAAGAGTCTGCGCTACCTTGCAAGATATCCATTATCGGAGCCCGCCAATCTGCAGCTGGAATGCAAAGGACTTCTGTGGAGGGTAATTAATTGACTGCAGGCTTTACTAGTTCTTCATAGAAAGCACCCTCCAGGAGGTCCAATACTCTGGCTGCAGCTTTTGCTAGAATATATGTGAGTTGATTATCTGCTCGAGGATACTTCGAACAGAAAATCCTTTGAATGCTGCTTCAGTCTTGCGGATTTCTTCGAGGTATTGCGCTAGATGCAGGTTCTTTGCTTGAAAGCTCTTGTCAACATGCCCCGCGACGACTTGGGAATCTGTTTTAATTATTATCCTTGCTGCTCCAAGTGCTTTTGCCTGTCGGAGGCCTAGTAGGACCCCTTCGTATTCTGCGATATTATTGGTGGTCTTAAAGTTGAGCCTCGCAGAATACATGGCCTTTTGCCTTGACGGTGATATGATGACCGCTCCAGCTCCGGCACCAGATGCCTGATAGGCTCCATTATAAAATATTGTCCATAAACCTTCGGAGGGCTCCTCCGGAGCCCAAACTGCAGATGGCGTCCACTCTACTACGAAGTCAGTTATGATTTGGGATTTGATAGTTGTTCTTGCCGTGAAGGAAATTCTGAAGGGGGCTAGCTCGACAGCCCATTTTCCGATCCTACCCGTAGAATCTTTGCTTCGGAGCATATCACCAAGAGGGTACGAGGTAGGAACGATTAGGTTATGCACCAGAAAGTAATGCCTTAGCTTCCGCGAGGCCATCACCAGGGCATAAGCGAATTTCTCGAGCTCGGAGTATCTTATCTTAGCTCCAAACAAAGCTTCTGAAACAAAATAAACTAGGTTCTGTACCAGCTTTCCCTTAAGCTCAACTTCCCTGACCAGTACTGCACTTACTGCTAAGCCTGTTGCTGTGAGATAAAGGAGGAGCGTTTCCTCCGAGAAGGGCACAGTAAGTGTTGACAGTTTTCCGAGGTATGCCTTAATATCATCGAAGCTCTTCTAGCACTCCGGAGTCCAGTTGAAACTTTTGGACCCCTTTAGGGCTTTGAAAATTGGAGGGCTTCGTTCTGCTGACCTGGCCAAGAATCTACTAAGAGCTGCGAGCCTTCCTGCTAGCTTCTGGACTTGATTCAAATTTCCTGGTGGCGCCATTCTTTGCAGTGCACTTATCTGCGTTGGGCTAGCTTCGATTCCTCTGCTCGAAACTAAGTACCCTAGCAGTTTTCCTGCTTGTGCTCTGAATATACACTTTTCAGGATTGAGGCATACTCCACATGCTTGGAGGCTCTCAAACATTTTAGCTAGGTCTAGACTATGCTGGTGCTTTTGAGCACTCTTTATTACAATGTCATCCATATAGGCTTCGACATTCCGGCCTATTTGGTGACCTAGAGCCTTAGCTATTAAACGTGAAAATGTGGCTCCGACATTCCGAAAGCCAAAAGGCATTCTTACATAACAAAATACCCCGGACGGAGTTATAAAACTTGTCTTGGCTTCGTCTTCATGCTTTAGCCAAACTTGATGATACCAGGAATAAGCATCGAGGAAGCTTAGCAATTCGGAGTCGGCTGTGGAATCCACCAGCTGGTTTATTCGGGGCATAGGGTAGGGGTCTCGCGGGCATGCTTTATTTAATGAAGTAAATTCAATACACATGCGCCACTTGCTCGAGTCCAACTTCCTTACAAAGATGGGGTTTGCCAACCACTCGGTATGGGCTACCTCCCTGATGATGCCAGCCCTTAACAATTTTTCTACTTCGGTCTTGGCGAGGCTTGCCCTTTCCGCAGATATCTTGCGGAGTCCCTGGCGCACTGGCCTAGCCTTCGGGTTGACGAGCAAGTTGTGCTCGATGATACTCCGATCAACCCCTGTGATGTCTTCGTCATTCCAGGCAAAGACGTCCAAATTTTGCTTGACGACTTCTTCCAGCGAGGCAGCTATCTCTGGGGATAGCCCCTTGCCGAACTGTATTGGGTATTCTTTGCCATCTTTTGAAATTATCTTCATCACGACGTCACCTTCCGAGCTTGTTTTAAGGGAGAGCCCCTTCGAAGAGTTCGAACCCTCCGGAACCTCTTCGGTGTGCTCTGCCACACTATGTACTTGCCGGGGGTCCAACGGCTGGCCGTGACCGTACTCCATTCTTCAGGCTATAGCTTGGTCTCCTGAAATAGTAAGAACTCCACCTTGTGTGGGCATTTTGACGCAGAGATAGTTGTGATGCGCTATAGCTCTGAATTGGTTCAGCATCCCTCGCCCGAAGATTGCGTTGTAAGCATAGGGGGCATCGACGACGTCGAAAGTCACCTCCTCCACCCTAGCCAAAGGCCCCTCTCCGAAAGCAACCTCGAGGCCTATCTGGCCGAGGGCATCGAGAGGCGGTCCTGAGAAACCTTGAAGTGGCCGGGCTGCTGGAAGTAGATGTTTCCGAGGTATGCACATTTGATCGAAGGCCTGGACAAAAAGTATGTCCGCGGAGCTCCCGCCGTCCACCAGGATCCTTCGGACTTCCACCCCTGCTATATCTGCGGAAATGACCATGGGGTCAGCATGGGGGAACTTCACCCCCGCGGCATCACTGGCAGTAAAAGAAATGGGCACATGAGACCATTCTGGCATTCCTTCTACGGAACTCGAGGTCCCAATGTGCCCTACTTCGCGGATGAATTCACGCCGCTGCCTCTTAGACATGCTTCTGAGGGTCCCCCCTCCGGAGATGGGCAGGACCACTCGCTTGTCGCGGTCTTGTGGGTCTTCCTGCTTCGGAGGTGGCATAATGTTGGCCACCGGATGTCGCGTGGGGGCTTCGGGGACACCAGATCCGGCCACGATTTGCACAGGCTCCGACTGTGTCGCTGGTGGGGCTCGATCTAAAGTACCCCGCCCGGTACTCCGTCCCAGGAATTCACCCCGAAGGGCTAACACCGCCTTGCAGTCCTTCGTGTCATGGCTTCTATTGTCGCCATGCACGCAGTAGAAGAAAATCTGGCGCCTGCCAGGCAGTCTTTCTGGAGGCTTCGGTGCTCTAGTCTTGAAGCCTTGCGCCTGCTGATAATTGGCAGGTGCCTTCGTAGCAGAGGGTGCAATGCTTAAAACCTCCGAGCAGAAATGCTTTTTTCCTCGCCTGTGCTCGCTGAAGCGATTGTCTTGAGGGGGTTGCAGAGAAGTTGAGGCTTCGGGCTCCGTCTTCACTTCATGGAGGGCTGGTGCGGGTGCCACGGCTCGTCGAAGGCAGACCTCCTCTGCCTTGGCATACTGTTCGAAGTATGCCATCAGCTGCGCCATGGATGACACAGGCTTCCGATGGAGCTTGCTTAGGAGATCGGGGTTCAGCACCCCTTCGCGGGCAGCGTCGACTACTGAGGAGGTAGACAAGCCCTTGATATGCGACTTGGTGTGGGAAAAGCACGTGAAGTATTCCCAAAGCGTTTCCCCTGCTCGCTGCTTCACCTGGAACAAGCTCCCTATCGACATCGGAGCCACAAAGGTACCCTAGAAGTTGCTTACGAACTTCCTCTTCAACTGCTCCCAAGATCTGATCGATCCTGGCTTCAAGGACCAGAACCATCGGAGAGCCACGACTTCGAGAGCGAGGGGGAAACACTTTGCCATAGTGTTGCACACCCCTCCGCTTGCTTCTATCGCCAGGGCATATGAGCGAGCAAATTCTCCGGGGTCTGACCTGCCGGAGTACTTGTGCAACTTCGAGGCCTTGAACCTGGGATCGAAGGGCACCCTTTGCAAGTCCGAATGTAGCGGAGACTCCTCATCAAAAGATGCGTTCTCAGCCTCCTTCGGGACTTGAACAGCTTTGGGAAGATTGCGAGCACCACCGTCTTGGGGCCCTTCTGGAGTCTCGGTGGAGGCTTGGGAGCGGAGGCGATCAGCGGCCTATTGCCTCCATCTATCCACTTCCTCCTGAAGCCTCGCTAACTGAGTAGCTTCGGCCTCAGGAAGGTCTTCTTCTTCGTCGGAGGGTAGCTCCGGGTCTCGGGAACTGACATAATCAGTTTGGAGCACTGTAGGAGGAGCCCGAGGGCCTCTGGGCACTCGACGCCCAGCGACACCCTCGGGAATCATTGGAACAGCTGAGGGTCCGGCTCCGTTGGTCCGAGGGGACCTTCGGAGAGGACCAGAGGCTTGGCTTCGCTTTGGAGGCATAGCTAGTAACGGAGAGGTCCGAAGAACGAGGACTTCGATTGGTCTGGGAAGGCGAGGGAAGGCCTTCGAACCACACTAGGAAGCCCATTAACGAAGGGTGCACGAAATCTTGGGACTCCGAAGCTCCCTCCGTAAGTGCTCTTCGAAGTGCAGTCAGCGGTAGAGAACAAGCTTCTAGAACTTGGTTCCCCACGAACGACACCAACTGTTGGCGTAAAGGATTACGCTAACATGTTCTCTGAGATCAAGAACAGACAAACAGTGAGTTCATGTTTAAGAACTATCTCAAGCCTCCGAATTGGATAATAGCTTAAGTAGTCCGAATATGTGTATTAGAATAGTTGAGTATTCGATCCTTGTTACAGGGTAAGGAGGGGGGTATTTATGGGCAAAAACGGCTAAGGAAAAGACATATTTACCCCTCTATTACAACCGACATAGTGGAAACTATTCGGTACCCTGAACAGGGTTAAAATGGTAAAAATCTACCCAAAGCAAGTAGATAAGTCAAACATCTTATCAGTCTTGTCGTTTGGCTCCGAAGCCTCATATCTCGCAGAGGGTCCTTTGGATCGTAGATCGAAGCACCCTTCGTCTTAACGATTCCTCCACCTTCGAACATGAGCCCATCAGCTCCGAAGCTGATAAATCCTTTTGAACTATTAATCTCTAAGTCCTGAAAATGAAGCATTTTCCCCCAACAGTACCTGTGATCTGTTTTGCTTCTACTGATTGTCTATCGAGGTGCGTTGGGTGTTGGGAGAAGACCATTGATTCGAAAGAATTTTTTAGGTGCCCATTCACCCCCTCTCTGGTCGCTACTTTCGGTCCTACACACGGCCCACCTCTCGATTCTCAGTAGGTAAACAGTGTGCAAGAGCACTCGGAGGAAGCTTTGGGGTCCCCAGACCCTTCGAAGAACCCTTCCCTCAAACCAAGCCCAGAAGGTGATGTAATTACAAGGATCATTCTCAGACAAGGCAAAGAATACACCATTCAGTTTGGTTAGGGGCTGCCTTCGGAAATTTCTACTTCGCTAGAAGAAGTAGTTCAAGAAAATTTGATATCTTCGCTTGGTCAGACGAAGATATCACCGGAGTTGACTAGAGCATTATTGAACATAGTTTACTCGTCAACCCTAAGGCTCGACCAATTCGCCAGGGGCTCCGCAAATTGCCGACTGAGAGGGCAGACCTCGCTAAGGCAGAGGTAGAAATGTTGCTAAGAGCTGGAATCATTAGGGAGGTAGCCCACATAGAGTGGTTGGCTAACCCGGTCTTCGTCAGGAAAAAAGGCTCCAGCAAATGGCGTATGTGCATTGACTTCACTTCTTTAAATAAAGTATGCTCCCGAGACCATTACCCCATGCCCCACATCGATCAACTTGTCAACTCTACGGCTGGTTCTGAGCTCTTAAGTTTCCTTGATGCATACTCCGGCTATCATCAAATTTGGCTAAAACGTGAAGACGAAGCCAAGACAAGCTTTATAACTCCTTCCGGAGTATTCTGTTATGTCCAAATGCCTTTTGTCTTGAGAAATGTCGGGACAATTTTTTCGCGTCTTATTGCTAAGGCTCTAGGTCACCAAACAGGCCAAAATGTCGAAGCCTATATGGATGACATTGTAATAAAAAGTGCTTTAAAGCACCAGCATAGTCTAGACCTACCAGAAACACTTGAGAGCCTCCGAGCATGTGGAGTTCGCCTCAAACCTAAAAAATGTATATTCGGAGCTCAAGTAGGAAAATTGCTAGGGTACTTAGTTTCGAGCAGAGGAATCGAAGCTAGCCCAACGCAGATAAGTGCACTACAAAGAATGGCTCCACTTAAAAATTTGAAGCAAGTTCAGAAGCTGAAAGGACGCCTCGCAACCCTTAGAAGATTCCTAGCTAGATCAGCAAAGCGAAGCCTCCCAATATTCAAAGCCTTAAAAGGGTCCGAAAGTTTCAAGTGGACGCTGGGTGCTAGAAAAGCTTTGATGATATTAAGGATTATCTTGGAAATTTGTCAACACTTATTGTGCCCCTCCCAGAAGAAACTCTCCTCCTTTATCTTGCAGCAACGGGCTCCGCAGTAAGTGTAGTGCTTGTAAGAGAATATAGCTCAAGGGAAAACTGGTGCCGAACCCAGTATACTTCATTTCAGAAGCTTTGTCCGGAGCAAAAACACAGTACTCTGAGCTCGAGAAATTTGTATATGCTTTGGTAATGGCCTCATGGAAGCTAAGGCATGATTTTTTAGCACACAACTTAATTGTCCCCACTTCGTATCCCCTTGGTGATATGCTTCGGAGCAGAGACTCCACAAGGAGAATTGGAAAGTGGGCTATCGAGCTAGACCCCTTCGGCATTTCCTTCACTGCAAGAACAGCTATTAAATCCCAAGTTATAGATGGCTTTGTGGTTGAGTGGACTCCGTCTGCAGTTTGGGCTCCGGAAGAACCTGCGAAGGATTATGGACAATATTCTCTAACGGAGCCTACCAGGCATCTGGCACTGTTGCCGGAGCCGTAATAATATCACCTTCAAGGCAAAAGCAATGTATTCTGCAAGGCTCAACTTTTAGTCAACTAACAATATTGCAGAATACGAAAGAATCCTGCTTGGTCTCTGAAAAGCAAGAGGATTTGGAGCAACTAGAATTGTAATAAAAACAGATTCCCAAGTTATTGCAGGGCATGTTGACAAAAGCTTCCAATCTAGGAATCCACATCTTGCAAAATACTTGGAAGAAATCCGCAAGACAGAGGCATTATTCAAAGGAATCTCCATCTGAAGCATCCCTCGAGCAGATAATCAGCTTGCAGATGTCTTGGCAAAGGCTGTAGCCAGAGTAGTGGACGTCCCGGAAGGGGCTTTTTATGAGTGTTTGCGTAAAAGATTACGCTAACAGGTTTCTGAAGATTAGAATCTAACAAACGAAGTGTTTGTGAAGTAAACTATTCTAAGCCTCCGAAAGGATAATAACTTAGAATAGTTCGAATGTGTGTATTGAATAACTTGTATTCGGTCCTCATTACAGGGTAAAACGGGGGGTATTTATAGGCCCAAACATTAAGGAAAAGACCTTTTTACCCCTCTATTACAACCGACATAGTGGAAACTATTCGGTACCCTTAATAGGGCTAAAATGGTAAAAGACTAATCTAATAAGAAAGAAGATAAGTCTTCCATCTTAGCCGGCAAAGAAGTTCTCGGAAGAGTCCAAGTTCGAAGATATACTCCGAACTAAAGCCTGTCATCATACTTCGAACTTGACTTGATGCATCTTCGAAATTATATATTGGAAGGCTTCGTCTTAATCATCAGTCTTTATCTCGTCACTGCAATAACCCTGAAGATGGAATATTTTCCCCCAATAGTAGCCCCTCGAATACGCTTCTCCGCTAAACCTGTAATGTTAGGAGAGCAGTATACGTAAGAAAAATAATCATGCGTAGGGGTTAGCAGATTTAAACCATCTCCGAACTACGTGGAGATGTAAACTTTGAATCAGTTTTTAATAAAATTACTTTCGAAGTAACTTAGAACTAACTCGAAAAGTTTGAAAGTCTTTTTAGACTTCGAAGAAATAGCCGTTAGCTTCTTTCTTCTAACGGAAGTTACGGAATGCTTTAATTTTGGAGCAAAGTAACGGTTGGAAATGTGAAACCACACAGGCAAACGGTAAAAATCAGGGTCTGGGCTATAAATAGAGGGCCCAAACCCTTCTTGAGTACCTTTTCACTGCTTTCGTGCAAACAAGCCATCACCCGAGCCCTAGCCGCCATTTTTCCTCTGAAACAATCCACAAAATCCAATGGCGAAAACTAGTTTCAAAGGTCCTGGAGCGACTTCGACCTTGGCTCGGCAGCAAGCTACTGCGGCGGCAGCGGCTGCATTATCGGCTATGGCAACTCCAAATCCTTCAGTGGCGGCAATGGCGCCGGTGGGAGGAAATCCCCAAAATGTCGGCCCTCGAGACCTCTTTCCAGCGTCGACGAAGTATACGGATCAGTCTTATCATCTGGGGCCGTCAACCTGCAGAAGGGAATCGCTTGCGGCTGTAGTTGAAGGCAAGATTAGTTTGGGGGTTATGATTCGCAAACCTGGGAAGGAAATCATTCCGTCACCAAGACCCGGAGAAGTGGTTGTTTTCGAAGCCTTCTTCGAAGCTGGCTTAGGACTTCCGGCAGTTGATTTCTTGGCCGAGGTATTGGATTTGTTCCACGTCACTCTCCCCAACTCTCTCCAAATGCTGTAGCACGTCTCGCCATCTTCGAATGGGCGTTGCGAGCCGAGGGTTGTGAGGGAAGGGCGGAGATCTTCGCAGCACTGTACAGAGCTTCGTGCCAACCGAAGACCTTCGTAGGCCCCGGAGGTGAAAAGATGGTAGTGGCCTTCGGAAGCATCAACTTCAGGCTTCGGGACGAGTATGCTCTCCGATTTCCCGCCAAGGCTATCAATGCTAGATGGTATACAGACTAGATCTTGAAATGGTTTTATGCCGAAGTTGGGGCGAGCAGTCGCCTAGCTGGACCCTTACAAGATATCAACTTCCGAAAGGAAGCCCTTGTGCACCCAGATCCGGGCCAGCTCGAAGCTCGCCTCAGTCTGCTCCAAAAAATCAGTCACCGCCTGAGTATGTGGGACTTAGCCGAAGAATTCCTCGGGCTTCAAATCCCTCCTCGGATGGCCAACTGGCCGATCACCTTTGAGGAAGATTCGGAGGGCGGTCTTCGCAAAATTACTTCGACTTCGAGCCATGCAGGTAACTTCGAAAACAACATATATCATGCATATTTATTCGAAGGAATAACCAACTTAACTCATTTTTCAGCCTCTTCAGCCCCTATAACTTCAGAGCAGATTGTACGAGCTTCGGAGAAGATTCTAGGCGTCCCAACTCCAACCGAGAAGGAATGGAGAATCAAATTGGTTAGTAGTTGGGAACGATCCAACCGAGTATGGGGCTGCTCGAAGTTGTTCCGCTCCCTTTGATGGATTGGGTGCCTTCGGAGAAAGGGCCCAAGAAGAGGAAAGCCGAAGCTGGAACTTCGAGTTCTACCAAGACTCCGGTCAAGAAGGTGGCTCGAAAGCCAAAAAATCCTGTGCCTTCAAGCCCAAGAGCTTCAATCTCCGATTATTAGGAGGATGAAGGGAGGTTGCTCGTGAGGCTGATTGACAAGGATGCAGCCCAAAGAGATGCACATATTGATGAAGTTGTGATCGTGCCGGAGTCTTAAGAGAACATTGAGCAAGTGAGGACTCTGGCTGCTCAAGAAAATTTACCGCAAGACGGAGCCCCTGTGGATGAAAGCGAAGTCGAAGTTGCTGCAGCTTCGATTCCAAGTAAAGTAACAATGGCTGCTCCCGAGGATGCTCCAACAGTCGATGATTTGACTGCTGACTCCGATGAAGACTTTGGAGTAGCCTTCGACCCGCCAAGCAGTCCAGTGCTTACCCGCCGCCGAAATGTCGAAGGTAAACTTCGAATAATTCTTTTGTTCTTTTTTCCTGCAAAATTATACAATGTAAAATATCTTTGCTTTTTCAGAGTCTACTTCCATGGAAGAGGTCCATCCCGAAGATACAATTCCTGGACCTTCGACAACTTTGGAGCCAACCCCAGAAGCCGCTCAAATTGGGCCTGGAAAAGGAAAAGGAAAAATGAACCCCCTCCCTGCTCCGAGCTCAGGATCAACTCCGTCTAAATCAACAGACGAGAGCCAATCTACTGAGGGCCAGTCTACTGGGGCTCCGAAGACCACAGCTCAGCACTCCGGGCCTTCGCCAAGCGAAGATGACCAGCAGGCCTTGAGCATGCTCCCCCTTCTAGCTCCTTTCTTGGAGCGAAGAACTGGGCTTCGGACTTTGCTCGAGCCTTTGGATCGAGCTAGTCGCGAAGTCGGGGAGACGGACTTAGTGGCTATCTTGAGCGAGGCGGAGAGTTCGGAGCTTAACGCTGCTATGGAACGCGCAGCATACAAGGTACGAAGTATCTGCAAAACAACATCAAATTATATACAAATAATTTCTTACCTTGGTTTTTTCTTTTTGCAGCAAACAGTCTTGGCTCGAGCTGCGAACATATCAAATGAACGTGGAATCGTTCGCCTTCGAGAGGAAAATGCAACTCTTCAACGAAATCTCACTATCTCCGAAGGTCGAGTGGCCCATATGGACAACATGGTTTCAACGGAGCGCAGGGCCAAACAAAGCTTGGAGGCTGCGAACAAGGAGCTCGAAGAAGAAAAGATTGTGCTTCGAGCAGAAATTGAAAAGATGTGGGCGGAGCATGCTACTGCGGGGGCTGAGCTTGTTAGACTCCGAGAAGAAGCTAGCCAGCTACTGAATCAGAAAAAATCTCTAGCTACGGAGGCAGCTAGGCTCTCTGGAGTAATAGGAGAGCTAACTTCGGCGAAGGATATATTAATTGAAGATAAGCTGAAGTCTGAGAAGGTAGCTGCGGAGGTCATGGACCAATTGTTAGGCGTTCTAGAGTACTTCGGTACTACTGGGACGCTTCCTTCGGATGACAACATCTCCCTACTGCGCCGGCTGAAAAGGATTCAAGGAGTAGCGAAGCAAATGAAGACAACATGCATTCGTTACGGAGAAATCTCCGGACAAGTGGTTGCCGTTGGTCTACTTCGTTACTACGAAGATCTGGGTCGATCGATAACTCCGAGCGCAGGAGAGGGTCCTATTACCTTCGACGACGACCAGCTTCTTACTCCCTCCGAAGGTGTGGCCGCTGCTTGGCAAGCCTTTCAAACTTCATGGAGAGCCGAAGGTCGCTCTGCGATCAAGGCCTGGATTGACGAAGGACAACGCCAGAAGCAGGCTCGGTCCCAAGCTTCGAGCAGTCAGCCTCCTCCAAACCCGCAGGTTTAGAAATACCTTAGGATCTTTAACTATGTAAAGCATTACACTTATGTACATTTATGAATGAAGATTTGTTTATCATGTTTTTAGGCTTTGCCTCATATGGAAGATGTCGAAGTGTTAGATGTTAACGACGAACTTCGCTTATTATGGGCTACCTTCGATATCTTAAAACTTCACAAGCGTCCTCGATTTCTAGTTCCTCGAGATAGTTCTAGAGCAATTACGTCCGAAATAAGTAAAGATATATTATCTTGTATTAAAGAGGAAGAAAAAGAAGTTAACTTGGAAACTTCGTCTTCTGAAGACATTATATGGTCCGAAGACAAAAATGAGGTTCAAGGTAAAAAGCCTGAAGAACTTGGAAGCTGGGAAAGAAGTCCCGAATGGCTTCAAACTTGGGCCGAGCTTCAACAAGAACAAAAGGACTTTAGAGCTTCGAAGGGAGGTAGGAGAGTTAAACGCAAAGTTGTTAGAACACCCGGCACTGGAACTAGTCGTTCCAAACCTAGCTCTAGAGATCAAAGAGGTCTTCGATTCCTTCTTGGTATAGATACCAATTTTTCATGATGTAATCATATTTGTTTGAATAATAAATATCAATTTAAAATTGTCTCCCTATTTACTAGCCCCTCTTTGGGCGTGAGCAACTTCGAATTGTATTCAAAGATGGTTAGGCACAAAGAAAAACTTAGGAGTACAATTTTGGGGGTTCGGAGCCCCTCTGTAATTTAAAGATCTTTTAAAATCTTATAAAATGTCTTCGACTATTTGTAGTCTGAATAATGGCGACTTAGCACCTTATGCTTTTGAAATAAATCACTTGAGATAACTTTCCGGACACTTTAGTGTCTTAGATAATTTGTCACTTTGGACTTTCTTAACAGACATTCGAAGCTCATGGCTCAAACTCTGTTTTGTTTTGGCCTCCTTCGGCTCTTTTTTGCGAATTCTGTCAAACCGGTGGTTTGGAGTTCGCATTGGTCTCTTTGGACTCTTTTTACGGATGTCTACAAGCCGGTGGCTTGGACTCCACATGATTTGGTCTCCTTGGACTCTTTTTACGGAGGTCTACTAGCCGATGGCTTGGACTCCGTATGGTGTGGTTTTGGGCTCTTTTACGGATGCCTACAAGCCGGTGGCTTGGACTCCGGATTATGTCAGCCCCCACGTCGGAAACTTCGAACCAATGGTTCAAAGCCCGAAAATATGATTCAAATTAATGACACTTCCCTCTCGGTCAACTCCACGGTTCCAGTGCGTCCACTCGGAAGCTGGAAGTTTATGAGGGGTAGGCACTATCTGAACCATATGCTTTATTAATTCAGAGGATGATTACAAATGATTACAAGGAGCCCCTATGCGAAGTATCGCTTTAGGTGCTCCGCATGCCAAGTATGCGCTAATTCTTCACCTTCCAAATTAGCTAATTTAAAAGAGCCAGGACGTCCTGAACGAACAATTAAGTATGGACCTTCCCATTTATTTCCTAATTTTCCTGGCGCTATGATGCTTCGTAAAACGAGATGACCCGGTCTAAGCTCATTGATCTTAACCTTCGGGTCAAACCAAGACTTCGTCTGCTGATGATACTTTGATAAATTGGCTACAGCTCGAAGTCTTGTCTCCTCTGTTAAATCCAGCGAAGCTTGTCTTTCTCCTTCAATCTCCGGTTCGGTGCTGCGAAGTGATCCTCCTTTGAGCTCCGTTGGAGTCATAGCTTCATCTCCGAATAGCAATCTGAATGGAGTGAAACCTGTGGACCTTGTTTGCGTAGTCCGAATGGACCATAAAATCTTCGGAAGTTCTTCGGTCCACAGTCCTTTTGCTAATCCTACTATCCTTCGATTTAGCCCTGACAAAATATTTCCATTGGCTCTTTCTACAGCTCCATTAGACTGAGGATGCCTCACTGCAGCAAAACATAACTGGATGCCTAGATCTTCGCAGAACTTTCTGAAAGGTTATGCATCGAACTGTGTTCCATTGTCAACTGTGAGTTGTCTAGGCACTTCGAACCGGCAAATGATATTCTTGCAGAAAAATTTCTGTACATTGTTCGAAGTGATAGCTGTTAAGGGTTCTGCTTCTACCCACTGAGAAAAATATTCAATAGCTACCACTGCGAACTTTAAATTTCCCTTAGCTACTGGAAAGGGACCAATCAAATCCATACCCCATCTGGCCATGGGCCATACCGGAGCAATAACTTGAAGAGCTGTTGGTGGGCGATGACTCCGTCGACCCATCCACTGACATCCTTGGCATGTGCGGACTAAGTTCTCCGCGTCTGCTAGTATCGTAGGCCAATAAAGCCTCTGGCGAAGTGTTTTCCCTGCCAAAGCTCGAGGGGCCAGATGGCTACCGCAAAGCCCTTCATGAATATCTCGAAGAATATCTTGGCCTTCGGTTTGGGATATACATCGGAGTAAAGGGGAACATACTCCGGCCTTGTATAAAATACCGTTGATTATTTGATAATTCCTATCCCTGAGTTTCAATCTTGAAAACTGTGGCTCTTCAAACGAATTTACTCCTCCTTGAAAAAGTTCCATGATCGAATTTCTCCAATCTGTACTTGGAATGCAAAGAATCTCTGCAGAGGGAATTTGTGGCACCGAAGGTGTACTGAGCTCCTCATAAAAAGCTTCTTCTGGTATATCCATAGCTTCGGCTGCAGCTTTTGCTAAGATGTCCGCTTGCACATTTTCTGTTCTTGGTATACTCCGAATTGAAATACCCTTGAATTGTGCTTCGATCTTACGGATTTCTTCTAAGTACTTTGCAAGCTATGGATGCCGAACTTGAAAACTTTTATCTACGTGCCCTGCTACTATTTGAGAATATATCTTTATAACAACTCTTGTAGCCCCTAGAGCACGTGCTTTTCGGAGTCCTAGTAAAATCCCTTCATACTCCGCTATATTATTGGTAGACTTAAAGTTGAATCTTGCAGAGTACATTGCTCTTTGCCCTGAAGGCGAAATTAAAACTTCTCCAACACCTGCTCCGGATGCTTGGAAAGCCCCATCAGAAAAAACAGTCCAAATTCCTTCACTTGACTTCTCCGAAACCCACGTTGCAGGGGGAGTTCATTCTGCTACAAAATCTGCTAAGACTTGCGATTTAATTGCTGTCCTTTCTAGAAAGGATATGCCGAAGGGTGCTAGTTCAACTGCCCACTTTCCAATCCTTCCAGTGGAATCTTTACTTCGGAGCATATCGCCCAAAGGATATGAAGTTGGTACAATTACATTATGAGCTAAAAAATAATGTCTCAACTTCCTCGAAGCCATTATCAGAGCATAAGTGAACTTTTCGAGCTCGGAATACCTTGTCTTCGCTCCTGATAATGCTTCGGACACAAAATAAACTGGATTTTGTACTAACTTCCCATTGAAATCCATTTCTCTGACAAGGACTGCGCTGACAGCAGAGCCTGTAACTGCAAGGTAAAGGAGTAGGGTTTCATCCGCAGTAGGCACCGTGAGTGTAGCAAGATTACTGAGATACTCTTTAATATCTTCGAAGCTTTTCTGACACTCCGGTGTCCATGCAAAATCTTCGGATCCTTTCAATTCTTTAAAGATGGGCAAACTTCTCTCCGCAGATCTTGCTAAAAATCTGCTAAGTGCTGCCAGAGGACCAGTCAGCTTTTGCACTTGCTTTAAATTTTCTGGAGGAGCCATCTTCTGTAGGGCAGTTATTTGAGTAGGGCTAGCTTCAATCCCTCTGCTTGAAACTAAATACCCTAACAACTTCCCAGCCTTAGCTCCGAAGATACACTTCTCGGGGTTAAGACGAATCCCACATGCCCGAAGGCTATTAAATGTTTCTGCTAAGTCTAGGCTATGTTGGTGCTTTAAAGCACTCTTTATTACAATATCATCCATATAGGCCTCCACATTGCGACCTAATTGATGACCTAGAGCCTTAGCAACTAACCTCGAAAAAGTAGCCCGGGCATTTCTTAAGCCAAAAGGCATTCTTACATAACAGAAGACTCCCGAGGGAGTTACGAAGCTTGTCTTGATCTCATCTTCGCGTTTCAACCATATTTGATGATAACCGGAGTACGTGTCAAGGAAGCTTAATAACTCCGAACCTGCGGTGGAGTCGACCAATTGATCAATTTGGGGCATGGGGTAGGGGTCATGAGGGCATGCTTTATTCAAGGATGTGAAATCAATGCACATGCGCCACTTCTCGGAGGATTTCTTCTTGACGAAGACTGGGTTGGCTAACCATTTTGTGTGAGCCACTTCTCCAATAATCCCAGCCTTCAACAATTTTTCAACTTCGTCTTTTGCAAGAACAACTCTTTCTGCAGACATTTTTCGGAGTCCTTGCCGAACAGGCCGGGCCTTCGGCTTTACAAGTAAACTATGTTCAATAATATTCCGATTGACTCCGGTGATGTCTTCGTCAGACCAAGCGAAGACATCTAAATTCTCCTCAACTACTTTTTCCAAGGAGGTGGCAACTTCTGGAGGTAAATCTTTACCAAATTGAAATGCATATTCTTTACCATCTTTAACAATAATCTTCTTTGCAATCTCTCCTTCAGGACTTGGTCTTGGGAAGGATTTCTTCGAAGATTCGGAAGGAGCGGAAAAACTTTCTTTATTATCTTGCACATTATTCACTTGTCTTGGATCAAGAGGGGGCCATGACCATATTCCGCTCTTCGGGCGGTAGCTTGATCTCCGAAGATAGTGAGCACTCCCACTTGCGTGGGCATCTTCATGCACAAGTAATTGTGGTGTGCCACAGCTCCGAACTGATTTAACATGCCTCTTCCGAAGATGACGTTGTAGGCATATGGAGCATCTACGACGTCGAAGATTACTTCCTCTGTCCTGGCTAACAATCCTTCTCCGAAGGTAACTTCCAGGCCAATTTGGCCGAGTGCATCAAAAGGAGGTCCTGCGAAGCCTTGCAAAGGACGAGCCGCTGGAAGAAGGTGCTTTCTGGAGATGCACAATTGATCGAAGGCTTGAAGAAAAATAATGTCTGCCGAACTCCCTCCGTCAATTAACACTCTTCGAACCTCAGTTCCTGCAATGTCGGCAGTAATGACAAGTGGGTCTGCATGTGGAAATTTAATGCCAGCTGCATCCTCTACAGAAAAAGATATTGGCACATGGGACCATTCAGGCATAGCAGCTGCAGATGACAAAGTTCCAATGTGTCCCACTTCTCTGACATACTCTCTTCTCTGCCTTTTTGACATGCTTCCGAGAGTACCTCCTCCGGAGATAGGGAGGACTACTCTTTTTCCTCGGTCTTGCCCCTCTTCTTGCTTAGGAGGTGGCATAATATTGACCATCGGAGGGCGTCTTGCAGCTTCGAAGTTTTCTATCCACGCCACAGCTTGGACAGGCTCCAGACGCACTTCAGCTGGAACTCGGTCAGTAGTACCTCGACCCGAAGTTCTCTCTAGATATTCTCCTCTCAGGGCAAGTATAGCTTTGCACGCATCAGTTGCGTGGCTTCGGTTTTCACCATGAATACAGCAGAAAAGGGTCTGGCCCTTGCCAGCCGGTTTCCCTGGCGGCATCCAGCCGCTGACCTTGTTTCCCGAAGGTTGTGGAGCTCTTTGGGAAAACTTCTGCGGGGGTGCAATGTTCAGAACTTCTGAACGAGGATGCTTTTGCCCCCTTCTCCTATCATGCTGAACTTCGAAGACACGTTCTCGCGGCTGTGCCGAAGTTTTCACTTCCAATTTTACTTCCTGCAGTATGGACAGAGAAGCTGCAGTTCTCCGAAGCCAGCCGTCTTCTGACCTTGCATATTCTTCAAAATAGGACATCAGCTGAGAAACAGAAGATATACTTTTCCGGTGGAGTTTATCAAGGAGGCCTGGATGAATGACTCCTTCCCGAGCTGCGTCAACTACTGCAGACGTAGTTAACCCTCGGATCTGTGACTTATTATGAGCGAAGCGCTTGAAGTATTGTCTTAAGGTTTCTCCAGGGAGCTGCTTCACCTGGAAAAGACTTCCCGTCGACATTGGAGGCACGAAGGTGCCTTGGAAGTTACTCACGAACTTTTTCTTCAATTGTCCCCATGAACTGATTGATCCTGGTTTTAAAGACCAGAACCATCGCAAAGCTACTCCCTGAAGAGCTAGGGGGAAACATTTTGCCATGGTGTCCCGCACTCCTCCATTGGCTTTAATCGCCAAAGCATAAGATCGGACAAATTCTCTAGGATCTTCATCTCCGGCATACTTGCAAAGCTTCGAAGTCTTAAACTTCGGGTCGAAGCGAACTTTTTGCAGTTCAGGATGCAGCGGAGATTCGGTATCAAAGGAGGCGTTCTCCGGGGCTTCAGGATAGATAGGGTCGTCGTCTTCAGGCACTTCTGGAATAACTGGGATGGCTTGAGAGTGAAGCCTATTTGCAGCTTCTTGCCGCCATCTCGCTACTTCGGCTTGGAGACTGGCCATTTGAGCGGCCATATCACCAAGATTATCTTCATCTCCTCCGGAAGGATCTTCCGAGTCTTAAGAACTGTAAGGATCAGTTCGGAGTGGAACTTGAGCTGGAAGAGGAACTCCGGGTGGTCGAAGTATAGATGGAGTTGGCGGAGGAACTTCGTATGCTCGAGGAATGGGAATCCCTTCCGGAGTTTGAGGTGGAGGAAACGTCGAAGGTCCTCCGACCTCAACTGTGTCGGGAGATGTCACTCCGGAGGTCCGAGGGGACCTCCGAACAGGGTTACCAGTTGCGCTCCGCTTAGGAGGCATGGTGTAAGAAGTTGGTAGAAAATGAAGTTTCTTGGACTAAGTTCCCCATGGACGGCGCCAACTGTTGGCGTAAAATATTACGCTAAAAGGTTTCTGAAGATTAGAAACTAACAAACGAAGTGTTTGCGAAGTAAACTATTCTAAGCCTCCGAACGGATAATAACTTAGAATAGTTCGAATGTGTGTATTGAATAACTTGTATTCGGTCCTCATTACAGGGTAAAACGGGGGGTATTTATAGGCCCAAACATTAAGGAAAAGACCTTTTTACCCCTCTATTACAACCGACATAGTGGAAACTATTCGGTACCCTTAATAGGGCTAAAATGGTAAAAGACTAATCTAATAAGAAAGAAGATAAGTCTTCCATCTTAGCTGGCAAAGAAGTTCTCGGAAGAGTCCAAGTTCGAAGATATACTCCGAACTAAAGCCTGTCATCATACTTCGAACTTGACTTGATGCATCTTCGAAATTATATGTTGGAAGGCTTCGTCTTAATCATCAGTCTTTATCTCGTCACTTCAATAACCCTGAAGATGGAATATTTTCCCCCAACAATGAGGAACTTGTTAAACCTTTGGTGCATCAACCGCCCCCCACGGAAGTCCTTTGCATTCCAGTCACTGATTGGTGGAGTCCAATTTTGGATTTCTTGCAACACAATACAACTTCACTAGAAGGTCCAGATTTACAAAGGCTCTAGTTAATGGTCTGAAATTATAAGCTTGTCAACAGAGTACTTTATAAAGCCAGAGTTTGTTCTCCTCTACTCTGATGCATCACACAACCTGAAGGCCAAGACATATTTTGGGAAATTCATGAAGGCCTATGTGGTAGCCACTTAGCCCCTCGTGCTCTAGCAGGAAAAATACTTCGTCAAGGGCTTTATTGGCCAACAATTCTAAGAGATGCAGAGTCATTGGTTCGAACCTGTCAAGGGTGCCACTGGATGGGTAGACGAAGCCATCGTCCTCCGACACACCTTCAAGTCATTGCTCCGGTATGGCCAATGGCACGATGGGGAATGGATCTCATCGGCCCTTTTCCAATGGCGAAGGGTAGCTTGAAGTTCACGGTGGTAGCAATCGAATACTTTTCTAAATGGGTTGAAGCTAAACCCTTAACTACTATCACTTTGAAAAATGTGCAGAAATTCTTCTGGCAGAATATTATTTGTAGGTTCGGAGTGCCTAGAGAATTGACAATCGACAATAGCCCCCAATTCGAAGCTGAACCTTTTAGAGAATTCTGCGAAGGACTGGGCATTAAATTGTGCTTTGCAACAGTTCGTGACCCCCAATCCAATGGAGCTGTCGAGGGGGCAAATGGAAATATTATGTCTGGCTTAAATCGAAGGATTGTTGGGCTAGCAAAGGGGCTATGGACCAAAGAGCTTCCTAAGCATTTATGGTCCATTCGGACCACTCAAGCTAGGTCCACAGGATTCACCCCATTCAGGTTGTTGTTCGGAGATGAGGCCATGACTCCAACGGAGCTGAAAGGTGGATCCCTTGGCGCAACGGAGCCCGAAGATAGCAATGAAAGGAACACTTCGCTTGACTTATTGGAAGAAACAAGGCTTTGAGCTATCGCCAATTTAACAAAGTACCAAGACTAGACGAAGGCATGGTATGACCCGAAGGTAAAAGTGAATGAACTTAGACCAGGTCATTTGGTACTGTGAATTGTAATTGTTGGGGGAAAATATTCCATCTTCAGGGTTACTGCAGTGACAAGATAAAGACTGGTGATTAAGCTAAAGACTTCCAGCATGCCCATTCGAAGATACATTGAATCAAGTTCGAAGCATGATGACAGGCTCTAGTTCGGAGTACATCTTCGAACATAAACTCTTCCAGGATCTTCTTTGCCAGCTAAGATGGAAGACTTATCTTCTTTCTTGTTAGATTAGTCTTTTACCATTTTAGCCCTATTGAGGGCACCGAATAGTTTCCACTATGTCGGTTGTAATAGAGGGGTAAATAGGTCTTTTCCTTAATGTTTGGGCCTATAAATACCCCCCGTTTTACCCTGTAATAGGGACCGAATACAAGTTATTCAATATACACATTCGAACTATTCTAAGTTATTATCCTTTCGGAGACTTAGAACAGTTCTCTTCGCAAACACTTCGTTTGTTAGTTTCTAATCTTCAGAAACCTGTTAGCGTAATCTTTTACGCCAACAGTTGGCGCCGTCCGTGGGGAATTTAGTCTAAGAAACTTCGTTCTCTACCAACTTCTTACATCATGCCTCCTAAGCGGAGCGCAACTCGTAACCCTGTTCGGAGGTCCCCTCGGACCTCCGGAGAAGCACCTCCCGACGCTGTTGAGGTCGGAGGACCTTCGTCGTTTCCTCCACCTCAAACTCCGGAAGGAGTTCCCATTCCTCGAGCACACGGAGTTCCTCCGCCAACTCCATCTATACTTCGACCACCCGGAGTTCCTCTTCCACCTCAGGTTCCACTTCGAACTGATCCTTATAGTTCTCAAGACCCGGAAGATCCTTCCGGAGGAGATGAAGACAATCTTGGTGATATGGCCGCTCAAATGGCCAGTCTCCATGCCGAAGTAGCGAGATGGCGGCAAGAAGCTGCAAATAGGCTTCGTTCTCAAGCCATCCCAGTTATTCCAGAAGTGCCTGAAGATGACGAACCCGTCTATCCCGAAGCCCCGGAGAATGCCTCTTTTGATACCGAATCTCCGTTGCATCCTGAACTGCAAAAAGTTCGCTTCGATCCGAAGTTTAAGACTTCGAAGCTTTGCAAGTATGCCGGAGATGAGGATCCTGGAGAGTTTGTCTGTTCTTATGCTCTAGCAATTGAAGCTAGTGGAGGAGTTCGGGACACCATGGCAAAATGCTTTCCTTTAGCTCTTCAAGGAGTGGCATTGAGGTGGTTTTGGTCCTTGAAGCCAGGATCAATTAATTCATGGGGGCAGCTGAAGAAGAAGTTTGTAAGAAATTTTCAAGGCACCTTCGTGCCTCCAATTTCGACGGGAAGTCTTTTCCAGGTGAAGCAACTCCCTGGAGAGACATTGAGGCAATATTTCAAGCTCTTCGCTCATACGAAGTCGCAGATCCGAGGGTTGACTACATCTTCGGTAGTTGACGCAGCTCGGGAAGGTGTCATTCATCAAGGCCTCCTTGATAAACTTCACCGGAAAAGCATATCTTCTGTTTCTCAGTTGATGTCATACTTTGAAGAATATGCGAGGTCGGGAGAAGGTTGGCTTCAAAGAACTGCAGCTACTCCATCCGTACTGCAGGAAGTAAAAGTGGAAGTAAAAACTTTGGCACAGCCACGAGAACCAGTCTTCGAAGTTCAGCATGATAGAAGAAGGGGGCAAAAGCATCCCCGTTCGGAAGTCCTGAACATTGCACCCCCGCAAAAGTTCACCCAGAGAGCTCCACAACCTTCGGGAAACAAGGTCAGCGGCTAGAGGCCGCCAGGGAAAACGGCTGGCAAAGGCCAGACACTTTTCTGCTGTATTCATGGTGAAAACCGAAGCCACGCAACTGATACTTGCAAGGCTATACTTACTCTGAGAGGAGAGTATCTAGAAAGAACTTCGGGTCGAGGTACTACTGACCGAGTTCCAGCTGAAGTGCGCCCGGAGCCTGTCTAGGCTGTGGCGCGGATAGAAACTTTCGAAGTTGCAAGACGCCCTCCGGTGGTCAATATTATGCCACCTCCGAAGCAAGAAGAAGGGCAAGACCGAGGAAAAAGAGTAGTTCTCCCCATCTCCGGAGGAGGTACTCTTGGAAGCATGTCAAAAAGGCAGAGAAGAGAGTATGTCAGAGAAGTGGGCCACATTGGAACTTCGTCATCTGCAGCTGCTATGCCAGAATGGTCCCATGTGCCAATATCTTTTTCGGCAGAGGATGCAGATGGCATTAAATTTCCACATGCAGATCCACTTGTCATTACTGCTGATATCGCAGGAACTGAGGTTCGAAGAGTGTTAATTGACGGAGGCAGTTCGACAGACATTATTTTTGTTCAAGCCTTCGATCAATTGTGCATCTCCAGAAAGCACCTTCTTCCAGCGGCTCGTCCTTTGCAAGGCTTCGCACGACCTCCGCTCGATGCACTTGGCCAAATTGGCCTGGAAGTTACCTTCGGAGAAGGATTGTTAGCCAAAACAGAGGAAGTAATTTTTGACGTTGTAGATGCTCCATATGCCTACAACGTCATCTTCGGAAGAGGCATGTTAAACCAGTTTGGAGCTGTGGCACATCACAATTATTTGTGTATGAAGATGCCCACGCAAGCAGGAGTTCTTACTATCTTCGGAGATCAAGCTACTGCCCGAAGAGCGGAATATGGTCATGGCCCCCCTCTTGATCCAAGACAAGTGAATAATGTGCAAGATAATCAAGAAAATTTTTCAGCTCCTTTTGAATCTTCGAAGAAATCCTTCCCAAGACCAAGTCCTGAAGGAGAGATCGCAACGAAGATTATTGTTAAAGATGGTAAAGAATATGCATTTCAATTTGGTAAAGATTTACCTCCAGAAGTTGCTACCTCTTTGGAAAAAGTGGTGAAGGAGAATTTAGATGTCTTTTCTTGGTCTGACGAAGACATCACCGGAGTCGATCGAGATATCATTGAACATAGTTTACTTGTAAACCCGAAGGCCCGGCCTGTTCGGCAAGGACTTCGAAAAATGTCTGCAGAAAGAGCTGTTCTGGCAAAAGACGAAGTTGAAAAACTATTGAAGGCTGGGATTATCAGAGAAGTGGCTCACACAGAATGGTTAGCCAACCCAGTTTTCGTCAAGAAAAAATCCTCCGGAAAGTGGCGCATGTGCATTGATTTCACATCCTTGAATAAAGCATGCCCACGTGACCCCTACCCCATGCCCTGAATTGATCAATTGGTCGACTCCACTGCAGGTTCGGAGTTATTAAGCTTCCTTGATGCATACTCCGGTTATCATCAAATATGGTTGAAACGCGAAGATGAGATCAAGACAAGCTTCGTAACTCCCTCAGGAGTCTTTTGTTATGTAAGAATGCCTTTTGGCTTAAGAAATGCCGGGGCTACTTTTTCGAGGCTAGTTGCTAAGGCTCTAGGTCATCAATTAGGTCGCAATGTGGAGGCCTATATGGATGATATTGTAATAAAGAGTGCTTTAAAGCACCAACATAACATAGACTTAGCTGAAACATTTAATAGCCTTCGGGCATGTGGGATCCGTCATAACCCCGAGAAATGTATCTTCGGAGCTAAGGCTGGAAAGTTGTTAGGGTATTTAGTTTCAAGCAGAGGGATTGAAGCTAGCCCTACTTAGATAACTGCACTACAGAAGATGGCTCCTCCAGAAAATTTAAAGCAAGTGCAAAAGCTGACTGGTCATCTGGCAGCACTTAGCAGGTTTTTGGCAAGGTCTGTAGAGAGAAGTTTGCCTATTTTCAAAGCATTGAAAGGGTCCGAAGATTTTGCATGGACACCGGAGTGTCAGAAAAGCTTCGAAGATATTAAAGAGTATCTCAGTAATCTTGCTACACTCACGGTGCCTACTGCGGACGAAACCCTACTTCTTTACCTTGCACCTACAGGTTCTGCTGTTAGTGCAGTCCTCGTCAGAGAAATAGATTTCAATGGGAAGTTGGTACAAAATCCAGTTTATTTTGTGTCCGAAGCATTATCAGGAGCGAAGACAAGGTACTCCGAACTCGAAAAGTTCGTTTATGCTCTGATAATGGCTTCGAGGAAATTGAGACATTATTTTTTGGGATTTTAAGTCTACCAATAATATAGCGGAGTATGAATGGATTTTATTGGGACTCCGAAAAGCACGTGCTCTAGGGGCTACAAGAGTTGTTATAAAGACAGATTCTCAAGTAGTAGCAGGGCACGTAGATAAAAGCTTTCAAGTTCGGCATCCACAGCTTGCAAAATACTTAGAAGAAATCCGTAAGATCGAAGCACAGTTCAAGGGTATTTCAATTCGAAGTATACCAAGAACAGAAAATGTGCAAGCGGACATCTTAGCAAAAGCTACAACCGGAGCTATGGATATACCAGAAGAAGCTTTTTATGAGGAGCTCAGTACACCTTCGGTGCCACAAATTCCCTCCGCAGAGATTCTTTGCATTCCAAGTGTAGATTGGAGAAATTCGATCATGGAACTTTTGCAAGGAGGAGTAAATTCATTTGAAGAGCCTCAAGATTGAAACTCAGGGCTAGAAATTATCAAATAATCAACGGTATTTTATACAAGGCCGGAGTATGTTCCCCTTTACTCCGATGTATATCTCAAGCCGAAGGTCAAGAAATTCTTCGAGAAATCCATGAAGGACTTTGCGGTAGCCATTTGGCCCCTCGAGCTTTGGCAGGAAAAACACTTCGCCAGGGGGTTTATTGGCCTACAATAACAGCTGATGCGGAGAGCTTGGTCCGCACTTGTCAAGGATGTCAGTAGATGGGTCGACGGAGTCATCGCCCACCAACAGCTCTTCAAGTTATTCCTCCGGTATGGCCTATGGCCAGATGGGGTATGGATTTAATTGGTCCCTTTCCAGCAGCTAAGGGAAATTTAAAGTTCGCAGTGGTAGCTATTGAATATTTTTCTAAGTGGGTAGAAGCAGAGCCCTTAACTGCTATCACTTCGAAAATTGTACAGAAATTCTTTTGGAAAAGTATCATTTGCCGGTTCGGAGTGCCTAGACAACTTACAGTTGATAATGAAACACAGTTCGATGCAGAACCTTTCAGGAAGTTTTGCGAAGATCTAGGCATCCAGTTATGTTTTGCTGCAGTGAGGCATCCTCAGTCTAATGGAGCTGTAGAAAGAGCCAATGGAAATATTTTGTCAGGGCTAAATCGAAGGATAGTAGGATTAGCAAAAGGACTGTGGACCAAAGAACTTCCGAAGATTTTGTGGTCCATTCGGACTACGCAAACAAGGTCCACAGGTTTTACTCCATTCAGATTACTATTCGGAGATGAAGCTATGACTCCAACGGAGCTCAAAGGAGGATCACTTCGCAGCACCGAACCAGAGATTGAAGAAGAAAGACAAACTTCGCTAGATTTATCAGAAGAAACAAGACTTCGAGCTGTGGCCAATTTATCAAAGTATCACCAGCAGACGAAGGCTTGGTTTGACCCAAAGGTTAAGATCAATGAGCTTAGGCCGGGTCATCTTGTTCTGCGAAGCATTATAGCGCCAGGAAAATTAGGAAATAAATGGGAAGGTCCGTACCTAATTGTTCGTTCAGTACGTCCTGGCTCTTTTAAACTAGCTAATTTAGAAGGTGAAGAGTTAGCGCATACTTGGCATGCGGAGCACCTAAAGCGATACTTCGCATAAGGGCTCCTTGTAAATCACTTGTAATCATCTTCTGAATTAATAAAGCATATGGTTCAGATAGTGCCTTCCCCTCATAAACTTCCAGCTTCCGAGTGGACGCACTGGAACCGCGGGGTTGACTGAGAGGGAAGTGTCATAAAGCTGAATCATATTTTCGGACTTCGAACCATTGGTTCGAAGTTTCCGATGTGGGGGCTGACATAATCCGGAGTCCAAGCCACCGGCTTGTAGGCATCCGTAAAAGAGCCCAAAACCACATCATACGGAGTCCAAGCCATCGGCTGGTAGACATCCGTAAAAAGAGTCGAAGGTGACCAAAATATGCGGAGCCCAAGCCACTGGCTTGTAGGTATCCGTAAAAATAGTCGAAGGTGACCAAACTATGCGGACTCCAAGCCACTGGCTTGTAGACATCCGTAAAAAGAGTCCAAAGAGACCACAGCAAACTCCGAACCACTGGTTTGACAGAATTTGCAAAAAAGAGCCGAAGGTGGCCAAAACAAAACAGAGTTTGAGCCATGAGCTTCGAATGTCTGTTAAGATAGTCCAAAGTGACAAATTATCTAAGACACTAAAGTGTCTGGAAAGTTATCTCAAGTGATTTCTTTCAAAACAAAGGGTACTAAGTTACCATTCTTCAGACTACAAATAGTCGAAGACATTTTATAAGATTTTAAAAGATCTTTAAATTACAGAGGGGCTCCTAACTCCCAAAATTGTACTCCGAAGTTTTTCTTTGTGCCTAACCATCTTTGAATACAATTCGAAGTTGCTCACACCCAAAGAGGGGCTAATAAATAGGGAGACAATTTTTAATTGACATTTATTATTCAAGCAAATATGATTACATCTGCAAATATGATTACATCATGAAAAATTGGTATCTTTCCTAGCTTCCAAGTTCTTCAGGCTTTTTACCTTGAGTTTCATCTTCGTCTTCAGACCATATAATGTCTTCAGAAGATGAAGTTTCCAAGTTAACCTCTTTTTCTTCCTCTTTAATATAAGATAATATATCTTTGTTTACTTCGGGCGTATTTGCACCGGAGCTATCTCGAGGAACTAAAAATCGAGGGCGCTTGTAAACTTTTAAAAGATCAAAGGTAGCCCATAATGAGCGAAGTTCGTCATTAATGTCTAACACTTCCACATCTTCCATATGAGGCAAAGCCTAAAAACATGATAAACAAATTTTCATTCATAAATGTACATAAGCGTAAAGATTTACATAGTCAAAGATCCTAAGACATATCTAAACCTGCGGGTTCGGAGGAGGCTGACTGCTCGAAGCTTGGGTCCGAGCCTGCTTCTGGCGCTGTCCTTCGTCAATCCAGGCCTTGATCGCAGAACGACCTTCGACTCTCCATGAAGTTTGGAAGGCTTGCCAAGCAGCGGCCACACCTTCGGAAGGAGTGAGAAGCTGATCGTCGTCGAAGGTAATTGGGCCCTCTCCTGCGCTCGGAGCTATCGGTTGACCTAGATCCTCGTAGTAATGAAGTAGTCCAACGACAGCCACTTGTCCGGAGAGTTCTCCGTAACGAATGCCTGCTATCTTCATCTTCTTTGCTACTCCTTGAATCCGTTTCAGCCAGCGCAGCAAGGTAATGTTGTCATCTGAAGGAAGCGTTCCAGTAGTACCGAAGTACTCCAAAATGCCTAGTAGTTGATCCATAACTTCCGCAGCAACCTTCTTGGACTTCAGCTTATCTTCGATTAGCGCATCCTTCGCCGAAGTTAGCCCTTCCAGAACTCCAGAGAGTCTAGCAGCCTCTGTAGTCAAGGAATTCTTTTGATTCAAAAGCTGGCTAGCTTCCTCTCGGAGCCTGACAAGCTCTGTCCCCGCATTAGCGTGCTCTGCCCGCATCTTTTCAACTTCTGCTCGAAGCACTATTCTTTCTGCTTCAAGCTCCTTGTTCGCAGCCTCCAAGCCTTGTCTGGCCCTGCGCTCCGTTGACACCATGCTGTCCATATGAGTCACTCGGCCTTCGGAGATAGTGAGATTCCGTTGAAGAGTTGTGTTTTCCTCTCGAAGGCGAGCGATTTCTCATTCATTTGATATATTCGCAGCTCGGGCCAAGACTGTTTGCTGCGAAAAGAAAAAACCAAGGTAAGAAACTATTTGTATGTAAATTTGATGTTATTTCACAGATGCTTCGTACCTGGTAGGCTGCACGTTCCATGGCAGCGTTAAGCTCCGAGCTCTCCGCCTCACTCAGGATGGCCACCAACTCCGTCTCCCCAACTTCGCGACTAGCTCGATCCAAAGGTTCGAGTAAAATCCGAAGCCCAGTTCTTCGCTCTAGGAAAGGAGCTAGAAGGGGGAGCATGCTTAAAGCTTGTTGGTCATCTTCATGTTACGAAGGCCCGGAGTGTTGAGCTGTAGTCTTCTGAGCCCCCGGAGACTGGCCCCCCTCGGTAGATTGGCTCTCGTCTGTTGACTCAGACGGAGTTGATCCGGAGCTCGCAGCAGGGAGGGAGTCCATCTTTCCTTTGCCTTTTCCAGGCCCCATCTGAGTGGCTCCTGGGATTGGCTCTGAAGTTGTCGAAGGTCCAGGGATTGTATCTTCCGGATGGACCTCTTCTATGGAAGTGGACTCTATAAAAACAAAAGTATTATACATCGTATAAATACACAAAATAAATATAAAAGAATTATTCGAAGTTTACCTTCGACATTTTGATGGCGGGTGAGCATCGGACTGCTTGGCGGATCGAAGGCAAGATCTTCGTCCGAATCAAGCGTCAAGTCTTCGACTGCCAGAGCATTCTCCTAAACAGTCATTGTTGCTTCATCCGGAATCGAAGCTGCAGGGACTTTGATTCCACTTTCATCCACAGGAGCTTCGTCCTAAAGTAAATCCTCTTGAGCGGTCGGAGTCCTCATTTTCTCAAGGTTGACTTGAGACTCTGGCACGCTCGCAGCATCTTCAATATGCGTATCTGGTTGAGATTCATCTTCATCAATCAACCTCACAAGTAACCTACCTTCGTCCTCCTGAGAATCGGAGATTGAAGCTCTTGGACTCGAAGGTACAGGGTTTTTTTGGCTTTCGAGCCACCTTTTTGACCGGAGTCTTGGCGGAGCTCGAAGTTCCTGCTTCAGCTTTCCTCTTCTTGGGCCCTTTTTCCGAAGGCACCCAATCCACCAAAGGAGGTGGAACCACTTCAAGCAGCCCCCATACTCGGTTAGATCTCTCCCAACTACCAACCAACTTGATTCTCCATTCCTTTTCAGTCGGAGTTGGGAGGCCCATAATCTTTTCCGAAGCTCTTACAATCTGCTCCAAAGTTATAGGGGCCGAAGAGGCTGAAAAACAAGTTAAGTTAGTTGCTCCTTCGAATGAATATGCATAATATATGTTGTTTTCGAAGTTACCTGCAGGGCTCGAAGTCGAAGTAATCTTGCGAAGACCGCCTTCTGAGTCCACTTCGAAAGTGATTGGCCAGTTGGCCATCAACGGAGGGATTTGGAGCTCGAGGAACTCTTCGGCTAAGTCTCGCATGCTTAACCGTTGACTAATCTTTTGAAGCAAGCTGAGGCGAGCTTTGAGCTGGCCCGGATTTGGGTGCACAAGGGCTTCCTTTCGGAAGTTGATATCTTGAAGGGGACCAGCTAGGCGATTGCTCGCCCCAACTTCGGCGTAAAACCACTTTAGGATCCAATTGGTGTACCATCTTGCATTGATGGCCTTAGCAGGAAACCGAAGGGCGTATTCATCCCGAAGTCTGAAATTGATGCTTCCGAAGGCCACCACCAGCTTTTCACCTCCGGAGCCTACGAAGGTCTTCGGCTGGCACGAAGCTCTGTGCAGTGCTGCGAAGATCTCTGCCCTCCCTTCACAACCTTCGGCTCGCAATGCCCATTCGAAGATGGCGAGACGAGCTACTGCGTTCAGAGAAAGTTGGAGGAGAGTGATGTGGAACAGATCCAATACCTCAGCCAAGAAATCCACTGCTGGAAGACCTAAGCCAGCTTCGAAGAAGGCTTCGAAGACGACTAATTTTGCCCTCTACTGCGGCCGCCAGTGATTCTCTTTTGCAGGTTGAAGGCCCCAGCTGGAAGGATTGATCCATGTATTTTGTTGATGCCGGGAAGAGGCCTTGATCGCCAACATTTTGGGGATTTCCTCCTCCCACCGCCATGGTTGTTGCTGCGGGTGTTGGAGCTGCCGTCGCCAATGACGCAGCCGCTGCTGCAGTAGCAGCCTGCTGTCGAGCCAGGGCTGAAGGTGCTCCAGAACCTTTGGTTTTCGCCATTGAAACTAATGAGTTGCTTTGGAAGAAGAATGGAGGCTAGGGCTCAAAGAATGGCTTGTTTGCAAGAAAGCGGTGGAAAGGTACTCAAGAAAGGTCTAGGCTCTCTATTTATAGCCCAGACTTTACATTTTTACCGTTTGTCCATGCCGTTTCACATTCTTGCCCGTTACTTTTTTCCGAAATTAACACATTGCGTAACTTTCGTTAGAAGAAAGAAGCCAACGGCTATTTCTTCTATGTCTAAAAAGGCTTTTGGGCTTCCTGAGTTAGTTCTAAGATAGTTCGAAAGTAATTGTCTTAAAACTAATTCGAAGCGTACATCCCCACATAGTTTGGAGATGGTTTAAATCTGCTAACCCCTACGCATGATTATTTTTCTTGCGTATACTGCTCTCCTAATATTACAGGCTTAGCGGAGGAGCGTATTCGAGGGGCTACTGTTGGGGGAAAATATTCCATCTTCAGGGTTACTGCAGTGACAAGATAAAGACTGGTGATTAAGCTAAAGACTTCCAGCATGCCCATTCGAAGATACATTGAATCAAGTTCGAAGCATGATGACAGGCTCTAGTTCGGAGTACATCTTCGAACTTAAACTCTTCCAGGATCTTCTTTGCCAGCTAAGATGGAAGACTTATCTTCCTTCTTGTTAGATTAGTCTTTTACCATTTTAGCCCTATTGAGGGCACCGAATAGTTTCCACTATGTCGGTTGTAATAGAGGGGTAAATAGGTCTTTTCCTTAATGTTTGGGCCTATAAATACCCCCCGTTTTACCCTGTAATAGGGACCGAATACAAGTTATTCAATATACACATTCGAACTATTCTAAGTTATTATCCTTTCGGAGACTTAGAACAGTTCTCTTCGCAAACACTTCGTTTGTTAGTTTCTAATCTTCAGAAACCTGTTAGCGTAATCTTTTACGCCAACAGTAATTGCTCCGGGGAAGTTAGGAAACAAATGGGAAGAACCATATATTATCCTAAGCTCAGGGCGCCCCGGATCTTTTAAATTAGCTAATTTAGAAGGGGAAGAATAAAAGCATGCATGTCATGCGGAGCACCTTAAACGTTATTACACTTAGGGGCTCCTTGTAATCAATTGTAAAGTACCTTTCTAAAATAAATAAATATTAAGGTTTGAATTATGCTTACTCTTCAAATATTCCCTACCCCTGGTGGACGCATCAAAGGAATGGAGATGCTTGCGGAGGTAAGCATCTTTCATCAAAACCCAACACAGGGTCTTTGAACCATCGGTTCAAGGATTCCGTAAAAGAGCCGAAGATGGCCAAAGCCTACGGATTCCAAGCTTCGGCCTGATAGCATCCGTAGAAGAGTCTAAGGACTTTAAAAGAACATATTTCTGATCCTCCGGGTTCAAAGCATCTGTAAAAGAGCCGAAGGTTGCCAAAGCCTACGGATTCTAGGCTTTGGCCTGATAGCATCTGTAGAAGAGTCTAAGGACTTTAAAAGTACAGATTTCCGATCCTCCAGGTTCGAAGCATCTGTAAAAGAATCGAAGGTGGCCAAAGCCTACGGATTCTAGGCTTCGGCCTGATAGCATCCATAGAAGAGTCTAAGGAGTTTAAAATAACAGATTTCCGATCCTCCGGGTTCGAAGCATCTGTAAAAGAGCCGAAGGTGGCCAAAGCCTACGGATTCCAGGCTTCGGCCTGATAGCATCCGTAGAAGAGTCTAAGGATTTTAAAATAACATATTTATGATCCTCCGGGTTCGACGCATCTGTAAAAGAATCGAAGGTGGCCAAAGCCTACAGATTCTAGGCTTCGGGATAATACCATCCGTAAAAGAGTCTAAGGACTTTAAAAGAACAGATTTCTGGTCCTTCGGGTTCGAAGCATCTGTAAAAGAGTCGAATGCGACCAAGTAATAAGGTTTCATGGCTCTGGCCAAATGAAACACTTTATAAGTCCTAAGTGACCAATTTCGGAGATCCCAGGTATAAGCTCGAAGCTCCAAAAGATTACAAACATCATAATACGAACGTACAGTTTGAAGAACTCTACAAAAGAGTCGAATTCATGATTACCATGTACTATTCGCAAAGCATCGTTTTTATTATACCAAGAATTGTGTACGATGGACCTTATCGCATTGCGTATGGTCTACCACCCACAAGGAGGGGCAGGGGAGTAAGGCACAATCAAGTGATGCTTCTCAAAAAACTTGTATTAATGGGGTAATCATATTAGAATCATCGTAATTAGGAAAAAATATTATCTAAACCTAAATAAAAACGGAGACCTCTCCAACCTCTAGAGCGACCCTTGGGACTAGTTTGGTCTTCGGAGCTAGGAGTTCTCAAAACCTTTCTTTTGGTCCGAGTGCCCTTCTTCTTCGAAGCCCTTAGTTTTTTTTGTTCTTCTTAAAGTTCGGCCTAGGTTAGAAGTTGTTCGGAGCTAGCCTCCATTGGGTCTTCGACTTGGTACTCTGAGTCAGACCAATCTACATACTCTAAGGACAAAGATTCTACTACCTTATACTCTTCTTTAAGATAAGAAAGAACTTCTCTACAAACGTCGGGTGTTATTTCCCCTTGCTCCCCTCGAGGAACGGAAAATCACGAGCGCCTGTAAGGCCTCAAGCTTTCGAGGATAGCCCATTGTTGGCGAAGCCCTTCATTGAGCTCTAATACCTCGAGGTCAGGATCTGAAGCATATAACAAAACCTAAAAACAAACATTCAAGCGAAAACTTTTCATTTATAAACTTTTCATTCATTAAAATAAGAACATTACAAGATCTCTTGTACATAATTAAGCGTCCTAGAGGCTAGACCTTCGGGTTGGGAGGCGGAGCAGTTGGCGGAGTTGGAGCCGGAGGCTTTGTCTGAGCTAGCCTCTGCCGACGAGCTTCATCGATCCAAGCCTTGGCCACAACTTCATTATCTTCTTTCCAGGTCGCCCCAAAGGCTTGCCAAGACGAAGCCACGTCCATAGATGGTCACAGTAAGCCTTCATCAGAGAAGCGTGTCGGCATCGAACCTTTCACCAGAGCAACAAAGACTCTGAAGGCTTCGAGGTGTTGTAGGACTCCGATCCCGGCTACTTGCCGGGAGATCTCTCCATAGCAGGTCTCGGAGCCTTTCATCATCTTGGTCGCCACTTGGATCATCTTAAGCTTTCGGTCAAGGGGTTCGTCCGCCGCAGCTGAGGAAGACGGGCACACCGTGCCAAAATACTCTAGAACACCCCTGAGGGTGTCCATGGTTTGATTAGCCGCCAAGCTGTTCCTCTTCTCGACCTTTGTCAATTCGGTGGCAACGGAGGAGATTTCGGCTATCTTCAACATTAAGTAATTCTTCTAGACCAACGCCTGGTTAAGCGAACCTCGGAGCTCTACGAGTTCAGCTCCAAAAGTTGCCTCCGCTGCCCGAAGTTTTTCAATCTCAGCCCTGAACACCGTGCGCTCCGCTTGGATTTCTTCTATCGAAGAGGCAAGTCTGGCACAGGTCTGCTGCTCCATTCGGAGTGCTTCCTCTGCTATAGCCTTGGCCATCCGCTATTCAAGGAGTTCTTCCTCCAGTCACAGAGATTTATCTTCGGAGCCCTTAAGGGCCCTTTGAAGCGTTGTAACCTTCCTTTTGAGCCGATTGGTTTCGAGCTCATTGGAAGTCACCGCCTGTAACACCCCAAATTTTCAAAACAATAAAAATATTATTAAATTCAATTTCTTGGAATATATAATTCTGAAAAACACTTTAAATACCTCTTTATACCAAATTGAACTACAGCATAGGGTAGATGGCCAAACTAGGAGGTGAAACTTTTTGTGTATGATCCTAAGACCAAAATATATTTTTGAGAATTTTTATAAATTTTTACCAAGCTTGGAAGTAGCCCTAATATTTCAATCCAATTCCTGGAATCATTTTTATTCAGAAAAGCTTTAAAACAGTAATGGGCTCCCCTCCCCTCTTCCCTCTCTCCCGGCCGGCCCAGCCCACTCCTCCTCGCGCGCGCCACCTGACAACCGGGTCCCACCCGTCAGTGACCTCCTCTCCGCACCATCGCCCGGCCCCACCTGTCGGAGCCAGCCGTTCCCCCTCGCGCCCGAGCCCGGCCCCACCCGTCTGTCGCCACCCTCGCTCACCCGCGCCCGCTGGCTAGTGGCCCCCGCCTGTCAGGACCTTCGTCCCCGCGAGATCCGCCCCCGGATCCCCCCCCTCGCCGGCCGAAACCCTAGCCCTCCTCGGATTCGCTCTCGCCGGCCCCCTCACCCTAATTACTCGACGGCATTGAATTCGCCGCGTTCCCCCGACCGTTTCCCCCCGTTAACCCTCGCCATTAAACCACGAGATCAGCGCTCGCGTGCATGGCCGAGGCTCACTGGCGCCATTGAAGACCTCCCCTCCCCTTTCCTTGTATTCATCGCCCGTTATCCCTCGCCGACGACCCTATATAAACCCCTCACCCCCGCCGCGCTCGGTTCACGCGTCCAATTGAACTCAGACCAAACAGAGCGCCCCCATTCGTTCTTTAGCGCAACACCGCCGCCCGACCTCCAGCCGTCGATCGCCGTCGCCGGAGTCCCCCTCCGCCCTCGCCGGCCGCACCGCTGCAACCGCAAGGACCTCCCCAACGCCGGCCACCACTCCGTCGACGAAGAACCTCGCCGGATCGCCGTCGCCGCCAAGGACCCGAACATCATCGCCGCCTCCGCTCGTCGCGGTCTCGCTCCGTCGACCTTTCTTCGCCGCAAGGGTACCCTCGTGATCCCCGTAGCACCCTCGTTCCGTTTTAGGCCTTAGACTCGATCGCCGTCGCTCGCCGTGGCCGCTGGCCCGCTCGCCGTCGTCGGAGAAGACGACCGGCACGGGTCGAGTACCCGTGCAGTGTCAGATTCACGCACGACCGTGCGATCTGGATCCGACGGTGACGATTAATCCCCGCGTGCGGTTTAATCTGATCCGTTAGATCTCGGCGAAGGGGTACGTTTTAATCTCGTGCGTCCGTTAGTTTTAAAACCCCGCATCGCATCCAAGCCATCCATCGCGTACCGGTTCAAACGTTTTAATCCTGGCCGTCCACGTCACTTTAACGCGCCCCGCCTCGCCCTCGCGCGTCGGATCTGGATCCGACGGTCCAGATCGACCCGGCGCACGCGCACAGTGCGCGAGTTCACCGTGGGCCTGGTTCACCGTGGACCCGAGGGGTTTAAAATTTGAAAATGAATTTCAGAAATACTTTTAAACTTGTAAAATTCATATCTGGCGCATTTGAACTCTAAAAATTGCCATTCCAATTTCAGAAAATTCATAATATTATTCTCTACATGTTTATGCAATAAAAACAATAGGTTTACTTTGACTTTTCATGTTTATTCAAATGAATATCCAAATGCCTTTAGGATTAAAATATAAATTCAAATGTTTAAACTTCAGAAAAATTTAGATTTATTTCCATTCTGTCCATTCACTGAAAACCATCAAATTAACATGAACTTTTCATTTCACACTTATTTGAGAATTTAATATGGCAATAATCACATTTAAACATCCTTTTCAAAGAAAGTACAACTCTTTAATTCCTTTAAAATTTATTTATAAAATAAACCATAGAACCTTAACCATTGAATTTATTTTATTTATAATCAAACCAACTTTAACTTATGTGCTTATAATGTAATGTTATATTGTTTGATTGAATGTTGTGTTCTTTTTATTTTACTTTACTCTATCAAAAAGACTACGACGTCGCCGAGGAGCCGTAATACTTCCCGGAAGTCCCTCCCTCTCCTTTCGCCGAACAAGGCAAGTCACCAAACCAATCTTTTGAGCATATTGAACCCATGTTTGATTAAACTATCGCTAAACCACATAGGTTATATATGCATTAGTCAAATGAACCCTTACATTATATTTATTTAGGATCCCTCGACCTTGATGTGCGACCCAAGCAATGCTATCTCGCCTAACCTCCTTGTCACCATATGATCAATGATATTAGCTAGTGTCCAATGTATTGACACGATCGCTATAGGATAAAAATGAGTCGTAGCAAAATGGTTCTATTATATGATCCCCGTTACTTCTTATCCTTGGAAATTCTGTTGGTGATGAGTTATGGTTGTGAGTGTATGCATGGTGGGTTCCGGGTGCAAGCTAGGGCATTGGTCGGTAGCACCCGGGGCACTATAAGGACTGGTCTGAGGGATCCGTTGCAATACACTTACGTACTAACCACAAGTCTAGTGGGTAAGTCCTAACTAAGGTATGGGTTGTTCCAAACCGAGGCCACCATTTGGAGATGGGTCAAGTTGCACCTGCGGGTGACTTGTACCAATGTGGCGCAAAAGGGGGTGCGACGTTAGCCGGGATGCGGCCCGGCGCGCCGGCGAAACCTAGAGCGGGTGGTTATCGCTTGGAACATCTCATATTGAGGTTTTGGCACGAGTTCCCGTGAAATGGGTCATCTCGTTTGGGATGAGTGCGTGCCTTGTGGGTACAGTAGTACATCTCTGATCAGAGTCTTAAATCTTTTCGAAAAGCCGAGCCCGCGGTCAAGGGCGGGTTGCGTGACATCCCCCAGTTAGATTACTTTGAATATGTATGTGCATGATGGATTGACATGTAAGGACCGTTGAGCGAGGTGGGGCTGACTGTACCCCTCGAGTTAGTTGATGTTGATGATGTTCATGTTTACTTTCCGCATGATTAAAACATGATTACACTAAATGCAATAACTGCAACTGCACTTTTCCGCAATGTTAGCCATTATCCTTCCTTGTTTATTATCCTGCATTATTATTTGCATTTGCGGTGGCTTGTTGAGTACTTTTTGTACTCATACCCGTTGGACCCCACAGAGGATGCTTACTACGAAGACGGTCTGGAGTAGCGACCCAGTCGGGAAGAAAAATCCTGAAGAAGATGTTCGTCATGCCGTTTTCTAATTATTTTACTTTACTGTTTTTATTAAAACAATGATGTAATAAATATGGTCTGCGTACCATGAACACCGTCGTATGTACGATTGTCGCATGATGAACCTCTTGTATTATTGTTTTTCTTATGAAATTCAATAATGTCTCGATTTGCTAAATCGGGGCGCTACAAGATGGTATCAGAGCCGACTCGACTGTAGGAAGCCAAACAGACCCGCCTAGCCATTAGCCACGGGAAATTATTTCTCGAAAATCTACTTCCTAAACTTTGTTCCTCTCCTCACTTTTATTCAACTTGCTATTTTGTAGATGCCGGTCTACCAAGTCCACAGTTACTGCCGCCACTACGAGGGCTTCGTCCGGGAGCTCCGCATGATGCTCACCTTCCTCGGGTTCCTCTTCGAGCCCGAATTTCAAGGAGTATACCCCGACGAGTTCGCCGGGCCTTGCGACGTCTCCCTCACCATCCACGGCTCCGGAGAACACCTGCCGCCCTACGCCACCGCACTTGGAGGCCCCACTTTCGACGTCGCGTGCCAACGAGTCGCCCTCCAGGCCCTCATGGAGCTGAGGATGATCTACGACGATCGTCTTCAGAACTCGTCCTTCCGGCTCGTGCCGAAGCGCACTCCCGGAGCCCACCGTAGCATCTACCTCGGAGTTCACTCCGTGCGTGATCCGGTCATGGCCCGGCAGTCGCGTCTTCTACAGGCCATGTATGATCTCCACACCGAGGCGGTGCTCGATGCCGACGAGCACCATGAGGCGGTTGAGTTCCTTCGTGAAGAAACGAAGAACTTGATCCAGCAGAATGGCGAGTTGCAGCGCAAGATTATGCAGCTGCAGAAGGATATAGCAGAGATGGTTCCTCTTCTTCCAAGGAAGAAGAAGCCCATCCGTGAGCCCCTCCCTCGCCCCAAGAGGATCCCGCCACGACCCTCCCCCGCCAGGCCCTCTACCAGCGCCCCTACACCACGCCCCGGCCTCGTCTCCGACTCCATCATCGAGAATTTTCTCGAGCCCACCATCTCTCTGGAGCCGCGCACTCGTGGTTCCGAGAGCACGGAGACCGCCTCCGGTGGCTAGTAGGCGTTAGGAGACGCTATTTAAATAAAAATCATAATTTTGTATGTGGTGCCGTCTGCAACGAGTTGGGTTGTAGATGGAATAAGATCCTGGATCTAATGAACTATTTCTGCCACTCTATATATTTATGTGCTTGAATCTTATATGATATTTTTGATTGTGTTATTGTTTCGTCATCTTTCGCTTTACCACTATGTATCTTCAGAAGATGGCCGACCACCAGAACACCGGTTCTAACAATGGAGCAGGAGGAAGTCGTGATGCGCCCGAGGGTGTTGTACCCAACTGGGGTGCAACGGGCCCACGTCAGTCTGGGTCGCCTTCCGCCAACCACCCCACCTTGGCGGAGATGATGGCGAATCAGAACCACCTGATCACCGCCCTCCTCACCCAAATGCAGAACCAACAGGCTCAGTTGGACTGTCTGCAGAACGGGGAACCCGCCCCTCGCGCACCAGCACCCGCGCCCGCTCCGCAACTCTCCGAGTTTTTGCGCGTGCGCCCGCCCATCTTCTCGAGCACCACCAACCCGATGGAGGCCGGAGACTGGCTTCGCACCATCGAAAAGAAGCTCGACCTCCTCCCCTGCACCGATCGAGAGCGGGTGGCCTTCGCCACTCACCAGCTCCAGGGTCCCGCCGCTGAATGGTGGGACAACTATCGTGAGTCCCAGCCAGAGGGCCACGTAGTGACTTGGGCGGAGTTCACCATCGCTTTTCGCGCTGCCCACGTCCCCGCCGGTGTCATCGCGGTAAAACAGCA
Source organism: Zizania palustris (assembly GCA_019279435.1). Lineage (NCBI taxonomy): Eukaryota > Viridiplantae > Streptophyta > Magnoliopsida > Poales > Poaceae > Zizania > Zizania palustris. The sequence continues at coordinate 109,053,038 of JAAALK010000283.1, read as the reverse complement.
GGAGTTCCGCGACCTGCAGCAAGGCAACAGGACCGTCATGGAGTACCTCCATGAGTTCAACCGCCTCGCCCGCTACGCGCCGGAGGAAGTGCGCACTGACGCCCTCCGCCAAGCCAAGTTCCTCAGGGGACTTAAGGATGAGCTGTCCATCTAGCTCGTCGCCACCGACTTCGCCGACTTCCAACGGCTGGTCAACAAAGCGCTCATCCAAGAGACTGAGCAGGACAAGCTGGACCTCAAGAAGAGGAAAATGATCGCCTTCAAGCATCAGCAGGCGAACTCTCAGAGGCCCCGCTTCGTCCCTCCGCCACCAGCGCCTGCCTACCATCCTTGGCCCGCCTTCAGGCCGCCTCACGCCGCCGGCAGATCCAACGCCAGGCATCCTCGCCCCGCTCCACCAGCTCCGGCCGCTCAGCCGACACCAGCCGCCAAGGCCCCGATCCTGAAGGATCGCCAAGGAAGGTCGGTCGTCTGTTTCAACTACCGCAAGGAAGGGCACTATGCGCACCAGTGTCCCCACCCCAAGCAAGCCCAAGGCGTGGCACCCAACCAGGCAGTTCGTGCCCGCGTCAACCACATCAGCGCGGAAGAAGCTCAGGAGGCTCCTGAAGTCGTGCTCGATACGTTTACTGTGAATTCCGTACCGGCCGTAATATTATTTGACTCTGGAGCAACACACTCCTTCGTCTCGGAAGATTTTGTGAAAACAAACGAACTGGACGTACTCCCTCTACCCATCCCCATGGTGATTGCCACCCCCGGCAATAAGACCTTAGCCCGCTTGTGCAGCCCTAAGGTTCAAATTGACATCCAAGGAGTACTGTTTCGGGCCGAGCCAGTCCTCATCCAATGCACCGGACTCGACCTCATACTAGGAATGGATTGGTTGATGAAGCACAAGGGAGTGATCGACTGTGCCAACAAGTCCGTCACGGTGACCAACCCTGAAGGTGCGGTCGTCACTTTTCGAATGACCAGTCGCAAACCACTCGGAGCGTCCCTTCGCTCGATAGCTCTTGAAGAGGTGCCTATAGTCAAGGAGTTTGCGGATGTCTTCCCTGAAGACCTACCTGGAATGCCTCCCAAGCGGGACATCGAATTCAGAATCGAACTTGTCCCCGGGACCACTCCAATCTCCAAGCGCCCATACCGGATGGCCGCCAATGAACTAGCCGAAGTCAAGAGCAACATCGAAGACCTAGAGCAGAAAGGTTACATCCGACCGAGTACCTCACCCTGGGGTGCACCGGTTATATTTGCCATGAAGAAGGACAAGACCAAGAGGATGTGCGTGGACTATAGAGCCTTGAACGACGTAACCATCAAGAACAAGTACCCATTGCCTCGGATCGATGACCTGTTCGATCAGCTGAAAGGATCCTCGGTGTTTTCCAAGATTGACCTCAGGTCAGGTTATCACCAGTTGAGGATTAGAGAAGAAGACATACCCAAGACTGCCTTCACCTCCCGCTATGGACTCTACGAGTACACCGTGATGTCGTTCGGACTCACGAATGCCCCGGCCTTTTTCATGAACATGATGAACAATGTATTCATGGAGTTCTTGGACAAGTTCATCGTGGTGTTCATCGACGATATCCTCGTTTACTCCAAGACCAAGGAGGAACACGAGACTCACCTCCGTCTGACCCTCGGAAAGCTAAGGGAGCAGCAGTTGTACGCCAAATACAGCAAATGCGAATTTTGGTCGTCTGAGGTGAAGTTCCTCGGCCATGTTATATCTGCCGGAGGGATAGCAGTGGACCCCACCACCGTGGAAGCAGTAACCAACTGGCTGCAGCCCACAACCGTGACCGAGATCCGGAGTTTTCTCGGATTGGCCGGATACTACCGCCGATTCATCGAGAATTTTTCCAAGATCGCCAAGCCTATGACCAGACTTCTGCAGAAGGAAGTGAAGTTTGAATGGACCCCCGACTGCGAAGAAAGCTTCCAGACCCTCAAGAAGAAGCTAGTGTCAGCTCCCATTCTGACTCTACCAGACATTCGGAAAGACTTCCACGTCTACTGCGATGCCTCTCGTCAAGGATTGGGATGCGTCTTAATGCAAGAAGGGAAAGTGATATCCTACGCCTCCCGACAGCTGAGACCGCATGAGCTGAACTACCCAACCCACGACCTGGAATTAGCAGCCGTGGTTCATGCCTTGAAGATATGGAGACATTACCTTGTGGGGAATCGGTGTGAGGTCTTCACCGACCACAAGAGCCTCAAGTACATATTCACCCAACCAAATCTGAACCTCAGGCAAAGGAGATGGTTGGAACTGATAAAGGATTACGACTTGGGCATCCATTATCATCCGGGCAAAGCGAATGTGGTGGCAGACGCCCTTAGTCGAAAAGGGTACCGCAATGCCATCATGATTCAGGACCAAGCTCCTTTACTCTATAAGGAGATGGAAAGGCTAAACCTAGGGATCACCACCCGAGCGTACCTCGCTGCCTTGGAATCTCGGCCTTTCTTAATAGACCAAATTCGAGAAAAGCAGAAGGAAGACCCGGACATCCTGGAGATCCAGCAGAACATGAGGAAGGGTAAAGCCCCCGGATTTTCCGAGGATGAGCATGGTACCATATGGTTCGGAAACCGAGTATGCGTACCCAACCTACCTGAGTTGAAGACCCTCATCCTTCAAGAAGCCCACGATACTCTATACTCCATCCATCCCGGGAGTACAAAGATGTATCAGGACATAAAGGAAAAATATTGGTGGGTCAGCATGAAGAGAGAAATAGCAGAGTATGTGGCCAAGTGCGACACATGCCGGCGAGTCAAGGCAGAGCATCAGAGGCCTGCCGGACTTCTTCAACCTCTCAAGGTCCCTGAATGGAAGTGGGAAGAGATAGGAATGGACTTCATCACGGGACTGCCCAGGACCCAAGCTGGTCATGATTCTATCTGGGTGATCGTCGACCGACTCACCAAGGTAGCTCACTTCGTTTCGGTCAAGACAACTTTCACCGTCGCCAAGTTGGCTGAGTTGTATATGACCCGAATTGTGTGCCTCCACGGAGTTCCTAAGAAGATCGTATCTGACCGCGGGAGTCAGTTTACCTCCAAGTTTTGGAAGAACCTTCAAGAGGAACTCGGCACCCGGCTGAACTTTAGCACCGCCTATCATCCACAGACCGACGGTCAAACCGAAAGGGTCAACCAGATATTGGAGGATATGCTTAGAGCTTGCGCTCTAGAATTTGGCGGAATGTGGGACAAGAACTTACCATATGCAGAGTTCTCCTACAACAACAGCTATCAAGCCAGCCTGCAAATGTCCCCGTTCGAAGCACTCTATGGACGTAAGTGCAGAACGCCGTTGCTCTGGGATCAAACCGGAGAGTCGCAACTGTTTGGGACTGATTTATTGAGAGAAGCCGTAGAGAAGGTTAAAATCATAAGAGACCGGCTGAAGGCAGCCCAATCCAGGCAAAAGAGATATGCCGACAACCGTCGAAGAGACCTAGCCTTTGAGGAGGGCGATTATGTCTACCTCCGAGTCACTCCCCTCCGTGGCACTCAAAGGTTCAACATGAAAGGCAAACTAGCACCCCGCTACGTCGGACCTTTCCAGATCCTCCGTAGACAAGGAGAAGTGGCATATCAACTGGAACTGCCTCCATCCTTAGCAGGAGTTCATGATGTGTTCCATGTCTCTCAGCTGAAAAAGTGCCTCCGTGTACCCACCGAACAAGCCGACCTTCAGCAACTTAATGTCCAAGAAGACTTGACCTACATAGAGAAACCCATCAAGATCTTGGAAACCAAGGAGAGAGTAACCAGAAGTCGCGTTGTCCGCTTCTGCAAGGTTCAATGGAACAACCATCCCGCCAAAGAAGCCACTTGGGAAAAGGAAGACGAACTAAAAGCCCAATACCCCGAGTTATTCGAGTAGCGTTTCAATCTCGAGACGAGATTCTTGTAAGGGGGATAGGTTTGTAACACCCCAAATTTTCAAAACAATAAAAATATTATTAAATTCAATTTCTTGGAATATATAATTCTGAAAAACACTTTAAATACCTCTTTATACCAAATTGAACTACAGCATAGGGTAGATGGCCAAACTAGGAGGTGAAACTTTTTGTGTATGATCCTAAGACCAAAATATATTTTTGAGAATTTTTATAAATTTTTACCAAGCTTGGAAGTAGCCCTAATATTTCAATCCAATTCCTGGAATTATTTTTATTCAGAAAAGCTTTAAAACAGTAATGGGCTCCCCTCCCCTCTTCCCTCTCTCCCGGCCGGCCTAGCCCACTCCTCCTCGCGCGCGCCACCTGACAACCGGCTCCCACCCATCAGTGACCTCCTCTCCGCACCATCGCCCGGCCCCACCTGTCGGCGCCAGCCGTTCCCCCTCGCGCCCGAGCCCGGCCCCACCCGTCTGTCGCCACCCTCGCTCACCCGCGCCCGCTGGCCAGTGGCCCCCGCCTGTCAGGACCTTCGTCCCCGCGAGATCCGCCCCCAGATCACCCCCCTCGCCGGCCGAAACCCTAGCCCTCCTCGGATTCGCTCTCGCCGACCCCCTCACCCTAATTACTCGACGGCATTGAATTCCCCGCATTCCCCCGACCGTTTCCCCCCGTTAACCCTCGCCATTAAACCACGAGATCAGCGCTCGCGTGCATGGCCGAGGCTCACCGGCGCCATTGAAGACCTCCCCTCCCCTTTCCTTGTATTCATCGCCCGTTATCCCTCGCCGACGACCCTATATAAACCCCTCACCCCCGCCGCGCTCGGTTCACGCGTCCAATTGAACTCAGACCAAACAGAGCGCCCCCATTCGGTCTTTAGCGCAACACCGCCGCCCGACCTCCAGCCGTCGATCGCTGTCGCCGGAGTCCCCCTCCGCCCTCGCCGGCCGCACCGTTGCAACCGCAAGGACCTCCCCAACGCCGGCCACCACTCCGTCGACGACGAACCTCGCCGGATCGCCGTCGCCGCCAAGGACCCGAACATCGTCGCCGCCTCCGCTCATCGCCGGTCTCGCTCCGTCGACCTTTCTTCGCCGCAAGGGTACCCTCGTGATCCCCGTAGCACCCTCGTTCCGTTTTAGGCCTTAGACTCGATCGCCGTCGCTCGCCGTGGCCGCTGGCCCGCTCGCCGTCGTCGGAGAAGACGACCGGCACGGGTCGAGTACCCGTGCCGTGTCGGATTCACGCACGACCGTGCGATCTGGATCCAACGATGACGATTAATCCCCGCGTGCGGTTTAATCTGATCCGTTAGATCTCGGCGAAGGGGTACGTTTTAATCTCGTGCGTCCGTTAGTTTTAAAACCCCGCATCGCATCCAAGCCGTCCATCGCGTACCGGTTCAAACGTTTTAATCCTGGCCGTCCACGTCACTTTAACGCGCCCCGCCTCGCCCTCACGTGTCGGATCTGGATCCGACGGTCCAGATCGACCCGGCGCACGCGCACAGTGCGCGGGTTCACCGTGGGCCTGGTTCACCGTGGACCCGAGGGGTTTAAAAATTGAAAATGAATTTCAGAAATACTTTTAAACTTGTAAAATTCATATCTGGCGCATTTGAACTCTAAAAATTGCCATTCCAATTTCAGAAAATTCATAATATTATTCTCTACATGTTTATGCAATAAAAACAGTAGGTTTACTTTGACTTTTTCATGTTTATTCAAATGAATATCCAAATGCCTTTAGGATTAAATTATAAATTCAAATGTTTAAACTTCAGAAAAATTTAGATTTATTTCCATTCTGTCCATTCACTGAAAACCATCAAATTAACATGAACTTTTCATTTCACACTTATTTGAGAATTTAATATGGCAATAATCACATTTAAACATCCTTTTCAAAGAAAGTACAACTCTTTAATTCCTTTAAAATTTATTTATAAAATAAACCACAGAACCTTAACCATTGAATTTATTTTATTTATAATCAAACCAACTTTAACTTATGTGCTTATAATGTAATGTTATATTGTTTGATTGAATGTTGTGTTCTTTTTATTTTACTTTACTATATCAAAAAGACTACGACGTCGCCGAGGAGCCGGAATACTTCCCGGAAGTCCCTCCCTCTCCTTTCGCCGAACAAGGCAAGTCACCAAACCAATCTTTTGAGCATATTGAACCCATGTTTGATTAAACTATCGCTAAAACACATAGGTTATATATGCATTAGTCAAATGAACCCTTACATTATATTTATTTAGGATCCCCCGACCTTGATGTGCGACCCAAGCCATGCTATCTCGCCTAACCTCCTTGTCACCATATGATCAATGATATTAGCTAGTGTCCAATGTATTGACACGATCGCTATAGGATAAAAATGAGTCGTAGCAAAATGGTTCTATTATATGATCCCCGTTACTTCTTATCCTTGGAAATTCTGTTGGTGATGAGTTATGGTTGTGAGTGTATGCATGGTGGGTTCCGGGTGCAAGCTAGGGCATTGGTCGGTAGCACCCGGGGCACTATAAGGACCGGTCTGAGGGATCCGTTGCAATACACTTACGTACTAACCACAAGTCTAGTGGGTAAGTCCTAACTAAGGTATGGGTTGTTCCAAACCGAGGCCACCATTTGGAGATGGGTCAAGTTGCACCTGCGGGTGACTTGTACCAATGTGGCGCAAAAGGGGGTGCGACGTTAGCCGGGATGCGGCCCGGCGCGCCGGCGAAACCTAGAGCGGGTGGTTATCACTTGGAACATCTCATATTGAGGTTTTGGCACGAGTTCCTGTGAAATGGGTCATCTCGTTTGGGATGAGTGCGTGCCTTGTGGGTACAGTAGTATATCTCTGATCAGAGTCTTAAATCTTTTCGAAAAGTCGAGCCCGCGGTCAAGGGCGGGTTGCGTGACATCCCCCAGTTAGACTACTTTGAATATGTATGTGCATGATGGATTGACATGTAAGGACCGTTGAGCGAGGTGGGGCTGATTGTACCCCTCGAGTTAGTTGATGTTTATTAAAACAATGATGTAATAAATATGGTCTGCGTACCATGAACACCGTCGTATGTACGATTGTCGCATGATGAACCTCTTGTATTATTGTTTTTCTTATGAAATTCAATAATGTCTCGATTTGCTAAATCGGGGCGCTACACCGCCGCTCTAGCAAGGATGAATTGCTACAAGAAGCAAAGTAAGTACGATGCAATTTCCATTAAGTAAATATACTTTATGTTTGTTGCATACCTGGAGGATAGCCCTTTCGAGGGCTAAGTCGAGCTCTGATCTGCTGGCCTCGCTCAAAACAGAGACCAGCTCGGAGTTCCCAACCTCTTAGGTCTTTTCAGCCAAAGGTTCCAGGAGGGTTCGGAGCCCTGTCCGCTGCTCCAAGAATGGAGCCAGTAGCAGGAGCCAAGATAGGGTTCTCTGATCATCTTCAGAAGGGTCTTCTTCCGAAGCGCCTACTGAAGGGTCATTCGTCGATGGCGTTATCGTCAAAGAGGCAAGAGGCACAGGACAAGTTTTGTCCTTACCTCTCCCCGGCACAAAAACCAGAGCCACCACTTCAACCGAGGTAGATCCCCTTCGAGATTGGCTCCCCCAGACGGAGTTGCCTCGTCCGAGATAACTCCAGTCACCAGAGCTACCGCTACGACCAACGCCTTGTCTCCAATGGGAGCCGAAGCTCCATATTTGGTTGGAGCCATGCTGCTCCTCGAAGCATCTACAAAACGCAAGGTATTCGTCAATTATCCATTAAGATATTGTTGGTGTAGGGAAGTTATCTTAGGAGTTTCAAAGAATAAAGATCGGAGACCTACCTTCGTCTTGATTCTGAGGGAGGATTTCGGGGTCCCCCAGAAATTCGTACATTTGGAGGTATTATTCGAGTTCCTCCCCTGAGGTTTGCATTGGAGTAGCAGACGTCGAAGCCCTGGCCTCTGTTTCTACTACTCCGATCACCGGCGAGCTAGGATTTTTTTGGCTCTAGTTCTTGGACCTTGGCAGGTTCAGGGTGGATCGCCACCACCTCTTCCGCATCTTCCTGAGGGGGATCCTCGGTCTCAACCCAAGAATCATCCTCGTCACCATGCAGCAAAATATCTTCGAGCTCCTTTCCCATGCGAGCCTTTGAAGTTTCTTCTTCTTCAAACTCCTCCGAAGAAGAGCTTCGAATGTCGAGCGAACCCGAAGATGATGGAGGTGAAGGGAGTTTGGCCTTCCGCATCGCCTTCTTCACGGGAGTCTTCGCAGTCTTGGAGGTCCCAGCGACATCCTTCCTCTTTTGAGAAACTGCTCCCACTGAGTCGAAGTTTGGCAGAGGAGGAGCCTCCATCCCGAGCGCACTCCACACTCCGTTGGAGCGTTCCCAACTCCCAACCAGTTCAATCCTCCGGTGCTTCTCCACAACATTAGGGGATCCGAGCACCTGTTCTGTAACCCTGGCTATCTGCTCTAGAGCTAATGCCAATGGAGCTGCTAAAATAAGGTAACAATTTATTAAGAATACTAGTTATTCTCTGACTAATCTCAATGTAGGAGGTACAGAGGTTTACCTAGGTTTCGAAGCTCTCCCTCCAAAGTGCTTTGAAAGACAATAGGCCAGTCGGCCCCAAGAGGAGGTATCCAGAGGGCAATGAACTCTTCGGGCAAATCCCGCATACTCATGCGCTTGGCCACCGAAGACAATAACCCAAGCCACACTGAAAGCAGGCTTGGGTCTGGAGTCACTTCTGCTTCCCTCTGGTACCATATTTCTTGTAGGGGACCAGCAAGCCTGGAGTCTTCTCCTACCTTGGTATAAAACCATCGAAGTATCCAGTCCGAATACCATCGGTCATTGATTGCCTTCGTCGGTCCCATCTTGCGGCTTCAGTTGGCACGATGCTTCGTGGGTAGCCGTGAATACTTCAGACCTCCCCTCGCATCCTTTAGATCGGAGGGCCCATTTGAAGAAAGCTAACCTTGCGATGACATTCGGAGACAGCTGCGGCATGGTGATGTGGAACATCTCCAACACTTCTGCTAAGAAGTCTATCAAAGGAAGGCCTAGTCGTGCTTCAAAGAAAGCTTCGAAGACGATGACTTCTCTGCTCATTGGCGTCGGGGTCACTTCTTCTCCAGGAACCCGAGTCCTCATTCTCGGACCTAGTTTCCCATTCACCGCTTCCTCGATGGATTTCGCCGAGCAAGTTGATCGCCCGAGGATGAATGTTTGCTTCAATGGCTTCTTGGACGGTGGACGGAGTTCCCTTGGGTTCTTGGGCCAAGAACCTCCCGGGGTCCCGCCATCACTGCTGCTATAGATGCAGCCTAGGCTTGCCTCTGCGCCAAAGTCCCCGCCACCATCGGCACTCTTGCGCTGGTCCTCTCCATTGAAGGAATGCTCGAGAGTGTCGAAGAGAAATATTGAAGATGGAAGTGTGGAGAGGCTTAAACACCGGAGCTCTTAAAAGCTTTCCGTCGCTGTTCACTTTCCCCATTATAACCGCTCCATTTTAGTTTAACACGATTTATATTTGTTTTCACACTTGCAGATCCAACCCTCGTCACTGATAGGTCAGACCAGAAGGTGAAAAAGTGTGAACCCACGGTGAATTTCTATGTTTGTTTCTTTCTCGAAAGGCCTAACGGCTATTTGAGAAGTAATGACACAAAAATAACGGCTCCTTGTGATACACTACAATTGCAACGGTCCACTTTCTTACGAAACTTTCATACGGAGATTCAAGCTCGAAGCTTAGATTCTATATATCTTCGATGTTAAGGATGCTTAGAACGATTATAATACCTTGAATTTTTTCTAAGTCCCTAAGAATTAAAATATTTCTTGCGTATACTGCTCTGCTTGCTGTACAGGCTATTCAGAGAAGCATATTCGAGGGGCTATTGTTGGGGAAAATACTTCATCCTCATGATCCTCAAGATTCCAAGATAACAGAAAATCATAACCTCAGAGCCCAAGACTTGTCTCTAGGTTGATGGACTTGAAGTCGGAGGGTCCATCGAGGCTCCGATCTGAAGAGACCCTCCGAAAGGCTCCCCCTCCAGAGTGGGAAACAACAAGAAGGATGGGACGTCTACTTTGTCAACATCCTTTGAATATATTTTACCGTATTAACCCTATTTGGGATACCGAAATAGGTTCCACTATGTCGATTGTAATTGAGGGGTAAAAAGGTCTTTTCCTCAAAGGTTTTACCTATAAATACCCCCCTTCTCACCCTATAACAGGCATCGAATATTCAGATATTCAATACACCACTTCGAATTACTTCGCGCTATTATCCTATTTGAAGGCTTGAGATAGTCCGCATTCTCAAACACTTCGTTTGTCAGTTCTTGATCTTATAGAACATGTTAGCGTAATCCATTGCGCCAACAACCTTCTCATCATCGAAGTTATCGGAGAAGCCCTTGTCTTCTTCATCCCCTAAGAGCATTGAGTAGTAGCTCTAGCGGGACCTTTGGCTGCGGTGCGAGCGAGTTGTCGGCTTGTCCCGTAAGGCCATGAAGCAGAGACCCGCCGGATCATCCTTGTCCTTTTCCTTCCCCTTCTTGATCACGATCTCCTCATTAGTTGATCAATAAGTGGAAGGACAATGACAAGGATGATCCGGCGGGCCTCTTCTTCATAGCAGCTACGACTTCGCTTTAGGACCGTCGGATTCCCGATTAACGGTCTGGATAGATGCGTCGGTTTTACGCCGAAACCGACAAAGCGTCCATTGTCTTCGCACCGGGTACCCAGATTGGGCAGGTCTAATTTTGTAGCTCCCTCAGCCCGGCAATCGCTCACCACCCACTTACCTGAGTCAAACCCGATTAACAGACCAGCGGATCCCCTGTCGTTCCTTGCCCATGTACCCGGATTGGGCCGGCCCGACTCCATGGCCCCTCTGCCCGGCGGTCCCTCGCCGCCCGTGTACCTAAGTCACACGCGTCCCAAGACACGGCAGGTCTCGTCTCCTCTTCTCTCTCTCTGTTGACTTCCGTTGACCATCACTCATCACTTCTAGAGCCATGAGGCCCATGATCTTCAACATGGCTTCTGAGACATTTAAATAAAGCATGCCTAATTATTTGATATATTATTAAGATCATTGTGACTAGCTATAGTATCGGTTAGGTCCGATCTAGTTATTGTGGTGATTTTCATGATATAGACTTGTTATCTAGCATGTTTTATTTATTTCTGTCGGAGTACAAGCCGATGGGTTATCTTCGATTCCACGACATATCTTATAAGTCATCGGAAAGGCAACCATCGGCCTGTGTGGTCCACTATTCATCCTATCGATCGATGGCATGCTCACCCGATCGCTTCATCTCAGGTCATCGACCTTATGGCTAATCGGCATGATATTCCACGAATATCCCATCCTCATCGCGGTCATCGGCTCGATAGCCAATAAACCATGCTACTAATGTCATATTTTATGTTCCCTTATCAGTTGCAGGGTCAAACTGATTGGCAAGCCTTGAACCCTTTCTCTAAGAATGTAGGACCTGCACTAGAGTGAAGCATATATCCCAGGCCACACATGTGTCAAAGTGTGATGAAAAAATGCACTAACAAAAGGTTAGCCTCAGTCTATCACAAGTCCGATTTTTTACTCTCGTAGTTCATTGGTTACGACAAAGCCTTGATCAAGTCCATCCTATATTTTGTCGACGCCGTATTTACAGGGTGAGCTTAGGTAGCTCTTCATTGATTGGTTTGACCCCATCATATGATACTTCAAGAAAGTTGCCATCCCAAACCTTCCCCGATAGACAGACAATGTCCTCCATTTCCCATAGCGATAAATCAGTCGTAGCTATATTAACTGATTGATCGGCGGGGATGACTTTCACTTGATCGCTGACCCACAGTATGAGGCTCTAATGAATTGTTGACAGGATGCAGCAATTCACGGTTATCTAGTCGCACCACAAAAATAGACTATACGATTCTTTTCCCTCTATGACAAAAAAGGTAGTCGGCACGGTCTTGCTTCCAACTATCAGCTTTGCGTTTAGCACTCCTATTGTATCCAATGAGTTTCCGCCGAGGTCCCTTAATACCATATTAGTTCTGATGAGATCCTCTAGTGTTTTCCCCAGATCACGAAAGGTGGCATAAGGCATCATGTTAACAGCTGCCCCTCCGTCTATCAAAATCTTAGACATCGGCTTTCCGTGGACTAGACCTTTCATATAGAGAGGCCTAAGGTGTCAATACCTAGGGTCTTCTGGCTTGTCGAAAACTGCTGCTAATACCTAGTTGGGCCATTGTATCAGCATGTTCTGCATCATCTTTCGAGATGGCTCGATACACTACAGGGAGGAAGAAAACCATGTTTACCACCACGTCTTTCTTATCCTCATGATCGGCCTCATCTTTCACTCGCCATTCACTTTTCATCTTGTGGGTGCGATCAGCTTCCTCGTCGCACCTTTGTGCCTTCAGTTCTCTCTGCCACAAACGTTGCACCCTTCTCTTTTGGTTCCTTGTGAAAATCTCGCTGGGGCACCATTGTGGCTTCTCTGGTGCAATTTTGTCATCGTCGGTCGTCTGGCCAATTTCCTCGGAATTGGCGGGGCTGAGCCTCTCAAGCGATGATACCCTTGGTGGTGACAACCTACAATGAATGTGTGGGATCGGAATGGTGACTAGAGGGGGGTGAATAGGCGCCTCGACACTTTCTTTTGAATGTGATGGCCTTCACTAAGACACCCAATGCACCTCCAAACAGACAGAATCAAGATTTAAACCAATCGGTTCAAAATTGAGCTCCACTAGATTCAAACATCCAAATCAGCTTGGTTTCAAGATTGATTAATCGACGATTATCAAAACATTCACACAAGAGTTTAATTCAAGTTTGTAAAGGACGGTCACCTTGTTTCAATCCAATCTCAAAAGATATCTCTGTACTTCTGAAACTTTTTAGACGATGAATACTAACAATGAATTTCAACAAGATTGATCATTCAAGATTGAACCAATATGAGTGTTTCAAATTTAGAGTAATTTAATCCAGCACACATGTTTTAGTTCAGAATCAGATAAAATAACTAGCTGGAAATAGAAGAAACTAGATGATGAATAGTGTTGTTGACAAACAACTGAAAATAATCAGCAAACACTATTCACTGACAAGAATACAAAGTGTTTCTTCACCTCTTTCTATTTTCAGGACATATCAAGCTTTCAGATGTAATTCAAGGGTTTTCAGTTCAGAACACAACTCATATCTTGGATCAACTCAGACAAACAGCAACACATAATTTATAACAATACTGAAAATTCAATTAAATTTCAACTCAAACAGTGAAAACAGTTTCAGATTAGCTCAGAATTCAGATGATATAGAAACTGAAATTACAAACTGAGTATACTCACAATGTGTAAACAACACTTGATAACAGAAACAAAAGTTGTTTGAATCAATTCTGAACCAACTGCAGTAATAGAACTGAACCAACCGAACCAACTCAGTTCAACTACAATTCTAAACAAATTTACTCAAACCTTGATACTGAACACAAATTCCAAACATCCAAACACTTCTGAAACTAACTGAATTTCTAATTTCAGAATGGATTTCAAAACATCTGAACAGAGACTTAGCATAGAGCAATGAGAACACAAGTTTTAGCAGCAAAAACAGTTCAATCTAAACTATGAGCTAAACACTTCTAGCACTCACTATAAACTGAACAAAACCTACTGATTTTCAAGAGAACAAGGACCAGTAATTCAGAATGTATTCAGATGAAAACACAGATCAGATGCAATAGATATTTCTCTGAAAACAGAACACCTGATTCCCTTCACCAGTGTTTAATTTCAAAATATAAGAGAAAATATTGTTCAACCTATTTGACTAGGTACTTTTGAAGTTCTAAAAATCAACCATGAATTTCAGTACTAGAGATCAGACTTGTGGGTTTTCAAACTTCAAAACAGTTTCAAATATCACATATAACCTGACTGAAATTGAATCAAACACCAAAACTTAGTGACTAAAAATCTTGACACAAAATTGTCAGCCTATCTTTTAAAAACAGTTAACCAGTTGATCTCAGGAGCTAATCATTCATCCTTTTGATGACTTAATCATGCGCTTGAAAACAGGAGCTGCTGGATCATGAACAGCGCTGCCGATAATACTGTATCGCTTCCGAAAATGCTCACGGATCTCTGTTCATCAACAAGAGCTCTTAACAGAATCGATTTCTCTGGTTTTTCGGTGAAAAAGCTAAGCTCCGATCATTCTCCAAGTTATCACTCAAGAAAACACTTCAATGATCAGCCAAAATGTTGATGAACACTTGATGAAATATTTCATCAAACATGTAGAGTGCTATACTGAAAACAGAGACAACTATTCCAGAATACATTTCAGTACTATGGTGCCTACTTTGATCATCAAAATAATTCAGAAGAAATCACAGAAACATGTTTCAACTTTTGAAAATGGATCATTCAAATCATGCACAACAAAAGATGTATAAACATCAACATCAACTTCTGCACTAGATTCACCAGAAAACGCAGCACAAAAACAAATCCAGTCTGAAAACTCACCTGCGCTGGGAAAGAAAAACACTACATTGTTCCTGTTTTCGGATTGTGAACAGTGTCGCCCAATTCTGATTCCAAGCAACAAGAACAGCCAAAATATGTATAAAATTTATATTTGGTTCAGCCAAAAGATAGCCAAAAAATCTCTCACCTGCCCATTGATATGGTCCCCTATTTATAGGCCAACTATGGGGGTATTTTCTAAAAAGAACCCTCTAGAATTGAAAATTACACAAAAGTCATATTCCTTGTAATATATATTTTCAGAATTAGAAAATTCTGAAAAATATACTAAAGGAGTACACTAACTCTAGACTCACAACCTTTTATTACACATTGACTCAAAGTAAAAAAACTCCAAACTATTAAAATCAACAAAACTATATTTGTGACGGTTTTTAGCAAAAACCGACAAAGCCTCTCAACCCTTCGACTCGTGACACCGCTTCATGACTCCGAGCACCAGCAAACCACTTCTGCTCTCGATCCCCTCGAGCCACCAGAATGCTTGTCCTGCCCTCCCTCTCGCAAACCCGGTCGTCACGCCATCGCAGTCAGTCGTCCATCCAAGTCTTGCTCTGTCTCTTCGTGCACTCTTGAGATCTTCTCCAACTTTGCTCGGCCTCCCTGATCCTCCGGCATCAAGCTCCCCTCTCGACCCTCGATCACCCGTCGTCAACAATTGGTCAGCATCTCCTCCCTGCACATACAAGACAAGCCAAAACAAGAACGCGGCGCACCGCCGAAACCTCGACAGCCAAACTTCCATTTCACATCGAACCCCTCGATGCACTCAAACCACTCTCAACCACTCAACCGCTCAGACGCTCATCCTTGACAATCACTCATCATCTAGACTGAAACCACCCTTGGTTTCTCAAAATGGCTTCTTGACCATGCGGCATTAGCTTGATGTTATGTGGTCGATAATCATCTTATGTCCTAACTTTGGTGCCACACCGTGGGCGGTCATCCATTTATGGCAGATGTAGCCCCTCATTCCAGCAAAGCTTGAAGAACTCACAGTTCCAATAGGGGTTGAAATGTGAGTAGCCGTGGTTGTCTATGTTGTCCATCCTCTCCTTCAACTCCCTTTGGTACTTCCCGATGAGATCCGAAGAAGTGATGTTGTTGTCGGCTCGCCTGCTCTTCTTTGTATGTCAATAGTCAACATGGTGCGCGTGCACTATGTTGACTAGGAATGGATGTCTGTCGATATTCATCGTCTTCTTCCCATCATCAAACTTGAATCGGCCTTACTCCATGGTCGATTGAATATGCTGCCTGAACACCTTGCATTCATTGGTGTGGCGTGATGGAGAGTTGTGCCACTAAAAATATTTCCTCTTCTTCAGCTCGTCGACGGGTGATATCACGTGGCCAAGTGACAGGTGAATCTGCTTTTCTTTGAGAAATAGGACAAATATCTTATCGGCCTTGTTTACGTCGAAGTTGTACCTCTCCTCTTTATTGGTCGGCTTCACCTAAGGGCATGCAACTTGTTTCTTATTCTTGGACCATTCGACCAAACTGACCTCTGCATTAGAGTCACTACCTTCATCGGAGTCTGAATAGTAGACCTGAGTATATGCCACCTATTTTGATACCTATCTTTTCTTACATCTTGGAATCGACTCTCGTGTGCTCATACACTTTGTACCAGTTGTGAGAGGCTCTCGAACTCATGTGATGAAAATCTATCCTTAATTGGGTTCTAGAGTCCTTGGAACGCCAACTCCGCCAACTGGGTGTCACTGAGGCTCAAGCTATACACATGCTCCGTATGTCCCAGAACCTCTAGACATAATCCTGTACTGACTCATCCATCCTCTGCCTCACCGCTATCAAGCCGGTGAGCTTCATCTCATGAATTCCTGCGAAGAAATATTTGTGAAACTTCTTCTCTAAATCCGCCCATCCTCTGATGGAATCCGCTGACAGCGAAGAAAACCACGTGAAGGCCGATCTTGATAGAGAAAGCGGGAGGAATCGGACCCTTAGCGCTTCATCGGCCGATGCCTCCCCACACTGAGTGACAAAACGGCTGATATGCTCGATCGTAGAGACCGAGTGTTGTCCTGAGAAGTTGGTGAAGTCAGGTACCTTGTATCGGCCTAGCAGTGGTACTCGATCAAACCATTCTAAGTACGGTCATCGATACATGTACGTATGTTCTTTAGGCTTCAACCCAAATTAGTCTGGAATAACCTCCGTTATCCGATTCACCCAGTGGCCTTCCTATTGTACTAGCATAGGGTGTCGATCAGCTATTGAGACCTACTGATATTGGTCCGACCGAGCAACATTATGCCTGTATTTTCCTTCATCATCGTATGGTGATGCTCCATAGTATGCAATCCGATGATACCTCGGAGGAATACCATCGAGTGCCCCCTTGGCAGCATGAGGTCCGACAGTACATTCCATACAATGTCATTTGTCACCTGAGGCATCTGTCTTGGTAGTCGTGGGTTAGATGCCAGAAGTGGCATCGACGCACCCCTTTCGAGGTCATATGGCGTGCTCTGCAGTGAAATTTGTGTGGGAACTAGCGAATGGGTCATCTTGTTTCCTTCATGGCCGAATGAGGTGCCCGACTACTTTAGACTCATCGGCCATTGCGACTGTGGTCTCAGACCAGTATGCTATGGATTTTACAGTAATCTTGTTTGGCTGTCAAGGAGGTACGTTAGACCTTGTGGTGCCTCGTGTGTGAGGAGCCATGTTGAATAGCGTGGGCCTCATGGCTCCAGATGTGATGAGTCATTGTCAACGATAGTCAAAGAGGACAGTAGAAGAGAGGAGATCTGCTGTTTCATGGGCCGTGTGTGACTCAGGTACACGGGCAGCAAGCGACTGTCGGGCAGAGGAGGCTGCGAAGTCAGGCTGGCCCAATCCGGGTACATGGGCCAGGAGCAGCAGAAGACCCACTAGGTTGTTGACTAGGATTGACTCAGGTACATGGGCAGTGAGTGATTGCCGAGCTGAGAGAGCTGCGGAATCGGGCCGGCCCAATCCGGGTACCTGGTGCAAAGCCGGTGGAGGCTTTGTCAGTTTCGGCGCAAAACTGACAACCGTTGATTCTGTATCGGACTGTCCAGAAGAGAAGCCGTAGTCGCTACAAAAGCTTAGCTTCCGGATAAGTCATCTGTATCTCTAGGCCCATAGTCAGTCGAGTCTGTAAAAATCCTAAGGGCAGTTGAGTCTTTTCCTTTATTTTAGCGTTTGTAAAAACCCTAAAGGGCTGGTGGAATATTCCTAAGTGTTGGGCATCCTATAAATAGGGCCCCAATCCCTAGGGTTGTGCGACCCCCACCAGAATTCACTTTTCAATCATTTGGGTCACTTTTGTTCTTTTTGTTCCCCGTTCGTTCTCGTGCGCGCCGCCAGGCTCTTTGCACATGCGATTTCTATTCCTGCTCACCCTCTGTTCTTCTTGATGCTGTGAGTTTTATTCTCAATCCGTGTGTGTGGTTTGCAGCGATCTGTGTGAATCTGAAGCCTTGTTGTTCGTGCATTTAATGTTTATTTCAGAGTTCACGTTTCTCTCTGTTGGCTTCTGTTCTACGGGCTGAGGAGTACTAGTTGCAAGTAGTACTAGTGTACTGTAGCTGTAGTGTGCTAGTCCTTCTGGTTTTACTTTTTCCTGTGTAGCCTTTTTGATCGAGTAGACAGGGTCAAGTTACTTTTCTTGCTGTTTTCTGGCGAAGCCCCTTTCTCTGGTCGAAGCCCCTCAGCTCCGTGAGGCAAGCTTTGATCTGACATCATTCAAGGGCTCCTATAGAACTTCAGCTTCGCACTTGTTCTGTGAACCTTGCTTCGAAGAATGTCTTGTGCTTAGCGTCTGATAACCTGACATACTTCGATTAACTTTGCGAAGGTATACTTCGATTTTTGCATACTTCGGCTATTTTGCGAAGCGTACTTTGACAGGCTTCGAAGATAGCTTCGAAGTATATCTTGCTGATAGACTTCACTCGACATGGAGTTTCTAAGATCTTACTGATATTGTCATTTCCGAGGGTTATAGTGTGTATGTTCGGAGCTTGTCATTCGAAGTTGGTCTTCGGATCGAAGGTTATAACTTCGTTCATCATACCTCGACCAAGCTAGCTTCGAAGGTAGAGTATAGGCTTTATTCTTGTCTAGCTGCTGTGTGTTTAGCTTCGCTTTTCTATCGAAGGGTGTTTTTCTATGCATCGTGTTCGAAGCTTTCTGTTCGAAGGATAGACTTCGAAGTATACTGTTCGAAGCAAGCTTCGATACGATCATACTTCGCTTCGGAGCATACTTCGCTCATTGCTACACTTTAACTAGGCTAGACACAGCACACCTTCGGAACTTCCACGACAGCCTTCGACGAACTTCGACAAGGACCTCCGAAGCAGACTTCGACACTACGAAGCAGGCTTCGTCACAGCGAAGCAGGCTTCAACCAGCGATGCAGGCTTCGCCAAGTTCCGAACAGGAGACAAAGTTGAACAGTAACTTCTCATCTCACTTTATATACACATAGATCATTCATTGAGAAGTTTAACCTGCCATGTCTTGAATATTTTGTTTATCTGCCTATTAGCACTGCTTTGGTGTTTCTCTGATTTTGACACCTGTTGTTTCTAGGCTAGATACTTTTAGACATTGGCTTTCTGTTTACACTCTGTGCTTAATCTTTTGAGGTGCATTGGGTGTTGGGAACAGGCCATTGATTCGAAAGAATTTTTAGGCGCCTATTCACCCCCCTCTGGTCGCTACTTTCGGTCCTACAAGTGGTATTAGAGCATGGTTAGGGTTTTTCCATACCTTAACCGGTTCTAAACCCCAGTAGTGATCATGAATTCTCCTGGCAAGGTCCCGTCCATGGAAGCCTATGGCTATAACTATTGGAAGACTCGCATGCAAGCCTATCTCATGAGCCAGGGCTCGGACATCTGGGACATTTGCGTTCACAACACATTTGTTATTTTGCCGGTTGCTGAGCATGGTACTCCTGGTATTATTGCCCAGCATCTGAGCAATAGTAAAGCCGTGAACATTCTCTTTTCTGGTTTAGGTCCCACTGAGTTTGAACGTGTGAGCCATCTTTCCACTGCGAGAGAGATCTGGACTACCCTCAAGGCACACCATGAGGGAACTGTCCAGGTCAAGGCTCGGCTCTATCAGACCTACCGGCGTGAGTACGAGAACTTCACACAAAAGCCGGGTGAATCTGTTGAAGCTTTGTTTGGTCGTTTTCAATCGATCATTAACAAGCTTCGGGACAACAAGGCTGAGGGTGCTCAGTTAGTCTCAGATCACGAGCAGGCGCTCAAGGTTCTCCATACCTTGGACCCAAAGATCTGGGAATCAAGGTATCCTCTATCGTTGAGAGCACTTCTTATGATACCTTGACCATTTCTGAGTTGTTTAGCAAGATGAAGGCCACCGAGGTAGATATCCAGCTGAGATCAAATCTCACTGGCTCTGGATCAAAGTCCCTGGCCCTTGCTACACCTTCTGTTGATCCCTCTGCTGTGGTTTGTGCTGGTTTCTCTTTGATGTCTATCACTAAGGACCAGCTTGAGTCTTTGGGAGATGATG
>JAAALK010000283.1:108908581-109031939 GCA_019279435.1 Zizania palustris | reverse complement strand
TGGCGGTGGCAATGGTCATGGTAGCTGAGTTGGAGTCAGGTAGACTAGCTAGTGGACGAAACGAGTCATGAACAACATTGGCAACGACATCCACCACGGCATCCATGTCCACCTCAGAGGAGGTGGATGACATGGCCAGCCAAGGAGATATCACGATATGAAAGTGTGAGCGAGATTGAGAAAAATCTAATACCATGTGAGAAAAAAGAATGAGATGAAGAAGATGAGACTCAAGCTTGATGATCTTATTTGCTACCGTAGCAGCACAATATAAACACCATCGCATCTAGCTGTACAAGGCAGCAGAGCTATGCGTGGCATGCAACTGTCTAACATCTATGACACTTCGTTTATGTGACAGTCAGACACTGCACCTGGCGTGGCATGCAACTGTCTATGACACTTCGTTTATGTGATAGTCAGACACTGCACCTGAAGACCTGAATATCTGGCTTTCCGTTTGAAATTCAGGCGCGTGTAAACCGTGCGATCTTCCACGCCGATGGTCCAGATCTCGCGCACGTTAGCCCAATCACAATTTGAGGTGATTCATTGACAAATTATGAACAAAAAAGTTGGTCTCTTTATCTCAAGTTGACAATGTAGCAAGTTTTACCTGATTAGTAGTTTTATTAGCACTAAACATCCTACTTGTTTTACTTACAACACACTACAGACTACCGGGAGGCTGCGAGCTTGTCGCAGTGAGCCGGCGCGAAGGATAGCACGTCCTTCTCGAGGTCGTACATGACGTGCGTATTTTGCTGCTGGTAGTTGCCGATGACGGTCTGGTCCCCAGCCGCCGCGTCGAGCACGACGCACATCACGCGGGCGCCGTAGTCCTCGAACACGTAGTTTGCTCGCGGCAGCTCCCAGTCGGCGCCGTCGAGGTGGAGCGTCAGCGCCGGCACCGCAGGGCGCCGCCAGGACGCTGCCGGTGGCAGCGCGAAGCAGAGGTCTAGCGCCGACCCGTCCACGCCACTCGCCGGCAGCCCGACCTGTGCCACGAACTCCGCCTTCACTGCCTCGTAGACGTCCTCCGGCAGCGTGGTGATCGACGCGCCTGAGTCAATGATCGTCGACCGGAAAAGGGACTCCGCCACCGGGATCCGCGTCGTCCCCACCGTGATGCCCCTCAGCGAGAGGAAGTAGAGCGACGGTTGCGACGGGTTCTTGATGAGCCGGGTGGTCCGGACATTGCCGCTGTGCGCGTGGCTGTAGAGCTTGGCCGGCGCGCCGAGCGTGACGAGGCTGCTCTTGGACTCGAACATGGAGGTGAAGCAGTAGGAGAAGCTTGCGACGTTGAGCATCGACGGCAGCGACCAATGGCCCCGGCCGAATCCGGCAATGCCTGTCTCGTTGGCCTGGAAGATGCCCTTGTTGAAGTGGCCGCATCCGAAAGTTAAGCTCCGCGTGGAGTGGCCGTCGGCATTGTTGCTGCTGGACCCGAAGGTGAAGCGGTCAACGGCTAGCTGCCCGACGGTGAGCGACTTGTCGCCGTAGTGGTAGACGTAGACACAGCTCCCACTGCCGCACGACGTGGACGGGAGCTCGTGGCACAGGGGCGCGTCGCAGGGTAGCGCGGCGTAGGTTGCTGACCCGGTGGGGTCCCAGAGCGGGAGTCCCTGGTCGAAGCAGTCGTCGCAGGGCGCGCACTGCGTCCAGACGAGGTCGCTCCCCGTGTCGAGCGTCAGCGCCACGGACCGCGGCGGCGTGCCGATGGACATGTGAACCAGGTACTCGTTCGTCACGATGCCGCCGCCGGCACCAAACCCGGAGCGAACCCGCCCATGCACTTGCGGCGCCTGCGACAGCAGCCGCCGGCGCGCCCTGGTGCGGTGCGCCATTCGCCGCACGAGCTCGGGCCTCGCGAGGCCGCGGCCGGCGTCTGCGTGCGTAAGCAGCGCCACGAAGCCGGTGCCGGTGTCGGATGCGACGAGCGCGGGCAGCGCCATCAAGACCAGAAGGGTCACGAGCTGCTTCATCGTAAGCAGCTAGCCGATACTGGGATCACGTCGCTTATGTTCGTCTCACTACCACCAGGGCCTCTGCTTTTTAGAATACACTGGTAAGGCGTCCGGGTAACTCGTTCATAATTTTAATTTAATGATAATATATTTAAAGTATGATATATATTTATTGCTCGTTTAATAATATATATTACTATGATAAGAAATAATTTAATATATTATTATTCAAAATAATTTATAGAGAAATCTTTTCTATATAAAGTGTTATTGCATATTTATAATTACAAATCTGGCATGAAATTATAAAAGATACTATATAGTGAACACATCTTCTTTTATCTACTCAGTGAGCACTTCCTTGTAGACGATATTCTTCGTTAGCGTGCTTATTGAATTGATACCCCTATTTTTCTGGAGCGGCGAATATTTTGATGTTGCTACGAGAAGTTGCACGTTACAGAGATACATATAACTATCCATGAGAGAACACCAGATTCGGAATTCAGGAGGTAGCTTCCAACATGTGGTATTGTTTGACCTTGTGTTTTATTAATTGTCATTGCAAAACTCACCCTAACAGGAAATTGATTCCTCTTAAATTTGAAGGGGAACATTTCATCATCGGAGGGACACAAAGGTATGCGTGGAAGAAAGACTCTCTCACCAGCATGCTGTCCCAAAACAATTTCCGCATTAATAGTATTCCTTTGAAATACATGGACTATCAAGTCACATTACACAGACCATTGGCTGGGTTAAGATTTCTGAGCAAAATCACAGGACAATTAACCTTGAGTTTTAATATAGTGGAGGTAACCCATTTAGCATTAATGAATTCAAGAACTCAGGCGGATAATGGTTGTATGGATCATCGACTGCTCGATCATTACTGTGATAAATTATCTCGTCACCAGGAAAACATTCGATAAGCTTCATGTTTATTGCATCAACGTTCTCATTCCTAGTTGACAAAATAGCTCGATATGTGATGTAGTCTGCATCAATCATGTTTGCACTTAACATTGGAAATACCATGTCAATAAGACTATCAATGTCTGATTCTGACCAGTGTAGGGTACACATATTTCATCAGGTACATTTACATAGTCATCATCGATGGTATCTTCAATGCCATTGCCAATTCGTAGCAGATAGTCTGAAAACCATTTATTTGATCGAGCTCTCATGTTATGGACAAGTCTCAACTCATGCATGTTATCTCATAGGTATGATCTACGCAAGATTGCACTTATAATTTGAGCTTATAGTAGATTGGGCTTTTCCATTATGTCTCTCATGCTCTTGTCCAACGCCTCTATTTCCTGTCTTTTTGTTATGGAGGCTTCATCCCATAATATAGGCGAAGCTTTATGATGAAGCTTCGCAGTACCACTTTATTTGGTGAAGTTACACACCGCATTATCTTGTATGCTTAGTGATATCTTAAACTTTGAATGAGCAGTCCTACCTCCAAGCATGATGGAAGCAGCAACAAATGATGGAAGCAGCAACACAAGATGTTGTAGTAGCAATAGCTATCTTTCCCTCGCTTAGGACTTTTGCTAATAAAGCTCTGTATAGAAAGGTCTTTCCTGTTCCTCCTAGGCCATCAACAAAAAACACACATTCACTATTGTTGTTAACGGATGATAGTATAACATCATAAGTATATCACTGTTCTGGATTAAGAGAGGATGTACTCGATAATAGCTCATTATCCACCTTTATAGAGGACTCTTCACAAATTTCCCTCGCCTCACCCACCATGTTGTCATATGATTCATATATTTCTGAAAGAGGAAATGATGTTATCTCTTTACCCATTGACTGAAGCAATTTTCTGATATCCAATAACACCATCTATTCAACTGCATACAAATTCATTTGGGATCGTCGAATGTCATCAGACATTGCTTCAAAGTGTGTGTTCCAGAGTCCACGCACATCGCTAGGTTTGCAATAAACCAATATTGTAGCAAACAATCTTCGGAGGGACGATGGCATATGGAAAACTTCTGCTTTAGAGAGGCACTCATCAATGTTGTTATCTGACTCAATAAGACCTATTTTCTCAACACTTTCTGAATATAGGGTATACAACACCGTCATATGTCCTCAACTCCTCAAATGAAGTAGCACTAATCACGTGGTTTAATAGCACCCTCAAGTAGTATCTCTCTCCCTCCGCTAGATGTATCGAGATGATCCTCCCAATCTGTGTGCTTCGTTCTCTTATTTTCCAATGTTTACATCTAGGTAACAACACTGCATATTATGGGAAATACCTATAAAGTAACGTACGTGCCCACGTAAATTCTTGATTTGCCTTGAAATACTCAGTCAACATGGTTCTTGAGGCACCTTATTGGTCAATAACTTCACGTACGTCAACATTCTCTCTATAGGACACAAGATGCATTCTTGGAGGTGGAGCTGTAACTGTAGTACTGATGGTGAAATCCCGCTAAGATCAAATCCAAATATTCTCCACAATGCCTCTTGTGGTGTTACCCACCTAGCATCTATATAATCATTGATCTCATTAATCTCGTGGTTTTCATCGGCTTCATTGACGGACATAGATGTCATATCATGCCTCTTATAAATATACTTGTAAAGGTACTTAACAGCTTTAATGGTCGAACAAACATCTGCATTGATGTGACAGTCATACCTTCTTAAAAGCATAGGATTATATGGAACAACCCATCTATTGTCCAAGTCATGCCCTCTCACTCTTACCCTTTGTCTGTCAACCCTTCCCCTGTAGATAGGGTAAGAATCTTCACCTTGGATAGATGTGTCAGTAAATTGGCGTGGATAATAACACTTGCAACTACTATTTTTCATGCATGGACTCTTCCTATTTAGTGGGCCACATGGGTCATGCATAATATGTTTGACTACCATTTCATGTAGCTCCGGATACATATCCTTATTTGGAAGTTCTGTTGAGATAACATTATCATACTCATCAAGACAACTCAATTTGTATGTTGACTCCATGATAAGGAGGAAATGTGCATGTGGTAGACCCATTTTTGGAACTCAATTACATGGACTTGTGCTGTAATGATTCTAAGGATATATTTACGAAATAGCTAGAATTTGAGATCTTGTACCTTAGATGTAAATACTCACACAACAAGATCAGGATGATCTTGTGGTGTTTGGCCAGGTCTAAGCTCCCTACTTATTTCTTCCCAAATAGGGTTATAAGTCATTGTTATAAATATGTCTGGTTTTTAATTTCATACTTCTGCACTAACACCATAGCATCCATGTATCTTCGTCTCATATCCCTCCCGCCACCGATAAACGATGTAGGCATGACCAATCATTTTCCCAATCTACTCGCTCAATGTTCTCCAACAGATACATTATCAATCAAGCCCTGGTAAAGATCTGCACGAATTTCCTTTTGATTGTATAAGAATTAATTCAATTAAGACGTTTCAATCTTTATGTATGTATCAACTACAAATTGTTGGAATAGGAGCCTCCCATGCAAGACCGTGTTGAAGATTCTACGATGCATTTAGAATTTATAGCAATAATACTCACGCATTGAAACACACAACTTGCTGGTAGTATGTACAAAGCAAAGATAAATCAATTAGGTGATTAGCTTATGGATTAATAATATCGTAATAATATGAATATGTGTCAGTTAGCTAACCTGGGTTGTTAGTATTTCTTTGTTGGGTTATACTTATCTGACTAATGTCAATACCTTCTCTTGGTATATAAGAATGCTAACCGAGCTCTGCTCTTAGAAAAAATAGGGGGTATGACAAAGGGTCGTAGCACCCATCACTCGGTCTAATTGAATAGTAGTTGTTGTTATTGCCAAATAAGGTGATGCTATGATCAAAATGTTTTTGAATATCATTCCCCTCAACCCACACAACAGCAACCTATGATGTTAATGATTTATTATAAATTCATTTGTTGTCTATAACCATTATACATGTTAATAACTTGCAAATAGCTATCAAATTAGCACATAATGTAGAAGTAACAATGAGCATCACACAATTCTATGCATCACCAACCAAATCTAGTACCAAGTAAAAAATAATACTAGGAGCATTCTATAC
This sequence comes from Zizania palustris, assembly GCA_019279435.1. Classification (NCBI taxonomy): domain Eukaryota; kingdom Viridiplantae; phylum Streptophyta; class Magnoliopsida; order Poales; family Poaceae; genus Zizania; species Zizania palustris. The sequence continues at coordinate 109,025,869 of JAAALK010000283.1, read as the reverse complement.
AAAAGGAATCCATCAAAGCCTTTATACTTATAATACTTGAAAATTCATACAAAATGAATCTATCGAAGACTTTATACTTATACTTGCATCTACAAATAAATTCATTGGAGTCTGCCCTAGCCAGTTTGATAAACACAAGTAAAGTAATTGGCTGGCTGCATCCATAGTAAATTTAACAAGCATCCACCACTATCCCATAACCTCAACTAGTCCAAACTATACTGGACACATCAAAGATTCAGGGCATTGTAAGATGTTCTAGGTGAAGCAAAGTTAGTAGAACATGATAGAACACACCAGAGCAAATCAGAGCAACAGACATATATCAGAGCACGATGAGGGCTAGCTTGACTCGTCTGTGGCGGCGCTAGCGCGGGTGGTGGAGGGAATGTTGGCTGAGGGGGCGCGCTGCGGAGCTGGCTCATCTGTGGCGGCGTTGGCGCGGATGGTGGAGGGAGGGATGAGTCCTGCATCGGGCTGTTAGGGTTTGGCAGTGCGCTGCTCACACGTAATGGGCTGGGGCGGCATGGGCTGACCGTGTGGAAAGGGATTTCACGAGCGCGGCACGCGGACGCCACGCGGACGAAAATGGCGAACCAACTGGACGCGTTATAATAGTAGATATTTGGGCAATAGGCAGTGGATAATTCATAGTTTGTTGGTAGTTGGGTGATCTGCCTGTTGGGGGAAAATACTTCATCCTTAGGGTCACTACTATAACAAGACGAAGGCAGTCTATTAAGCCAAAGCTCTCCAGTATCTAACTCCGGTTTAGTACTGGAGCAAGTTCGAAGGATCGAGGCGAACTCTAGTTCGGAGTATATCTTCGAATGTAGACTCTTCAGAGAACCTCCCTGCCAGCTAAGATGGAAGACTTATCTTCTTTCTCATTAGATTAGTCTTTTACCATTTTAGCCCTATTAAGGGTACCGAATAGTTTCCACTATGTCGGTTGTAATAGAGGGTAAAAAGGTTTTTTCCTTAAGGTTTTGGCCTATAAATACCCCGTTTTACCTTGTAATGAGGATCGAATACTGAGTTATTCAATACACATCTTTGAACTGCTTTGAGCTATTATCCAATTCGGAGGCTTGAAATAGTTCACTTCACAAACACTTCGTTTGTTAGTTTCTAATCTCTAGAAACCTGTTAGCGTAATCTTTTACGCCAACACTGCCAATCATGCCTCCTTTGCAAATGCCAGAAACAACATTCTCAAAAGAACAGGAAATGTACAATATATTATATATACCCTTTTTTTGCACACATTTTTCTTATATAGTTTGCACTCTTTTACACCACGATCAGCATGTCCACTAAGCTCAAAAGTCTTTAAAGAATACCAGGCCTGATTGGTAGGCTTTTTTAAGCTACAGATTATAACCGGAAGACTTGTGACCTAAACAACGAAAAATAATTCTGAGATAAGCCTTTTATACTTTATTTTTAGTGGTCAAAAAGCAATGCTGAAAATTAGAAAAAAACATCTATATTGATTCCAAATTTAAAATTTAAAATTGGTTACAACTTATAAGTTTTAACTAAAACATTTAATATAAGGGTTTTTTGGAATAGAAAAATTTAAAGAAAATGAGTTAATTAATGTAAAAAATACTAGTCAGATGCCTGTGCCTTGCAATAGAATCTTGTTTTGCAACAGGATATTTGCGTAAAATTCATATTTCTACATAATTTTTTAGAAATCTAAGTGTTTTTACACAAAATTTGTACGTCCGTGTAAAAATAAAGAAATTAAAAAACTAAAATGCAAAAGTAATTTTTTCTTTTTTTCTTTTTTTCTCAGGTTTTCTTTTCATTTTGTTCGTGCATGCAGTTGGTTCGTGCATGCAGGGTGTGGGTCGCTGCACGCGCGGCTGGGCGGGCCATTGCGCGGCGGGTGCTTCGAGTGGGCCGGTGAGCTAGACTATTTTCACAGGGCGTAAGTTTTGACTGGTTTTTGTGGTATATGGGAATACACGCACGAAGTTGCGGACGGAAGACACATAAATCTGGACGCTTTAATATAGTTAAGATTGTATCTTATATTCTTATGTTGAAAGCAGTAACCGGCAAAAAACTGATGTATGGGCATCAGAGAAAACTTAAGTCCACAACTGTCATGGTTTCCTTGTATTCCGGGGGTCTTAAGCGGAAAAAATTTAGGAGCCTCTGATCAATTTAATCATTTGCAAAAGGAAAAACAAATTAATCATAGATTCATAGCTATATTAGTTACTGAATATGATTTCTTCTTACATTTCTAAATACAAAATTATCGATAATAATATTTATATCAATCTAATCCAACATATCTTTTTATATGCATAAAGTCAGTAGACCATTCAATCTTTGTTATGATATTGTTGATCTTAAATAATTCTTTAATAATTTTAATTTTGAAAAACTTTTTTCAACTAATGTCACAGTCACGGATATAGTAAATAATATTTGATAAGCAATTAAAATATTTGGATACCAATCTACATCTCTAACAAACTCAAAAATATCAACAGAAGACATGATTATTTGGTAAAATCATTTGCAAGACTCTTATTTCAGAAGAAAGATCATCAAGATCAATATAAGATGATCTATTTAAAAAAAGTTTCCACAAATTTAGTACAACATTTTCTTAATTTCGTATCATCCAATAGCATCATGACTTTTGAGCTAAGCAAAAAAACAAATATACTTTTGAACACCTATAGTTCTTCAAATCTGGTAGCTTTAACACTCTTGACTCGGCTCTCCCAATGAGTATTGCATAAATGTTTCACGATTAAACTTGGAAAACTTGGAACATAGTTAAGTAAAAATTTCCATCTTTTAGGGGATGAATAATGCATATATTCACTGCACAATCCCCCAAAAAAAAGAAATAGCTTGGCTTACATTTGCTTGTGCTATATTGGGTTGGGGCGCTAGGTAAAGTGCCAAAGTTCCTATTTTGCATTTTTGTTGCTAGTTTATTGCTGTGCTAGCGTGGAGACCGCAGGTTTCTATCTATTGTGGGCCGTGATGTAGAGAATATAAAAATACTAGGTTATATATATATATATATAAATAAATCGAGGCCCTAATTTTTGTGGGCTCTAAGCGATCGCCACCTCTTGCCTTGGTTCCAGTTCTGACAACTGTATCAGTGAGAACATAGGACTTCAGTTGCCACCTTTTTGTCAGGCATTGACTTCTAAATTCCGAGTATCTGACTACATGTGTATTCATGTCATGTAAAACTCATGCTGTTGCTTGGTTCATTTTATACAGTTTATATTCTGTTAACCTCCAGATGACTACAATATTGACCACAGTTCCAACTCAACCATATTGATAATTGACTCTACCTAAATGTCTTAATTAATATTCCCTAAATGTTATTATATTCCATCTATTACTATTGTAGGTCGTTTAAATTTTTTATAGTTAAACTTCTTTAACTATGATCAATTTTATAGAACATATACCAATAATTACAACATAAAATTAGTTTTATTGAATCAATCGTTATATATATTTTACTAATGTATTTATTCGATAGTTTAAATATTAATATGTTTTTATTTAAACTTAATTATGACTTGTTTTAAAATATAAGACATGCATATTTTTTAGAAAAGTCAATATTTATAACGTGTGACTAATAACTAAGGTAAAAACATGCCATATAGTTAAATTAATATTTAAATGCACTTTTATATGTTCTTATCTTAATAGTTATTGATGATGTGAAGTAAAGTAACTAATTTTAAATATTCTATCCATATAAAACTTATATGCGTTCTATGTTATTTTAGTTGCATGTAATATACAATTGATGTTGCATGACACTATGGTAGGTGAAAGTATCATAATCCACAAAAGTTGTAACCACCTTGACATGACCACTACTTTTATTTTAATAAAGTGTCCAGCGAAATGTTGTTTTCATCAACTACCTACAAGGAGGTGGAAGCGTCTTTGTCTCTGCACCGGAGGTTGCATGGATGGAGGCAGAAGTCAACAAGAGTGGTTAGCTGATTCAGGACGAGCACACCTTTGCCGATGAGCAGAAAGCAAAAGCGTGTATTAATGACCATTTTCAAAGACAAATTAAAGCTCATGATAGACTTCCAAACAAATTGTTAGCTGATGGTGTTTTGGTGTCCTGTGCTGGGATGAGACATGATTCAAAACGCAGTAGGCTTTTGCCATTTGGAGGGAAAGATATATAAGGATTGTTTCTTTCTGCACGAGAGAAAATATTACTCCCTTTTCGCACTTTATATTGTTATAAAATTGATAAATTACTCGTACAAAATCAAATATCTTTTATTAATAAGAAAATACTAATATTATAAAGTGATACTCCTTCCTTCCTATTTTCACGGTCGGACTGACTGGCTCATCATGGCACAATGACCCCTTGCATGGCTCAGAGGAAAAGAATTAGTGCTCCTAACATTCGGCTAATCCACCTCGTTTCTAACTATTCGCATGGCCTCGTAATAAATCTGATGCATGTCAAGGGCCTCTTGCATGACACGCAGCAACCAATGGATAAAAGAGAATATGACGGAGATTTAGAAAATTCTCTAAAATGCTCACGCCACGGTGAAAACGGGAAAGAGGGAGTATGTAAGAGCTGGGTGAGAGATATTGAATGAATAAAATTCCTTTATTTATTAACCAAGAACAAAGGATTGGTATAAAAAATAAGAATAAGGTATTTTGGATAAATTTAAAGTATTAGAAATAAAATCTTTTTGAATGAACGAACTATTTTTCAGCACAAGATGGTGGCCGTCTTAATGGTTACTTCAGTGCACCCAATTAGGCGACATCGTGAAATCTAGTAATGGTTACGGATAGAAATTGTTTAGGTGATTTCTAAGTCTAAGACTAGCCGGGTATAAACGTAGAGTTACCTCTGGTTTTGTACGATAACGAGGAAGAACGCCATGGCAGTCCTGACTACTATAAATCGTAACTGTAGTGGCGTTGGACAATTTTACTGTAGTTGCAGGCTATTAGAGGCCCACCACTACAGTGGCACCAGCCACTGCCGCGCCAGCGCCTGCCACTACTAGTGGTGGTCGGTGCTGACGCTAGCACCGATCGCCACTAGTGTAGCCATTAGTAGTGGCAGACAGAAAATTGCCTGCCACTGCTACGTTGTCCGCCACTAATGTGAGGATGACATCACAGGCGACCGCCACTTCTATTCCGGCTATAAATACACACCTTCCTCCCCGAGACCGAGGTTACAAGAATTCACGATTTGGTCCGTACAATGGCGACAAAAATCTAGAAAGTAGAGGGGAGGCTTTGTTTTTGTTTCTTTTCAAGGATTTTATTTTAGGAGGTAAATCCATACCGAATATCACATTTATTTTTTCTTTACTTAAGTATATAATGAGTTATTAGCGTTTTACTAATCTAGAGTTTATGAATAACAATTTTCAAATATTCTTACATTCATAGTGTTTCTTTTTGCCAAATAAATAAATATGACCCTCCTCACAATTATTCATCACTTGTATATATTTTTACCTCATTTTAATATCTTTTTTATTTTATTTATGATTATAGATCTAGATTTATGTTATTTGGAGAGAGAAACCAATGTAGTTAATTTATTTAATAATTTTTTTCATTCTAGTTAATACTGCCACTCTTTTATAATTAACAAGGATTACATAGTTTCAATTAAAGCATTTTTAATTAATGTTGTTATGAGAGAGAAATCAATAACTTTTTAATTTTTAAATTACTAAAATTAACAATAATGAATATGCAGTATTTTAGTAATATTTTTTTAAATAATATGTTTTAGATGGACCACGGGTCTTGGATGTACTCATCCAACGACGGAGATGTGGTGGCATACTTTAACTGAGTAACTGAATTTACTGAAGCTGCCGCATAATATACTTCCCGTTAGAGTGAAGCGGCAATATATTGTCCTTATAAAGTTTGTAACAACGAAGCGATGTATCCGTGTTCAAATTGTGAAACCATACGATTTCACTTGTTGAAAAATAGCTTCGTGAAGAACTACTATTGTGGGATCAGAATGGCGACTAGAGGGGGGTGAATAGGTGCCTTGGCAAATTCTCGTGAATATGATGGCCTGACCAGATCACCCAATGCACCTCTAAAAATCGCAGAAGAAAAACTAATGTTCACACTTAAGAATTTAGACAGAGAACAATACAATTTGAATTATTTCTCTTAATTGGACTTTGAAACTCCAAAATGGTTGTCAGAGATTGTTTTGCCGATCTGCAAATTCTTGATCTCAAATTGAAATGCCGATATAGCTCAGTCAGCAATTGGGACTCCAACAATATTCAAAAAATTCAGAATCTAGAAATGAAATTAAGTTCAGTAGATTTAAATGATTAGATCAAACAAGATGTACTGGATAAAACCTCTTACAAAATCAAATTACCAATTAGAGAACATTTTGTATCACAAGAAACTTAATTCTGCAAATGCACTAAGTGATGAAAGTGACTAATGCAACTTGGAGATTTATGGACCAACCAATAGCTTATAAGCAAATCAATACACCCTGGTACTTCTTCAGATAGCAATCTATTACGTAGATTAACAGATACTTCACAAGCGAAGTAACAAGGATTACCACTGTTCCGTAGTGGCCGGCGGAGGGCTTCCAGGCAAACCCACGAAGAGGTACAGGAAAATAAAGGTAAAGTAAATACGATCAAAGCATGGGGCTTTGGTTTGGTTTGAGTTGGGGGTCTCTACGCTGGCCCTGCTTCTCTATTTATAGGGGCTCAACTCCTAATCTAATCTGCTATTAATCCGGCCAGATAGAGATAAAGATTGAGCTGGGTACGCATATAACTCTATCTCTGCCGAGGTGGGCTTCGGTTAGGCCCGTCGAGCTCTGCTCCTCGGGCCAAAGCTTCGGTAGCGTGGGCCTCCGAAGGCTTCCTGACTGAAGCCCATGGGCTGGCTAGAGGCTTTCGGAGCCCATAGCTCAATGGACTTCGGCCCTGTAGGGCTATGGGCAGGCCCTGGACATGTGTACTTTTGGCCCAAATCACCAAAAATTGATAATTTGACAATCTAGCCATAAATGCCATTTTTCGCTATCAACACATGCCCCCTTCCTTTTAGTGAACTAGTGAACTAAAAGCACAACGAGCTGAAGACGATACCATATGTATCGGCTTTTCGACACTTTTATGATGTTTGCCACACACTTGGGAAATACCTCTTCAAGTACCTACCATTCAAAGCTCTTCGAAACCGCTCTCCCTGTAGAGATTCCAACACATATGCATTCCCGGGGGCGATTTTGGCTATCTTAAAAGGACCTTCCCAACTAGGTGACCATTTATCAAACTTGGGACTCTTCGTGCCTAAGGGTAAAATCGTTTTCCACACCAAGTCTCCTATTTGAAACGATTTTGGTTTAACCTTCTTATTGTAGGCTTTAGCTACTCTCTTCTTGTCTACTTCTATGGCTTCTAAAGCCCTTAGCCTCTTATCGGTCACTTCCTCTAGATTATCCTTTAGAAGAGTTTCATACTCATCGACCGATAAGCCATCTTGCTTTAACGCCCTTAAGCAGCCAAGATCTACCTCTACAGGTAGAACGGCTTCTTGTCCATATACCAGTTCATATGGACTAACTTTGGTAGCACCGTGCTTTCCAATCCTACAAGCCCATAGCGCCTCGGAAAGCACCTCATGCCATCTTTTAGGGAACTCTTCGATTTTATTCTTAATGAGCTTAATCACGGTTTTATTACTAGACTCGGCCTGACCATTGGCCTAAGCATAGTAAGGTGAAGATTTTATCATCTTAATACCATAATATTCGGCGAAGTCCCTTACTTCTCCAAAAACAAATGAACTACCTTGACCCATAGTAAGAGTTTGGGGAATGCCGAATCTATGTATGATGTGCTTTAAAATAAAATCATGTACCTCATTGTGAGTCATGTTCTTGAGAGGTACGGCCTCGGTCCACTTAGTGAAGTAATCCGTTGCCATCAACACAAACCGATGCCCTTTTGAGGAAGGAGGGTGGATCTGGCCGATGAAGTATAGACCCCGACCTCGAAACGGCCATGGCTTGACAATAGGATTGAGTAATGAGGTAGGAGCCAACTGAATATTACCAAACTTTTGTCATGCTTCACACCCTCTATAGTACTTGAAACAGTCTTCAGTCATAGTCGGCCAATAAAACCCCGATCTTTTGAGCATCCAACCCAATTTTTGGGCCGACTGATGAGTGCCGCAAAGCCCTTCATGGACTTCTCCTGTAGCTACTTGAGACCGCTCATGGTCTAAACACTTCAACAATACTCCATCAATGGTTCGGCGATACAATGTGTCGTCTATCAACACGAATTTGAACGCTTGTCACCGAACCTTCTGATCAACCCTTTTGCTAGGGTCTCTCAAATACTGGACGATTAGGACTCTCCAATCGCCCTTATAGGCTTCAGAGCGTCTTGCTGGTCCACCTTCTGAAAAAACTTCTAAGTTACTGACTTCGGGGTGCCCCCCGAGCCATTCTAGCCCCCGCTGAAGCCTGGCCGAGGTGGCCGTTCGGAGTGTGCTTGGCCAAAGCCCTTCAGAGGGTTCGTACTCTAGGGAGCCTTCTCCATGCAGGAGGCTTCGGCCTACAGACTTTGGTGTGCCAGCACCTTCGGTCGGCAGGGTACTCCGGTCTAGGATCCTTGGCGCGTAGTGACCTTCGGCGGCCAGAGGGGTTCGACCCGGAGGGTGCGCCTGTCCACCATTATTGGCTTCAGCAGTAAGACCAAACACCGGCTTCTCCAATACAGAAAATTTCCCTCTCCTGACCTGGTAGCCAGATGCTTGCTGAGCCAAATCATTGGCGACTGAATTGGCTTCTCTTGACACGTGAGATATTTTGAAGTCATCAAAAGTAGCAACTATGTCTAGAAATTTGTCGAAGTAACTATTCAACAAGCCGTTAAAACATTGAGCATTCTTATCTACTTGTTGTACTACTAATAACGAATCATCATATGCGTGAACATGTCTAGCACCTACAGATTCTAGCAATTCAAGACCTAGCAATAAGGCTTCATATTCAGCTTTGTTATTGGTGGAAGAAAACTCGAGTCGGGCCGAAGTTTCAAAGTGCATACCATTAGGTGATATGAGAACCACTCCAATACCTTGGCCACTCTTGCAAGCCGAACCATCAAAATAGAGTTTCCATGGCACTACCTCAACTAGAGCAATAGTATCGCTCCAGCTAACATCTATGTGATGATCAACTATAAAGTTAGCTACGATTTGGCCTTTCACCGCTCTCAGGGGTTCGTAGGCCAAATCGTACTCAATCAACATGTAAGCCCATTTTCCGATTCTTCCACTTAGAATCGGCTTCTGTAACATGTGCTTTATAACATCGGTCAGGCAAACGACAACACAAGTAGTGGGGAGAAGATAATGGCGTAATTTGGTGCACGCGTAGTAAAGTGATAAACATAATCGTTCCACAAGTGCGTACCTGGTTTCAGCGTCCAACAGGTGGCGGCTAAAGAATGTGATGATGTACTCCTTCCCTTCTACCTCCTGGGTTAGCATGGCTCCAATCACGCTATCTTCAGCAGCGATATATAACCAAAACAGTGTCTCGGCTTTAGGTGCTCTCACCACGGGCGGTGATGACAAGCACTCCTTGATCTTTTCAAAAGCACTTTGTTGGCTTGCCCCCCAAGTAAACTCGCCTTTGTTTTTAGCCGGAGTATGAGGACAAAGGCATCAATCTTGCCGGACAAGTTGGATATAAAGCGACACAAATAGTTCAACTTGCCTAGCAACTTTTGCACATCCTTTTTGCATGTCGGCGCTGCGACGTTTCTAATCTTTTCAAGTCTCTTAGAATCAATTTCTATGCCTCTTTCGTGAATCATGAAACCTAAGAACTTACCCGCTGACACACCAAAAGCACACTTGAGTGGACTCATTTTCAACCCATACTGTCGCATCCTATCAAAAGCAACCTTTAAATCGGCTAAATGGTTTCCCATAGCGTCCGTTTTGACTACAACATCATCGATGTAAACTTCTAACATAACTCCTAACAAGTCATGAAAGATCAGATTCATAGTGCGCTGATATGTGGCGCCGACATTTTTCAAACCAAAAGTCATGACGACCCACTCGAACAAACCGACAAAACCAGGGCATCAAAAGGCAGTCTTATAGACATCCTCTTCGGCCATAAAGATTTGATTATAACCAGCATTGCCATCAAGAAAACTTAGTACTTTGTGTCCTGAAGCATCATTGATCAGCATGTCGGCTATCGGCATTGGATACTCATCCTTCGGAGTGGCTCTATTTAGATCCCTGAAATCAATGCACACCCGTATCTTGCCGCTCCCTTTCTTCTCTATAGGCACAATGTTAGCAACCCATTCCGCATACCTGCACGGCCTAATAAATTATGCCTCGAGTAGTCGCTCCACTTCTTCCTTAACTCGGTCATAGTCGGCTGAATTAATGTGGCGGGGAGGCTGCTTATAAGGCCTAAATCCAGACTTGATGGGCTGCCGATGCTCCACAAGCTCGCGGCTTAGCCCTGGCATCTCGCTATATTCCCATGCGAAACAATCGACATACGACCGAAGTAACTTTATTACTTCAGCCTTTGAGGAGCCATGCTGAATAGCGTGGGCCTCATGGCTCCAGAAGTGATGAGTCATTGTCAATGATAGTCAAAGAGGACAGAAGAAGAAGAGATCTGCTGTTTCATGGGCCACGTGTGACTCAGGTACACGTGCAGCGAGCGACTGTCAGGCAGAGGAGGCTGCGAAGTCGGGCTGGCCCAATCCGGGTGCATGGGCCAGAAGCAGTAGAAGACCCACTGGGCTTTTGACTAGGGTTGACTCAGGTACACGGGCGGTGAGTGATTGCCGGGCTAAGAGAGCTGCGGAATCGGGCCGGCCCAATCCGGGTACCTGGTGCAAAGTCGGTGGAGGCTTTGTTAGTTTCGTCGCAAAACTGACGACCGTCGATCTTGTATCCGACTGTCCAGAAGAGAAGCCGTAGTCGCTACGAAAGCTTAGCTTCCGGATAAGTCATCTGTAACTCTAGGCACACAGTCAGTCAGTCGTGTCTGTAAAAATTCCTAAGGGCAGTAGAGTCTTTTCCTTTATTCTTGCGTCTGTAAAAAAAACCTAAGGGGCTGGTGGAATATTCCTAGTGGTGGGCAGCCTATAAATAGGACCCCAATCCCTAGGGTTGGACCACCCTTGTAGAAATCACTTTTTCAATCATCCCTTGGGTCATTTTGTTCCTGCGTGTTTTTCTCTCTCCCTGTGTGCGCCGCCAGGCAACCTCCTGTTCTTCCTGAGATTCATTTGGCTCTTTACTGTTTGGAAGCTTTTATTCCTATTGATTCTCATGCACATCACTTCATTTAAGGTTCTGTTGGTTCGGTTTGCACACAACTAATTTATTCCTAAGCAGAAGCTTCTCTGTGGCTTCTGTTTGTTCTTCACAAGAGTACTAGTTCTTGTGGCTGGTAGCAAGTAGTACTACTTTCCTGTAGCTACAGTATGCTAGTACTTTAGCCTTGCTTTTCCTGTGTTGCTTTTTGATCGAGTTGTCAGGGCCAAAGTCCCTTTTCTTGTGTGAAGTCCAACTCTGTGAAGCAGACTTCGAATCTGCAGGCTTCGAATCAGCAGACTTCGAATCAGCAGACTTCGAATCTGCAAGCTTCGAATCTGCAGACTTCGAATAAGCAGACTTCGAATCAGTAGACTTCGAATCTGCAAGCTTCGAATGTACATACTTCGAATCTGCATACATCGAATCTGCAGGCTTCGAATCTGCATACTTCGAATCTGCATACTTCGAATCTGCAGGCTTCGAATCTGCAACCTTCGAATCTGCAACCTTCGAATCCACAGACTTCGAATCAGCAGACTTCGAAATCAGCAGACTTCGAATCTGCAACCTCCAAATCTGCAACCTTCGAATCTGCAACCTCCGAATCTGCAACCTTCAAATCTGCAACCTCCGAATCTGCAACCTTCGAATCTGCAACCTTCGAATCTGCAGACTTAGTCAATCTGTTCTCGCTTTGCTGTTTAGTTTTTTTTTAAAATGCGTTGGGTTTTGGGAGCAGGCCATTGATTTTAAAGAATTTTTTAGGCACCCATTCACCCCCCTCTGGTCGCTACTTTTGGTCCTACAAGTGGTATCAGAGCTTGGTTAGGGTTTTTCCATACCTTAACCGGTTCTAAACCCCGGTAGTGACCATGACGTCTCCTGGCAAGGTCCCGTTCTTGGAAGCCTATGGCTATAATTATTGGAAGACTCGCATGCGAGCCTATCTCATGAGCCAGGGTTCGGACATTTGGGACATTTGCGTTCACACCACGTTTGTCATATTGCCAGTCACTGAGCAGGGTACTGCTGGTATCATTGCTCAGCATCTGAGCAACAGTAAGACTGTGAACATTCTGTTTTCTGGTTTAGGTCCCACTGAGTTTGAGCGTGTGAGTCATCTCTCCACTGCGAGAGAGATCTGGGCTACCCTCAAGGGACACCATGAGGGAACAGCACAGGTCAAGGCTCGGCTCTATCAGACCTACCGGCGTGAATATGAGATTTTCACACAGAAGCCGGGTGAATCTGTTGAGGCTCTGTTTGGTCATTTTCAGTCGATCATAAACAAGCTTCGAGACAACAAGGCTGAGGGAGCTCAGTTAGTCTCAGATCACGAGCAGGCGCTCAAGGTTCTCCATACCTTGGACCCAAAGATCTGGGAGATCAAGGTATCCTCTATCGTTGAGAGCACTTCTTACGATACCTTGACCATTTCTGAGTTGTTTAGCAAGCTGAAGGCCACTGAGGTAGATATCCAGCTGAGATCAAATCTCACTGGTTCTGGATCAAAATCCCTGGCCCTTGCTACACCTTCTGTTGATCCCTCTTCTGTGAGTTGTGTTGGGTTCTCTTTGATGTCTATCACTGAGGACCAGCTAGAGTTATTGGGAGATGATGATTTGTGTCTTTTTAACAATCGGGTGCGTCGTGTCTATGATAAGAGAATGTTCAAAAGACACGGCACAAAATCCGGATGCTTTGAGTGTGGTGATCCAGGACACTTCATCGCCGACTGCCCCAAGCGCAATGGACACAAGAAGGGCAACGGTGGCAGCTTCCATGACTCCGGCAAGCACGAGAGCTCATCCTTCAACAAGGGCAAGCCGAAGACCCGATTCTTCAAGAAGGCCCTGAAGGACTACCAGTGAGAGAACAAGAAGCGCGACAAGGCCTTCTTTGCCGAGATGGAAAAGAGCTACTCCAAGCAGACCACGTCTTCTTCCTCTTCATCGAGCTCAAGCGATGAGGAGATCGCCATCTGAAAGGGGAAGGACAAGGACGATCCGGCGGGCCTCTGCTTCATGGCCTTCGGAGACAAGCTGAAGAGCCGCTCACGCCAGCACCGAAGATCCCGCAAGAGCTTCTGTTCAATGGCTCTTGGGGATAGGGAAGAAAAGAGCTCCTCCGATGACTCCGACGACGACGGCAACAAGGTATCATCCTATGAACGAGAAATTTTTGATTTACTTGAGAGCAATCGTCAGGAGTTAGAGTATCGCGAAAAACTGCTTAGGGGGGCTAAGAAGAGGATAGACGAGTTAGAGAGTGAGCTTGCTGTAGCCAACGACAGAATTGAGAGTCTATCTTCTTCCCCTTGCTTAGGTGATAGCAGTGAGTGCCCGAAGTGTGAGGTGCTTCTGTGTGACCTATCGACTCTGAAGTCCAGGTACACAAAAAGGGTTGATGAGAGGGACACTTTGGCCACTGAGATTGAAAGCGCTCAGCTGGAGCTGAAAGATGCTCAAGCCACTGTTGTCGCACCCTGTGTTGATTGCCCATCTCATCTAGCTGTCTTAGCTGAGCTGAAATCCAAGGGCGATGAACAGTTGGGTGATTTGGAGAGGTTGAGAGCTGAGCTTGCGCAGACTAGGCTAGAGCTTGAGACATTATCAGTTCCACCCACTGTCTGTGAGAATTGTCTGTCTCTTAGAATGGAGTTGATCAAGCTGAAAGCCGAAAAGTCTGTCCAAGTAGAGAGTGAGTGTGAGACCTGCTTGTCTCAGGTGGAGGTTCTAGCTTCCTTGAGAGAGGAGCTAGCAGATTCTCAGAATGAGAACTTTTACCTTCGTTCTATCCTGAGTTGGATCAGTGCCAGAGAGCCACAGCTTGGCATGATGATCCAGCAGTTCAAGAGGCAGGATGGGTTTGGGGTAGGTTATACCTACACCAAGGCTGACTTTGAGAGTGCCATTAGCCGGGCAGTGGAGTGGAGCAAAATGACTCCAGAGCAGAGGTATCCCAAGACTCACTCCACTGAGTCTTCCCAGGCTTGTCAGCCCAAGGATGGAGTGATCCATGAACCACCTAAAGCTCCACCCAAGAAACCTATCTGGGTTCCAAAGCACAAACATCTATACACTTCTCTTGACTCTCTTCCTGGACCCTCTCAACCCAAGAAGACAACACCAAACACCACTAAGCCCAAGAACCCCAAGCCTCAACCACAACCCAAGAAGCCCACCTATCATTGTGAGTACTGTCAGAGAGACGGGCATCTTGCGGAGTTTTGCTTCAGGAGGAAGCGGGTTGAGAGAGCAGAGAGGGCTCGTAATGGTCAGGAGCAGTTCTACCAGCAGGGTGGTAGACTGCGTGTTCCTCGACGCGGGGAGAGGCTGGAGGCCAGGCCGCGTCGTGTAGGTGGTGGTAGAGGAGACGACTTTCTTGCCGGTGCTCCAGTTGGTGGTGTCCGTTCCGGCAGAGTTCCAGGTCGTGTTGGCTACGGTCCTGGACCTCGTGGCCGCAGGGTTAGGCAGAACTGAGGACCGCGCTTTGAGCCGCGTTTTGGTCCAAACTCTTTTTATGGTTTTCGCTTTCCATCTTTTGAGCAGATGGCTCGACACTGGTTTAGCTCTTTTGCTAAACCTAGTGCCGGACCATTTGCTCCCACTTACAGCCACTGATTGTGCAGGATCGGGGATTGGAGGACGTTTGGATCATGGACTCAGGATGTTCTCGCCACATGACGGGACATCGTAGATGGTTCTCCAGTCTCACTCCCCCGAGCTCCAAAGAGTACATCACATTCGGGAACAGTGGTCAAGGGAAGGTAAGTGGCATAGACTCTATTCGCATTTCAGATCATTTCTCTTTGAAGAATGTTGCTTTGGTTAAGAATTTGAACTTTAATTTGATTTCTGTTTCGCAACTTCTTGAGGATGGTTTGGAAGTGCGTTTTAAGAAGGGCAATTCTTTTGTGTTTGATTCTAAAGGGTCTTTGATTTGCCAGATCTTACCTTTCGGTAAAGTTTTTCAAATTGACTTCTCTAGTTATTTTGGCCCTTCTCGCTGTTTGATTGCTGGATCCTCCTCTGAGCTCTGGAAGTGGCATAGGAGGTTAGGTCATTTGAGTTTTGATCTGCTAGTCAGGCTGAGCTCCATGGACCTCATCCGAGGATTGCCCAAGCTTAAGATGGAGAAGGATCTAGTTTGTCATCCCTGTCGTCATGGGAAAATGGTTGCCGCTTCTCACTCACCCGTGACTCAGGTGATGACTTCGTATCCGGGCGAGCTTTTACACTTGGACACTGTTGGTCCAACTCGGGTACGTTCAGTCGGTGGGAAGTGGTATGCACTTGTGATTGTTGACGAATTTTCTCGATTCTCGTGGGTTTTCTTTTCGGAGTCTAAGGATGAAACTTTTCAGTTTGTTCACGACCTGATTTTGAAGCTGAAGAATGAGAACAATGGTCGGATGCGAGCAATTCGCTCCGACAATGGCTCTGAGTTCAAAAACTCTCAGTTCATCAGCTTCTGTAGTGATCAAGGTTTGGACCATCAGTTTTCTTCTCCTTACACTCCCCCACAGAACGGCGTTGTGGAACAAAAGAACCGCACGCTAGTCGAGATGGCCAGGACGATGCTCGATGAGCACATGACTCCAAGGCGTTTTTGGGCTGAAGCCATGAACACGGCTTGCTATCTGGCCAACCGCATCTTTCTTAGAGCTTACCTTGGTAAGACATCATATGAACTGCGATTTGGCAGACAACCCAAGGTGAGCCACTTGCGAGCATTTGGCTGCAAGTGCTTTGTGCTCAAGAAGGGAGGGCATTTGGACAAGTTTGAGTCTCGTTGCTGGGACGGTGTTTTTCTTGGCTACGCTTTGCATTCTCGAGGCTTCCGTGTTTGGAACCTCGAATCCTAGCTGCTTATCGAGACTTGTGAGGTTTCATTTGATGAGTCCTTGCCTTCTTTGACTCCTTCTTTTGAGCCTTCTGATGGTGATCTCGGAGAGTCCATCTTCGAGGAAGATGAGGATACTCCAGCCGCTAATGAGGGTGGGCCTTCTGCACCCCCTACAGAGCCCACACCTTTTGAGACTTCGACTGAGGACGAGGGCGGACCTCTGATCACTTCTTCCACCTCGATCGAGCCCCCTCAGTCGAGTCTAGAGGTGCCAGCTGCTGACTCTGGTGAGGTGACTTCTGATCACCAGGGAACCCGAGCAGTTCAGCGTGATCACCCCTCAGAGCTCATCATTGGTGATTTGACTGAGAGAACTTTGCGTTCTTCTGCCTCTCTTGCTGTGTTTGCTGAATCCGCGTTTGTTGCATCTTTTGAGCCCAGAGACATTTCTCATGCTCTTTCTGATTCTAATTGGATTAATGCTATGCAAGAAGAGCTTGAGAATTTTGTCCGTAATCGGGTTTGGACACTAGTTGAGCCGCCACCAGGATGCAACCCCATAGGCACCAAGTGGGTGTTCAAGAACAAACAAGGTGAAGATGGGGTTGTGGTGCGCAACAAGGCTCGACTAGTTGCCCAGGGTTATTGCCAGAAGGAAGGTATTGACTTTGAAGAAACCTTCGCTCCTGTTTCCCGTCTTGAGTCCATTCGTATTCTTGTAGCTTTTGCCATTTCGAAGGGTTTTAAGCTTTTTCAAATGGATGTTAAGAGTGCTTTTCTGAACGGGTACATAGAAGAGGAGGTTTATGTTAGGCAACCCCCCGGTTTTGAGAACCCCAAGTTTCCTCGACATGTTTTTAAATTGCAAAAAGCTTTATACGGGTTGAAGCAAGCCCCCAGGGCTTGGTATGACCGGTTAAAACAGTTTTTGTTGGGAAAGGGCTTTGTGATGGGTTCTGTGGATAAGACTCTCTTCTTGCTCAGAGATGCTTCAGATTTTTTAGTCGCTCAGATATACGTGGACGATATTATCTTTGGCGATACTACTAATGATCTTGTGTCCAAGTTTTCTGAGCAGATGCACTGCGAGTTCGAGATGAGCCTCATGGGTGAGCTCAAGTATTTTCTAGGGCTCCAGATCAAGCAGACCAAGGACGGCACCTTCATCCACCAGGGTAAGTACACTCGGGACATGTTGAAGAAATTCGATTTTGGTGGAGAGCTGAAGCCTCAGATGACCCCAATGGGTACATCTGGGGGCCTCGACAAGGACGAGAGCGGCGTCAAGGTCAATGAGAGAGAGTTTCGAGGGATGATCGGTTCGCTGCTGTACTTGACGGCGACGAGGCCAGATATACAGTTCGACGTGGGACTGTGCGCGCGCTTCCAGTCTTCACCACACGCGTCTCATCGGCAAGCTGTCAAGTGTATCTTCAGGTATCTTACCTATGCGCCTGATCTTGGTCTTTACTATTCAGCATCATCATCTCTTGATTTATCTGGCTTTTCGGACGCTGACTTTGGTGGGTGCCGGTTGGATCGCAAGTCGACTTCCGGTACTTGCCAGTTTCTTGGTTCTTCTCTTGTCTCTTGGTCTTCTCGAAAGCAATCTGGAGTTGCTCTTTCGACCACAGAGGCTGAGTACGTAGCTGCTGCTCACAGAGGCTGATTTCCACTCTGCGAGATTTTGGGTTGTTCTTTCCTACCAGGATTCCATTGTTTTGCGACAGCACTAGTGCCATTAGTGTAGGGAAAAACTCATGTCTTCATTCAAAAACCAAACACATTGATGTGCGCTTTCACTTTCTGCGGGATCAATATGAGAAAGGTGTCATTGACCTTATTCATGTTGATACCCATTATCAGTTGGCTGACATTTTCACCAAACCCCTAGATCAGTCTACCTTTGAGCGTTTACGAGGGGATTTGGGTGTTGTGTATCCTTTTTAGGATATTTTGCGTCAGTTTTCTTTCTTCTTTACTTTTTTCTTGAGTCTTTTTGTGTGTGTTCATATCTTGCATATTCACATATCACACTTTTGAGCTTGCTTCTGTTATATGATTGAACTGCTTTACTTATTCTAGCTGGTACATGCTTTTGATTACTTGTCAATGATCATGTCTTGTCTCAGTTTGCTTGATAAGTCTGATATTTGTCATATGCATGGCTTTTTATGCTTTAAAATTGAAAAATGATCACCATTGCTTCTGATAACTAGCATGCGTAGGCTGAATGTTCTTGCTATCTGTTACATGCCTCGTAGCTAGTTCCTGACTTGGATGCAAATATGCAACTTGGACATCTGTATGCTTTAATCATGGAAATGTGCTATAAAATAATGAAAACCAGAGAAATGAAAATTCCATGTCTTTTTATGCTTAAAATTGAAAAGATCCAGGTGGGTTTGTCTTGTCGCATTGCATTGTTCTGGACTGCGTACCATAGCACTTTGGTATGAACTAGAACACTGTAGTGTATGCCAAGACCAATGTCATAAGCTTCTGATGGTCCAGTTCTGGCCTAGGCTTGACTTGGTCGGTCAGCATAAGGTTTGACATGCAAATAACCCCTGGCAAAAATGAAAAAGGGAAAAGAAAAAGCTTGAAAATTGAAATAATAACAAGTTTGCTGAAGCACTTTGTTTTGGACAATGCTTATCTTGGTAGATATCAGTTAGATTTTGCATCTCATGCTTTACCTTGCTTGTTTATTGGAACATGTGGTGATGTTTTTGTTTGCAAAAACTGAAAAATGCGTGCAAATGACTTTCTTTAGATATCATCTGTTGCACTGATCATGCCATGTATCGTTACAGTATGTCTTTTGTTGTATCTGTTAGATGTTGTAATTGTAGTCAATCATATCTGAGAAGCATGCTTTCTACACTCCTTATGCACTCCAGTTGAATTCACTGCATATTTTGAGGGAGAGTTGCATTTCAGGGGGAGTCTGTGTTTCTATTGAGTGCTTGATGAGTTCACTTGTCAACAAGGGGGAGAACATTTGGGATCAGAGTTTAAGGGGGAGTTCTTACTCTGATGATATCCTTGTTGTTCTGAAATCGCACTCATTTTGAGCTTTTACGTTTTGGTTAACCATAATGACCGCTTCTTGCTTTTGTTCGGCTTTTGGTCATTAGGGTTAAACTTTTTACCTTATTTTTCTTCTTCTTTGTTTTCTTGTGTTTTGTTTTCGTGTTTCCACATTTGCTCGCAGGTGCTGAAGAGCTGAAGAAGAGGAGTGTTGACAATGCACTCATCAAGGGGGAGATTGAGGAGCCATGCTGAATAGCGTGGGCCTCATGGCTCCAGAAGTGATGAGTCATTGTCAACGATAGTTAAATAGGACAGAAGAAGAAGAGATCTGCTGTTTCATGGGCCGCGTGTGACTGAGGTACACGGGCAGCGAGCGACTGTCGGGCAGAGGAGGCTGCAAAGTCGGGCTGGCCCAATCCGGGTGCATGGGCCAGAAGCAGTAGAAGACCCACTGGGCTGTTGACCAGGGTTGACTCAGGTACACGGGCGGTGAGTGATTGCTGGGCTAAGAGAGCTGCGGAATCGGGCCGGCCCAATCCGGCTACCTGGTGCAAAGTCGGTGGAGGCTTTGTCAGTTTCGGCGCAAAACTGACGACCGTCGATCTTGTATCTGACTGTCCAGAAGAGAAGCCATAGTCGCTACGAAAGCTTAGCTTCCGGATAAGTCATATGTAACTCTAGGCCCACAGTCAGTCAGTCGTGTCTGTAAAAATTCCTAAGGGCAGTAGAGTCTTTTCCTTTATTCTTGCGTCTGTAAAAATACCCTAAGGGGCTGGTGGAATATTCCTAGTGGTGGGCAGCCTATAAATAGGACCCCAATCCCTAGGGTTGGACCACCCTTCTAGAAATCACTTTTTCAATCATCCCTTGGGTCATTTTGTTCCTGCGTGTTTTTCTCTCTCCCTGTGTGCGCCGCCAGGCAACCTCCTGTTCTTCCTGAGATTCATTTGGCTCTTTACTGTTTGGAAGCTTTTATTCCTATTGATTCTCATGCGCAGCACTTCATTTAAGGTTCTGTTGGTTCGGTTTGCACACAACTAATTTATTCCTAAGCAGAAGCTTCTTTGTAGCTTCTGTTTGTTCTTCACAAGAGTACTAGTTCTTGTGGCTGGTAGCAAGTTGTACTACTTTCCTGTAGCTACAGTATGCTAGTACTTTAGCCTTGCTTTTCCTGTGTTGCTTTTTGATCGAGTTGGCAGGGCCAAAGTCCCTTTTCTTGTGTGAAGTCCAACTCTGTGAAGCAGACTTCGAATCTGCAGGCTTCGAATCAGCAGACGTCAAATCAGCAGACTTTGAATCTGCAAGCTTCGAATCTGCAGACTTCAAATCAGCAGACTTCGAATCAGCAGACTTCGAATCTGCAAGCTTCGAATCTGCATACTTCGAATCTGCATACTTCGAATCTACAGGCTTCGAATCTGCATACTTCGAATCTGCAGGCTTCGAATCTGCAACCTTCGAATCTGCAACCTTCGAATCCACAGACTTCGAATCAGCAGACTTCGAAATCAGCAGACTTCGAATCTGCAACCTCCGAATCTGCAACCATCGAATCTGCAACCTTCGAATCTGCAACCTCCGAATCTGCAACCTTTGAATCTGCAACCTCCGAATCTGCAACCTTCGAATCTGCAACCTCTGAATCAGCAGACTTCGAATCTGCAGACTTAGTCAATCTGTTCTCGCTTTGCTGTTTATTTTTTTTAAATGCGTTGGGTTTTGGGAGCAGGCCATTGATTTTAAAGAATTTTTTAGGCGCCCATTCACCCCCCCTCTGGTCGCTACTTTCGGTCCTACAACCTTTTCATCGGGCTGCAAATGTTGGTTTACAAAAGTCGGCCTTGGGATGCTTCAATCACCTATATCGATTTCCTCCAAGGGATCGACCGACGCAAAACCTTGTCCTAATTTCTCTACTTCGCTAAAGTCCTCGATGGCCTCGGCAATACCGTCTTTATTAGACCGATATTATTCCACACGAGACTTTAGCCAATCTAGATTACTCTTGCTAGACATGACTGTTAATACAAAAACAGCCGTGCTACTCCAGCCGGCTTTCCAGACACTGGTACAAACCGTCCCCCGGATACACTAACAAAATCGTAATCTGAAAGATCTCTACCTGATAGACACTCTACTTTGTTATGGACGGCGTCAACCGATACATCGGCCAAAGCTACTTGGGCCAAAGTATCCGCGGGGATGACCTCCACCTCATCGCCGTCCCACTGTACCAAGCACTGGTGTAGAGTAGAGGGAATGCAACAGTTTGCGTGAATCCAGTCGCGTCCGAGTAATACGCTATAATTACCTTGTACGTCGACGACGAAAAATGTTGTTGGCAATGTCTTGTTGCCCACCATCAACTCCATAGAGAGTACTCCCTTGGCCTCGGAGCTCTCGCCGTTGAAGCCGTTGAGCATCAAGTTGGTCTTCTTTAGGTCATCCTCATCCCTGGCAAGTTTCTTTAACAACGAATAAGGCATTAAGTTAACGATGGCACCGCCGTCGACGAGCATTCAGGAAATCAACTTCCCATCGATGTGACCTCTGACATAGAGGGGATTTAGATGGCGAGCCGAGTCTTTAGGCTTCTCGAAGATGGCATTGCGCGGGCCGAGGTTCAATTGAGCAACCTTAGCCTCGTCCTGCGGTAGGGCGAACTCGGCAGGTAACATGACGATGTTGATATCCATCATCTGGGGTGCTGGCACTTCAGAGATGGACGAGTAATCGTCGTCGAGCATGTCGTCATCGTCGTCGCTCGGACTAGGAGCTGGGTTGGTTATCTCAACCGGCTTCTCCCTCCATACCTGCTTGGTAGCTGGCCGAGGGCGGATCTCTTGGAAGATAGCGTCGTACTCGGCCTCAGCTTCCCTCTCGCGCATCTCCTATGCCTGTAGCCATTGTAAGCATCTCTTCTGTGATTTGGACATGCCTGGAGGTGCCCAAAATGGTTGAGGCTTGGTGTCGGGTGCTACCGTTCGACTTCTATTAATTCTGGCCGAAGTGGCACTGCACCCTTCGGCCTTGTGCACCTTACGTTCGGAGAGGGCTTCGCTGTGAACCCTGTCAGATGGACCGGCCTCGTTCGGCCGACCGAACCAAGCTTCAGCGCAGAGCTCGGCCGACGCATGAGACTTACCTCCGTCAGACCTTGGTGATGAAGTCTTCGGGATTGGGACTACCTGAGACCCAACTCTGATGGTTATGGCTTCGGACTCCCTGACTTCGGCCTCCGCGTGCTCGCACCCTTCAGCTTCTCTCTACATGGTCCAATTCGGAGGCACCATGGACAGTCTATGGATGATGCCCCCCTCCGCTATGTCTGTTTGCCCCTGCCATCCATAGTACTTCGAAGGAAAACAAGGCATAGTGTTAGGTTGCGGAGGATACCATGGCCTAGATACGTATGGAGCCCACGGAGTCCCCGCCCAGTCATACGGTGGAGGCATCGGCGGCTCCAGTGGCCTCGCCCACTGTGGGCCGAACCCGTTACCTGGAGGGGGGTTCAGCCAAGTTGAAGGTACCTCGGACCACACCACCGTGGCCCGAAGCCTTCGTGCGGAGGGTTCACCTGCTTCGGTACGAAGCCACCCTTCGAGGGTCTTGGACCATTCGGCTGTTTCAGCTTAGCGTGTGGAGCTACTTCCTTGGCCCTCCTCTGATGCTTGTTCAACAACATGTCATATGTTACCTTCGGCCTCTTGCGAGCCTTAGCCGAAGGGGTGTTGATGTTCTGTTTCCACACTCCTACCTCGGGGTTCTTCGGCACGAGTGTGCGAGTGCATGGTTCTCCAACAATTACATCTTCCCCTTTAGCAGACTCGGCCTATTCTGGCCGAATCAACACCTTCTTTTCGCCGAGGTCAACGGCGTTGACTGGAAAAGGATCTTTATCCAGCTTCATCTTTGGATCATGGTATATCTTCAATTGTCCTTTTTCTATGGCTGATTGTATCTACCGTCGAAAAACATTGCAATCATTAGTATTATGCGAATGTGAATCATGCCACTTACAGTATGGATGCTTCTTTAACTCATCAGCAGGTGGAATGACTTGACCCTTAGGTAACCCGAGAAGCTGACTTTTTAAGAGAAAATCAAATGTTTTATCACATTTAGTTATATCAAACGAGTACTTGACCTCACTAAGTCGATTCTTTGTGGGGGACGGTCATAATTCGGAGCAGGTGACATGTTTATTCTTAGCGTTCCACACCCATTCGGCTGCATACATGTCGGTCGAATCCTCCTCCTCTAACACCTCCTCATCAGAGCATTCCATGATGTGGATTTCAGCCCTAGGCTTGCTAAATGTCTTAATAAATTTCTTATCTTTGGCTCGGCCTTCCTAGACCAGAGCCTGCTGTAGAACTTGGCTAACTTCTAAAAAGTTTTGGTTATCTAACCTCTCTTTAATTTCGAAACGCAACCCATTAAAAGCTAGTTCCGCCAAGTCCCTTTCTGAAATATTACGGCTAAAACATCGGTTTCTAGTATCCCTGAAATGCTTGATGCACTTAGAGGTGCTCTCACTAGATTTTTGCTTGACCGATGTCAAATGCGAAAGCCTAAGTTCTGTTTCGCCTGTATAAAAGTAATCATGGAATTTTCGCTCTAAATCATCCCACGTTTGGATGGAGTTCAGCGGGAGTCCCGAAAACCAGGTGAAAGCAATGCCGGATAGCGAGAGAGAAAATAATCTAACCTTCAGAGCATCTATCCCGCTAACTTCTCCACACTGTGCCAAAATTTGACTAATGTGCTCTAGTGTAGTCTTGCTACCCTCGCCATTGAATTTAGTGAATTCAGGGATTCTATAACCGTGGGGGTAGGTGTAACACCCCAAGATTTAAAAAGAAATAAAATAAAAGAAATATATTATTAAAGGAATTTCTGAATATTATTATTAAAGAAAAACCCTTAAAGAGCCCTATTAAAGCCAAACAGGGAAAAATATTCAAAATCTGAACTTGAAAATTTATGGGATAAACTAGAGGCCAAAACATAATTTCAGGAATTTTTACAAATTTTTATCAACAGTGATTCAACCCTTAATCAAATAAATGAATTACTGGAATTATTTTAAATCAGAAAAGCATTTAAAATTTAAATGGGCCTCAACCTCGAATTAACCTCTAGCCCAGCTCAACCCAAGCTCGTGTCACTAATAAGCGGGACCCGCCTGTCGGCGCACTCCCCCTCTCTCCTCTCCTGCCCACGCCCGCTTGGGTCCCACATGGCAGCCACTCGCTTCCCTCTTCTTCTCTCTGACCGACGGGGCCTGCCTGTCTAGCTTTCCTTTTTCGCTCACCCACCGACAGGTGGGGGCCACCTATCGGATCCATCTTCTCTGATGGAATCCCCCTTTCCTTTCCGGCGAGATCCCCTCCCAAATCCGCCGCCGGCCGCCCGATCTCGCCAAACCGAGCCCGGGATCGTGATCCCCTGACTCCGGCGATCTCTTTCCATCCAAGCCCGACGCGGATTCGTGGATATAGAAGCCTAACCGAACGCATGGAAGCTCACCGGCTTTAAAATGGAACCCCCTTGGATTTCCACCGGCATCCTTCCCTTCTTCCGTCGGAAACCCCCCTATTTAAACCCCCTCGGCCACCGCCCTCTGCCCACGCTGCCTTAGCCGAGCCCAAGCACACCAGAGCGCCCCGGTCACCTTTTTCAAGTTCTCCCCCTGCTCCACCTCCGGTCGCCGATCGCCGTCGACTCCGGCCCCCTCCGTCCTAGCCACCACCACCGTCGAGACCACCGGAGCCCAACCATCCTTGGCCACCCCTCGGTTGGCCGTGGAACGCGCCAGATCACCGTCGCCGACAACCACCCGAGACCCCATCGCCGTCTACCCTCGCCGCCGGTCGCCGTCAGACATCCGCCGTCGCCATCTCCAGTACCATCACGCACCCCTCGGTCTCCTCTTTCCATTTTAGCATAAAGCTAGGCCCCTAGGCCCTCGCCGTCGCCACCGCGCCCGAGGCCGCCGTCACCGGAGACGAAGGGTAAAATACCCTCGTCTCCATGTGCCATGCCGGAATCCATCTGATCCGCACGATCCCAAGCGAACGACACAGATTAGATCCTACGAGGATCTAATCTGTGCCCTCGGATCCGGTCAAACCGGTATCCTTTAATCTCGGCCATTGATCGCTATTTAAAAATGTTGACTCAATCTGGTGCGTCCACGTCGTACTAATTCGCAGGATTTAATCTGGACCGTCCGATTTCATTTAAACCATCCCGCCTCGCGCCCGATCGCCGGATCCAGATCCGACGGTCCTGGTTGATTTGGTTCCGCACACAGTCCGCCTGTCCACCGTGGGCCTGGCTCACCGTGGACTAAATCCTATTTCTGTTTAAATAAAATTCCAGAAAAATGGTTAAACTTTGAAAATTCATAACTTGCTCATTTTAACTCCAAATTTAACCATTCAAATTTTATTAAATTCAGCATTTTATTCTCTACACATTAATGCCATAAAAACAGTATGTTATTATTACCCAATATAATCTTATAAATTAAATGAGCAAAAACCCCTTAGGAATAAAATAGTAAATTCAGAAAATAAATTAGGAAAAGCCTTAAAATATAAGTTTTACTGTTTTTTCACCAAACCTCAGAATATTAACACCTTATTTCACATAATAAAACACATAAACTTGTATGTTTATTATTTGGTGAAGTTTTTATCTGTTTATTGAATATATTGTTTATTTTTCCGTATCGAGAAGACTACGAGTTCGTCGAGGAGCCGGAGTTTTACCCCGAGGTTCCTCCATCACCGTTTGCTGAGCAAGGCAAGTCACAACCCCCATTTTGATCATCATTGAGTCCATGTTTTAATAAATTATCGCTATAACACATAGGATTATTATTGCATTTTTCAAATATCAAGCCCTACACTATATTTATTAGATCCCCGTCCTTGTGTGCAAACCCAAGCCATGCTTATAAAGCCTTAACTCCTTGTCACTCTACTATAAAGATATTAGCTAGTGCCCAATGTAGAGGCACAAATGCTATAGGATAAAAAAGAATGAGTCGTAGATAGTTGGAATCTGTTATATGAATTTCCCAGTTATTCTCGTCTATGGACTCTGTTGGAGTTGGCTATGTTATAAGTATGGTGGGTTCGGGGTGCAAGCTCGGGAACTGGTTGGTTGCACCCGGGGCACTATAAGGACCGGTCTGCGGGATCTGTTGCAAAGCACTTCCGTACCAACCACAAGTCTAATGGGTAAGTCCTAACTGAAAGTATGGAACAATCCGACTCGATGCACCATAGTGGAGGGGGCAAGGGGCAACCTGCAGGTGACTTGTACCGACGTGGCTAAAGGGGGGGTATGGTGAGGCTCGACGCGTCGGGACACCATATGAAACCCATAAGAGGGTGCTGTTGGGTCGAGGCGGACCATATGGAAGGTTTTGGCATGAGTTCCCGTGGTATGGGTCATCTCGTTACACTTTGGTGTAAGTGATGAGTGCGTGCCTTGTGGGTACAGTGGTACACCTCTAATCAGAGTATTTAATCTTTTCGAAAAGCCGAGCCCACGGTCAAGGGCTGGTTGTGTAACTACTCGCAGTTAGTTTACTATTGTGTGAATAGTTGAGTTATTCATGGCATGTAAGGACTGTTGAGCGAAGTGGGGCTGACTGTACCCCTCGAGTTAGAAGATGATGATGCATACACATGTTTACATTTCAGTACTAATAAATTGATCACATTTAATTTCTTTACAAATTACGCTTTTCTGCAAAATTAGCCACTATCTCCCTTGTTATTACTCTACATTATATTTGCATTCGGTGGCTTGCTGAGTACGTTTGTACTCACCCCCGTTGACTTACACCACCAGAGTCCGTCTACTACGAGGAGAATGAAGGTCTGGAGTAGCGACCCAGTCAAGGCGAGACTGGAAGGAGGCATTCATCTAGGACCCTTTGATTTATTAGTTTCTCTTCATCTTTATTCACTATTGTACTAATACGGTCTACGAACCGTGAATGATTGCTCGTATTGTACGTGGTCGCATGATGAACATCTTGGTTTATTGATTTTCTATGGAATTTAATACAAGTCCTGATTTATTAAATTGGGGCGTGACAAGATGGTATCAGAGCCGACTTGACTGTAGGAAGCCAAACAGACCTGACCCTAGGATTTATGTTAATCATATTTTCTTAACAAAACTACTTACCCTCTCATCTTCCGAGGTTTTCACAAAAATTTTCTCTCTTTTGTAGATGCCGGTCCATACCATGAGTGGGAACCTTCGCGACGAGGCCGGATTCATCCGCGAGCTACGCATGCTCGTTGGTTTCCTCGGATTTGAGCACGAGCCGATGTTCCATGGAGTATTCCCCGACGAGGAAGAGAGCTACTGCGAGGTCACCATCATCATCCAGCCCTCTCCGCAGACAGCCCACACCTATCGAGGCAGAGGACCCACCTTCTTGGTTGCCAGCCAGCGCACCGCCCTCCAGGCCCTCACCGAGCTCCGGATGATCTACAACAGTGAGCTCTACGACACGGACTATTGCTTTGTGCCCATTCGCACTCTAGGGAGTCCCCACAGTGTCTACGTCAGCACGCTCTCCCAGCGCCACTCTGCGGTTGGACACACCGTACGTTTGTTGGAGGCGATGGATGAGCTCCACTATGAGGCACTGCAGGATGCCAACGGACAGCGCGATACGATCGATTTTTACCGACACTCTTCCGAGGATTTGAACAGCGAGAACGGAGATCTTCGTCGCCGTATCCAGTAGGGACACCGATTGGCTGCCGAGGCAGAGGAGCTACGATGCCAGAATGAGCTCCTACGGCAGCGCGTCGCCAACATATTGAGGAATTGAAGAAGGATATCGAGGAGATCACACCCCTTCCGCCTCGCAAGCGGAAATCACTTCGGGTCCCTACCGTGAGGCCCAAGAGGATTTCCCGCAGCACACCTCCCGCCGGACCTTCCAGTTCCACCTCCCCGACCATCTCCATCGAGCCCGTGATCGAGCCGTCCCCTGAGCTGCCATAGACGTAGTAATTATGATTGATTGTTTTTATTTTACTTGTTTTGAATTGTATTGCCACTCATGTCGAATATAAGACATGAGTGAAGATTAAAATAAAAGACAATAAATGTAATCGCAAGAATGACATTTTGAAATAAAGCTTAGTATCATTTTCCCCTAAGAAAGTGTTATTTATTTTGGAAAACTTCAGGATGACTAACACTCAAGGTTCCGACGCTCCCCAAAACAGAGGGGACAATGGCAACCTGCCCCAATGGGGAGCAACCGGGCAAAGGCAAACCCCGGTCGCCAATCACCCCATGTTGGCCGAGATGATGGCTAGCCAAAATCCGTTGGTCGCTGCCCTATTAAATCAGATGCAACAGCAGCAGCAGCAAATGCAAGAGCAGCAGGCTCAGTTCTTCTGCCTCCACCAACAGCCTGAGCTGCCTCGCCCCGCCACTCCCGCTCCCGCCTCTCAGCTCTCGGAGTTCCTCCGAGTCCGCCCACCCACGTTCTCAAGCACCACCAACCCCATGGAGGCTGGTGATTGGTTGTGAACCATTGGAAAGAAGCTGAACCTCCTGACTTGTACTGAGCAGGAGAGGGTAGCTTTCGCTGCCCATCAGCTCCAGGGTCCCGCCGTAGAATGGTGGGACAACCTACGCGAGACCTTGCCCGAGGGACACGTCCACACTTGGGCGGAGTTCTCCGCTGCCTTCCGCGCCGCCCATGTCCCGGACGACATTATTGCCAAGAAGCAGCAAGAGTTTCGAGACCTGCAGTAGGGAAGCAGGTCCGTAACTGAGTACCTGCATGAGTTCAACAGGTTGGCCCGGTACGCACCTGAGGAGGTCCATACCGATACGGCCAGACAGTCCAAGTTCCTCCGGGGACTGAAGGATGAGCTGTCCCTTCAGCTCATTTCCGGAGTTATTCGAGGATTGATCCGAATCTCGAGGACGAGATTCTCTGTAAGAGGGATAGGATTGTAACACCCCAAGATTTAAAAAGAAATAAAATAAAAGAAATATATTATTAAAGGAATTTCTGAATATTATTATTAAAGAAAAACCCTTAAAGAGCCCTATTAAAGCCAAACAGGGAAAACTATTCAAAATCTGAACTTGAAAAATTTATGGGATAAACTAGAGGCCAAAACATAATTTCAGGATTTTTTACAAATTTTTATCAACAGTGATCCAACCCTTAATCAAATAAATGAATTACTGGAATTATTTTAAATCAAAAAAGCATTTAAAATTTAAATGGGCCTCAACCTCGAATTAACCTCCAGCCCAGCCCAACCCAAGCTCGTGTCACTGACAAGCGAGACCCACCTGTCGGCGCACTCCCCCTCTCTCCTCTCCTCTCCCGCCCGCGCCAGCCTGGGTCCCACATGGCAGCCACTCGCTTCCCTCTTCTTCTCTCTGACCGACGGGGCCCGCCTGTCTCGCTTTCCTTTTTCGCTCACCCACCGATAGGTGGGGGCCACCTGTCGGATCCATCTTCTCCGATGGAATCCCCCCCTTTCCTTTCCGGCGAGATCCCCTCCCAAATCCGCCGTCGGCCGCCCGATCTCGACAAACCGAGCCTGGCATCGTGATCCCCTGACTCCGGTGATCTCTTTCCATCCAAGCCCGACGCGGATTCGTGGATATAGAAGCCTAACCGAATGCATGGACGCTCGCCGACGCAAAAATGGAACCCCCTCGGATTTCCACCGGCATCCTTCCCTTCTTGCGCCGGAAACCCCCCTATTTAAACCCCCTCGGCCACCGCCCTCTGCCCACGCTGCCTTAGCCGAGCCCAAGCACACCAGAGCACCCCGGTCACCTTTTTCAAGTTCTCCCCCTGCTCCACCTCCGGTCGCCGATCGCCGTCGACTCCGGCCCCCTCCGTCCTAGCCACCGCCACCGTTGAGACCGCCGGAGCCCAACCATCCTCGGCCACCCCTCGGTTGGCCGTGGAACGCGCCGGATCACCATCGCCGACAACCGCCTGAGAACCCATCGCCGTCTACCCTCACTGTCGGTCGCCGTCAGACATTCGCCGTCGCCATCTCCGGTACCATCATGCTCCCCTCGGTCTCCTCTCTCCATTTTAGCATAAATCTAGGCCCCTAGGCCCTCGCCGTCGCCGTCGCCACCGTGCCCGAGGCCGCCATCGCTGGAGACAAAGGGTAAAATACCCTCGTCTCCACGTGCCGTGCCGGAATCCATTCGAGCCGCACGATCCCGAGCGAATGACACAGATTAGATCCTACGGGGATCTAATCTGAGCCCTCGGATCTGGTCAAACCGGTATCCTTTAATCTCGGCCGTTGAACGCTATTTAAAAATGTTGACTCAATCTGGTGCGTCCACGTCGTACTGATTCGGAGGATTTAATCTGGACCATCCGATTTCATTTAAACCATCCCGCCTCGCGCCTGATCGCCGGATCCAGATCCGACGGTCCTAGTTGATTCGGTTCACGCGCACAGTGTGCCTATCCACTGTGGGCCTGGCTCACCGTGGACTAAATCCTATTTTATGTTTAAATAAAATTCCAGAAAAATGTTTAAACTTTGAAAATTCATAACTTGCTCATTTTAACTCCAAATTTCACCATTCAAATTTTATTAAATTCAGAATTTTATTATCTACACATTAATGCCATAAAAACAGTATGTTACTATTACCCAATATAATCTTATAAATTAAATGAGCAAAAACCCCTTAGGAATAAAATAGTAAATTCAGAAAATAAATTAGGAAAAGCCTTAAAATATATGTTTTACTGTTTTTTCACCAAAGTTCAGAATATTAACACCTTATTTCAAATAATAAAACCCATAAACTTGTATGTTTATTATTTGGTGAAGTTTTTATCTGTTTATTGAATGTATTGTTTATTTTTCCGTATCGAGAAGACTACGAGTTCGTCGAGGAGCCAGAGTTTTACCCCGAGGTTCCTCCATCACCGTTTGCTGAGCAAGGCAAGTCACAACCCCCATTTTGATCATCATTGAGCCCATGTTTTAATAAATTATCGCTATAACACATAGGATTATTATTGCATTTTTCAAATATCAAGCCCTACACTATATTTATTAGATCCCCGTCCTTGTGTGCAAACCCAAGCCATGCTTATTGAGCCTTAACTCCTTGTCACTCTACTATAAAGATATTAGCTAGTGCCCAATGTAGAGGCACAAATGCTATAGGATAAAAAAGAATGAGTCGTAGATAGTTGGAATCTGTTATATGAATTTCCCAGTTATTCTCGTCTATGGACTCTGTTGGAGTTGGCTATGTTATAAGTATGGTGGGTTCCGGGTGCAAGCTCGGGAACTGGTTGGTTGCACCCGGGGCACTATAAGGACCGGTCTGCGGGATCTGTTGCAAAGCACTTCCGTACCAACCACAAGTCTAATGGGTAAGTCCTAACTGAAAGTATGGAACAATCCGACTCAATGCACCATAGTGGAGGGGGCAAGGGGCAACCTGCAAGTGACTTGTATTGACGTGGCTAAAGGGGGGTATGGTGAGGCTCGACGCGTCGGGACACCATATGAAACCCATAAGAGGGTGCTGTTGGGTCGAGGCGGACCATATGGAAGGTTTTGGCACGAGTTCCAGTGGTATGGGTCATCTCGTTACACTTTGGTGTAAGTGATGAGTACGTGCCTTGTGGGTACAGTGGTACACCTCTGATCAGAGTATTTAATCTTTTCGAAAAGGCGAGCCCATGGTCAAGGGCGGGTTGTGTAACTACTCGCAGTTAGTTTACTATTGTGTGAATAGTTGTGTTATTCATGGCATGTAAGGATTGTTGAGCGAGGTGGGGCTGACTGTACCCCTCGAGTTAGAAGATGATGATGCATACACATGTTTACATTTCAGTACTAATAAATGGATCACATTTAATTTCTTTACAAATTATGCTTTTCTGCAAAATTAACCACTATCTGCCTTGTTATTACTCTGCATTATATTTGCATTTGGTGGCTTACTGAGTACGTTTGTACTCACCCCCATTGACTTACACCACCAGAGCCCGTCTACTACGAGGAGAATGAAGGTCTGAAGTAGCGACCCAGTCAAGGCGAGACTGGAAGGAGGCGTTCATCTAGGACCCTTTGATTTATTAGTTTCTCTTCATCTTTATTCACTTTTGTACTAATTTGGTCTATGAACCGTGAATGATTGCTCGTATTGTACGTGGTCGCATGATGAACGTCTTGGTTTATTGATTTTCTATGGAATTTCAATACAAGTCCTGATTTATTAAATCGGGGCGTGACAGTAGGGTACTGTGTCGAGGTGGTCGGGGTATGGTTTACGGTAAACCTTAACCCGTCCCTTGGGCACGAAGCCGGCACACTCTCTAAATAGTGCGCGGACACGCTCCTCTATGTCATCTTGGTATGTTGTTTGTGTGCGCCTCTCATGCGGGGGCACGGCACACGGTGGGATATCGGCGTGTCGGCCATGGGCCTCTTCCCTACGCGCTATTTGTATGGCATGTTCGTGTCCGGGCGCCTGCGCATGTATTGCGGGCAGCGCGGGCATTGGTGCAGGATGTGGTGCGTGGTATGCAGTATTAGTTTGACCGTAAGTGTAATGATTGGTCTCGGCCATAAGTGATGAGGCCGGAGACATGATTGTGCCAGTGTTGTCGTTAGTTTTATCGTACACGTGATTTTCCAGAGGTGCACTAGCTATAGGAACCGGGGTACGGCCTCAGTAAAGCCGAACCTTCTGAGAGTCACCTCTACTTGGGAGCTGACTGCCGAATCTAAGCGGTCTGCTAGTGAAGCGCTAACGGCTTGATCTACTGATGCGGCTATTTTCTGCTCAATTTCTAAAGAAGATAAATGAGGCGATACAGGTGTTACCTGGACTTGAGCGAGGTCGGGGGTAGAGATGTCACGCTTGATGAAGCCTGCGCATGTCTTGATGTAGCCCCCAAGCATCATGTCTTGGAGTGCCTTTAACTTTGCCTCGATCTCTGCTCGGTCTTCTGCGGGGATATCTTCAAGTGTAGGTGACAATATGTTGCGCCTGTCGATATCCGTGCCTCCTATTGCATCCATCGGTGGTGTAGACATAGTAGTCGATGTAGATGTACTGGTGGCCGATATAGACGTACTCAGGACATGGACGATCTCCATACCGAGGCCGTGCTTGACGCCGAGGAGCACCACGAGGCGGTCGAGTTCCTTCGCCAGGAGATGAAGAACTTGATCCAACAAAATGGTGAGCTGCAGCGTAAGATCATACAGCTGTAGAAGGACATAGTGGAGTGTTCACACGGAAACGTACCCCCAAACTTGGGTCAGTTCGATGATCCAAAAGTGCACAGATAATTAGGGACAAGCCTAAGTGTGACGTAGCACCGACGTCGTGTTCCGACTACCCTTAGTCGTGATAAGGGGGGTGGAGTCGCCAGGCAACCAGATTACACAAAATAATCCAATTAGCCAAAAGAGATGGATTAGACAAAATAAAACTAGCAAACCAGTCGGAACCCGTCTAGTTCGAAGTCTGGTGCGAAGGGGTCTCCGAAGTGTACCTTCGGCATCTGGTGCAAAGTGTTCCGCCGAAGGGTGCTTCGGCGTTCAAACTGATCCGGCCGAAGACGGACTCCGAACAGATCTGGATGCGGTGATCACCTCCGAACAGCGGGGTTCGGCGTGCGATCTCCGATACAACAAACTACGAAATAGTGACGCGAGGGCCACGCGCGAGTGCAACTTCATCCGGTGCGGAGTATAATCCTGGCGAAGCCCGTTGCGATGAAGTATGCTGGCGAAGCCTATTGTCGGAGCCTGCAGTCCCACCGAAGGGTCTCCTGGGACCTCCGAAACCGACCTCTCAGCTCCGGACTCCTTCGACAAAGTGGCTCCGATCGGTGAACCTGCAACAGAGATGATTCGAAGTACCAATTCGGCCTAAGGACCGAATTTTGCTAAGTGTTGCACTAGTGGTGAAGGTAGCAATCTGTTACGTAGATTAGCGGATACTTCACAGGCGAAGTAACAAGGCGATAGCAATCTATTACGTAGATTAACGGATACTTCAAAAGTGAAGTAACAAGGATTACCACTATTCCATAGTGGCCGGCGGAGGGCTTCGAGGAAAACCCATGAAGAGGTACAGGAAAATAAAGGTAAAGTAAATACGATCAAAGAATGGGGCTTTGGTTTGGTTTGAGTTGGGGGGTCTCTACGCCGGCCCTGCTTCTCTATTTATAGGGGCTCAACTCCTAATCTAATATGTTATTAATCCGGCCAAATAGAGATAAAGATTGAGCTGGGAACACATACAACTCTATCTCTGCCGAGGTGGGCTTCAGCCAGGCCCGTCGAGGTCTGCTCCTCGGGCCGAAGCTTCGGCAGCGTGGGCCTCCGAAGGCTTCCTGGCCGAAGCCCATGGGCGGCTAGAGGCTTTCGGAGCCCATAGCTCAATGGACTTCGGTCCTGTATGGCTTCGGACAGGCCCTGGACATGTGTACTTTCGGCCCAAATCACCAAAAATTGATATTTTGACAATCTAGCCATTAATGCCATTTTTCGCTATCAACACGGAAATGGTCCCCCTCGTCCCAAGGAAGAAGCCCATCCACGAGCCTGCCCCTCGCCCCAAGAGGATCCCGCCCCACCCCACGACCACCGTACCGTCTAGCTCCAGTGCTCCTGCCTCACGCCCCGCCATCGTCTCCGACCCCATTCTTGAGAATTTTCTCGAGCCCACCGTCCCTCAGGACCCTCGTGGTTCCGAGAGCACGGAGACCGCCCCGGATGATGAGTAGGCGGTAGTTTTCGTTGTTTTATTCAGTTCTGGTGAATTAGTTGACATGTTATTCAATCCCAATTTCTGGTTTGACATGAATCTGCTCTAATTGATGGTTGAATGCAGTTTTGAAACTATATAATCTGTCTAGTTGCTGATATACTTATTGTTGTGGTTTTGAAAAAGATTTTGAATAGTGATTGCATGAAACAAACATTACCGTGAATAGTGCTCAAAAGTTGTCTCAATCCTGAGTTAAGTCTTGCTGTTTTTACTGATTCAATCATCTAGAAGTGCAAGTTTTCTGTTTGATTATGAATTGAAATTAACCTGTGATTGATGTATTCAAATTGATACAAATCTTGTGTATTGGACTCAATCTGAATTTTACTATACTATTCACAGTCCAACAATGCAGAATTATGTTCAAAACTTCTGAATTCAAATCTGAAGTTATTGTGCAGCAATTAGGAGGTTCAGAATCTAGCTATCTTGATTAAGTGTTATTTGCTCTTGTGCTGATCTGAAATTAACTTGAAAATTGAAATGTGCACTCTGAATCAGATTTTGTCAAATGAATGTTATTGAAGTTACTTTCACTATTCCTCGTCCGAAAAATTCAGAAGTGAATGAATTTCATGTGAGATTGATTTAAAACAAGTTGATTGGTCTCTACAAACTTGATTTGATTGGTTGTGTGAGTGTTTTGATATTGGTTAGTTAAAGACTTGAAACAAAGTTGTTTTTGGGCGTTTGAATCTGTTTGAGCTCTAAATTGTGCTGATTGGTTTGCCACTTGAATTTGAGTCCTTAGAGGTGCGTTGGGTGATTTGATTAGGCCATCACATTCGAAAGAATGTGTCGAGGCACCTATTCACCCCCCTCTAGTCGCCATTCTGATCCCACAATTGGTATCAGAGCAGGTTTGATCACGAGTTGACCTTTACCAGTTGTGATCCTTTTCGCGACATGGAACGAAACACAAAGATCCCTATGTTTGATGGTTGAGTGTAGGACCGAAAGTAGCGACAAGAGGGGGGTGAATGGGCGCCAAAAAAATATTCTTTCGAATCAATGGCCTACTCCCAACACCCAACGCACCTCGACAAACAAACAACAGAAGCAAAACAGATCATAGGTACTAAAGTTGTCTAGCCTAAAAATGATTGGTGTCCTAATTTAAAAAGACATCAACAACGATATTAAAAGCAGATTGAAACTAAACAAAATAAATGCAGTAAATAAAAATGCGTTCTTACATGATTTAATAAATACTTGATGTGCACATAAAAACAACTAGATATATGAGTAAACATTCATATTGCAATCGGAAAATGAAGTACTAATCAAGTGAATAAATCATGGATCATTATTCAGAAATAAAACTGATGTATTGCACATAAATTGAGAATGAAAAATATGATTGTGACTATTTTTTTCTTTTATACGAACAAATTAAAAGTACTTAACTAAACATGAGAGACACCAGAGCAAACTAGATGCTTCCAAAAATTAATTCTTTTAAACTATTCACGAATAAACATTATGCGAGCACTAACAAGGTTTTAGCAGCCAAAAATTAATCATGAAATCACTAATCAGATTCGTATGCTAAACAAGAATAGAGAGTTATTGTTTTAATTAATTTAGCTAAAAAACAGGAGATTATATGGAACACATTTACGTGCGTTTGTTTGCCGAATCGAGGGGTGCAGCTCTGAAGAGCCTAGGAAGCCTAGCCAGCTGCTTAGCCTCGGCTGCCGTGCACCGCAACTCGAAGACTGCACCCCGGCCGGCACGCACAGTGCTGCGTGATGACGCTGCTGCCTCTGCTTCGAAGACGAGCGCCAGGCCTAGGCTGCTGATGCCGTGCAGCTGTGTTGATTTTGCACCGCGTGATGATGACAATGCTGCTGCGTGACGATGCCGCTATGTATGCATGCGGATTCAGGCACCGAGCAGTCTGCGCCGCGCTACATTGCTGGCTGCCGTGCGCTCCCTTGGCTTCTGCGCCACGAAGGCAGAAGTCTGGGTGAAGAGAAATCCTGGCAGTGGCACCGAGATGGAAAAACAACAGTAGTGGAAGAAAAATAAGGGGTGACGGTGGAAAACCTGAACTCGAATTTTAATTGATTGAGTCAACCCTAACCCTAGGGGGTTGGGGCCTATTTATAGGCAGCCCACTAAAAAGGGAAAAGATAAATTTACCCTTAGGGTAAATTACATTGACTCTGAAAATAAAATTGAAAATGACCAAAATACCCTTAGAGTTTTTTTACTGACTCAAATAACACAGACTGTGGGCCTTAAGGCTAAATAATAAAATCCTAAATAAAGATAATCATCGGTTGTCAGTTTTGCGCCGAAACTAACAAAGTGTCCACCGTCTTCGCACCAGGTACCTGTATTGGGCCGACCCGATTCCACAGCTCCCTTAGCTCGGCAATCGCTTGCTGCCCGTGTACCTGAGTCAATACTGGTCAACAAACCAGTGGATCCCTTGGCGCTCCTAGCCCATGTACTCAGATTGGGCCAGTCCGACTCCGAGACCCCTCTGCCCGGTAGTCGCTCACTGCCCGAGTACCTGAGTCACACGCGCCCAGACACAGCAGGTCTCGTTTTCTCTTCATGTCTCCTCTCTGACTTTCGTTGACAATCAGTCATCACATCTGGAGCCATAAGGTCCATGCTCTTCAATATGGTTCCTCAATCTCCCCCTTAATGAGTGCATTGTTAACACCCTATTCAGCAATTCTTCAGAACCTGCAAAACATGTGGAAACATGAAAACAAAAACAAAAAAACAGAAAGAAGAAAATAAAATAAAAGTTTAACCCTAATGAGCAAAAACCGAACAGAAGCAAGAAAAAAAAGGTCATTATGGTTAACCAAAAATAAAAACTCAAAACAAGTGCAATCTCAGAATTATCAACCGGGATATCCAAAGAGTAAAGGCAAAAGAAACTAAAACTCCCCCTGAAACAAATCCTAGAGTAACCCAAAATTTCTCCCCCTTGTTTACAATTGGACTCATCAAGTGAGACTAAATACACTCTAAAGAGACACAGACACAAACTCCCCCTAAAATGCAGCTCCCCCTCAAAATATGCAATGAATGCAACTGAGGTGCAGGTGGAGTGTAAAAAGCATGCTTCTCAGATATGATTGACTGCAATTACAACATCTAACAAGTATAGCAAAAGACATACTGTCTAAGATACATGACATGATCAGTACAATAGATGATATCTAAAGAGAGTCATTAGCATGCATTTTTCGATTTTTGCAAACAAAAGCATCACCACATTTCCTAGTTGCTAAGCAAGGTAAAGCATGAGATGCAAAGGCTAGCTGATATCTACCAAGATAAGCATTGTCCATAACAAAGTGCTTCAACAAACATGTTATCTTTTTAATAATCAGGCTTTTTCTTTTCCTTTTTCATTTTTGCTAGGGGTTATTTGCATGTCAACCTTATGCTAACCGACCGAGTCAAGCCTAGGCCAGAACTAGACCATCAGAAGCTTAAGATATTGGTCTTGGCATACATTACACTGTCCTAGTTCATACCAAAGTGCTATGGTAAGTAGTCCAGAACAAAGAATTGCGACAAATCAAACCCACCTGGATCTTTTCAAATAGGCATAAAAAGGCATGAATTTTTCATTTTTCTGAATTTTTATCATTTTTATAGCACATTATTCATGTTTAAAGCATATAGATGTCCAAGTTGCATATCTACATCTAAGTAAGGATCTATCTACCAGGCATGTAAAAGATAGCAAAAGCACTCAGCCTACACATGCTAGTTGCTAGAAGCAATGGTGATCATTTTTTAATTTTAAAGCATAAAAAGCCATGCATATGACAGATATCAGACATATCATGTGAACTAAAGCAAAGCATGATCATCGACAGGTATTCAAAAGCATGTACTAGCTAGAATAAGTAAAGCATATCAATCATATATAACAGAAGCAAGCTCAAAGTGTGATATGTGAATATGCATGATATGAAATCACACGAAACGACTCAAGAAAGGAGTAAAGAAGAAAGAAAAACTAACTCAAAATATATCCTGAAAAGGATACACAACTCCCAAATCCCCTCGTAAACGCTCAAAAGTAGACTGATCTACGGGTTTGGTAAAAATGTTAGCCAACTGATGATGGGTATCAACATGAACAAGGTCAATGACTCCTTTCTCATACTGATCCCTCAAAAAGTGAAAACGAACATCAATATGTTTGGTTTTTGAATGAAGACATGGGTTTTTCCATACACTAATCGCGCTGGTACTATAACAAAACAAAGGAGCTCTGGCAGGGAAGAACAAACCAAAATCTCACAAAGTAGAAATCATCCAAACCAACTGTGAGTAGCAGCTAGCAGCTGCTACATACTCAGCCTCAATAGTAGAAAGCGCAACTCTAGATTGTTTTCGAGAAGACCAAGAAACAAGCGAAGAATCGAGAAACTCGCAAGTACCGAAAGTCGACTTGCGATCCAGCTGGCACCCACTGAAATCAGTATCGGAAAAGCCAGATAAATCAAGAGACGATGATGCAGAATAGTAAAGACCTAGATCAGGAGCATAAGTAAGGTACCTGAAAATACGCTTGACAGCCTGCCGATGAGATGTGCATGGTGAAGACTGAATGCGCGCACCCAGTTCCACGGCGAACTGAATGTCCGGTCTGGTCGCTGTCAAGTACAGCAGTGATCCGATCATCCCTCGATACTCTCTCTTGTTGACCTTGCTCTGGTGGATGAAGATGTCGTCCTTAGTCTACTTGATCTGGAGCCCTAAGAAATACTTGAGTTCACCCATGAGGCTCATCTCAAACTCGCTGTGCATATACTCAGAAAACTTGGACACAAGCTCATTAGTAGAACCACCAAAAATAATATCTTCCACATAAATTTGAGCGATCAATTAGTCTAAGCCAACTCTGAGCAAGAAAAGAGTTTTTTCCATAGAACCCATCACAAAACCGTTCAGCAACAAAAAATACTTTAAACGATCATGCCAAGCCCTGGTGGCTTGCTTCAGACCATATAAAGCTTTCTTAAACTTGAAAACATGTCGAGGAAATTTAGGGTTCTCAAAACCGGGGGGCTGCCTAACATAGACCTCCTCCTTTATATACCCGTTCAGAAACGCACTCTTGAAATCCATTTGAAAAATCTTAAAACCTTTAGAAGTAGCAAAGCCAAAATAATACGAATGGACTCAAGACGGGCAACAGGGGCGAAGGTCTCCTCAAAATCAATACCTTCTTTTTGGCAAAAACCCTGTGCAACTAGTCGAGCTTTATTGCGCACCACAACCATATCTTCACCTTGCTTGTTCTTAAACACCCACTTGGTGCCTATGGGGTTGCACCTAGGAGGCAGCTCAACCAGTGTCCAAACCCGATTGCGAAAAAAGTTTTCAAGCTCTTCTTGCATGGCGTTTATCCAATTTGAATCAGAAAGAGCATGAGAAACATCTCTGGGCTCAAAAGTGGCAACAAACGCACACTCAGAAAACACAGCATGAGAACCAACAGAAGAACGCAAGGATCTCAAAGTGAGATCACGAATGATGAGCTCTGAGGGGTGATCACGCTGAACTGCACGGGATCCTAGGTGATCTGAAGTCACCTCACCGGAGTCAGCAACTGGCACCTCTGGACTGAGCTGAGGGGGCTCGATCGAAGTAGAAGGAGTGATCAGAGGTCCGCCCTCATCCTCAGACGAAGTCTCATAAGGTGTGGGGTCTTCAAGCTGTGCAGAAGGCCCACCCTCATCAACAGCAGGAGCGTCATCATCTTCCTCGAAGATGGACTCTCCAAGCTCATCATCTCCAGAAAGCTCAAAAGAAGGAGTCAGTGATGGCATGGACTCATCAAAAGAAACCTCACAAGTCTCGACGAGCTGCTGAGAGTCGAGGTTCCAAACACGAAAGCCTCGAGAATGCAAAGCATAACCAAGAAAGACTCCATCCCAGCAACGAGACTCAAACTTGTCCAAATGCCCTCCCTTCTTGAGCACAAAGCATTTGCATCCAAACGCTCGCAAGTGACTCACCTTGGGCTATCTGCCAAACCGCAACTCATATGATGTCTTACCTAAGTAAGCTCTAAGAAAAATGTGGTTGGCCAGATAGCAAGCCGTGTTCATGGCTTCAGCCCAAAAGCGCCTAGGAGTCCTATGCTCATCGAGCATCATCCTGTCCATCTATGGGGGAGTGTAAGGGGTAGAAAACTGATGATCAAGACCCTGATCACTACAGAAGCTAACGAATTGAGAGTTCTTGAACTCAGAGAAGTTGTCAGAGCGAATTGCTCGCATCTGACCATTGTTCTCGTTCTTCAGCTTCAAAATTAGACTCTAAAAAGAAAACCCACGAGAATCGAGAAAAATCGTTAACTATCACAAGCGCGTACCACTTCCCACCGACTGAGCATACTCGAGCTGGACCAACAGTATCCATGTGTAATAGCTCTCCTGGGTACGAAGTCATCACCCGAGTCACAGGTGCGTGAGAAGCGGCAACCATTTTCCCATGACGACAGGGATGATAAACTAGATCCTTCTCCATCTTAAGCTTGGGGAATGCTCGGATAAAATCCATAGAGCTCAATCTGACTAGCAGATCAAAGCTTAAATGACCTAACCTCCTATGCCACTTCCAGAGCTCAGAGGAGGATCCAGCAATCAAACAGCAAGAAGGGCCAGAAGAACTAGAGAAATCAATATGAAAAACCGTACCGAAGGGTAAGATCTGGCAAACCAAAGATCCTCTAGAATCAACAACAGAAGACATGCCCTTCTTAAAGCGAACCTCTAAACCATCATCAAGAAGTTGCGAAATAGAAATCAAATTAAAATTCACGTTTCCAACCAAAGCAACATTCTTCAAAGAGAAATGATCAGAGATGTGAATTGACTCAATACCTTGTACCTTCTCTTGACCACTATTCCCGAAAGTGATGTACTCCTTGGAGCTCAGGGGAGTGAGGCTGGAGAACCATCTGCGATGTCCTGTCATGTGGTGAGAACATCCTGAATCCATGATCCACACGTCCTCCAGTCCTCGATCCTACAAGATCAATGGTCATGAGTGGGAGCAAACGGTCTGACACCAGGTTTAGCAAAGGAGCTAAACCAATGTCGAGCCATCTGCTCGTAAGTAGGAAAGCAGAAGGAATCATATGAGTCTGGACCAAAATGCAGCTCAAAGCGCGGTCCTCGGTTCTGCCTAAAGTCTCGGCCACGAGGTCCAAAGTCGTATCCAGAACAACCTGGAGCTCTGTCGGAGCAAAAACCACCCTCCGGAGCACGGTCATGAAAGCCGTATCCACTACCACCACCTACACGATGTGGCCTGGCCTCTAGCCTCTCTCCACGTCAAGGGACTCTCTGTCTACCACCCTACTGGTAGTACTGCTCTTGCCCACCTCGAGCTCTCTCTGCTCTCTCAACCCACTTCCTCCTAAAGCAAAACTCCTCAAGATGCCCGTCTCTCTAACAAAACTCACGGTGATAGCTAGGCTTCTTGGGATGTGGTTGAGGCTTAGGGTTCTTAGGCTTGGTGGTGTTGGGTGTAGACTCTTTGGTGTGAGAGGATTCAGGTAGAGAATCAAGAGAAGTGTGGAGTGGTTTAGGCTTTGGGACCTAGATAGGCTTCTTGGGTGGAGATTTAGGTTGTTCTTGGAACACTCCATTGTTGGGCTGACTAACCTGAAAAGATTCAGTGGAGTGAGTCTTGGGATATCTCTGCTCTGGAGTCATCTTGCTCCACTCCACTGCACGGCTAATGGCACTCTCAAAGTCAGCCTTGGTGTAGGTCTAACCTACCCCAAACCCATCCTACCTCTTGAACTGCTGGATCATCATGCCAAATTGTGGCTCTCTGGCACTAATCCAACTTAGGATCTGACGAAGGTAAAAGTTCTCGTTCTAAGTATCAGCTAGCTCCTCTCTCAAAGAAGCTAGCACCTCCACCTGAGACAAGCAGATCTCACACTCTCTATCAACATCGACAGACTTCTCAGCTTTTATCTTGATCAGTTCCAATCTAAGGGACAAGCAGTTCTCACAAACAGTGGGTGGAACTGACAAGGTCTCAAGCTCTAGCTTAGTCTGCTCTAGTTCAGCTCTCACTCTAGCTAACTCGCCCAACCGCTCATCACTCATGGCTCTTAGCTCAGCTATACTAGTTAAATGAGATGGGCAGTCTACACAGGGCATGACGATAGTGGCATGAGCATCTTTCAGCTCCAGCTGAGCGCTTTCAATCTCACTGGCCAAAGCGTCTCTCTCATCTACCCTCTCTATGTACCTAGACTTCAGAGTCATCAGGTCACATAACAACACCTCACAGTTAGGGTAGGTACTCACTGCAACCACCCAAGCAAGGGGAAGAAGACAGACTCTGAATCTTGCCATTTGCCATGGCAAGCTCATTCTCAAGCTCATCAATCCTCTTTTTAGCCCCTCTAAGCAGTTTCTCCCGATACATCAACTCCTGACGATTCTCTTCTAGCAAATTTATGAATTCTTCTTCATAGGAAGATACCTTTTCATTGTCGTCATCGTCGGAGTTGTCGGAGGAGCCCTTTTCTTCCTTATCCCCAAGAGTCATTGAGTAGAAGCTCTTGTGGGATCTTTAGCTGTGACGTGAGCGACTCTTCGGCTTGTCCCCGAAGGTCATGAAGCAGAGGCCCGCCGGATCATCCATGTCCTTCCCCTTCTTGATCACGATCTCTTCATCACTTGAACTTGAAGATGAGGAGGAAGACGATGACCTCTTGCAGTAGCTTTTCTCCATCTCGGCGAAGAAGGTCTTGTCTCGCTTCTTGTTCTCATGCCTGTAGTCCTTCAGAGCCTTTCAAAAGAATCTCGTCTTGGGCTTTCCCTTTGTGAAGGTGGAGTTGTCGTGCTTGCCGGAGTCCTAGGAGCTACCGCCGGTTCCCTTCTTGTAACTCTTCCGCTTGGGGCAGTCGGTGATGAAATGACCTGGATCACCACACTCAAAGCATC
This sequence comes from Zizania palustris, assembly GCA_019279435.1. Lineage (NCBI taxonomy): Eukaryota > Viridiplantae > Streptophyta > Magnoliopsida > Poales > Poaceae > Zizania > Zizania palustris. Next base: position 108,981,755 of record JAAALK010000283.1, on the reverse strand, counting down.
CAGATTTTGTGTCGTGTCTATTAAGCATTTGTTTATCATAGACACGACACACTCGGTTGTTAAACAAACACAGATCATCATCTCCTAGCAAATCAAGCTGATCCTCGGAGATAGACATCAAAGAAAACGCAGCACAACTCAAAGCAGTAGGATCAACAGAAGGTGTCGCAAGGGCCAGGGTTTTTGAGCCAGAACTAGTGAGATTTGATCTCAACTGGATATCAACCTCTGAGGCCTTGAGCTTACTAAAAAGCTCTGCGACAGTCAAGGTATCATAGGAAGCGCTCTCAACAATAGAAGAAACCTTGATCTACCAGATCTTAGGGTCCAAGGTATGAAGAACCTTGAGCGCCTGTTCATGATCTGAGACCAGCTGATCACTATCGGCCTTGTTGGCCCGAAGCTTGTTAATGATCGATTGAAAGCGACCAAACAAAGCCTCAACAGTCTCACCCGGCTTCTATGAGAAATTTTCGTACTCACGCCGATAGGTCTGATAGAGCCTAGCCTTGACCTGAGTTGTCCCCTCATGGTGTGCCTGGAGGGTAGCCTAGATCTCTCGAGCAGTGTCGAGATGGCTAATGCGCTCAAACTCACTAGGACCTAAACTAGAAATAAAATGTTCACCGCTTTGCTATTGTTCTGATACTAGGCGATTATATCAGGAGAAGTGCGCTCAGCAACAGGAAGTATAGAAAAAGTAGCGTGAACACAAATATCACAAATGTCCGAGCTTTGGATCATGAGATAGGCTCGCATGCGAGTCTTCCAATAAGTATAGCCAAAAGCTTCAAGGGACGAGACCTTACCAAAGGAAGTCATGATCACTACCTAGGGTTAGAACCGGTTAAGGTATGGAAAAACCCTAACCAGGCTCTGATACAACTTGTAGGACCGAAAGTAGCGACCAGAGGGGGGGTGAATGGGCGCCAAAAAAATATTCTTTTGAATCAATGGCCTATTCCCAACACCCAACGCACCTCGACAAACAAACAACAGAAGCAAAACAGATCACAGGTACTAAAGTTGTCTAGCCTAAAAATGATCGGTGTCCTAATTCAAAAAGACATCAACAACGATATTAAAAGCAGATTTAAACTAAACAAAATAAATGCAGTAAATAAAAATATGTCCTTAGATGATTCAATAAATACTTGATGTGCACAGAAAAACACCTAGATATATTAGTAAACATTCATATTGCAATCCGAAAATAAAGTACTAATCAAGTGAATAAATCATGGATCATTCAGAAAGAAATTCAGAAATAAAACTGATGTATTGCACGTAAATCGAGAATGAAAAATATTACCGTGACTAATTTTTTTTCTTTTATATGAACAATATTAAAGTACTTAATTAAACATGAGAGACACTAGAGAAACTAGATGCTTCCAAAAATTAATTATTTTAAACTATCCATGAATAAACATTATGTGAGCACTAACAAGGTTTTAGCAGCCAAAAATTAATCATGAAATCACTAATCAGGTTCGCATGCTAAACAAGAATAAAGAGTTATTGTTTTAATTAATTTAGTTGAAAAATAGGAGATTAGATGGGAAACGTTTACGTGCGTTTGTTCGCCGAATCCAGGGGTGCGGCTCCGAAGAGCCTAGGCAGCCTAGCCGGCTGCTTAGCCTCGGCTACCGCGCGCAGCAACTCGAAGACTGCCCCTTGACCAGCGCGCACAGTGCTACGTGATGATGCTGCTGCCTCTGCTTCAAAGCCGAGCACCAGGCCTAGGCTGCTGATGCCGTGCTACTATGTTGATTTTGCACCGCGTGATGATGACAATGCTGCCGCGTGACGATGCCGCTACGTATGCATGCGGATTCAGGCGTTGAGCAGTCTACGCTACGCTGTGTTGCTGGCTGCCATTCGCTCCCTCGGTTGCCACGCCACAAAGGCAGAAGTTTGGGCGAAGAGAAATCCTGTCCGTGGCACCGAGATGGAAAAACAACAGCGGTGGAAGAAAAATAAGCGGCGACGGTAGAAAACCAGAACTCGAATTTTAATTGATTGAGTCAACCCTAACCTAGGGGGTTGGGGCCTATTTATAGGCAGCCTACTAAAAAGGAAAAAGACAAATTTACCCCTTGGGTAAATTACACTGACTCTAAAAATAAAATTTGAAATGACCAAAATACCCTTAGAGTTTTTTTACTGACTTGAATAACACAGACTATGGGCCTAAAGGCTAAATAATAAAATCCTAAATAAAGATAATGATCGGTTGTAAGTTTTGCGACGAAACTGACAAAGCGTCCACCGTCTTCGCACCGGGTACCCGGATTGGGCCGACCCAATTCCGCAGCTCCCTCAGCCCGGCAATCGCTCACCACCCATGTACCTGAGTCAATCCCGGTAAACAGACTAGTGGATCCTCTGCCGCTCCTAGCCCATGTACTCGGATTGGGCCAGCCCGACTCCGGGACCCCTCTGCCCGGCAGTCGCTCTCTGCCCGTGTACCTGAGTCACACGCGCCCAGACATGGCAGGTCTCATCTTCTCTTCACGTCTCCTCTTTGACTTTCATTGACAATCACTCATCACATCTAGAGCCATAAGACCCATGCTCTTCAACATGGTTCCTCATCGAGACTATGCCTATTGGAAGGTGCGCATGGAGGCTTACTTGCTTAGCCAAGGAAGTACGATATGGGACATTGTTGCATCCCAGTACACGATCCCTGAAACTCGTACCTGAGAGAATGAGAAGGCCCAATATGAATATAATAGCAAGGCTAGAAACATTCTTTTTATCAGGCTGAGTTAGAACGAGTTCGACAGGGTTCAGCACCTTCGTCACAGATTAAGGCTAGGAGGCAGAGCACGTATAATCAAGAATACCAAATGTTCGTGCAGGGCCCTGGCGAATCTGTTGATGCTTTGTTTGTTCGCTTTGATGGCATTGTTAGTAACTTGCGATCAACTAGGACGCTAGCTTACTCAGATCATGACCGTGCGATCAAACTTCTCTATGCTCTGGATCGTAGCATATGGGAAGTTAAGATCTCAAGCATTGAAGAATCTGTGAGATTTAATACTTTGACATGCGATGAACTTTTTAGTAAGCTTAAGTCCACCGAGATCGCCAAGGCATCTCGTTCTGGGATTGGGAGCTCTTTGCCACAATCCATGGCACTAGTTTCTGATTCCGGCAGTTGCACCTCATCTAGAGGTAGCATGTCTGGTGTGTGTGCTTTTTCTGGGGGATTTGCCTTGTCTTCTTTGGTCTCTATCACAAAGGAGCAAGTGGACACATTAGACGATGAAGAGCCTGCTCTCATAGTCAAAAAGTTCACTCGATACTATAATGATAGAAGAGACTAGAGGAGAGGAGGCTCTCGAGGGTGTTTCGAGTGTGGAGATCTAAATCACATTAAAGCCAACTGCCCCAAACTAAAAGCCACAAATGAACATGAACAAAAGTATCAAAAAAAGATAAAATCCGTTCTACAAAAGCAAAAGAGGAAAGGTGGCAAAAGAATGGCTCGGGCTTTCGTGGCAGCACTTAGCGACATCGACAACACCTCGAGCGAAGATCCTAGTTCTGATGAAGATGAACCAGACAAGAATGACAAGAAGATGAATGACTTCAACAGCCTCTGCTTCAAGGCCAACGGCAAGCAAAGCAGCGATGAACCCGACATATCTGAGGTTAGTCTATCTCTTGATGAATTACTTGTGCAAAACGATGAATTACATGATGCTATGATTTCACAAGATAGACTGCTCAAACTTGCTGCTAAAGAAAGAAAAGAACAAAAGCTTAAAATTGAATCGATGTCTATTGAACTGGCTTTATTGAAATCTAAATCTGAAACTGTTGATTGTGAGTCATGTCTTATTTTGATGGATGAACTTGCTCAGTTGCATCTGATTCATGCTAAAAACATTAAAAAGCTTGAAAATGTTCAGAAGCAACAAATGGTGCTGGAGTCTATACCTGATGCCATCGATGAATGCTTAAACTGCACCGTTTTGATTGAGAGTGTTAGTGTGAGAGACAAACATATCGATGAGCTTAAGGCTAGATTGGAGAGTGCTGAGTGTTCTAAGGATGTGCAGCCGGCTTGTCCCACCTGCATCACCCTGAAGGACCAACTCAGCTTTGCTAGAGAGCAAAGAGAGAAATTGAAATGTGAGAATGACTATCCGTTATCCGTAGTGGAAAAATGCACGGAAGGAAAGGGTAGGATGGACCTACTTTTGGCTAAAACGAAAATATGTGCTGACAGGGCAGGGTTAGCTCTCGGGTTGGGTTTTGAGAGAACCACTCCAAACACTTTGAGCGAAACTGTGTTCACTCCTCCCACTACCCTTGAGAAAGAGAGAGCCCAGTTATACACCGATCAAAAAGCCAAGAATCCTACCCAACCAATAAAGAAAGCTCTTTGTGCTTCAGATAAACCTCCTAAGCCAAAACCCAAGAAAACTATGAGATTTGCGCCTAAGACCCATATCCACACACCCAAGAAAGTGTATCACTGTTCTTATTGTCAACGGGTGGGTCATTTGGTTGGGTTTTGATTTCGTCGTATCAGGGATGAGCGACGGTCTTTTGCTATGAGCTTTCATGACATGCATTAGCCATCTTTAGGTATGCATGAGTCTGTTTTTTGCTCTCATCCTGATTTTGAGGCTCCTTATAGTTATATGAGTGGCTATGCTCATCGTGGTGTATATCGTACCTCATATGATGATAGACCACGTAGGCATTTTGGTTCTAATTATTTTAGGAGACCTCAGCGAGTTGCTAGGAGACCACATGTGCAGTATGATTCTCATCACACACAGTCTCCTGCTTTATCTAATTCTCGGGTTGTTCAGCACTAGATACCTAAGCATCTTATCTCTAAACCCAACGCTGAGTACTCGAGATTTTACTTCTCTACTTAGGGGAGTCATGAGAGTGATTTTGCCCCTCGTGGTGTACACCATGCATCATATGGTGATAGATCACATGTAAGAGGCTTTGATGCTCGACAGGTTCGGAGACCTAGTCGATTTCTAGGTTCACGCTTTATTGCTAGACCATGCACTTTTTATCATGGTTTATCTCCTGTGCATGGTCATTCTTCTACTTTGCCTGGATCTCATGTTTTGCACTATTGGATTCCAAAGCAATTTTTATCTCACCCTCTCACCGAGCATCTAAGAGATACGGGCATGTTTTGAGGGGGAGTTGTGTAGCATTGCATGAGCATTTGTCATATGATTAATTGCTTTTACAACTTCATGCTTTGTTATACCTTTGAACTATTATCTTTAATAATGTTGACTACTTGGCATGTATTCATCTGAGAATTGACATGAGCATGGCTTTTATTTGTGAAAATTTGAAAATTGTGACGCCCCGATTTATCAAATCGGAACATTATTGAATTTCCAAAGAAAAACAATAATACAAGAGGTTCATCATGCGACACGTACATACGAGCAATCATCCGTGGTACGCAGACCATATTATTACATAAGAGTAAAATTAAAATAAACAATAAAAATAAACTGCATGATGAACACCCTCTTTAGGATCTTTCTTCTTGACTAGGTCGCTACTCCAGACCATCTTCCTCGTAGTAAGCATCCTCTGAATTGTGTGTCCAACGGGTATGAGTACAAAAAGTACTCAACAAGCCACCGCAAATGCAAATAGTAATGCAAGGTAATAACAAAGGAAGGACAATGGCTAATAGTGCGGAAAAGTACATTTTTCAGTTATTGCATTTAGTGTAGTAAAATTTAATCATGTGGAATAATAAACATGAACATCATAACACCGTATAACTCGAGGAGTACGTTTTCCCTCCTCGCACAACATTCCTTACATGTCAAATCATTATGCACATTCATTATAAGTAAACTAACTATCGGATGTCACGCAACTCGCCCTTGACCGTGGGCTCGTCTTTTCGAAAATATTTATGACTCTGATCAGAGGTGTACTACTATACCCACAAGGCACGCGCTCATCTCATACACCAAAGTGTAACGAGATGACCCATACCATGGGAACTCGTGCCAAAACCTCAGCATGAAATGCTCCAAGCGATAACCACCCGCTCTAGGTTTCGCCGGCGCACCGGGCCGCATCCCGACTAACGTCGCACCCCCTTTTGCGCCACGTCGGTACAAGCCACCCGCAGGTGCTACTTGACCCATCTCCAAGTGGTGGCCTCGGTTTGAAACACTCCATACCTTAGTTAGGACTTACCCACTAGACTTGTGGTTAGTACGGAAGTGTATTGCAATGGATCCAGTAGACCGGTCCTTATAGTGCCCCGGGTGCTACCGACCAATGCCCTAGCTTGCACCTGGAACCCACCATGAATACGCTCTCAACCATAACTCTATCACCAACAGCATTCCAGAGATAAGAATAATGGGGATCATATAGTAGAACCAAGTTGCTATGACTCATCTTTAACCTATAGCAATTTGTGCCAATACATTGGACACTAGCTAATAGTTCTAATAATATGGTGACAAGGAGTTTAGGCTAGTGTTGGGGGAAAATATCTCATCTTCGGGGTTATCGCCGCAACAGCATGAAAGCAGATAGTGGATTCGAAGGTTTCCAGACGTCCATCTTCGAAGATACCCTGAGTCAAGCTCGAAGTACGAAGATAGGCATTGGTTCGGAGTACATCTTCGGACTAAGGCTCTTCAAGATCATTATTGCCAGCTAAGATGGAAGATTTATCTTTTATATTATTAGATTAGTATTTTACCATTTTAGCCCTATTAAGGGTACCGAATAGTTTCCACTATGTCGGTTGTAATAGAGGGGTAAATAGGTCTTTTCCTTAATATTTGGACATATAAATACCCCCCATTTCACCCTGTAATAGGGACCGAATACAAGTTATTCAATACACACATTCGAACTATTCTAAGTTGTTATCCTTTCGGAGGCTTAGAACAGTTCTCTTCGCAAACACTTCGTTTGTTAGTTTCTATTCTACAGAAACCTGTTAGCGTAATCTTTTACGCCAACAGTTGGCGCCGTCCGTGGGGAACCTAGTCCAAAAAACTTCGTTCTCTACCAACTTCTTACATCATGCCTCCAAAGCGGAGCGCACCTCGTAACCCTGTTCGGAGGTCCTCTCGGATCTCCGGAGAGACCCCGTCCGACACGGTCGAAGTCGGAGGGCCTTCGACATTCCCTCCACCTCAAACTCCGGAAGGAGTTTCCATCCCTCGAACATACGAAGCTTCTCCGCCAACCCCTTCCATACTTCGACCACCCGGAGTCCCTCCTCCACCTTCCATCCCAATCCAAACTGATCCTACTAGCTCTCAAGACCCGGAAGATCCTATCGGAGGAGATGAAGCCAATCTTGGAGATATGGCCACTCAAATGGCCAACCTTCAAGCTGAAGTAGCAAGGTGGTGACAAGAAGCTGCGAACAGGCTTCGCTCTCAAGCCATCCCAACTATCCCAGAAGTGCCCGAAGACGATGAACCCGATTATCCCGAAGCCCTGGAGAACGCCTCCTTCGACAATGAATCTCCGCTGCATCCTGAGCTGCAGAAAGTTCGCTTTGATCCGAAGTTTAAGACTTCGAAGCTCTGTAAGTATGCTGGAGATGAAGATCCCGGAGAGTTTGTTCGTTCTTATGCCCTAGCGATTGAAGCTAGCGGAGGAGTTCGAGACACCATGGCGAAGTGCTTCCCCTTAGCTCTTCAAGGAGTGGCATTAAGGTGGTTCTGGTTTTTGAAGCCAGGATCAATTAATTCATGGGGGCAGCTGAAGAAGAAGTTTATAAGCAATTTTCAATGCATCTCCGTGCCTCCGATGTCATCGGGAAGCCTTTTCCAGGTGAAACAGCTCCCCGGAGAGACATTGAGGCAATATTTCAAGCGCTTCACTCATACAAAGTCGCAGATCCGCGGGTTGTCTGCATCTTCGGTAGTTGATGCAGCCCGGGAAGGCGTCACTCATCAAGACCTCCTAGACAAGCTTCATCGGAAAAGCATCTCCTCGGTCTCTCAGTTGATGTCATACTTCGAGGAGTATGCGAGGTCGGAAGAGGGTTGGCTCTGAAGAACTGCCGCTACTTCATCCATATTGCAAGAAGTTAAAGTAGAAGTGAAAACTTCGGCACAGCCGCAAGAACCAGTCTTCGAAGTTCAACATGATCGGAGAAGAGGGCAAAAGCACCCTCGTTCTGAAGTCATGAATATTGCACCCCCACAGAAGTTTACACAGAGAGCTCCCCAGTCTTCGGGGAACAAGGCCAGCGGCTGGAGGCCGCCAGGGAAAACGGCTGGCAATGGCCAGACCCTTTTCTGCTGCATCCATGGAGAAAATCGAAGCCATGCAACTGATACTTGCAAGGCTATACTTACTCTAAGAGGAGAGTATCTAGAAAGAACTTCGGGTCGAGGTACTACCGACCGAGTTCCAGTTGCAATGCGCCCAGAGCAGGTCCAGGCTGTGGCGCGGATAGAAAACTTTGATGCTGCAAGACACCCTCCAGTGGCCAATGTTATGCCACCTCCGAAGCAAGAGGAAGGGCAAGATAGAGGAAAAAGAGTAGTTCTCCCTATCTCCGGAGGAGGTACCCTCGGAAGCATGTCCAAGAGACAGCGAAGAGAGTACGTTCGGGAAGTAGGTCATATTGGGACTTCGTCATCTGCAGCTGCAATGCCGGAGTGGTCTCACGTTCCGATATCTTTTTCTGCGGAGGATGCAGCTGGTATTAATTTCCCGCACGCAGATCCACTGGTTATCACTGCTGATATTGCGGGTACTGAAGTTCGAAGGGTGTTGATTGACGGAGGTAGTTCGGCAGATATCATTTTTGTTCAAGCCTTCGATCAATTGTGCATCTCGAGAAAGCATATCCTTCCAGCGGCTCGTCCTTTGCAAGGCTTCGCAGGACCTCCGCTTGATGCACTTGGCCAAATAGGCCTGGAAGTTACCTTCGGAGAAGGTTTATTGGCCCAAACTGAGGAAGTAATCTTTGATGTTGTAGATGCCCCGTATGCTTACAACGTCATCTTCGGAAGAGGCATGCTAAACCAGTTTGGAGCTGTGGCGCATCACAATTATTTGTGCATGAAGATGCCCACACAAGCAGGAGTCCTTACTGTCTTCGGAGATCAAGCTATCGCTCGGAGAGCGGAATATGGTCATGGTCCCCCTCTTGATCCAAGACAAGTAAACAATGTACAAGATAATGAAGAAATTTTTTCAGCCTCCTCCGAAGCTTCGAAGAAGTCCTTTCCGAGACCAAGTCCTGAAGGAGAGATTGCAGCGAAGGTCATTGTTAAAGATGGTAAAGAGTATACATTTCAATTTGGTAAAGATTTACCTCCAAAAGTTGCAACCTCCTTGGAAAAAGTGGTGGAAGAGAATTTGGATGTCTTCGCTTGGTCTGACGAAGATATCACCGGAGTCGATCGGAATATCATTGAACATAGTTTACTTGTAAACCCGAAGGCTCGGCCTATTCGGCAAGGACTCCGGAAAATGTCTGCAGAAAGAGCTGCTCTAGCGAAGGACGAAGTTGAAAAATTGTTGAAGGCTGGGATTATCAGAGAAGTGGCTCACACAGAATGGTTAGCCAACCCAGTCTTCGTCAGAAAGAAGTCTTCCAGGAAGTGGCGCATGTGCATTGATTTCACATCCTTGAATAAAGCATGCCCTCGTGACCCCTACCCCATGCCCCGAATTGATCAATTGGTTGACTCCACCGCAGGTTCGGAGTTATTAAGCTTCCTTGACGCGTATTCTGGTTATCATCAAATATGGTTGAAGCGCGAAGATGAGATCAAGACAAGCTTTGTAACTCCTTCGAGAGTCTTTTGTTATGTAAGAATGCCCTTCGGCTTAAGAAATGCCGGGGCTACTTTTTCGAGGTTAGTTGCTAAGGCTCTAGGTCATCAATTAGGTCGCAATGTGGAGGCCTATATGGATGATATTGTAATAAAGAGTGCTTTAAAGCACCAACATAGCCTAGACTTAGCAGAAACATTCAATAGCCTTCGGGCATGTGGGATCCGTCTTAACCCCGAAAAATGTATCTTCGGAGCTAAGGCTGGAAAATTGTTAGGGTATTTAGTTTCAAGCAGGGGGATTGAAGCTAGCCCTACTTAAATAACTGCGCTACAGAATATGGCTCCTCCGGAAAATTTGAAGCAAGTGCAAAAGCTGACTGGGCGTCTGGCAGCACTTAGCAGGTTTTTATCAAGGTTTGCGGAGAGAAGCTTGCCTATATTTAAAGCATTAAAGGGGTCCGAAGATTTTGCATGGACACCAGAGTGTCAGAAAAGCTTTGAAGATATTAAAGAGTATCTCAGTAATCTTGCTACACTCACGGTGCCTACTGCGGACGAAACCCTACTCCTTTACCTTGCAGCTACAGGTTCTGCTGTCAGTGCAGTCCTTGTTAGAGAAGTGGATTTCAATGGGAAGTTGGTCCAAAATCCTGTTTATTTTGTATCCGAAGCATTATCAGGAGCGAAGACAAGATACTCCGAACTTGAGAAGTTCATTTATGCTCTGATAATGGCTTCGAGGAAATTAAGACATTATTTTTTGGCACACAATGTAATTGTACCAACTTCGTATCCTTTAGGAGATATGCTTCGAAGTAAGGATTCCACTGGAAGGATTGGGAAGTGGGCAGTTGAGCTAGCACCCTTCGGCATATCTTTCCTGGCAAGGACAGCAATCAAATCGCAAGTCTTAGCAGATTTTGTAGCAGAATGGACTCCACCTGCAAATTTGGTTCCGGAGAAGTCAAGTGACGGAGTTTGGACTGTTTACTCCGATGGGGCTTTCCAAGCATCCGGAGCAGGCATCGGAGCAGTATTAATTTCGCCTTCAGGGCAAAGAGCAATGTACTCCGCAAGACTCAACTTTAAGTCTACCAATAATATAGCGGAGTATGAAGGGATTTTATTGGGACTCCGAAAAGCACGTGCTCTAGGGGATACAAGAATTATTATAAAGACAGATTCTCAGATAGTAGCCGGGCACGTAGATAAATGTGCAAGCGGACATCTTAGCAAAAGCTGCAGCCGGAGCTGTGGATGTGCCAGAAGAAGCTTTCTATGTGGAGCTCAGTATACCTTCGGTGCCACAAATTCCCTCTAGAGAGATTCTTTGCATTCCTAGTGCAGATTGGAAAAATTCAATCATGGAACTTTTACAGGGAGGAACAAATTTGCCCGAAGAGCCACAGCTGTCAAGATTAAAGCTTAGAGCTAGAAATTATCAAATAATCAACGGTATTTTATACAAGGCCGGAGTATGTTCCCCTCTACTCCGATGTATATCTCAAGCCGAAGGTCAAGAAATTCTTCGAGAAATTCATGAAGGCCTTTGTGGTAGCCATTTAGCCCCGCGAGCTTTGGCAGGAAAAACACTTCGCCAGGGGCTTTACTGGCCTACAATAACAGCTGATGCGGAGAGCTTAGTCCACACTTGTCAAGGATGCCAGTGGATGGGTCGATGAAGTCATCGCCCACCAACAGCTCTTCAAGTCATTGCCCCGGTATGGCCTATGGCCAGATGGGGTATGGATTTAATTGGACCCTTTCCAGTAGCCAAGGGAAATCTGAAGTTCGCAGTGGTAGCTATTGAATATTTTTCTAAGTGGGTGGAAGCAGAGCCCTTGACAGCTATCACTTCGAACAATGTACATAAATTCTTTTGGAAGAACATCATTTGCCGGTTCGAAGTGCCTAGACAACTCACAGTTGATAATGGAACACAGTTCGATGCAGAACCCTTCAGGAAGTTTTGCGAAGATCTAGGCATTCAGTTATGTTTTGCTGCAGTGAGGCATCCTCAGTCTAATGGAGCCGTAGAACGAGCCAATGGAAATATTTTGTCAGGGCTAAATCGAAGGATAGTAGGATTAGCCAAGGGACTGTGGACCAAAGAGCTTCCGAAGATTTTGTGGTCCATTCGGACTACGCAAACAAGGTCCACAGGTTTTACTCCATTCAGACTACTATTCAGAGATGAAGCTATGACTCCAACGGAGCTCAAAGGAGGATCGTTTCGCAGCACCGAACCGGAAATTGAAGAAGAAAGACAAGCTTCGTTACATTTATCAGAAGAAACAAGACTTCGAGCTGTGGCAAATTTATCAAAGTATCATCAGCAAACGAAGGCTTGGTTTGACCCGAAGGTTAAGCTCAATGAACTAAGACCGGGTCATCTTGTTCTACGAAGCATTATAGCGCCAGGGAAGTTAGGAAATAATTGGGAAGGTCCATACCTAATTGTTCGTTCAGGACGCCCTGGCTCTTTCAAATTAGCTAATTTAGAAGGTGAAGAGTTAGCACATACTTGGCATGCAGAGCACCTAAAGCGATACTTCGCATAAGGGCTCCTTGTAACTCACTTGTAATCATCTTCCAAATTAATAAAGCATATGATCCTGATAATGCCTTCCCATCATAGACTTCCAGCTTCCGAGTGGACGCACTGGAACCGTGGGGTCGACCGAGAGGGAAGTGTCATGAAGCTGGATTGTATTTTCGGACTTCGAACCATTGGTTCGAAGCTTTTGACGTGGGGGCTGACATAATCCGGAGTCCAAGCCACCAGCTTGTAGGCATCCGTAAAAGAGCCCAAAACCACATCATACGGAGTCCAAGCCATTGGCTGGTAGACTTCCGTAAAAAGAGCCGAAGGTGGCCAAAACATGCGGAGTCCAAGCCATTGGCTGGTAGACTTCCGTAAAAAGAGCCGAAGGTGGCCAAAACCTGCGAAGTCCAAGCCATTGGCTGGTAGACTTCCGCAAAAAGAGCTGAAGGTGGCCAAAATATACGGAGTCCAAGCCATTGGCTGGTAGACATCCGTAAAAAGAGTCCAAAGAGACCATTGCAAACTCCGAACCATTGGTTCGACAGAGATCGCAAAAAAGAGCCGAAGGTGGCTAAAGAAAAACAGAGTTTGAGCCATGAGCTTCGAATGTCTGTTAGCATAGTCCCAAGTGACAAATTATCTAAGATACTAAGGTATCTTGAAAGTTATCTCAAATGATTTCTTTCAAAAAACAAAGGTACTAAGTTGCCATTCTTCCGACTACAAATAGTCGAAGACATTTTATAAGATTTTAAAAGATCTTTAAATTGCAGAGGGGATCCGAACCCCCAAAAAATTGTACTCCGAAGTTTTTTCTTTGCGCATAACCATCTTTGAATACACTTCGAAGTTGCTTATACCCAAAGAGGGGCTAGTAAATATGGAGACAATTTTAAATCGATATTCATTATTCAAACAAATGTGTTTACAGATTACAATATGAAAAATTGGTATCTATACCAAGAAGGAATCGAAGACCTCTTCGGTCTCTAGAGCTAGAGTTGGAACGACTAGTTCCAGCGCCGGGAGTTCTAATAACTTTGCATTTAACTCTCTTTCCCCCCTTCGAAGCTCTAAAATCCTTCTGTTCTTGTTGAAGTTCGGCCCAAGTTCGAAGTCGTTTGGGGCTCCTTTCCCAGCTTCCAAGTTCTTCAGGCTTTTTATTTTTAGCTTCATCTTCGTCTTCAGACCATATAATGTCATCAGAAGACGAAGTGTTTAAGTTAACCTCTTTTTCTTCCTCTTTAATATAAGACAATATATCTTTGATTACTTCAGGTGCAATTACACCGGAGTCATCTCGAGGAATTAGAAATCGAGGACGTTTATAAGCTTTTAGAAGATCGAAGGTGGTCCATAATGAGCGAACTTCGTCATTAAGGTCTAACACTTCGATATCTTCCGTAAGAGGCAAAGCCTAAAAATATGATAAACAAATTTTCATTGATAAATGTTTATAAGCATAAAGCTTTACATGGCCAAAAATCCTAAGATATTTCTAAACCTGCGGGTTCGGAGGAGGCTGACTGCTTGAAGCTTGGGTCCGAACTTGCTTCTGGCGTTGGCCTTCGTCGATCCAAGCCTTGATCGCGGAACGACCTTCGGCTCTCCATGAAGTTTGGAAGGCTCGCCAGGCAGCAGCCACACCTTCGGAAGGTGTCAGAAGTCGCTCGTCGTCGAAGGTGATTGGGCCCCCTCCTGCGTCCGGAGTTATCGATCGGCCCAGATCTTCATAGTAGCGAAGTAGGCCGATAGCAGCCACTTGTCCGGAGAGTTCTCCGTATCTAATGCCCGCTGTCTTCATCTGCTTCGCCACTCCTTGGATCCTTTTCAACCGGCGTAGAAGAGTGATGTTATCGTCAGAAGGAAGTATCCCAGTAGTATCGAAGTACTCCAGGACACCTAACAACTGATTCATAACTTCCACAGCCACCTTCTCAGTCTTCAGCTTGTCTTCGTTCAACGCGTCCTTCGTCGAAGTGACTTCGCCCAGAACCCCAGAAAGTCTAGCATTTTCAGTGGTCAAAATATTCTTTTGGTTTAACAGCTGGCTAGCTTCCTCTTGGAGTCTGACAAGCTCGGACCCCGCAGTAGCGTGCTCCGCTCGCAACTTTTCAACTTTCGCTCGAAGCACAATTCTTTCTGCTTCGAGCTCTTTATTCGCAGCCTCCAAACCTTGTCTGGCCCTTCGCTCTATTGACACTATATTGTCCATTTGAGCCACTCGACTTTCGGAGATGTTAAGATTCCTTTGAAGGACGTTATTTTCCTCCCGAAGACGAGCGATCTCTTCGTCATTGCATATATTCGCAGCTCGGGCCAAGACAGTTTGCTGCAAAAATAAAAACTAAGGTAAATGTTTATTCGTAGATGAATTCTATGTTATTTCACAGTTGCTTCGTACCTAGTAGGCTGCACGTTCTATAGCGGCATTAAGCTCCATCCTATCCGCCTTGCTCAGAATGGCCACTAAATTGGTCTCCCCTATGTCACGGCTAGCTCGATCCAATGGTTCGAGCAAAGTCCGAAGACCAGTTGTTTGCCCTAAGAAAGGAGCCAGCAAGGGGAGCATACTTATTGCCTCTTGGTCATCTTCGTCCAGCGAAGGACCGGAGCGTTGGCTTGTGGTCTTCGGAGCCACTGGAGACTGGCCCTCCCCGGAAGATTGGCTCTCGTCTGTTGAATCAGACGGAGTTGATCCGGAACTCACAGCAGGGAGGGGCTCTATATGTCTTTTGCCTCTTCCAGGTCCCATTTGAGTAACTCTCTGGGCTGGCTCCGAAGTCGTCGAAGGTCCAGGAATTATTTCTTCTTGGCGGACCTCTTCCATAGGAGTGGACTCTGTAAAAAAAAGAGTATTATACATTGTATAAATATACAAAATAAACACAAAAGAGTTATTCGAAGTCTACCTTCGACATTTTGCAGAGGAGTCATCATCAGACTGTTCGGCGGATCGAAGGCTAGATCTTCATCCGAATCAGCCGTTAAGTCTTGGACTGCAGGAGCATCGTCTTGAGCAGTCCTCGTTGCCTCTTCGGGAATTGAAGCCATAGTGACTTCGACCCCACTTTCATTCACAGGAACTTCGTCCTGAGAAATATCTTCTTGAACTGCCGAAGTCCTTGGTTGCTCAGGATTATCTTGGGACTCTGGCACGTTTGCAGGTACTTCAGCTTGTGCAGTCCTTTGAATTTCGTCTTCTTCTATTAGACTCACAAGTAATCTCCCTTCATCCTCTTGGGAGTCAGAGACTGAAGCCCTTGAGCTCGAAGGTGCAGGATTCGAAGGTGCAAGATTTTTTGGCTTTCGAGCCACCTTTTTCACCGGAGTCTTCGCAGAGCTCGAAGTCCCAGCTTCGGCTTTCCTCTTCTTGGGTCCTTTCTCCAAAGGCACCCAATCCATCAAAGGGGGCGGAGTGATTTCCAGCATTCCCCATACTCTGTTAAATCTCTCCCAACTCCCGACCAACTTGATTCTCCATTCTTTTTCAGTCAGAGTTGGAGCGCCCAAAATCTTCTCCGAAGCCCTTACGATTTGTTCTGAAGTAACAGGGGCTGAAGAAGCTAAAAAATAAATCAAGTTAGTTTTTCTTCGAATGAATATGCATAATACATGTTGTCTTCGAAGTTACCTGCAGGGCTCGAAGTCAAGGTGATCTTTCGGAGACCGCCTTCCGAATCCTCTTCGAAGATGATAGGCCAGTTGGCCATCAGTGGAGAGATTTGTAACCCGAGGAATTCTTCGGCTAAGTCTCGCATGCTCAACCTTCGGCTGATCCTCTGAAGTAGGTTGAGGCGAGCTTCGAGCTGACCTTGGCCTGGATGCACTAAGGCTTCCTTTCGGAATTGGATTTCTTTAAGAGGTCTGGTTAGAGGATTGCTCGCCCCAACTTAGGCATAGAACCATATCATGACCCAGTCTGTGTACCATCTTGCATTGATGGCCTTAGCAGGGAATTGAAAGGCATATTCGTCCCGAAGCCTAAAATTGATGCTTCCGAAGGCTATTACTACTTTTTCACCTCCAGAGCCTACAACGGTTTTCGGCTGACATGAAGCTCTATGTAGCGCAGCGAAGATTTCTGCCCTCCCCTCACAGCCTTCGGCTCTCAGTGCCCATTCGAAGATAGCCAGTCGAGCTACTGCGTTCGGAGATAATTGAGGGAGGGTGACATGAAATAAATCGAGTACCTCCGCCAGGAAGTCAACTGCTGGGAGGCCCAAACCGGCTTCGAAGAAGGCTTCGAAGACAACCACTTCTCCGGGCCTTGGCGACGGGATGAGTTCTTTTTCGGGCTTACGAATCATAACTCCGGTGCTAATCTTTCCTTCTACTGCGATAGCCAGTGATTCCCTCTTGCAGGTAGAAGATCCCAGTTGGAAAGACTGGTCCAGGTACTTCGTTGATGGCGGGCAGAGACTTTGATCATCGACATTTTGGGGATTTCTCCCTCCTGCCACCATGGATGTCATTGTCGATGCCGGAGGCACCGTCGCCAATGTCGCAGCCGCTGCTGCTGCAGCCGCCTGCTGCCGAGCCAAGGTCGACGGAGCTCCAGAACCTTTGGTCTTCACCATTGCAGTCACTGAGCTACTTTGGGGAAAATGGAGGCTAGGGCTCAAAGAACTCAAAGGGCTCAGAAGGTGTTTGATTGCGAGAAAGCAGTGAAAAGGTAACCGGGTAAGTTCTAGGCCATCTATTTATAGCATAGACTTTACATTTTTACCGTTAGTCCATGCCGTTTCGCATTCCTGCCCGTTACTTTTCTCCGAAATTAACGCTTTTTACAGTTTCCGTTAGGAACAGAAGGCTAACGGCTATTTCTTCTAAGTCTAAAAGACTTTCACACTTCCTGAGTCGGTTCTAAGATAGTTCGAAAGTAATTATCTTAAGACTGATTCGGAGTTTATATCTTCATACATTTCGGAGATGAATTAAAATCTAATAACCCCTATGTCTGGTTATTTTTTCCTTCCGTATACTGCTCTCCTAACATTACAGGTTAAACGGAGAAGCGTATTCGCGGGGCTACTGTTGGGGGAAAATATCTCATCTTCGGGGTTATCGCCGCAACAGCATGAAAGCAGATAGTGGATTCGAAGGTTTCCAGACGTCCATCTTTGAAGATACCCTAAGTCAAGCTCGAAGTACGAAGATAGGCATTGGTTCGGAGTACATCTTCGGACTAAGGCTCTTCAAGATCTTTATTGCCAGCTAAGATGGAAGATTTATCTTTTATATTATTAGATTAGTCTTTTACCATTTTAGCCCTATCAAGGGTACCGAATAGTTTCCACTATGTCGGTTGTAATAGAGGGGTAAATAGGTCTTTTCCTTAATATTTGGACCTATAAATACCCCCCATTTCACCGTGTAATAGGGACCGAATACAAGTTATTCAATACACACATTCGAACTATTCTAAGTTGTTATCCTATCGGAGGCTTAGAACAGTTCTCTTCGCAAACACTTCGTTTGTTAGTTTCTATTCTACAGAAACCTGTTAGCGTAATCTTTTACGCCAACAGCTAGATAGCATGGCTTGGGTTGCATATCAAGGTCGGGGGATCCAAATAAATATATCGTAGGGCTTTCATTTGACTAATGCATGTATATCCTATGTGTTTTAGTGATAGTTTAATAAAACATGGGTTCAACATGCTCAAAAGATTGGTTTGGTGACTTTGCTTGTTCAGCGAAAGGCGAGGGAGGGACTTCCGGGAAGTACTCTGGCTCCTCGGCGGCGTCATAGTCTTTTCGACAAAAGTAATAAACATAACATTCAATAAACATTCCAAAATCACACAATAAGCATATAGGTTTTGATTGGGTTAAAGTAAGAAAAATAAGTTATTAAGTTTCTGAAAATTATTATATGAATTTTTAATATGAGCTTTGATGAAGTTAGAAATTTCTAAAAAGGAAATAAAAATGTACCCATAATATATTTTAAACTTCCTATTAATTAATAATAGAAAGTTCAGATTAATCTATTGGTTCTATTATACAAAAATGAAGAGGATAAAAAGATAAATCTCTCTAAAGTTGAATTATGAACATATATTAAAGTGCATTGGAATACTTTATAAAATAAACATAAAATACTCAAAATAAACCTACTATTTTTATTGTACAAACATGTAGAGAATAAAATTATAAATTTTCTAGAATTGAAATGGTAAATTTTGGAGTTAAAATGAGCAAGATATGAATTTCCAAAGTTTAAATCAATTTCTGGATTTTTTATTTAAATTGAAAACGGTCTCGGGTCCACGGTGAACCGGATCCACCGTGGACCCGCGCATTGTGCGCGTGGTCCGGCCCATCCTAGACCGTTGGATCCAGATCCAACGCACGGGGGCGAGGCAGGGACGTTAAGTGGCGATCAATGGCCCACAGCGCTCGATACCCCTCCGACCAGATGGACGCGCGGGATTAAATGTCACAAGGGCTTTAATCTATGCGCTGGATTGAGATCATGTGGCCAAAACTGAATCCGGCACGACACGCGTCGAGAGGGGTAAAGTATCCGTCTTCCTCGACTCCAGCGGTACGACGGCGAGCGATTCCGTCGACGGCGAGGGCTACCCGGCCTAACTAGGGCTAAAACGGAAAGAGGAGGCTACGGGGAACACGAGGGTACTGGCGGTGATGGCGACGATCGGAGACGTAGAGGGGCGATGAAGCTCCTGGGGTCCTTGTCGGTGGTGGGGTTCCAGAGGGGTTCGTCGACGTTGGAGTGGTGGCCGAGGTCGGGGTGGCGCCTGCGGTCACATAGGTGCGATCGTCGAGGATGGAGGGGGACTCCGGTGATGGCGAGCGGTGACTGGAGTAGGGGCAGCGGTGTGGTGTTGAAATGGGTGTCGCGGGCGCTCCGTTTGCTATCAAGGAAAAATGACGTGCGGGCTGGATGAGAGGGTGGCCGGGGGTTTAAATAGAGGCATCGGCGGGGGCAGAGGGGGCGCAATCGGGGGAGGCCGAGAGTAAAACCTCTCTTCCATGCCGGCGAGCTCTTTCCGTGCATGCGTGCACTTGATCCGGGATGACGACGCATGAAATAAAGGGGGAAATGGTCGGTGGGAAGCGGGGGTTTGAATGTCGGGCTTAATTCGGGGGGAGGGGGTCGGGGACAGCGGATCCGAGGTGGGGTTAGGGTTTTGGCCAGCGAAGGGGGGGATTTGCGGACGGATCCTGCGGGGGAAGACGGATCCGACAGGTGGGGGCCACCTGGCAGCGGGCACGGGCGTGACAATGGGCGGTGCTGACGGGTGGGGTCGGGTTCGCCCGAGAGGGGGGGTTGGCGCCGACAGGTGGGGCCGAGGTGGCGGGCGCGCGCGCGTGCGGAGGGAGAGGTCCACTGACCAGTGGGGTCCTCCTATCAGTGAGGGGTGCAGGGAGGGAGTGGGCTGGGCCGGCCGGGGGAGGGAGAAGAGGGGGAAGTGGCCCGTTACTGTTTAAAATGTTTTCCGAATAAATTTAATTGCTGTAATTAGTTTAGAATATTTGGGCTACTTCCAAGGGTGATAAAAATTTGTAAAATTCTCAAAAATATTTCTTGGCCTTGGGATCATACATAAAATTTTCTAGCTCCTGGTTTGGATATTTTTCTAGGTTCTAGTTCAATTAAGCTTGGAAGTGTATTAAAAATATTTCCAAATTAATTATTTCCAGAAAAATATAATAAAAGGAGTTTTTATTTCTCTAAAAATTTGGGGTGTTACAAACCTATCCCCCTTACAAAGAATCTCATCCTTGAGATTGGAAAGCTACTCGAATAGATCGGGGTATTGGGCTTTCAACTCGTCTTCTTTTTCCCATGTGGCTTCCTCAATGGGGTGGTTGTCCCACTGAACTTTCGGAAGCGAATCACATGACTCCTGGTTATTCTTTCCTTAGTTTCCAGAATCTTGATGGGTTTCTCTATGTAGGTCAAGTCTTCTTGGACATTGAGCTGTTGGAGGTCAGCCTGTTCGGTGGGCACATGGAGACACTTCTTCAGCTGAGAGACGTGGAACACATCGTGGACTCCTGCCAAGGATGGAGGTAGTTCTAGCTGATATGCCACTTCCCCTTGCCGTCGGAGGATCTGAAAAGGTCCGACATACCGGGGTGCTAGCTTGCCTCTCATGTTGAACCTTTGGTTGCCACGGAGGGGAGTGACTTGGAGATAGACATAATCGCCCTCCTCAAAGGTTAGGTCTCTCCATCGGTTATCGGCATAGCTCTTTTGTCGGGACTGGGCCATCTTCAATCTGTCCCTGATGATCTTGACTTTCTCCTCGGCTTCTCACAATATGTCTGTCCTGAATAGTTGCGATTGTCCGGTCTGATCCTATAGTAACGGCGTTCTGCACTTACGCCCATAAAGTGCTTCAAACGGGGACATTTGCAGGCTAACTTGATAGCTGTTGTTGTAGGAGAACTCCGCGTAAGGCAAGTTCTTGTCCCACATTTTGCCAAAGTCTAGAGCGCAAGCTCTAAGCATATCCTCCAACACCTGGTTGACCCTTTCGGTTTGACCATCGGTCTGTGGGTGATAGGCGGTGCTAATGTTCAGCCGGGTGCCAAGTTCCTCTTGAAGGTTCTTCCAAAATTTGGAGGTAAACTGACTCCCTCGGTCAGATACAATCTTCTTTGGAACTCCGTGCAAGCACACAATCTAGGTCATATACAACTCAGCCAACTTTGTGACGGTGTAAGTTGTCTTGACGGGGATGAAGTGAGCCACTTTGGTGAGTCGGTCGATGATCACCCATATAGAATCATGACCAGGTTGGGTCCTGGGCAGTCCCATGATGAAGTCCATTCCTATCTCCTCCCACTTCCATTCGGGGACTTTGAGGGGTTGTAACAGTTCGGCAGGTCTCTGGTGCTCCGCCTTGACTCGCCAACATGTGTCGCACTTGGCCACATACTCAGCTATTTCCCTCTTCATGCTGACCCACCAATATTTTTCTTTCATGTCTTGGTACATCTTTGTAATCCCAGGATGTATGGAGTATAGAGTCTCATGGGCCTCTTGAAGGATAAGGGCCTTCAACTCTGGCTTATCAGGCACGCATATCCGGTTTCCGAACCAGATGGTACTGTGCTCGTCCTCGGAGAATCCAGGGGCTTAATCTTTTCTCATGTTCTGTTGGATCTCCAAGATGTCTGGGTCTTTGTTGGCGTAAAATATTACGCTAACAGGTTTCTAGAGATTAGAAACTAACAAACGAAGTGCTTGTGAATTAAACTATTTCAAGCCTCCAAAAGGATAATAACTCAAAACAGTTCGAAGATGTGTATTGAATAACTCAGTATTCGATCCTCATTACAGGGTAAAATGGGGGGTATTTATAGGCCCAAACATTAAGGAAAAGACCCTTTTACCCCTCTATTACAACCGACATAGTGGAAACTATTCGGTACCATTAATAGGGCTTAAACGGTAAAAGACTAATCTATTAAGAAAGAATATAAGTCTTCCATCCTAGCTGGCAAGAAGCTCTCGGAACATTCAATGTTCGAAGATATACTCCGAACTAGAGTTCGCCTTTATACTTCGAACTGGATCCAATATACTTCCGGAGTTGAATGCTGGAAGCCTTCGATTAAATCACCTGCCTTTGTCTTGTTATAGCAATAACCCTGAAGATGAAGTATTTTCCCCCAACAGTAGCCCCTCAAATATGCTTCTCCGCTAGATCTGTAACATTAGGAGAGCAGTATACGCAAGAAAATAATCATGCGTACAGGTTAATAGATTTAATCAATCTCCAAAATATGCGGAGATTCAAAACATCAAATCAACTTCTAAGAAAGTTACATTCGAACTATCTTGGAATTATCTTAAGGAGCCCGAAAGCTTTTTTAGACTTAGAAGAAATAGTCGTTGGCTTTTTCCTTCCAACAGAAGTTACACGATGCGTTAACTTCGCAAGGGGTAATGGTCAAGAATGCGAAACAGCAAATGTAAAAGGTAAAAAATCATGGGCCTGGGCTATAAATAGAGGACCCAGACCCTTCCCGAATACCCTTCTCACCGCTTTTGTGCAAACAAGCCCTAGCCTCCAAATTTCCTCTTTAGCAATTAGTGTGACTCCATGGCGAAGACAAGCTTCAAGGTTCTAGGGGCGGCATCGGTCCTAGCCTGGCAGCAGGCTACAGCCATGGCGGCGGCAGCGGCAGCAGCGGCGCCTTCAGTGGTGGTGGCTCCGGCGGCAGCAGTAGCAGCACCAGTGGCGGCACCAGTAAGGAATCCAAAAAATGTTGGTCCTCATGATCTCCTCCCAGCATCGTCGAAGTATTCGGACCAGTCTTATCAACTGGGACCATCTACCTGCAAGAGGGAGTCGATCGCGGCAGCAGTGGAAGGAAAAATTAGCTCGGAGGTTATAATCCGTAAACCTGGAAAAGAGGCCATCCCTTCGCCAAGGCCGGGAGAAGTTGTAATCTTCGAGGCATTCTTCGAAGTGGGATTAGGACTTCCGCCAGTCGACTTCCTATCGGAGGTACTGGATTTATTTCACGTCACCCTTCCCCAACTCTCTCCGAATGCAATAGCGCGCCTGGCCATCTTCGAATGGGCGCTGCGAGCTGAGGGATGCGAAGGAAGAGCAGAGATCTTCACAGCACTGCACAGGGCATCCTGCCAACCCAAGACTTACCTAGGCCCCGGAGGAGAAAAGATCATGGTAGCCTTCGGGAGCATCAACTTCCAGCTTCGAGATGAGTTTGCTCTAAGATTTCCAGCGAAGGCCATCAATGCTAGATGGTACATAGATTGGATCCTCCGGTGGTTCTATGCCGAAGTTGGGGCAGGCAACCGTCTGGCCAGACCCCTGTAGGACATAAACTTCCGAAGGGAAGCCCTTGTTCACATGGACCCCGGCCAGCTCGAAGCTCGCCTCAGCCTGCTTCAAAGAATTAGTCGCCACATGAGCATGCGGGACCTAGCGGAGGAGTTCATCGGACTTCAAATTCCTCCTCTGATGGCCAACTGGCCTATCACCTTCGAAGAAGATCCAGTGGGCGGACTCCGAAAAATACCTTCGAACTCGAGCTCTGCAGGTAGCTTCGAAAACAACATGTTTTATATATGTTTGTTTGATGAAATGACTAATGCCAACTTATCTTTCAGCTTCTCTAGCCCCCATGACTTCGGAGCAAGTTGTTTGAACTTCGGAGAAGATTCTGGGAGTTCCAACTCCGGCTGAGAAGGAGTGGAGAACAAAGCTAGTGGGTAATTGGGAGCGTCTCAACCGAGTATGGGGCGTACTCGGAGTTGCTCCTCCTCCTCTTCCGGACTGGGTACCTTCAGAGAAAGGGCCGAAGAAGAGGAAGGCGGAAGCCGGAACTTCAGCTTCGGTTAAGACTCCCGCAAAAAAGGTAGCCCGAAAGCCAAAGACTGTGGCACCTTCAAGTCCGGTGGCTTCCGTCTCTGATTCCTCTGAGGATGAGGGAAGAATCCTCATTGACCTGATCACCGAGGATGAAACCCGGGCGGATGCAAACACTGGTGACGCCGCAAACGCGCCAGATGTTCCGAGTAGCTCCGGACAGGCTGGTGAGAAACCATGTTGAAGAATATGGTTTTGATATTCTAGATGTGATGAGTGATTGTCAATGGAAGTCAATGGAAGGGAGAGATGAAGACCTGCTGAGTGTGAGGTGCATGTCACTCAGGTACACGTGCAGTGAGCGACGGCCAGGCAGAGGAGCCGCGGAGTCGGGCCGGCCCAATCCGGGTACATGGCTAGGAGCGGCAGATGATCCACCGATTTGTTGACTGGGTTTGACTCAGGTACACAGGTGGCGAGCGATTGCCGGGCTGAGGAAGCTGCGGGGTCGGGTCGGCCCAATCCGGGTACCCGGTGCGAAGACGGTGGACGCTTTGTCAGTTTCGGCGTAAAACTGACAACCTATGTTTAATTCATTTTTAGGATATTAATATTTAATTTTTAAGTTTAGAATATTTTTATTTGAGTTAGGTGATTTTTCTAAGAATATTTTAGAAATTTTCGGAATTTATTTTAGAGTCAGTTTAATTTTACCCGAGGGTAAATTAGTCTTTTTATGTATTAGGAGTCGTCTATAAATAGGCCCCTATCCCCTTGGGGATAGATGACTGTTTTCTTAATAGATCAATCTACAGTCCATCGCCTCTACGTTTTTCCTTCTTCTCCACTGTTTTCCTCCGCCGGTGGGGATTTTCTATTTTTGGCGCAGCACCTCGCTGAGGCCGCGGGCTCTATAGCCAAGGACGCCGTGCGCACGTAGGCTTTCGACGGACGGGGAGTCTTGCGTGCGGCGTGTGCAGCGGCAGGGCACAGGCTACCTACAGCGGCAGGAGGCCTAGGCGTTTTCACGAGAAGCTACGCACGCGTAGCAAACGGAGGGCCCCACCCACAGGCTTTGACAGCACACCGGCAGGATTCGGTGCCAGCCTCACGAGGGCAACGCAAGAGCCTAGCTTGCCCAGCGGGCACATTTTTCCGTGCTGTTTTTGTTTCAGTTCGACGCGCACAACGACCGTGACGAAGAAGCGCCGGCGGTTCAGTCCAGCGATCAGATTAGTTTGGCGATGTCAACAAAGATGCAGGTAAGTAGTTTTTGTTCATCTCCTATTTTTTATTAGATCATTTTTAGAGATGATCATCTATAAATTAATTAGCGGAAAATTTGTTTAGAAATTTCATGGTATTTTAATTTGCTTGAATATTTTTAGTACTCGTATAATTTTATTTTAATATCCGTTAATCAGCTCATACAAAAAGAAAAAATTATAAATAGTTGCAGTAATATTTTTACTCTAGATTTATTCGAAATATTTTAGTTTTATTTTTACATTAATTTCTGGATGTTACATGGTTTTTCCATTTGATCAGTATTTTATTACTAGACCGAAATATAAATATTTCATGATTTATCTAGGTGTTTTTGTTTACAGCAGCAGTTTTATTTAGATTATTTTTAATATCATTTTAATTAGGACACCGTTTTTTAAGCGAGACAACTTTAATTCCTGTAATTTGCTTTGCTAATATTATTTGTCTGGTTAAGTTCTTTTGGGTGTTAGGATTAAATCTTAATTTAGCAAGAAATTTTTAGGCGCCTATTCAACCGCCCTCTGGTCGCTACTTTCGGTCCTACAGCTGGGACTTAAGCTGTCCAGCCAGACTTGCCACGTGAAGCCCCTATGACTGAAGGCGGAGTCAAAGTTGCTGCTGAGCCAGCTTCGATTCCGGACGAAGCGGTAGCTGAAGCTCCAAGAAAGGCTTCAACAATCAACCCTTCGGTTCTAGAATTCGAATCCGATGAAGACTTTGGGGTAGCCTTTGACCCTCCGAGCAGCCCCGTACTCATCTGCCGACAAGGCTTCGGAGGTAAACTTCGCATGAACTCTTTGTTCCTTTTTCCTGCAAAATTATGCAATATATAATACCTTTGTCTCGGCAGGGTCCACTCCTATGGAAGTGGATCCTCCCAAAGATACAGCTCTTGGGACCTCAACATCTCCGGTGCCGATTCCAGAAGTCACACAGATGGGACTCCAAATTCAGGATTAACTCCGTCTGAATCAACAGACGGAGGTCAATCTACGGAGGGGGCCAGTCTACCGAAGTCTCTGAAGACGCAGCACAGCGATCCGACCCCTCCCCGAACGAAGACGATCAGAGGGCCCTGTCCATGCCCTCCTAGCTCCTTTCCTGGAGTGAAGGATCGGACTTTGAACCATGCTCGAGCCTTTGGATCGAGCAAACCGCGAAGTTGGGGAGACGGACCTAGTGGCCATCCTTAGGGAAGCCGAGGGCTCGGAGCTCAATGCCTCCTTGGAACGGGCAGCATACCAGGTACGAAGTATCTGCAAAACAAGATTATTTTCAACTTACAAATAATTTCTCACCTTGCTTTTTCTCTTCACAGTAAATAGTTTTGGCTCGAGCTGCAGCTGTCTTGAACGAGCGCGGAAGTCTTCGTCTTCAGGAGAGGGATACTGCTCTCTAGAGGAGTCTCAACGTCTCCGAAGTTCGAGTTTCCCGCTTATACGAAATGGTTTCAGCGGAGAGGAGGGCCAAACAAAATTTGGAGGCTGCGAATAAAAAACTCAAAGCTGAACAGATTGTGCTTCGAGCTGAGGTAGAAAAAATGCGGGCAGAGCACGCTACGGTGGGGGCTGAGGTAGTTAAGGTCCAAGAAGAAAAGGCTAAAGCTACGGAGGAGGCTAGCAACTTGCTTAGTCAAAAGAGTTCTCTGGCTATAAAGGCAGCTAGGCTCTCCGCTGTAGTAGATGAATTGACATCGGCAAGGAATGCTTTAAATGAAGATTAGGTGAAGTCGGAGAAGGTAGCTGCGGAGGTCATGAACCATCTCTTAGGTGTTCTAGAGTACTTCGGTACTACTTGGACAGTACCTTCGGATGACAACGTTCCCCTGCTTCGACGGCTAAAAATGATCCAAGGAGCTGCAAAGATGATGAAGACAGCAGGCATTCGGTATGGAGAGATCTCCGGCTAAGTGGCTACTCTCAGAGTACTTCGCTACTATGAAGATCTAGAGCTATCGATAACGCCAGACTCGGGGGCGGCTCCCATTACCTTCGATGAGAACCAACTTCTTAATCCTTCTGAACATGTGGGCGCAGCTTGGCAAGCCTTCCAAGCTTCATGGAGAGCCGAAGGTCGCACTGCGATCAAGGCTTGGATCGATGAAGGGCATCGCCAAAAGCAAGCTCAGTCTCAAGCCTCGAGCAGCCAGCCTCTGCCGAACCCGTAGGTCTAGCTTTGTTTTAGGATCCCGACTATGTAAAAATCATGCTTTCATACATTATGAATGAAAATTTACTTATCATGTTTTTAGGCTTCTCAATCTCGTATGGATGATGTCGAAGTATTAAACGTTACCGAAGAACTTCTCCTACTATGGGCTACCTTCGATCTTTTAAAACTTCATAAATGACCTCGATTTTTGATTCCTCGAGAAAGCTCCGGTGCAATTGCGCCCGAAATATGTAAAGATATATTATCTTATATGTAAAGAAGTTAACTTAGAAACTTCGTCTTCTGAAGACATTGCGTGGTCCGACGATGAAGGTATTGCTGAAGAACAAGGGAAGAAGCCTGAAGAACGTCGGAGCTGGGAAAGAAGCCCCGAACGACTTCGAACTTGGGCTGAACTTCAACAAGAACAAAAAGATTTTCGAGCTTCGAAGGGAGGGAAAAGAATTAAATGCAAAGTTATTAAGACTCCCGGCTCTGGAACTAGTAGCTCTAGAGATCGAAGGGGTCTTCGATTCCTTCTTGGTATAGACACAGATTTTTCCTAATGTAATGTAATCTGTTCGGATAATAAAGATTGATTTAAAATTGTCTCCCTATTTCGCAGCCCCTCTTTGGGCGTAAGCAACTTCGAACTATACTCGAAGATGGTTAGGCGCAAAGAAAAACTTAGGAGTACAATTTTGGAGGCCCGGAGCCTCTCAGCAATTTAAAGATTGATTAACATATAATAAACGTCTGATTGCTTGGAGTCGTAAACCTAGTAACTTAATACCTTTTGTTTGAAAGAAGTCACTTCGGACAAACTTTCCGGACACTTTAATGTCCCATACGTTTGGTCACTTTTGACTCTTTTCACAGATATTCAAAGCTTATCAGCTCAAACTATGTTTTGTTTTGGCCTCCTTCGGCTCTTTTTGCGAATGCTATCAAACCGGTGGTTTGGAATTCGTAGTGGTCTCCTTGGACTCTTTTTACAGATGCTTTCAAGCTAGAGCTTGGAATCCGCATTATTTGGTCTCCTTCGACTCTTTTTACGGATGCTTTCAAGACGGTGGCTTGGAATCCATTTTTCAGTGACTTTCCCACCTCGTCGGAAGCTTCGAACCGGTGGTTCAAAGTCCGAAAATTTGGTTCAAATTAATGAAACTTCCCTTCCAGTGCATCCACTAGAAGTATGAAGTGTTTGAGGGGTAGGCATTAAAGCTGTTCCTGAAACCTCTGAATCGGGCTGAACCATGAACTTTATTAATTCAGAAGGTGTTTACAAATGATTACAAGGAGCCCCTATGCGAAATATCGCTTTAAGTGCTCCGCATGCCATGTATGTGCTAACTCTTCGCCTTCCAAATTAGCTAACTTAAAAGAACCAGAGTGCCCTGAGTGGACAATTATGTATGGACCTTCCCACTTATTCCCTAATTTCCCTGGTGCTATAATACTTCGTAAAACAAGATGACCCGGCTTAAGTTCATTAAGCTTGACCTTCGGGTCAAACCAAGTCTTCGTCTGCTGCTGATACTTTGATAGATTGGCGACAACTCGAAGTCTTGTCTCTTCTGTTAAATCAAGCGAAGTTTGCCTTTCTGCTTCTATTTCCGGTTCGGTGCTGTGAAGGGATCCTCCTTTGAGCTCCGTTGGCGTCATAGCTTCGTCTCCGAATAAAAGTCTGAAAGGAGTGAAACCCATAGACCTTGTTCGAGTGGTCCGGATAGACCATAGAATCTTCGGGAGCTCTTCGGTCCACAATCCTTTTGCCAATCCCACTATTCTTCGATTCAGCCCTGACAAGATATTACCATTGGCTCTTTCAACAGCTCCGTTAGACTGAGGATGTCGCACTGTAGCAAAGCATAATTGGATGCCTACATCTTCACAAAACTTCCTAAAGGGCTCTGCATCAAATTGTGTCCCATTGTCAACTGTGAGTTGCCGAGGCACTCCAAACCGGCATATGATATTTTTCCAGAAAAATTTTTGTACATTATTCAAAGTGATAGCTGTTAGGGGCGGCTCTGCTTCGACCCACATGGAAAAGTACTCAATTGCTACCACTACGAATTTCAAAATTCCTTTTGCTACAGGAAGGGGCCAATAAGGTCCATGCCCCATCTGGCCATGGGCCATAATGGGGCAATGACTTCAAGAGTTGTTGGTGGACGATGACTCCTTCTTCCCATCCATTGACAACCCTGGCAAGTGCGGACTAAGCTCTCTGCATCAGCTACTATTGTAGGCCAATAAAGCCCCTAACGAAGTGTTTTTCCTGCCAAAGCTCGAGGGGCCACATGGCTACCGCAAAGTTGTAGGACGAACGTAGTGACCAGAGGGGGGGTGAATGGGCGCCTTAAAAATTCTTTCGAATATATGGCCTGTTCCCAACACTCAACGCACCTCAAAAGACTAAGCAGCAGAAAATGAACAGATAGCCTAAGTCTAAAGGTATCTAGCCTAGAAGCAACTGATGTCAAACAGAGAACTACCAAAGCAGTGCTAATAGACAAATAAACAGTATACACAAGACAACGCAAGACAAACTTCTCAGTATAACACTCTAAGTGCACTAAAAATGATGTGAGAAGTTACCGTTCGAAATCTGTCTCCTGTTCGAAACTTGGCGAAGCCTGCTTCGCTGGTCGAAGTCTGCTTCAATTCGCAGTGTCGAAGCCTGCTTTGCTGGGTCGGAGCCTGCTTCGGAGGTTGAGGTCTGCTTCGCTGGTCAAAGTCTGTCGAAGGTGTGTTGTCTATCCTAGGTCGAGTGTGAAAGAGAGCGAAGTATGACAGAGTCGGAGCCTTCTTCGAAGTGTGTACTTCGAAGGCAAGGCTTCGAACACAGCTTCGAACACGCACACAGAGCAAACAACCTTCGAAAAGAAAAGCGAAGGCTGACACGCGACAGAGAAACCAAAACGAAGCCTACACTCTACCTTCGAACAGAACACGACAAGGACCTTCGAAGAGGATGGATGCAAACACTGAGCGAAGTCTAACAGAAAGACAAGCCTCGAAACCAACTTCGATACCTGTCGAAGTATGGACTTCGAAGAGCTCAAGTCGGAGTACCTTCGCCCAAACGTTCGAAGTATGAAACGCTGATAGTTCAAAAAGTACTTCGAAGCTAGCAACACAGCACAAACTTGAAGCCAAAGTTCAAACGAAGCCTTCGAAGATTTCAGATCGAAGCCTGCCTCACGGAGCTGAGGGGCTTCGAACAGAGAAGGGGCTTCGCCAGAGAACAGCCAGAAAAGGGACTTTAGTCCTGTCAACTCGATCAAAAAGTTGAGCAGTAAAAGCAAAAAGCTGGTACTAGTGTACTGTTGCTATAGTGTAGAAGTACTACTTGCAACAGCAAGAACTAGTACTACTTGCGTGAAGAACACAACGCAACAGAAGCAACCGAAGCCCTCAAAACCAGGAATAAAATCGGTGTGAGCAAACCGAAAACTGCAAAGCCATTAAATGGGATGCTACACAATAAACAGACGGAATAGAATCATCCAACAGCAGGGAACAAAATAGATGAACAGTAACAATTAGCCTGGCGGCGCACACATGAACAGGAAAGGAAAGAGAAGGTGCAAGAGACAAAATGACCCAAAGGAGTATGAATTGATTTCAGCCAAAAGGGTGACCTAACCCTAGGGATTGGGGCCCTATTTATAGGCAGCCCAACACTAGGAATATTCCAACAACCCCTTAGGGTTTTTTACAGACGATGGAATAAAGGAAAAGACTCTACTGCCCTTAGGAATTTTTACAGACACGACTGACTGACTGTGGGCCTAGAGATACAGATGACTTTGCACTAGGTACCCGGATTGGGCCGGCCCGATTCCGCAACTCTCTCAGCCCGGCAATCACTCACCGCCCGTGTACCTGAGTCAACCCTGGTCAACAGCCCAATGGGTCTTCTGCTGCTCCTGGCCCATGTACCCGGATTGGGCCAGCCCGACTTCGCAGCCTCCTCTGCCCGACAGTTGCTTGCTGCCCGTGTACCTGAGTCACACGCGGCCCATGACATAGCAGATCTTCATTCTTCTCAGTCCTCTTTGACTATCGTTGACAATGACTCATCACTTCTAGAGCCGTGAGGCCCACGCTATTCAGGATGGCTCCTCAATCTCCCCCTTGATGAGTGCATTGTCAACACTTCATTTCTTCAGCTATTCAGCAACTGCGAAACAAATGTGGAAACACGAAAAAAAAACACAAGAAAACAAAGAAGAAGAAAATAAGGTAAAAGTTTAACCCTAATGACCAAACGCCGAACAAAAGCAAGAAGCGGTCATTATGGTTAACCAAAGGTAAGAGCTCAAAATGAGTGCGATCTTAGAAACATCAACAAGGATATCAACAGAGTAAGAGCAAGCGAGGCAAAAACTCCCCCTTAAACTCTGATCCCAAATTTTCTCCCCCTTGTTGACAAGTGAACTCATGAAGCACTCAAAAGAGACACAGACTCCCCCTGAAATGCAACTCCCCCTCAAAATATGCAGTGAATTCAACTGGAGTGCATGTGGAGGTAGAAAGCATGCTTCTCAAATATGATTGACTGCAATTACAACATCTAACAAGTATAGCAAAAGACATACAGTCTAAGACACATGGCATGATCAGTGCAACAGATGATATCTAAGGAAAGTCATTAGCACGCATTTTTCAATTTTTGCAAAAACAAAAACATCACCACATTTTCCGGTTGACAAGCAAGGTAAAACATGAGATGTAGAAGCTAAAAGATATCTACCAAGATAAGCTTTGTCCAAAACAAAGTGCTTCAGCAAACTTGTTATCATTTCAATTTGTAGGTTTTTTCTTTTTCCTTTTCCATTTGTGCCAGGGGTTATTTGTATGTCAAACCTTATGCTGACCGACCAAGTCAAGCCTAGGCCAGAACTGGACCATCAGAAGCTTAAGACATTGGTCTTGGCATACACTACAGTGTCCTAGTTCATACCAAAGTGCTATGGTACGCAATCCAGAACATAGCAAGGCGACACGACAAACCCACTTGGATCTTTTCAATTTTAAGCATAAAAAGGCATGGAATTTTCAATTTTCTGATTTTTCATTATTTTAAAGCACGTTTTCCATGTCCAAAAGCATAAAGATGTCCAAGTTGCGTTTTTTGCATCTAAGGAGCGAGCTACAAGGTATGTATCAGATAGCAAAAACATTCAGCCTACACATGCTAGTTACCAGAAGCAATGGTGATCATTTTTCAAGTTTTAGAGCATAAAAGCCATGCATATGATAGATATCAGACTTATCAAATGAACTGAAGCAAAGCATGATCATTGACAAGTAATCAAAAGCATGTACCAGCTAGAATAAGTAAAGCATTTCAATCATCTAATAGAAGCAGCTCTAAAGTGTGATATGTGAATATGCAAGATATGAACACACACAAAAAGACTCAAGAAAGGAGTAAAGAAGAAAGGAAACTGACGCAAAATATCCTAGAAAGGATACACAACACCCAAATCCCCTCGTAAACGCTCAAAGGTAGACTGATCTAGGGGTTTGGTGAAAATGTCTGCTAACTGATGATGGGTATCAACATGAATAAGGTCAATGACACCTTTCTCATATTGATCCCGCAAGAAGTGAAAGCGCACATCAATGTGTTTGGTTTTTGAATGGAGACATGGGTTTTTCCCTACACTAATTGCACTGGTGCTGTCACAAAACAAAGGAACTCTGGTAGGAAAGAACACCCCAAAATCTCGTAGAGTGGAAATCATCCAAACCAACTGTGAGCAGCAGCTAGCAGCAGCTACGTACTCAGCCTCTGTGGTCGAAAGAGCAACTCCAGATTGCTTTCGAGAAGACCAAGAGACAAGAGAAGAGCCAAGAAACTGGCTAGTACCGGAAGTCAACTTGCGATCCAACCGACACCCGCCAAAGTCAGCATCCGAAAATCCAGATAAATCGAGAGATGATGAAGCTGAATAGTAGAGACCAAGATCGGGCGCATAAGTAAGATACCTGAATATGCGCTTGACAGCCTGCCGATGAGACGCGCGAGGTGAAGACTGGAAGCGCGCGCACAGTCCCACGGCGAACTGAATGTCCGGTCTGGTCGCCATCAAGTATAGCACCGAGCCAATCATCCCTCGAAACTCCCTCTCGTTGACCTTGACGCCGCTCTCGTCCTTGTCCAATCCTCCAGACGTGCCCATTGGGGTCATCTGCGGCTTCAATTCACCACCAAAGTCAAATTTTTTCAACATGTCACGAGTGTACTTACCTTGGTGGATGAAGGTGCCGTCCTTGGTCTGCTTGATCTGGAGCCCTAGAAAGTACTTGAGCTCACCCATGAGGCTCATCTAAAACTCGTTGTGCATCTGCTCAGAAAACTTGGACACAAGAGAATCAGTAGTACCGCTAAAGATAATACCGTCCACGTAAATCTGAACAATCAAGAAATCAGAAGCAACTCTGAGCAAAAAGAGAGTCTTATCCACTGAACCCATTACAAAGCCCTTCCCCAACAAAAATTGCTTCAACCGGTCATACCAAGCCCCGGGGGCTTGCTTCAACTCGTATAAAGCTTTTTACAATTTGAAAACATGTAGAGGAAACTTAGGGTTCTCAAAACCGGGGGTTGTCTAACATAAACTTCCTCCTCTATGAACCAGTTCAGAAAAGCACTCTTAATATCCATTTGAAAAAGCTTAAAACCCTTCGAAACGACAAAAGCTAGAAGAATACGAATGGACTCAAGACGGGCAACAGGGGCGAAAGTTTCTTCAAAATCAATACCCTCTTTTTGGCAAAAACCCTGGGCAACTAACCGAGCCTTGTTGCGCACCACAACCCCATCTTCACCTTGTTTGTTCTTGAACACCCATTTGGTGCCTATGGGGTTGCAACCTGGCGGTGGCTCAACTAGTGTCCAAACCCGATTGCGGACAAAGTTCTCAAGCTCTTCTTGCATAGCATTAATCCAATTTGAATCAGAAAGAGCATGAGAAACATCTCTGGGCTAAAAAGATGCAACAAACGCAGATTCAGCAAACACAGCAAGAGAGGCATTTGACGAACGCAAAGTTCTCTCAGTCAAATCACCTATGATGAGCTTTGAGGGATGGTCACGCTGAACTGCTCGGGTTCCCTGGTGATCTGAAGTCACCTCACCGGAGTCAGCAGCTGGCACCTCTGGACTCGACTGAGGGGGCTCGATCGTAGTGGAGGAAGTGATCAGAGGTCCACCCTCATCCTCAGTCGAAGTCTCAGAAGGTGTGGGCTCTGCAGGGGATGCAGAAGGCCCACCCTCATCAGCAGCTGGAGTATCCTCATCTTCCTCGAAGATGGACTCTCCGAGCTCATCATCACTAGAAGGCTCAAAAGAAGGAGTTAAAGAAGGCAAGGACTCATCAAATGAAACTTCGCAAGTCTCGACAAGCTGTTGGGTTTCGAGTTTCCAAACACGGAAACCTCGAGAATGCAACGCATAACCAAGAAAAACACCATCCCAACAACAAGACTCAAACTTGTCCAAATGCCCTCCCTTCTTGAGCACAAAGCACTTGCAGCCAAACGCTCGCAAGTGGCTCACCTTGGGCTGTCTGCCAAACCGCAGTTCATATGATGTCTTACCAAGGTAAGCTCTAAGAAAGATGCGGTTGGCCAGATAGCAAGCCGTGTTCATGGCTTCAGCCCAAAAACGCCTAGGAGTCCTGCGCTCATCGAGCATCATCCTGGCCATCTCAACTAGCGTGCGGTTCTTTCGTTCCACAATGCCGTTCTGTGGGGGAGTGTAAGCAGAAGAAAATTAATGGTCAAGACCTTGATCACTATAGAAACTGACGAACTGAGAGTTCTTGAACTCAAAGCCATTGTCGGAGCGAATTGCTCGCATCCGACCATTGTTCTCATTCTTCAGCTTCAAAATCAGGTCATGAACAAACTGAAAAGTTTCATCCATAGACTCCAAAAAGAAAACCCACGAGAATCGAGAAAAGTCGTCAACAACAAGTGCATACCACTTCCCACCGACTGAACGTACCCGAGCTGGACCAACAGTGTCCAAGTGTAAAAGCTCGCCCGGATACGAAGTCATCACCTGAGTCACAGGTGAGTGAGAAGCGGCAACCATTTTCCAATGACGACAAGGATGACAAACTAGATCCTTCTCCATCTTAAGCTTGGGCAATCCTCGGATGAGGTCCATAGAGCTCAACCTGACTAGCAGATCAAAACTCAAATGACCTAACCTCCTATGCCACTTCCAGATCTCAAAGGAGGATCCAGCAATCAAACAACGAGAAGGGCCAAAAGAACTAGAGAAGTCAATTCGAAAAACTTTACCAAATGGTAAGATCTGGCAAATCAAAGACCCTCTAGAATCAAACACAGAAGAATTGCCCTTCTTAAAATGCACTTCCAAACCATCCTCAAGAAGTTGCGAAACAGAAATCAAGTTAAAGTTCAAATTTTTAACCAAAGCAACATTCTTCAATGAGAAATGATCTGAAATGCGAATTGAGCCAATGCCACTTACTTTCCCTTGACCACTGTTCCCGAATGTGATGTACTCTTTGGAGCTCGGGGGAGTGAGACTGGAGAACCATCTGCGATGTCCCGTCATGTGGCGAGAACATCCTGAGTCCATGATCCAAATGTCTTCCAGTCCCCGATCCTGCACAATCAGTGGCTGTAAGTGGGAGCAAATGGTCCGGCACCAGGTTTAGCAAAAGATCTAAACTAGTGTCGAGCCATCAGCTCAAAAGACGGAAAGCAGAAATCATCATGAGAGTTCGGACCAAAACGCGGCTCAAAGCACGGTCCTCGGTTCTGCCTAAAGCCTCGGCTACGAGGTCCAGGACCGTAGCCAAAACGGCCTGGAGCCCTGCCGGAACGAACACCACCAACTGGAGCACGGGCAAGAAAGCCGTCTCCTCTACCGCCACCTACACGACGTGGCCTGGCCTCCAGCCTCTCCCCGCGTCGAGGAACCCGCAGTCTACCACCCTGCTGGTAGAACTGCTCCTGATCACCACGAGCTCTCTCTGCTCTCTCAACCCGCTTCCTCCTGAAGCAAAACTCCGCAAGATGCCCGTTTCTCTGACGGTACTCACAATGGTAGGTGGGCTTCTTAGGATGTGGTTGAGGCTTGGGGTTCTTGAGCTTAGTGGTGTTTGGTGTTGTCTTCTTGGGCTGAGAGGGTCCAGGAAGAGAGTCTAGAGGAGTGTGGAGGAGTTTGGGCTTTGGAACCCAGATAGGTTTCTTGGGTGGAGCTTTTGGTGGTTAATTGATCACTCCATCCTTGGGCTGACAAGCCTGGGAGGACTCAGTGGAGTGAGTCTTGGGATACCTCTGCTCTGGAGTCATTTTACTCCACTCCACTGCTCGGCTAATGGCACTCTCAAAGTCAGCCTTAGTGTAGGTGTAACCTACCCCAAACCCATTCTGCCTCTTGAACTGCTGGATCATCATGCCGAGTTGTGGCTCTCTGGCACTGATCCAACTCAGGATAGAACAGAGGTAAAAGTTCTCATTCTGAGAATCTGCTAGCTCCTCTCTTAAGGAAGCTAGAACCTCCACCTGAGACAAGTAGGTCTCACACTCACTCTCTACTTAGACAGACTTTTCGGCTTTCAGCTTAATCAATTCCATTCTAAGAGACAAACAGTTCTCACAGACAGTGGGTGGAACTGATAGTGTTTCAAGCTCTAGCCTACTCTGCGCAAGCTCAGCTCTCAACCTCTCCAAATCACCCAACTGTTCATCGCCCTTGGATTTCAGCTCAGCTAAGGCAGCTAGATGAGATGGGCAATCAACACAGGGTGCGACGATAGTGGCTTGAGCATCTTTCAGCTCCAGCTGAGCGCTTTCAAGCTCAGTGACCAAAGCGTCCCTCTCATCAACCCTTTCCGTGTACTTGGACTTCAGAGTCGATAAGTCACACAGAAGCACCTCACACTTCGGGCACTCACTGCTATCACCCAAGCAAGGGAAAGAAGATAGACTCTCAATTATGTCATTGGCCATGGCAAGCTCACTTTCTAACTCATCTATCCTCTTCTTAGCCCCCCTAAGCAGTTTTTCCCGATATTTCAACTCCTGACGATTGCTCTCAAGTAAATCAACGATTTCGCGCTCATAGGATGATACCTTTTCATTGTCGTCGTCGTCGGAGTCGTCGGAGGAGCTCTTTTCTTCCTTATCCCCAAGAGCCATTGAACAGAAGCTCTTGCGGGATCTTCGGCGCTGGTGTGAATGGCTCTTCGGCTTGTCTCCGAAAGCCATGAAGCAGAGGCCCGCCGGATCGTCCTTGTCCTTCCCCTTCCTGATGGCGATCTCCTCATCGCTTGAGCTCGATGAAGAGGAAGAAGATGTGGACCGCTTGGAGTAGCTCTTCTCCATTTCGGCGAAGAAGGCCT
This sequence comes from Zizania palustris, assembly GCA_019279435.1. Classification (NCBI taxonomy): domain Eukaryota; kingdom Viridiplantae; phylum Streptophyta; class Magnoliopsida; order Poales; family Poaceae; genus Zizania; species Zizania palustris. The sequence goes on along the minus strand of JAAALK010000283.1, from coordinate 108,944,269 downwards.
TGTCGCGCTTCTTGTTCTCTCGCCGGTAGTCCTTCAGGGCCTTCTTGAAGAATCTGGTCTTCGGCTTGCCATTGTTGAAGGAAGAGCTGTCGTGCTTGCCGAAGTCGTGGAAGCTGCCACCGGTGCCCTTCTTGTGTCCATTGCGCTTGGGGCAGTTGGCGATGAACTGTCCTGGATCACCACACTCAAAGCATCCGGATTTTGTGCCGTGTCTTTTGAACATTCTCTTGTCATAGACACGACGCACCCGGTTGTTAAAAAGACACAAATCATCATCACCCAACAACTCAAGCTCACAGAAGAGGGATCAACAGAAGGTGTAGCAAGGGCCAGAGATTTTGATCCAGAACCAGTGAGATTTGATCTCAGGTGGAGATCAACCTCAGTAGCCTTCAGCTTGCTAAACAACTCAGAAATGGTCAAGGTATCATAAGAAGTACTCTCAATGATAGAAGGTACCTTGATCTCCCAGATCTTTGGGTCCAAGGTATGGAGAACCTTGAGCGCCTGCTCATGATCTGAGACTAACTGAGCACCCTCAGCCTTGTTGTCCCGAAGCTTGTTTATGATCGACTGAAAACGACCAAACAAAGCCTCAACAGATTCACCCGGCTTCTGTGTGAAATTCTCATATTCACGCCGGTAGGTCTGATAGAGCCGAGCCTTGACCTGTGCTGTTCCCTCATGGTGTGCCTTGAGGGTAGCCCAGATCTCTCTCGCAGTGGAGAGATGGCTCACACGCTCAAACTCAGTGGGACCTAAACCAGAGAAAAGAATGTTCACAACCTTACTGTTGCTCAGATGCTGAGCAATGATACCAGCAGTACCATGCTCAGCGACTGGCAATATGACAAACGTGGTGTGAACGCAAATGTCCCAAATGTCCGAACCCTGGCTCATGAGATAGGCTCGCATGCGAGTCTTCCAATAGTTATAGGCATAGGCTTCCAAGGACGGGACCTTGCCAGGAGACGTCATGGTCACTACTGGGGTTTAGATCCGGTTAAGGTATGGAAAAACCCTAACCTCGCTCTGATACCACTTGTAGGACCAAACGTAGCGACCAGAGGGGGGTGAATGGGCGCCTTAAAAATTCTTTCGAATATATGGCCTGTTCCCAACATTCAATGCACCTCAACAGACTAAGCAGCAGAAAATGAACAGATAGCCTAAGTCTAAAGGTATCTAGCCTAGAAGCAACTGATGTCAAACAGAGAAACCAAAACGAAGCCTACACTCTACCTTCGAACAGAACACGACAAGGACCTTCGAAGAGGATGGATGCAAACACTGAGTGAAGTGTAACAGAAAGACAAGCTTCGAAACCAACTTCGATACCTGTCGAAGTATGGACTTCGAAGAGCTCAAGTCGGAGTACCTTCGCCCAAACGTTCGAAGTATGAAACACTGATAGTTCAAAAAGTACTTCGAAGCTAGCAACACAGCACAAACTTGAAGCCGAAGTTCAAACGAAGCCTTCGAAGATTTCAGATCGAAGCCTGCCTCACGGAGCTGAGGGGCTTCAAACAGAGAAGGGGCTTCGCCAGAGAACAGCCAGAAAAGGGACTTTAGTCCTGTCAACTCGATCAAAAAGTTGAGCAGTAAAAGCAAAAAGCTGGTACTAGTGTACTGTTGCTACAGTGTAGAAGTACTACTTGCAACAGCAAGAACTAGTACTACTTGCTTGAAGAACACAACGCAACAGAAGCAACTGAAGCCCTCAAAACCAGGAATAAAATCGGTGTGAGCAAACCGAAAACTGCAAAGCCATTAAATGGGATGCTACACACTAAACAGAAGGAATAGAATCATCCAACAACAGGCAACAAAATAGATGAACAACAACAATTAGCCCGGCGACGCACACATGAACAGGAAAGGAAAGAGAAGGTGCAAGAGACAAAATGACCCAAAGGAGTATGAATTGATTTAAGCCAAAAGGGTGACCTAACCCTAGGGATTGGGGCCCTATTTATAGGCAGCCCAACACTAGGAATATTCCACCAGCCCCTTAGGGTTTTTTACAGACGCAGGAATAAAGGAAAAGACTCTACTGCCCTTAGGAATTTTTACAGACACGACTGACTGACTGTGGGCCTAGAGATACAGATGACTTGTCCGGAAGCTAAACTTTCATAGCGACTACGGTTTCTCTTCTGGACAGTCGGATACAAGATCGACGGTTGTCAGTTTTGCGCCGAAACTGACAAAGCCTAAACCGACTTTGCACCAGGTACCCGGATTGGGCTGGCCCGATTCCGCAGCTCTCTCAGCCCGGCAATCACTCACCGCCCATGTACCTGAGTCAACCCTGGTCAACAACCCAGTGGGTCTTCTGCTGCTCCTGGCCCATGTACCCGGATTGGGCCAGCCCGACTTCGCAGCCTCCTCTGCCCGACAGTCGCTTGCTGCCCGTGTACCTGAGTCACACGCGGCCCATGAAACAGCAGATTTTCATTCTTCTCAGTCCTCTTTGACTATCGTTGACAATGACTCATCACTTCTGGAGCCATGAGGCCCACGCTATTCAGCATGGCTCCTCAAAAGTCCTTCATGAATTTCTCGAAGAATCTCTTGACCTTCGGCTTGACATATACATCGGAGCAGAGGGGAACATACTCTAGCCTTGTACAAAATATCGTTGATTATATGATAATTTTGAATCCCGAGCTTCAACCTCGAAAGCTCTGGCCCTTCTAGCAAATTTGCTTCTCCTTGCAATAATTCCATAATTGAACTTCGCCAATCTGTACTTGGAATGCAAAGGACTTCCGCAGAAGGGATCTGCGTTACCGAAGGTGCACTGAGCTCTCCGTAAAAATCTTTTTTTGGAATGTCCATGGCTCCGGCTATAGCTTTCGCCAAGATATCAGCTTGCGCATTTTCAGCTCTAGGTATACTTCGAATAGAAATCCCTTTAAATGCTGCTTCAATCTTACGGATTTCTTCCAAATATTTTGCAAGATGTGGATGTCGAACTTGAAAACTCTTATCTATGTGCACTGCTACAATTTGAGAATCTGTTTTAATAACAACTCTTGTATCACCCAAAGCACGTGCCTTTCGAAGTCCTAACAAAATTCCTTCTTACTCCACTGTATTGTTGGTAGACTTAAAGTTGAGTCTTGTGGAGTACATTGCCTTTTGCCCTGAAGGCGAAATTATTACTGCTCTGACACCTGCTCTAGATGCTTGGAAAGCTCCATCGGAGTATATGGTCCAAATTCCTTCGCTTGGCTTCTCCGGAGCCCATGCTGCAGGGGGAGTCCACTCTGCCACAAAATCTACCAACACTTGTGACTTAATTGTTGTCCTTGCCACGAAGGAGATGCCGAAGGGTGCTAATTCAACAGCCCACTTCCCAATTCTTCCTGTGGAATCCTTACTTCGGAGCATATCTCCCAAGGGATATGAAGTTGGTACAATTACATTATGTGCCAAAAAATAATGCCTTAACTTCCTCAAATCCATTATCAGAGCATAGGTGAACTTCTCAAGCTCGAAATATCTTGTTTTTGCTCCGGACAATGCTTCGGATACAAAATAGACTGGATTATGTACCAACTTTCCATTGAAATCAACCTCTCTAACAAGGACTGCACTGACAGCAGAGCTAGTAGCCGCAAGGTAAAGGAGTAGGGTTTTGTCTGCAACAGGCACCATGAGTGTAGCGAGGTTACTGAGATAATTCTTAATATCATCAAAGCTTTTTTGACACTCCGGTGTCCATGCAAAATCTTCGGACCCCTTCAATGCTTTGAAAATGGGCAAACTTCTCTCCACAGACCTTGCCAAGAATCTACTAAGTGCTGCAAGACAACCAGTCAGCTTTTGCACTTGCTTTAAATTCTCCGGAGGGGCCATCCTTTGTAACGCAGTTATTTGAGTGGGGCTAGCTTCGATCCCTCTCCTTGAGACTAGATACACTAACAATTTTCCAGCCTGAGCCCCGAAGATACATTTTTCGGGGTTAAGACGGATCCCACATGTCTGAAGGCTATTGAATGTTTCTGCTAAGTTTAGGCTATGTTGGTGCTTTAAAGCACTCTTTATTACAATGTCATCAATATAAGATTCTACATTGCGGTCTATTTGATGACCAAGAGCCTTAGCAATTAACCTCAAAAAAGTTTCCCCGGCATTTCTCAAGCCAAAGGGCATTCTTACATAGCAGAAGACTCCCGAACGAGTTACAAAGCTTGTTTTGATTTCAGCTTCGCGCTTTAGCCAGATGTGATGATAGCCAGAATACGCGTCAAGGAAGCTTAATAACTCTTAACCAGCAGTGGAGTCAACCAATTGATCAATTCGCGGCATGGGATAGGGGTCACGGGGGCATGCTTTATTCAAAGATGTAAAGTCAATACACATGCGCCATTTCCTGGAAGATTTCTTCCTAACAAAGACTAGGTTGGCTAGCCACTCCGTATGAGCTACCTCTCTGATAATCCCAGCCTTGAGCAACTTTTCCACTTCATCTTTAGCAAGGATAGACCTCTCAGTAGATAGCTTCCAGAGTCCTTGCCGGACAGGTCGAACCTTCGGGTTCACATGTAAACTATGCTCAATAATATCCCGACTGACTCCGGTAATGTCCTCATCGGACCAAGAAAAGATATCTAAATTCTCTTCAACTACTTTTTCTAATGAAGTAGTGACTTCTGGAGGCAAGTCCTTGCCAAACTGAAATGAATACTCTTTCCATCTTTGACGATAACCTTCGTTATAATTTCCCCTTCAGGGCTTGGCCTTGGGAAGGATTTCTTCGAAAATTCGCCTGGAGCAGAAAAATCGTCCAGGTTGCCTTGCACGCTGTTCACCTGCCTTGGGTCAATAGGAGGGCCATGACCATATTCCTGTCTTCGCGCAATGGCCTGATCTCCGAAAACAGTGAGCACTCTCGCTTGTGTGGGCATTTTCATACATAGATAATTATGATGCGCCACAGCTCCAAATTGATTCAACATGCCCCATCCGAAGATAACATTGTATGCATATGGGGCATCCACAACATCAAAAATCACTTTCTCCATCCTGGCCAGTAGCCCCTCTCCGAAAGTAACCTCCAAGCCTATTTGGCCGAGGGCATCAAGAGGGGGTCCTGCGAAGCGTTGCAAAGGATGCGCTGCTGGGAGAAGATGCTTACTGTAGATGCAGAGTTGATCAAAAGCTTGGACAAAGATAATATCCGCTGAACTCCCTCCATCGATCAGTACTCTCCGGACATCAGTCACTGCTATGTCGGCAGTGATGACAAGTGGGTCTGCATGTGGAAACTTTATGCTAGCTGCATCATCTGCAGAAAAAGATATCGGCACATGGGACCATTCAGGCATAGCAGCTGCGGATGAAGAAGTTCCAATATGGCCCACTTCTCGGACATATTCTCTTCTCTGCCTCTTCGACATACTTCCGAGGGTCCCTCCTCTGGAGATGGGGAGGACTACTCTTTTCCCTCGATCCTAACCATCTTCCTGCTTTGGAGGTGGCATAACATTGACCACCGGAGGCTGTCTTGCAGGGTCCAAGTTCTCTATACGCGCCACAGCCTGGACAGGCTCCGGACGCACCTCGGTTGGAACTCGGTCTGTAGTGCCTCGACCTGAAGTTCTTTCAAGGTACTCGCCTCTTAAAGCGAGTATAGACTTACACGCATCAGTTGTGTGACTTCGATTTTCACCATGGACACAGCAGAAGAAGGACTGGGCTTTGCCAGCTGGCTTCCCTGGCGGCCTCCAGCCGCTGGTCTTGCTTCCTGAAGGTTGTGAAGTCCTTGGGGCAAATTTCTGCGGAGGTGCAATGTTCAAGACTTCTGAACGAGGATGCTTTTGCCCCCGACGCCTGTCATGCTGAGCTTCAAAGCTAGGCCCCTATGACTGTGTTGAAGTCTTCACCTCTAGCTTGACTTCTTGCACGATTGACGGAGTCGCGACAGTTCTCCGAAGCCATCCCTCTTCTGACCTTGCATACTCTTCAAAATAAGACATCAACTGAGCAACAGAAGATATCTGCTTCCGGTGAAGTTTATCAAGGAGGCCTGCATGGGTAACTCCCTCTCGAGCTGCATCAACTACGGAGGATGTAGTTAACCCTCGAATTTGCGACTTCGTATGAGCGATGCGCTTGAAATACTGCCTTAAAGTCTCTCCGGGGAGCTGCTTCACCTGGAAATAACTTCCTGTAGACATTGGGGGTACGAAGGTACCCTGAAAGTTGCTTATGAACTTCTTCCTTAACTGCTCCCAGGTTCTGATTGACCCTGGCTTCAGGGACCAGAACCACTGTAGAGCCACCCCTTCAAGAGCTAGAGGGAAACACTTGGCCATGGTGTCTCGCACTCCTCCACTGGCCTCAATTGCTAATGCATAAGAACGAGAGAACTCCCCAGGGTCTTTGTCTCCAGCATATTTGCAGAGCTTCGAAGTTTTAAACTTAGGATCGAAGCGCACTTTCTGTAGCTCGGGATGCAGCGGAGACTCGGTGTCAAAGGAAGCGTTCTCGGGTGATTCAGGATAATGAAATTCGTCATCTTGGGGCACTTAGGGGATGACCGGGGTGGTCTGAGGACGAAGTCTGTCTGCGGCTTCTTGCCGCCACCTCGCTAATTCAGCTTGGAGACTGGCCATTTGAGCGGCCATATCACCAAGGTCATCTTCATCTCCTCCGGAAGGACCTTCCGGGTCTCGAGAACTGTACACATCAGTTCGAAGTGGAACCTGAGGTGGAAGAGGAACTCCGGTTGGCCGAAGTAAGGATGCAGTTGGGAGAGGGACTCCGGTTGCTCGAGGAAGGGTAATCCCTTCCGGAGTCTGAGGTGGAGGAAAAGCCGAAGGTCCTCCAACCTCAACTGTGTTCGAAGATCTTACTCCGGAGGTCCGAGGGGACCTCCGAGTAAGACTACCACCTGAACTCCGCTTGGGAGGCATGGTTTGAGAACTTGGTAGAGAACGGAGTTTTTTGGACTAGGTTCCCCACGGACGGCGCCAACTATTGGCGTAAAAGATTACGCTAACAGGTTTCTAGAGATTAGAAACCAACAAATGAAGTGTTTGTGAATTAAACTATTTCAATCCTCTGAAGGATAATAGCTCAAAACAGTTCGAAGATGTGTATTGAATAACTCAGTATTTGATCCTCATTACAGGGTAAAACGGGGGGTATTTATAGGCCCAAACATTAAGGAAAAGAGCATTTTACCCCTCTATTACAACCGACATAGTGGAAACTATTCGGTACACTTAATAGGGCTAAAATGGTAAAAGACTAATCTATTAAGAAAGAATATAAGTCTTCCATCCTAGCTGGCAAAAATCTCTCGGAATAGTCAATGTTCGAAGATATACTCCGAATTAGAGTTCGCCTTTATACTTCGAACTGGATCCAATATACTTCTGGAGTTGGATGCTGGAAGCCTTCGATTAAATCACCTGCCTTTGTCTTGTTATAGCAATAACCCTGAAGATGAAGTATTTTCCCCCAACAGTCTTCCTTTTGTGTCTCATGGATCTGGTCCATCAAGACAGGTCTGGTCTCTAGGGTAGCAAGATACGCTCTGGTGGTGATCCCTAGATTCAGTCTTTCCATCTCCTTGTATATCAATGGGGCCTGGTCTTGCACCATGATGGCATTACAATACCCCTTTCGACTTAGGGCATCTGCCACCACGTCTTCCTTGCCTAGATGATAATGGATGCCCAAGTCATAATCTTTGATCAGCTCCAACCACCTTCTCTGTCCGAGGTTCAGGTCCGGTTGGGTGAATATGTACTTGAGGCTCTTGTGATCGGTGAAGACCTCACACCGATTTCCCACAAGGTAATGTCTCCATATCTTTAAGGCATGAACCACGGCTGCCAATTCCAGGTCGTGGGTTGGGTAATTTAGCTCATGTGGCCTCAGCTGGCGAGAGGCGTAAGATATCACCTTCCCGTCTTGCATCAAGACACATCCTAACCCTTGGCGAGAGGCATCACAGTAGATGTGGAAGTCCTTCCGGATGTCTGGCAGGGTTAGAATTGGGGCTGACACGAGCTTCTTCTTAAGGGTTTGGAAGCATTATTCACAATCTGGAGTACATTCAAATTTTACTTCGTTCTGCAATAACCTGGTCATGGGCTTGGCTATCTTCGAGAAATTCTCGATGAATCGGCGGTAATATCCGGCCAATCCGAGAAAACTCTGGATCTCGATCACGTTTGTGGGTTGTAGCCAATTGGTCACTGCTTCCACGGTGGTTGGGTCCACTGCTATTCCTCCGGCGGATATGACATGACCGAGGAACTTCACCTCAGACGACCAAAACTCGCACTTGCTGTATTTGGTGTATAATTGTTGTTCCCTTAGCTTTCTGAGGGTCAGACGGAGGTGGGTTTCATGTTCTTCCTTGGTCTTGGAGTAGACGAGGATATCATCGATGAATACCACGATGAACTTACCCAAGAACTCCATGAATACATTGTTCATCATGTTCATGAAAAAGGCCAGGGCATTCGTGAGTCCGAATGACATCACATTATACTCGTATAGTCCGTAGCGGGAGGTGAAGGTGGTCTTAGGGATGTCTTCTTCCCTAATCCTCAATTGGTGATACCCTGACCTGAGGTCGATCTTGGAAAACACCGAGGATCCTTTCAGCTGATCGAACATGTCGTCGATCCGAGGCAGTGGGTACTTGTTCTTGATGGTTACATCGTTCAGGGCTCTATAGTCCACGCACATCCTTTTAGTCTTGTCCTTCTTCATGGAGAAGATAACCGGTGCACCCCAGGGCGAGGTACTCGGTCGGATATACCCTTTTTTCTCTATGTCTTCGATATTGCTCTTGACTTCGGCTAGTTCATTGGCGGCCATCCGGTATGGGCGCTTGGAGATTGGAGTGGTCCCGGGGACAAGCTCGATTCTGAATTCGATGTCCCGCTTGGGAGGCATCCCTGGTAGGTCCTCTGGGAAGACGTCAATGTATTCCTTGACTACGGGCACTTCCTCTAGGGCTAGTGAGTGAAGAGACACCTTGCGAGGTTTGTGGTTGGTCATCTGAAAAGTGACGGCTTCACCCTCGGGGTTGGCCACAGTTACGTAATTGCTGGCACAGTCGATCACTCCTTTGTGCTTCATCAACCAATCCATCCCTAGAATGAGGTCGAGTCCGGTGCACTCAATGAGGACTGGCTCGGCCCAAAATAATACTCCTTGGATCTCTATCCATACCTTAGGGCTGCACAGGTGAGCTACGATTTTCTTGCTGGGGGTGGCAATCATCATGGGGACGGGTAGAGTGAGTACTTCCAAGCCGTTGGTTTTCACAAAGTCTTCCGAGATGACGAAGTGTGTTGCCCCATAGTCAAACAGTATTATAGCTGGTATGGAATTAACGGTAAACGTACCAAGTACGACTTCAGGAGATTCCTGAGCTTCCTCTGCACTGATGTGGTTGACGCGGGCACGAACCGCCTGGTTGGGTGCCTCGCCCTATGGCTGCTTGGGGTGAGGACACTAGTGCGAGTAATTCCCTTCCTTCTGGCAGTTGAAGCAGACAATTGGCTTTCCTTGGTGGTCCCTCATGATCAGGGCCTTGGCGGCGGACATCGGCTGAGCGGCCGGAGCTGGTGCAGTGGGGCAGGGATGCCCGGTGTTGGATCCACCGGCGGGGTGAGGTGGCCTGTAGGTGGGTCGAGGATGGTAGGCGGGCACTGGTGGCGGAGGGACGAAGAGGGGCCTCTGAGAGTTCACTTGATGATGCTTGCACGCGATCATATTCCTCTTCTTGAGGTCCAGTTTATTTTGCTCAGTCTCTTGGATGAGTGCTTTATTCACCAACCATTGAAAGTCGGCGTAGTCGGTGGCGACGAGCTGAATGGAAAGCTCATCCTTATGTCCCGGGAGGAACTTAGCCTGGCGGAGGCCGTCGGTTCACACCTCTTTCGGCGCGTAGCGGGCCAGACGGTTGAACTCATGGAGATACTCCATGATAGTCCGGCTTCCTTGTTGCAGGTCGCGGAACTCCAGCTGTTTAACCGCGATGTCTCAAGCGGGGACATGGGTGGCACGAAAAGTGATGGTGAACTCCGCCCAAGTCACCATGTGGTCCTCCGGTTGGGACTCACGGTAGTTGTCCCACCATTCTGCGGCAGGGCCCTGGAGTTGGTGAGTGGCGAATGCCACTCTCTCCCGGTCGGTGCAGGGGAGGAGGTCCAACTTCTTCCCAATGGTGCGGAGCCAATCTCCGGCCTCCATGGGGTTTGTGGTGCTGGAGAAGATCGGGGGATGCATGTGAAGGAACTCCGAGAGTTGAGGCACGGGTGCAGGGGCTGGTGCACGAGGGGTGGGCTCCATATTCTGCTGTTGCAGCCGGTCCAACTACGCCTGTTGGTGCTGCATCTGGGTGAGGAGGGCAGTTATCAGCTGGTTCTGATTAGCCATCATCTCCGCCAAGTTGGGGTGGTTAGCGGATGGTGGCCCAGTCTGATGTTGGCATGTTGCACCCTGGTTGGGCACAACACTTCCAGGCAGACCGTTGCTTGCCCCTTCTCCGTTGTTGGACCCGGTGTTCTGATCATCGTCCATCTTCTGAACATACAAGATTTTTAGTCATAAGAGAAAGGTTGTGAACCAAATATTTAGCCAAAACAGCCCAGAGGGCTCATAAATATATCAAAGTGGTATAAAATGTTCATTACATCAATGTTCTTATTTTAATCCACCTACAACACAAGTCGTTGTAGGTGGTACCACAATCACAAAATTATTGAAATATTCTGCACGATACCAGACTACTGTAGTCAATAACTTCACACATCAATCACAAATGAGATTCAACCAGATCTAAATGTGTATACCAGTAATGAAAACTTTGTATAATTTGATTGCAGAAATATGTCAGGTTTTTAACTCATAACAAAACCACAATTAGATCAATTGCTGAACCAGAATCAGGAAAAAACCAAAATAGAATTGTTGATCATGCTGAAGCAAAACAGACAGGATTCAAGAAATGATTTCAGAGGACTTTTTCAGAACTCATCTTCTCTTCTCAGCATACATAACAAATTCAGAAAAGCACTTTAGACTACAGCTCAAAAACCATTTTCAGATCAAAGTGTATTGATTCAATAGCCCTCAGAAGACAGCATTCTGAAAACTGAGATGAAAACATTGTTCACCAAATTCAGATGAAGTACTTTTGAAGTTCTAAACAACATCCAAGAAATTCAGTACTAGAAACCAGACTTGTGAATTTTTAAACTTCAATCCAGTCTCAACTAACACATGTAAACAGACTGAGATTGAAACAACCACTAAAAACTCAGTAGTGAACAGAAGTTTGCATCAAGTAAAACTGAGACTATACTCAAATCAGAACCAATTCAATGAACAAAGTTAAACTACAGAAATCTCAATGAACTTCAGTAGAAATCACACATGTATCGAGTTCAGATCAACTAAATTTTGATGGAAGTAGTAAAAAACTTACACAATCTGGTGCTAACCAAATATACCTCTGAATGAAGAACAAGTTCTCTGAAAACCCTATAGCAATTCTGAAACTACTTCTATCGCACACTGTTGATTGACCAGAAAAACCAGAAGACACTATTTTGCATCTGAAGCTTTACTATGAAGACAAGTTTTCTCAAAGACATATATCACAGAACACTTCTGCAACAGGACATATTCAAACCTTTGAAAAACTTTTAACAGCACCATCAGTATTCTAATCAATATATTCTCATGAATACTTCTTAATATCAAAGAACAATGATGTTCAAAACAGATCATCCATATTTCAAAAAGGATTATCACAGAACTCAATCATCCACATCATTGCAAAACTTTAGAAGAATTAAAAACTTCTTACTCGTTTTCTAGCTTATGTAGCAAATTCCTTTACAATGAACAACAACAACGGCAGTTTTGTAGCGATCCTGGCAAACCCAGAAAATTGTTGTTCACCCTAATGTGATCACAACAACAAATAGTCTCTCAGCAACTCTGTAGCGATCCGGCAAAGCTGGAGTTCCTGTTCCCAATCAAGCGGTCATAGCAAAACTCTCGGATGATCTAACTGTTCCTCATCATGCGAACACAGCAGACAAAAGTCTATCGGCATAACAAGTTGTGCAAGACAAAACTAATTTGATTTCTATTTTGATTGAAAGTTCTAGTCAGTTCATCACCGGATGACAGCAAGGGAGGGGGATAAAATATCCCACCTACCCACATTCTAGAAGACCACCTTTTTCATATTGCCCCTAGAAAGACACAAATTACAATTCTGAAAATAAAACTAGAAATACCCTATTTACTCTAGACCTCTCTTTAGAATATTTTTACAATATATATATATACTCCAAAAATACTCTAAAAAGTACACACTAATACACTAAACATTTTAAACTAATACATGACTCAATTTTATTGAATTAGTAAAAACGATAAACATTTCGACGGTTTTCAGAAAAAACTGACAAAGCCTTTTCAGCTCTTCGACTCGTGACACCGTTTCGCGACTCCGAGCGCCAGCAAGCCACTTCCGCTCTCGATCCCCTTGAGCCACACGAATGCGTGTCCTAGCCTCCCTCTCGCGAACACGGTCGACACACCGTCGCAGTCAGCCGTCCGTCCGAGTCTCGCTCCGTCTCTTCGTGCACTCTTGAGATCTTCCCAAACTTCGCCCGGCCTCCCTGATCCTCGGCATCAAGCTACCCGCTCGACCCTCGATCACCCGCTGTCGATAGTCGGTCAGCATCTCCACCCTGCACAAACAAGAGAAGCCAAAACAAGAATGCGACGCACTGCCAAAACCCTCGGCAGCCACACCTTCACTCCACATCGAAACCCTCGATGCACTCCACATACTCTCGACCACTCAATCGCTCAAACGCTCATTTTGGTCAATCACTCATCATCCAGACCAAAACAACCCTTGGTTTCTCATACGGTAAACCAAGCTCTGATACCACTTGATGGAGGAGAGGATGCCCGACCTTCCGTCAGGTGGGGGATAAACAACAATTTGTGGAGAACTCGACGATGATGATCCGGCTTCCGATCCACGAGATTGGCCCTTGCAATCGCTACACCACTGCTCCATTGGTTATCAACCAAGTACAACCTAATTGACCTCGCCAAAAGGCTAATCCTTGCCTGCGAATCGAAGAACACAAGCAAGAACGCAGAAAACACAATCAAACTGAAAATTCTATTGGAATCTGCGGCTATTAAAGCAACGTATAAACTAAACCCAAAAACCCTAGATGGATGTAGAAACGCCTTATATAGTAGTTTGGGACACACCCCTAATGGGCTCAACTGGATAAATGGCCCAAAGGCCTAATAACACAGAAACCAGCATGATGACAGATTCTTGACTCTATTTTGTTGTGACTATTCCCATTGATATAGAATGAATTTTGAGATGAAAATGGTGGCATTGGAAAGTTTATGAAGTTTTCTTTCCGTGGCTGGGTGGAACATCAAAAACAGAGTTCGTATGCAGCCTGGGCGATGATTTTAGTGCACGCTGCTCCTGGAATCCGAGTTGGACACGAATTGTAGTTGGATTGGACTCTCAAATAGGCTTGGACGTTGTTGGTGTAAAAGATTACGCTAACAGGTTTCTGAAGATTAGAAACTAACAAACAAAGTGTTTGCGAAGTGAACTGTTCTAAGCCTCCGAAAGGATAATAACTTAGAATAGTTCGAACGTGTGTATTGAATAACTTGTATTCGGTCCTCTTTACAGGGCAAAACGGGGGGTATTTATAGGCCTAAACATTAAGGAAAAGACCTTTTTACCCCTCTATTACAACCGACATAGTGGAAACTATTCGGTGCCCTTAATAGGGCTAAAATGGTAAAAGACTAATCTAATGAGAAAGAAGATAAGTCTTCCATCTTAGCTAGCAAAGAAGTTCCCGGAAGAGTCCAAGTTCGAAGATATACTTCGAACTAGAGCCCGTCATCATGCTTCGAACTTGACTCAATGTATCTGCGAAGGTATACACTGGAAGTCTTTAGCTTAATCACCAGTCTTTATCTTGTCACTGCAATAACCCTGAAGATGGAATATTTTCCCCAACAGTAGCCCCTCGAATACGCTTCTCCGCTAAATCTGTAATGTTAGGAGAGCAGTATACGCAAGAAAAATAATCATGCGTAGGGGTTAGCAGATTTAAACCATCTCCGAACTATGTGGAGATGTAAGCTTCGAATCAGTTTCTAATAAAATTACATTCGAAGTAACTTAGAACTAGCTCAAGAAGTCTGAAAGCCTTTTTAGACTTAGAAGAAATAGTCGTTAGCTTCTTTCTTCTAACGGAAGTTACGAAATGCTTTAATTTCGGAGCAAAGTAACGGTTGGGAATGTGAAGCGACACAGACAAGCGGTAAAAAATCAGGATTTTGGGCTATAAATAGAGGGCCCAAACCCTGCTTGAGTACCTTTTCACTGCTTTCGTGCAAACAAACCATCACCTGAGCCATAGCCTCCAACCTGAGCCCTAGCCTCCATTTTTCTTCTGAAGCGATTCGTGAGATTCAATGGCGAAGACTAGTTTGAAGGGCCCTGGAGCAGCTTCAACCCTGGCCCAGCAGCAGGCTGCGGCAGCAGCGGCGGCAGCAGCGGCGGCTGCAACCTTGGCGGCAGCGACTTCAAATCCTTCAGTGGCGGCAATGGCGCCAGTGGGAGAAAATCCCCAGAATGTCGGCCCTCAAGACCTCTTTCCAGCCTCGACGAAGTACACAGACCAATCTTATCAATTGGGACCATCGACCTGCAGAAGGGAATCTCTTGCGGCTGCAGTAGAAGGGAAAATTAGTTCGGGGGTGATGATTCGCAAACCTGGGAAGGAAATCATTCCGTCACCGAGACCCGGAGAAGTGGTCGTCTTTGAAGCCTTCTTCGAAGCTGGTTTGGGTCTTCCAGCAGTAGACTTTTTGGCCGAGGTATTGGAGTTGTTCCACGTCACTCTGCCCCAACTCTCTCCGAATGCTATAGCACGTCTCGCCATCTTCGAATGGGCGTTGCGAGCCGAGGGTTGTGAGGGGAGGGCAGAGATCTTCGCAGCACTGCACAGAGCTTCGTGCCAACCGAAGACCTTCGTAGGCCCCGGAGGTGAAAAAATGGTAGTGGCCTTCGGAAGTATTAACTTCAGGCTTCGGGACGAGTATGCTCTCCGATTTCCAGCCAAGGCTATCAACGCCAGATGGTATACAGACTGGATCCTGAAATGGTTTTATGCCGAAGTTGGGGCAAGCAATCGTCTAGCTGGACCTCTGCAAGACATCAAATTCCGAAAGGAAGCCCTTGTGCATCCAGATCCGGGTCAGCTCGAAGCTCGCCCTAGCTTGCTTCAAAAGATCAGTCATCGGTTGAGCATGCGAGACTTAGCCGAAGAATTCCTCGGGCTCCAAATCCCTCCTTTGATGGCCAACTGGCCAATCACCTTCGAAGAGGATTCAGATGGCGATCTTTGGAAAATCTCTTCAACTGCGAGTCCTGCAGGTAACTTCGAAAACAACATACTTTATGTATATTTATTCGAAGATTTAACAAACTTAACTCATTTTTCAGCCTCTTCAGCCCCTATAACTTCGGAGCAAATCGTACGAGCTTCGGAGAAGATTTTGGGCGTCCCAACTCCGACCGAGAAAGAATGGATAATTAAATTGGTTGGTAGTTGGGAGCGATCCAACCGAGTATGGGGGCTACTCGAAGTGGTTCCGCCCCCTTTGGTGGATTGGGTGCCTTCGGAGAAAGGGCCCAATAAGAGGAAAGCTGAAGTTGGGACTTCGAGCTCCGCCAAGACTCCGGTCAAGAAGATGGCTCGAAAGCCAAAAAACCCTGCACCTTCGAGCCCAAGAGCTTCAATCTCCGATTCTCAGGAGGACGAAGGCAGGTTACTTGTGAGGCTGATTGACGAGGATGCAGCCCAAGGAACTGCACAAGTTGATGAACCTGTGAACGTGCCGGAGTCTCAAGAGAATCTTGAGCAAACGAGGACTCCGGCAGTTCAAGAGGATTTACCTCAGGACGGAGTTCCTGTGAATGAAAGTGGAGTCGAAGTCACTGTTGCTTCGATTCCGGATGAAGCAACAACGACTGTTTAGGAAAATGTTCCTACAATCGAAGATTTGACGCATGATTCGGACGAAGATCTCGCCTTCGATCCGCCAAGCAGTCCAATGCTTACCCGCCGCCAAAATGTCGAAGGTATACTTCGAATAATTTTTATCCTTTTTTTTAAATGCGAAATTATACAATGTATAATACCTTTGTTTTTACAGAGTCCACTTGTATGGAAGAGGTCCGTCCCGAAGATACAATTCCTGGACATTCGACAACTTCGGAGCCAATCCCAAGAGCCACTCAGATGGGACCCGGAAAAGGCAAAGGAAAAGTGGACCCCCTCCCTGCTCCGAGCTCGGGATCAACTCCGTCTGAGTCAACGGACGAGAGTCAATCTACCGAGGGGGGCCAGTCTCCGGGTGCTCCGAAGACCACAGCTCAACAATCCGGGCCTTCGTCAAACGAAGATGACCAACAAGCCTTGAGCATACTCCCCCTTCTAGCTCCTTTCTTAGAGCGAAGAACTGGGCTTCGGACTTTGCTCGAGCCATTGGATCGTGCTAGTCGCGAAGTTGGGGAGACGGACTTGGTGGCCATTTTGAGTGAGGCGGAGAGCTCGGAGCTTAATGCTGCCATGGAACGTGCAGCCTACCAGGTACGAAGTATCTGCAAAACAACATCAAATTTATATACAAATAATTTCTTACCTTGGTTTTTTCTTTTCGCAGCAAACAGTCTTGGCCCGAGCTGCAAACGTATCAAATGAACGTGAAATAGCTCGCCTTCGAGAGGAAAACGCAACTCTTCAACGAAATCTTACCATCTCCGAAGGTCGAGTGAGCCATATGGACAACATGGTTTCAACGGAGCGTAGGGCCAGACAAGGCTTGGAGGCTGCGAATAAAGAGCTCGAAGCAGAAAGAATTGTGCTTCGAGCAGAAATTGAAAGGATGCGGGCGGACACGCTACTGCGGGGACCGAGCTTGTTAGGCTCCGAGAAGAAGCTAGCCAGCTACTGAATCAAAAGAATTCTTTGGCTACGGAGGCTGCTAGACTCTCTGGAGTACTAGAAGAGCTAACTTCGGCGAAAGATGCGTTAACTGAAGATAAGTTGAAGTCTGAGAAGGTAGCTGCAGAAGTCATGGACCAATTGCTAGGCATCCTGGAATACTTCGGTACTACTGGGACACTACCTTCGGATGACAACATCTCCCTACTGTGCCGGTTGAAGAGGATTCAAGGAGTAGCGAAGCAAATGAAGACAACATGCATTCGTTACGGAGAACTCTCCGGACAAGTGGCTGTTGTTGGCCTACTTTGTTACTACGAGGATCTAGGTCGATCGATAGCTCCGAGCGCAGGAGAGGGCCCAATTACCTTCGACGATGATCAGCTTCTCACTCCTTCCGAAGGTGTGGCCGCTGCTTGGCAAGCCTTCCAAACTTCATGGAGAGCCGAAGGTCGTTCTGCGATCAAAGCTTGGATTGACGAAGGACAACGCCAAAAGCAGGCTCGGACCCAAGCTTCGAGCAGTCAGCCTCCTCCGAACCCGCAGGTTTAGAAATGCCTTAGGATCTTTTGACTATGTAAAGCATTACGCTTATGTACATTCATGAATGAAAATTTGTTTATCATGTTTTTAGGCTTTGCCTCATATTGAATATGTCGAAGTGTTAGACGTTAACGACGAACTTCGCTTATTATGGGCTACCTTCGATATCTTAAAACTTCACAAGCGTCCTCGATTTCTAATTCCTCGAGATAGTTCCGGAGCAATTACACCCGAAATAAGTAAAGACATATTATCTTGTATTAAAGAGGAAGAAAAAGAAGCTAACTTGGAAACTTCATCTTCGGAAGACATTATATGGTCCGAAGACGAAGATGAAGCTCAAAGTAAAAAGCCTGAAGAACTTGGAAGCTGGGAAAGGAGCCCCGAACGACTTCGAACTTGGGCTGAGCTTCAACAAGAACAAAAAGACTTTAGAACTTCGAAGGGAGGCAAAAGAGTTAAACGTAAAGTTGTTAGAACTCCCGGCACTGGAACTAGCCGTTCCAATCCTAGCTCTAGAGATCGAAGAGGTCTTCAATTCCTTCTTGGTATAGATACCAATTTTTCATGATGTAATCATATTCGTTCGAATAATAAATATCGATTTAAAATTGTCTCCCTATTTATTAGCCCCTCTTTGGGTGTAATCAACTTCGAACTGTATTCAAAGATGGTTAGGCACAAAGAAAAACTTCGGAGTACAATTTTGGGGGTTCGAAGCCCCTCTATAATTTAAAGATCTTTTAAAATCTTATAAAATGTATTCGACTATTTGTAGTCTTAAGAATGACGACTTAGCACCTTATGCTTTTGAAAGAAATCACTTGAGATAACTTTCTGGACACTTTAGTGTCTTAGATAATTTGTCACTTTGGACTTTCTTAACAGACATTCGAAGCTCATGGCTCAAACTCTGTTTTGTTTTGGCCTCCTTCGGCTCTTTTTTGCGAATTCTGTCAAACCAGTGGTTTGAAGTTCGCAGTGGTCTCTTTGGACTCTTTTTACGGATACCTACAAGCCAGTGGCTTGGGCTCCGCATTATTTGCTCTCTTTGGACTCTTTTTACGAATGTCTTCCAGCCGGTGGCTTGGACCCCGCATTCTGTGGTTTTCGGGCTCTTTTACGGATGTCTTCAAGCCGGTGGCTTGGACTCCGGATTATGTCAGCCCACCACCTTGGAAAATATGATTCAAATTAATGACACTTCCCTCTCGGTCAACTCCGCAGTTCCAGTGCGTCCACTCGGAAGCTGGAAGTTTATGAGGGGTAGGCACTATATGAACCATATGCTTTATTGATTCGAAAAGTGATTACACATGATTACAAGGAGCCCTTATGCGAAGTATCGCTTTAGGTGCTCTGCATGCCACGTATGTGCTAACTCTTCACCTTCCAAATTAGCTAATTTAAAAGAGCCAGGACGTCCTGAACGAACAATTAAGTATGGACCTTCCCATTTATTTCCTAATTTTCCTGGCGCTATAATGCTTCGCAAAACAAGATGACCCGGTCTAAGCTCATTGATCTTAACCTTCGGGTCAAACCAAGCCTTCGTCTGCTGGTGATATTTTAATAAATTGGCTACAACTCGAAGTTTTGTCTCTGTTAAATCTAGCGAAGCTTGTCTTTCTTCTTCAATCTCCAGCTCGGTGCTGCGAAGTGATCCTCCTTTGAGCTCCGTTGGAGTCATAGCTTCATCTCCGAATAGCAATCTGAATGGAGTAAAACCTGTGGACCTTGTTTGCGTAGTCCGAATGGACCATAAAATCTTCGGAAGTTCTTCGGTCCACAGTCCTTTTGCTAATCCTACTATCTTTCGATTTAGCCCTGACAAAATATTTCCATTGGCTCTTTCTACAGCTCCATTAGACTGAGGATGCCTCACTGCAGCAAAACATAACTGGATGCCTAGATCTTCGCAGAACTTTCTGAAAGGTTCTGCATCGAACTGTGTTCCATTATCAACTGTGAGTTGTCTAGGCACTCCGAACCAGCAAATGAAACTTTTCCAAAAGAATTTCTGTACATTGTTCGAAGTGATAGCCGTTAAGGGCTCTGCTTCTACCCACTTAGAAAAATATTCAATAGCTACCACTGCGAACTTTAAATTTCCCTTAGCTACTGGAAAGGGACCAATCAAATCCATACCCCATCTGGCCATAGGCCATACCGGAGCAATAACTTGAAGAGCTGTTGGTGGGCGATGACTTCGTCGACCCATCCACTGACATCCTTGACAAGTGCGGACCAAGCTCTCCGCATCAGTTGTTATTGTAGGCCAATAAAGCCCCTGGCGAAGTGTTTTTCCTGCCAAAGCTCGAGGGGCCAAATGGCTACCACAAAGTCCTTCATGGATTTCTCGAAGAATTTCTTGACCTTCGGCTTGAGATATACATCGGAGTAGAGGGGAACATACTCCGGCCTTGTATAATATACCGTTGATTATTTGATAATTCCTAGCCCTTAGATTCAATCTTGAAAATTGTGGCTCTTCAAATGAATTTGCTCCTCCTTGCAAACGTTCCATGATCGAATTTCTCCAATCTGTACTTGGAATGCAAAGAATCTCTGCGGAGGGAATTTGTGGCACCGAAGGTGTACTAAGCTCCTCATAAAAAGCTTCTTCTGGTATATCCATAGCTCCGGCTGCAGCTTTTGTTAAGATGTCTGCTTGCACATTTTCTGTTCTTGGTATACTCCGAATTGAAATACCCTTGAATTGTGCTTCGATTTTACGGATTTCTTCTAAGTACTTTGCAAGCTGTGGATGCTGAACTTGAAAGCTTTTATCTACGTGCCCTGCTACTATTTGAGAATCTGTCTTTATAACAACTCTTGTAGCTCCTAGAGCACGTGCCTTTCGGAGTCCCAGTAAAATCCCTTCATACTCCGCTATATTGTTGGTAGACTTAAAGTTGAGTCTTGCGGAGTACATTGCTCTTCGCCCTAAAGGCGAAATTAAAACTGCTCCAACACCTGCTCCGGATGCTTGGAAAGCCCCATCAGAAAAAACAGTCCAAATTCCTTCACTTGACTTCTCCGGAACCAACGTTGCAGGGGGAGTCCATTCTGCTACAAAATCTGCTAAGACTTGCGATTTGATTGCTGTTCTTGCTAGAAAGGATATGCCGAAGGGTGCTAGCTCAACTGCCCACTTTCCAATTCTTCCAGTGGAATCTTTACTTTGGAGCATATCTCCCAAAGGATACGAAGTTGGTACAATTACATTATGAGCTAAAAAATAATGCCTTAGCTTCCTCGAAGCCATTACCAGAGCATAAACGAATTTCTCAAGCTCGGAATATCTTGTTTTTGCTCTGGACAATGCTTCGGACACAAAGTAAACTGGATTTTGTACCAGCTTCCCGTTGACATCAATCTCTCTGAAAAGAACTGCACTGACAGCAGAGCCAGTAGCCGCAAGGTAAAGGAGTAGGGTTTCGTCTGCAGTAGGCACCGTGAGTGTAGCAAGATTACTAAGATACTCTTTAATATCTTCGAAGCTTTTCTGACACTCCGGTGTCCATGCAAAATCTTCGGACCCTTTCAATGCTTTGAAAATAGGCAAACTTCTCTCCGCAGACCTTGCCAAAAATCTGCTAAGTGCTGCTATACGACCTGTCAGCTTTTGCACTTGCTTCAAATTTTCCGGAGGAGCCATCTTCTGAAGTGCAGTTATTTGAGTAGGGCTAGCTTCAATCCCTCTACTTGAAACTAAATACCCTAACAACTTCCCAGCCTTAGCTCCGAAGATACATTTCTCGGGGTTAAGACGAATCCCACATGCCCGAAGGCTATTAAATGTTTCTGCTAAGTCTAGGCTATGTTGGTGCTTTAAAGCACTCTTTATTACAATATCATCCATATAGGCCTCCACATTGTGACCCAATTGATGACCTAGAGCCTTAGCAACTATCCTCGAAAAAGTAGCCCCGGCATTTCTTAAGCCAAAAGGCATTCTTACATAACAGAAGACTCCCGAGGGAGTTACGAAGCTTGTCTTGATCTCATCTTCACGTTTCAACCATATTTGATGATAACCGAAATACGCATCAAGGAAGCTTAATAACTCCGAACCTGCGGTGGAGTCGACCAATTGATCAATTCGGGGCATGGGGTAGGGGTCACGAGGGCATGCTTTATTCAAGGATGTGAAATCAATGCACATGCGCCACTTCCCGGAGGATTTCTTCTTGACGAAGACTGGGTTGGCTAACCATTCTGTGTGAGCCACTTCTCTGATAATCCCAGCCTTCAACGATTTTTCAACTTCGTCTTTTGCAAGAACAGCTCTTTCTGCAGACATTTTTCGGAGTCCTTGCCGAACAGGCCGGGCCTTAGGGTTTACAAGTAAACTATGCTCAATAATATCCCGATTGACTCCGGTGATGTCTTCATCAGACCAAGCAAAGACATCTAAATTCTCCTCCACTACTTTTTCCAAGGAGGTAGCAACTTCTGGAGGTAAATCTTTACCAAATTGAAATGCATATTCTTTACCATCTTTAACAATAATCTTCGTTGCAATCTCTCCTTCAGGACTTGGTCTTGGGAAGGATTTCTTCGAAGATTCGGAAGGAGCTGAAAAATTTTCTTGATTATCTTGTACATTATTCACTTGTCTTGGATCAAGAGGGGGGCCGTGACCATATTCCGCTCTTCGGGCGGTAGCTTGATCTCCGAAGATAATGAGCACTCCCGCTTGCGTGGGCATCTTCATGCACAAGTAATTGTGGTGTGCCACAACTCCGAACTGGTTTAACATGCCTCTTCCGAAGATGACGTTGTAGGCATATGGAGCATCTATGACGTCGGAGATTACTTCCTCTGTCCTGGCTAACAATCCTTCTCCGAAGGTAACTTCCAGGCCAATTTGGCCGAGTGCATCAAGCGGAGGTCCTGTGAAGCCTTGCAAAGGACGAGCCGCTGGAAGAAGGTGCTTTCTGGAGATGCACAATTGATCGAAGGCTTGAACAAAAATAATGTCTGCCGAACTCCCTCCGTCAATTAACACTCTTCGAACTTCAGTTCTTGCAATGTCGGCAGTAATGACAAGTGGGTCTACATGTGGAAATTTAATGCCAGCTGCATCCTCTGCAGAAAAAGATATTGGCACATGGGACCATTCAGGCATAGCAGCTGCAGATGACGAAGTTCCAATGTGCCCCACTTCCCTGACATACTCTCTTCTCTGCCTTTTTGACATGCTTCCGAGAGTACCTCCTCCGGAGATAGGGAGGACTACTCTTTTTCCTCGGTCTTGCCCTTCTTCTTGCTTCGGAGGTGGCATAATATTGACCACCGGAGGGCGTCTTGCGGCTTCGAAATTTTCTATCCGCGCTACAGCCTGGACAGGCTACGGGCGCACTTCAGCTGGAATTCGGTCAATAGTACCTTGACCCGAAGTTCTCTCCAGATAGTCTCCTCTCAAAGCAAGTATAGCCTTGCAAGTATTAGTTGCATGGCTTCGGTTTTCACCATGAATACAGCAGAAAAGGGTCTAGCCTTTGCCAGCCGGTTTCCCTGGTGGCCTCCAGCCACTGGTCTTGGTTCCTGATGGTTGCGGAGCTCTTTGGGAAAACTTCTGCGGGGGTGCAATGTTCAAAACTTCCGAATGAGGATGCTTTAGCCCCCTTCTCCTATCATGCTGAACTTCGAAGACAGGTTCTTGCGGCTGTGCCGAAGTTTTTACTTCCAATTTTACTTCCTGCAATACGGATAGAGTAGCTGCAGTTCTTCGAAGCCAGCCTTCTTCCGACCTCGCATATTCTTCAAAGTATGACATCAACTGAGAAACAGAAGATATGCTTTTCCGGTGAAGTTTATCAAGGAGGCCTGGATGAATGACTCCCTCTTGAGTTGCATCAACTACTGAAGACGTAGTCAACCCTCGGATCTGCGACTTCGTATCAGCGAAGCGCTTGAAATATTGCCTCAATGTCTCTCCAGGGAGTTGCTTCACCTGGAAAAGACTTCCCGTCGACATTGGAGGCACGAAGGTGCCTTGGAAATTGCTTACGAACTTCTTCTTCAGCTGCCCCCATGAATTGATTGATCCTGGCTTCAAGGACCAGAACCACCGCAATGCCACTCCTTGAAGAGCTAAAGGAAAGCATCTAGCCATGGTGTCCCGCACTCCTCCACTAGCTTCAATTGCTAGGGCATAAGAACGGACAAATTCTCCAGGATCCTCATCTCCAGCATACTTGCACAGCTTCGAAGTCTTAAACTTCGGATCGAAGAGAACTTTTTGCAGTTTAGGATATAACGGAGATTCGGTATCAAAGGAGGCGTTCTCCGGGGCTTCAGGATAAATATGTTCGTCGTCTTCAGGCACTTCTGGAATAACAGGGATGGCTTGAGAGCGAAGCCTATTTGCAGCTTCTTGCCGCCATCTCGCTACTTCAGCTTGGAGACTAGCCATTTGAGCGGCCATATCACCAAGATTGTCTTCGTCTCCTCCGGAAGGATCTTCCGGGTCTTGAGAACTGTAGGGATCAGTTCGGAGTGGAACTTGAGGTGGAAGAGGAACTCCGGGTGGTCGAAGTATAGATGGAGTTGGCGGAGGAACTCCGTATGATCGAGGAATGGGAACTCCTTCCGGAGTTTGAGGTGGAGGAAACGTCGAAGGTCCTCCGGCCTCAACAGTGTCGGGAGGTGCCTCTCCGGAGGTCCGAGGGGACCTCCGAACAGGGTTACGAGTTGCGCTCCGCTTAGGAGGCATGATGTAAGAAGTTGGTAGAGAACGAAGTTTCTTGGACTAAGTTCCCCATGGACGGCACCAACTGTTGGCGTAAAAGATTACGCTAACAGGTTTCTGAATATTAGAAACTAACAAACGAAGTTTTTGCGAAGTGAACTGTTCTAAGCCTCCGAAAGGATAATAACTTAGAATAGTTCGAATGTGTGTATTGAATAACTTGTATTCGGTCCTCTTTACAGGGCAAAACGGGGGGTATTTATAGGCCTAAACATGAAGGAAAAGACCTTTTTACCCCTCTATTACAACCGACATAGTGGAAACTATTCGGTGCCCTTAATAGGGCTAAAATGGTAAAAGACTAATCTAATGAGAAAGAAGATAAGTCTTCCATCTTAGCTGGCAAAGAAGTTCCCAGAAGAGTCCAAGTTCGAAGATATACTTTGAACTAGAGCCCGTTATCATGCTTCGAACTTGACTCAATGTATCTCCGAAGGTATACACTGGAAGTCTTTAGCTTAATCACCAGTCTTTATCTTGTCACTGCAATAACCCTGAAGATGGAATATTTTCCCCAACAGACGTCCTTCCCGGTTCTTCTCCAACTCTTTGTTTATCTCCAAGTGATTTTCGTCATCTCCATGGTTCCTAACAATAATAATAATATTAGGTAGTAATTTATTCTCAAGATAATATGCTAAGATACTTAGAAACGAGTTGACCTGGATATTTAATCATCGTGCTCGAACTCGAATAATTGATCTTGGTATTCATGTATGGTTATATCATTGGTAGGGATGTCCTCATCATCCTCCCCTTTTTTATTTGGAGTCGTCCTCAACTCAACGTCTATTGGTCTCCAATCTACTTCTATGATAATACAAGAGTTCCATATACATGCATATCTTCTATTAATCCAAGAAAGTATTTCTGAAATTGAAAATGAATGCATCTCATGGTGTAGCATCTAAAGTTCAAATATATAAAAATTAAATCTAACATGGAAAGCATGCACCTTAACTTGTTTCCTCACAATCATGATCCTATCCCAACTAGTGATGTTCTCATCATTCTCCCCCTCTAGAAATTGAGTCATCCTCGGCTCATACTCATTTTTTGCTCCCATGGTTGGTTTCAATTTGGCAACGTTAAATGTGGAACTATCCCAAAACTTGGGAGGCAAGACAAGTTTATATTTATGTCACTCAACATAAGAGAAAAACTAGGGAGGCATATCAAATTTACACTTATGTAGCTCAATATGAGATAAATACTTAGTGATAACTGGGGACAAAGTATAAACTATATTAGTAAGAGAATAATAAGGAGTTTCAAAAATCACAACATAGCACACATCTTGACCATGAATTTCAGTTTGATCAGTTTTATGTGCAAGGATAGAAGAATCTTTTAATTCGATTTCATGCTGAATTTTAGATCTAATATCAACAACGGAAGACATGGCCTACTTAAAATTAACTTGTAAGCCCTTCTCAAGAAGTTGCGAAACAGAAACTGTTGGGGGGAAATACTTCACTTTCAGGACTTAGAGATTAACAGTACAAAAGGACTTATCAGCTTCGGAGCTGATGGGCTCATGCTCGAAGGTGGATGAGTCGTTAAGCCGAAGGGTGCTTCGATCTGAGATCCGAAGGAGCCCTCCGCAGGATATGAGGCTTCGGAATCAAATGATAGGATTGATAAGATGTTTGACTTATCTACTCGCTTTGGGTAGATTTTACCATTTTAACCCTGTTTAGGGTACCAAATAGTTTCCACTATGTCGGTTGTAATTGAGGGGTAATAGGTCTTTTCCTTAGTCGTTTTTGCCTATAAATACCCCCCTCCTTACCCTATAATGAGGATGGAATACGCAGCTATTCAATACACATATTCGGACCACTTAAGCTATTATCCAATTCGGAGGCTTGAGATAGTCCATAAACACGAACTGGAGAATTTGCTCGCTCATACGCCCTGGCGATAGAAGCAAGCGGAGGGGTGCGCAACACTATGGCAAAGTGTTTCCCCCTCGCTCTCGAAGGTGTGGCCCTCCGATGGTTCTGGTCCTTAAAGCTAGGATCGATCAGGTCTTGGGAGCAGCTGAAGAGGAAGTTCATAAGCAACTTCTAGGGTACCTTTGTGGCTCTAATGTCGACAGGGATCTTCTTCCAGGTGAAGCAGCGAGCAGGGGAAATGCTTCGAGAATACTTCACGTGCTTCGCCCACACCAAGTCGCAGATCAAGGGATTGTCTACCTCTTCGGTAGTCAACGCTGCCCATGAAGGGGTACTGAACCCCGATCTCCTCAGCAAGCTCCATTGGAAGCCTGTGGCATCAGTGGCACAACTGATGGCGTACTTCGAATAGTATGCCAAGGCAAAGGAGGGCTCCCTTCGATGAGCCGTAGCGCCCACACCAGCCCTCCGAGAAGTGAAGACGGAGCCCGAAGTCTTAGCTTCTCTGCAACCCCCTCAAGACAATCGCTTTAACGATCACAGGCGAGGAAAGAAGCATTTCTGCTCGGAGGCGTTAAGCATCGCACCCTCCACTCCAAAGGCACCTACCACTTTTCAGCAGGCGCAAGGCTTCAAGGCTAGAGCACCGAAGCCTCAAGAAAGAGTCCCAGGCAGGCGCCAGAGTTTTTTCTGCTGCGTGCATGGCGATAATAGAAGCCATGACACGAATGACTGCAAGGCGGTGTTAGCCCTTCGGGGTGAATACCTAGGATGAAGTACCAGGCGGGGTACTTCAGATCGAACCCCACCAGCGGCACGGTCGGAGCCTGTGCAAATTGTGGCCCGAGCCAGTGTCCCCAAAGCCCCCATGCGGCTACCGGTGGCCAACATTATGCCAACACCGAAGTAGGAAGACCCCCAAGACCGCGGCAAGCGAGTAGTCCTGCCCATCTCTGGAGAGGGGACCCTCGGTAGCATGTCCAAGAGGCAGTGGCATGAATACGTCCGTGAAGTTGGGCACATTGGGACCTCGAGTTCCGCTGAAGGAATGCCAGAATGGTCTCATATGCCCATTTCTTTTACTACCAGTGATGCCGCGGGGGTGAAGTTCCCCCATGCTGACCCCTTGGTCATTTCTGCAGATATAGCAGGGGTGGAAGTCTAAAGGATCCTGGTGGACGGAGGGAGCTCCACAAACATACTTTTTGTCCAGGCCTTCGGCCAAATGTGCATACCTCATAAGCATCTACTTCGAGCGGCCCGGCCACTTCAAGGTTTCGCAGGTTGACCTCTCGATGCCCTCGGCCAAATAGGCCTCGAGGTTGCTTTCGGAGAGGGTCCTTTGGCCACGGTGGAGGAGGTGATCTTCGACGTCGTCGACGCCCCCTATGCTTACAACGCAATCTTCGAGCGAGGGATTCTGAACCAATTCGGAGCTATAGCGCATCACAACTATCTATGTCTCAAGATGCCCACGCAAGGTGGAGTTCCTACTGTTTCGGGAGACCAAGCTATAGCCCGAACAATGGAGTATGGTCACGGCCAGCCGTTGGACCTCCGGCAAGTACATAATGTGACGGAGCACACCGAAGAGGTTCCAGAGGCTTCGAACTCTTCGAAGGGGCTCTCCCTTAAACCAAGCCTGGAAGGTGATATCGTGACGAAGATAATTTTGAAGGATGGCAAAGAATAGCCAATATAGTTCGGCAAGGGGCTATCCCCAGAGATAGCTGCCTCTTTGGAGGAATTTGTCAAGCAAAATTTGGACGTCTTTGCCTGTACTGACGAAGACATCACCGGGGTTGATCGGAGTATCATCGAGCACAGCTTGCTCGTTAACCCGAAGACTAGGCCAGTGCGCCAGGAGCTCCGTAAGATGTCTGCGGAAAGGGCAGGCCTCGCCAAGATCGAAGTAGAAAAATTGTTAAAAGCTGGCATCATCAAGGAGGTAGCCCATACCGAGTGATTGGCAAACACTGTTTTTGTAAGGAAAAAGGACTCGAGCAAGTGGCGCATGTGTATCGACTTTACTTCATTAAAGAAAGCATGCCCGCAAGACCCCTACCCTATGACCCGAATATACCAGCTAGTGGATTCCACTGCCGGCTCTGAATTGCTAAGCTTCCTCGATGCTTATTCTGGGTATCATCAAGTCTGGATAAAGCGTTAAGACGAAGCCAAGACAAGTTTCATAACTCCATCCGGGGTATTTTGTTATGTAAGAATGCCTTTTGGCTTGCGGAATGCCGGAGCCACATTTTCACATTTAATAGCTAAGGCTCTAGGTCACCAAATAGGTCAGAATGTCGAAGCCTACATTGATGACATTGTAATAAAGAGTGCTCAAAAGCACCAGCATAGTCTAGACTTAGCTGAAACGTTTAAGAGCCTCCGAGCATGTGGAGTACGCCTCAACCCTGAAAAATGTATATTCGGGGCGCAAGAAGGAAAACTGCTAGGGTACTTAGTTTCAAGCAGGGGAATCGAAGCCAGCCCAATGCAGATAAGTGCACTGCAAAGAATGGCTCCACCAGAAAATTTGAAGCAAGTCCAGAAGCTAGCAGGAAGGCTCGCAGCTCTTAGTAGATTCCTGGCCAGGTCAGCAGAATGAAGCCTTCCAATTTTCAAAGCCCTAAAGGGGTCCAAAAGTTTCAACTGGACGCCGGAGTGCCAGAAGAGCTTCCATGATATCAAGGCATACCTCAGAAGCCTGTTTTAGGACCGAAAGTAGCGACCAGAGGGGGGGGGGGTGAATGGGTGCCTTAAAAATTCTTTCGAATCAATGGCCTGCTCCCAAAACCCAACGCACCTTAAAAGACTAAGCAGCAAAGTATGAACAGATTACCTAAGTCTAAAGATATCTAGCCTAGAAGCAACAGATGACAAAAAGAGAGAAACACCAAAGTAGTGCCACTAGGTAGATAAACAAGGATATTCAGGACATGACAGGTTAAACTTCTCAATGGATGATCTAAGTATAAATAAAGTGAGATGAGAAGTTACTGTTCAAATATGTCTCCTGTTCGAAACTTGGCGAAGCCTACGTTGCTGTGTCGAAGCCTGCTTCGCAGGTCGAGACCTGCTTTGGAGGTTAGTGACGAAGTCTGCCGAAGGCTGTTGTGAAAGTGTCGAAGGTTTGTTGTCTATCCTAGTTCGAGTGCGACTGAGAGCGAAGTATGCTTCGAAGCTAAGTATGATAGTGTCGAAGCTTGCTTCCAACAGTGTACTTCGAAGGCTAGACTTCATATCAGAAAGCTTCGAACAAGCTCGCAGAAAAACAACCTTCGAAAGAGTAGCGAAGCCCGACACACAACAGAGAAACTAAAACGAAGCCTACACTCTGCCTTCGGAGCTAGCAAGATCGAAGAAGGATCGCTGAAGTGATAACGTTCGACACACACATATCAACTTTGAAACGAAGTTTGTAAAAGGTGTCACACAAGAAATCGAAGGTGACAAACACACTTCGAACGACAAGCTTCGAACTCACAAGCTGCAACCTTTGAAAATGACAGCAGTAGAAAGATCTGAGACTTCACACCGAGCGAAGTATATCAGAGAGACTAGCTTCGAAGTCAACTTCGAAGCCTGTCAGAGTATACCTTCGCACAGATGGTCGAAGTATGTCAAGCTGACAGTTCACAAAAACGGACTTCGAAACTAGCAACACAGGACACAACGTGAAGTAGAAGTTCAACCGAAGCCCTCAAGAATGTCAGATCGAAGCCTGCCTCACAGAGCTGAGGGGCTTCGAACAAAGAAGGAGGCTTCGCCAGAAAACAGCCAGAAAAGGTACTCAGCCCTGGCTACTTTGATCAAAAAGATATGCAGAATAAAGCAAGCTATAGTACCAGTGTACTGTTGCCACAAAGAAGTAGTACTACTTGCAACAGCAAGAACTAGTACTACTTGCGTGAAGAACAGAGGCAACAGAAGCACCAAAACTCAGGAATAAATTTGCTGTGCGCAACAAAATGAAACAGCAGAGCTAATAATGAGATGCTACACATGAAGCAGAAGGAATAGAATCATCCAAAATAGGGAACAAACAGGATGAACAGCAGCAAGCAGCCTGGCGGCGAACTCATAGGAGAGAGAAACTTCAGGAAGCAAAAATGACCCAATAGATTGAAAAGTGAATTCTGGAAGGGTAGCACAACCCTAGGGATTGTGGCCCTATTTATAGGCTGCCCAACACTTCGAAATATTCCACCAGCCCCTTAGGGTTTTTTACAGACGCTGAAATAAAGGAAAAGACTCAACTGCCCTTAGGATTTTTTACAAACACAACTGACTGACTGTGGGCCTAGAGATACAGATGACTTATCCGGAAGCTAAGCTTTCGTAGCGACTACGACTTCTCTTCTGGATAGTCCGATACAAGATCAGCGGTCGTCAGTTTTGCGCCGAAACTGACAAAGCCTCCACCGACTTTGCACCAGGTACCCGGATTGGGCCGGCCCGATTCCGCAGCTCTCTCATCCCAGCAATCACTCACCGCCCGTGTACCTGAGTCAATCCTGGTCAACAGCCCAGTGGGTCTTCTACTGCTCCTGGCCCATGTACCCGGATTGGGCCAGCCCGACTTCGCAGCCTCCTTTGCCCGACAGTCGCTTGCTGCCCGTGTACCTGAGTCACACGCGGCCCATGAAACAGCAGATCTTCTCTCTTCTTCTGTCCTCTTTGACTATCGTTGACAATGACTCATCACATCTGGAGCCAAGAGGCCCACGCTATTCAGCATGGCTCCTCAATCTCCCCCTTGATGAGTGCATTATCAACACTTCACTTCTTCATCTCTTCAGAACCTGCGAACAACTGTGGAAACACGAAAACAAGGCACAAGAAAAACAAAGAAGAAGAAAATAATGTAAAAGTTTAACCTTAATGACCAAAAGCCGAACAAAAACAAGAAGCGGTCATTATGGTTAACCAAAGGTAAAAGCTCATAATGAGTGCAATCTCAGAAACAGCAACAAGGATATCAAAAGAGTAAGCGAGACAAAAACTCCCCCTTAAACTCACATTCCAAGATTTCTCCCCCTTGTTGACAAGTGAACTCATCAAGCACTCAAAAGAGACACAGACTCCCCTTGAAATGCAACTCCCCCTCAAAATATGCAATGAATGCAACTGGGGTGCAGGTGGAGTGAATAAAGCATGCTTCTCAGATATGATTGACTTCAATTACAACATCTAACAGATACAGCAAAAGACATACTGTCTAAGATACATGGCACGATCATTGCTGTTGGCGTAAAAGATTACGCTAACAGGTTTCTGTAGATTAGAAACTAACAAACGAAGTGTTTGCGAAGTGAACTGTTCTAAGCCTCCGAAAGGATAACAACTTAGAATAGTTCGAATGTGTGTATTGAATAACTTGTATTCGGTCCCTATTACAGGGTGAAATGGGGGGTATTTATAGGCCCAAATATTAAGGAGAAGACCTATTTACCCTTCTATTACAACCGACATAGTAGAAACTATTTGGTACCCTTGATAGGGCTAAAATGGTAAAAGACTAATCTAATAATATAAAAGATAAATCTTCCATCTTAGCTGGCAATAAAGATCTCAAAAAGCCTTAGTTCGAAGATGTACTCCGAACCAATGCCCATCTTCGTACTTCGAGCTTGACTCAGGGTATCTTCGAAGATGGATGTCTGGAAACCTTCGAATCCATTATCTGCTTTTGTGCTGTTACGACAATAACCGCGAAGATGGGATATTTTCCCCCAACAGTAGCCCCTCGAATACGCTTCTCCGTTTAACCTGTAATGTTAGGAGAGCAGTATACGGAAAGAAAAAATAACCAGGCATAGGGGTTATCAGATTTTAATTCATCTCCGAAATATACGAAGATATAAAACTCCGAATCAGTCCTAAGACAATTACTTTCGAACTATCTTAGAACCGACTCAGGAAGTTCGAAAGTCTTTTAGACTTAGAAGAAATAGCCGTTAGCTTTCTTCTTCTAACGGAAACCGTAGATAGAATGCGTTAATTTCGGAGAAAAGTAACGGCCAGGAATGCAAAACGGCATGGACTAACGGTAAAAATGTAAAGTCTAGGCTATAAATAGAGGGCCTATAACTTACACAACTACCTTTCCGCTGTTCTCTTGCAAACATACACCTTCTGAGCCCTTTGAGTTCTTTGAGCCCTAGCCTCCACTTTTCCTCCAAAGTAATCCAGTAACTGCAATGGCGGAAAACCAAGGGTTCTGGAGCCCCTTTGGCCTTGGCTCGGCAGCAGGTGGCTGCAGCAGCAGCGGCTGCGGCGTTGGCGACGGCGCCTCCAACACTCGCAACGACATCCATGGCAGCAGGAGGGAGAAATTCCCAAAATGTTGATGATCAAAGTCTCTGCCCGCCATCAACGAAGTACCTGGACCAATCCTTTCAACTGGGATCTTCTACTTGCAAGAGGGAATCACTGGCAATCGCAGTAGAAGGGAGGATTAGCACCGGAGTTATGATCCGCAAGCCTGGAAAAGAACTCATCCCGTCGCCAAGGCCCGGAGAAGTGGTCGTCTTTGAAGCCTTCTTCGAAGCCGGCTTAGGCCTTCCAGCAGTAGACTTCTTGGTGGAGGTACTTGATTTATTTCACGTCACCCTTCCTCAACTGTCTCCAAACGCAGTAGCTCGTTTGGCTATCTTCGAATGGGCGTTGAGAGCCGAAGGCTGTGAGGGGAGGGCAGAGATCTTCGCTGCGCTACATAGAGCTTCATGCCAGCCCAAAACCTTCGTAGGCCCCGGAGGTGAAAAAGTGGTAGTAGCCTTCGGAAGTATCAACTTTAGGCTTCGGGACGAATATGCCCTTCAATTTCCTGCTAAGGCCATCAATGCTAGATGGTATACTGACTGGGTCATGAGGTGGTTTTATGCCGAAGTTGGGGCGAGCAATCCTCTGGCCGGACCTCTGAAAGAAATCCAATTCCGGAAGGAAGCCTTAGTGCAACCGGACCAAGGTCAGCTCGAAGCTCGCCTCAGCCTGCTTCAGAAGATTAGTCGGAGGTTGAGCATGCGAGACTTAGCCGAAGAATTCCTTGGGTTACAAATCTCTCCGCTTATGGCCAACAGGCCTATCATCTTCGAAGAGGATTCGGAAGGCGGTCTCCGAAAAATCACTTCGACTTCGAGCCCTGCAGGTAACTTCGAAGACAACATGTATTATGCATATTCATTCGAAGAAAAACTAACTTGATTCATTTTTTAGCTTCTTCAGCCCCTATTACTTCGGAGCAAATCGTAAGGGCTTTGGAGAAGATTTTGGGCGCTCCAACTCCGACCGAAAAAGAATCGAGAATCAAGTTGGTTGGGAGTTGGGAGAGATTTAACAGAGTGTGGGGAATGCTGGAAATCACTCCGCCCCCTTTGATGGATTGGGTGCCTTCGGAGAAAGGACCCAAAAAGAGGAAAGCCGAAGCTGGGACGTCAAGCTCTGCTAAGACTCCGGTGAAGAAGGTGGCTCGGAAGCGAAAAAATCTTGCACCTTCGAATCCTGCACCTTCGAGCTCAAGGGCTTCAGTCTGACTCCCAAGAGGACGAAGGGAGGTTGCTTGTGCGTCTGATAGACGAAGATGAAACTCAAAGGACTGCACAAGCCGAAGTACCTGCGAACGTGCCGGAGTCCCGAGATAATCTTGAGCAACCAAGGACTTCGGCAGTTCAGGAAGATATATCTTAGGACGAAGTTCCTGTGAATGAAAGTGGGGTCGAAGTTACTATGGCTTCGATTCCTGAAGAGGCAACAAGGACTGCTCAGGACGATGCTCCTGCAGTCGAAGACTTAACGACTAATTCGGACGAAGATCTCGCCTTCGATCCGCCGAATAGTCCGATAATTACCCCTCTGCAAAATGTCGAAGGTAGACTTCGAATAACTCTTTCATGTTTATTTTCTGTATTTATACAATGTATAATACTCTTTTTTTACAGAGTCCACTCCTATGGAAGAGGTCCGCCAGGAAGAAATAATTCCTGGACCTTCAACGACTTCGGAGCCAACCTAGAGAGCTACTCAAATGGGACCTGGAAGAGGCAAAAGGAATATAGAACCCCTCCCTGCTGCGAGTTCCGGATCAACTCCGTCTGATTCAACAGACGAGAGCCAATCTTCTGAGGAGGGCCAGTATCCAGGGGCTCCGAAGACCACAAGCCAACGCTCCGGCCCTTCGCTGGACGAAGATGACCAACAAGCAATAAGTATGCTCCCCCTGCTAGCTCCTTTCTTAGGGCAAACAACTGGTCTTCGGACTTTGCTCGAACCTTTGGATCAAGCTAGCCGCGTCATAGGGGAGACTAACTTAGTGGCCATTCTAAGTAAAGCGGACAGGTCGGAGCTCAACGCTGCTATAGAACGTGCAGCTTACCAGGTACGAAGCATCTACGAAATAACATAGAAATCGTTTCTGAATAAATATTTACCTTGGTTTTTTCTTTTTGCAGCAAACCGTCTTGGCCCGAGCTGCGAATATATCTAATGATGAAGAGATCGCTCGTCTTCGGGAGGAAAATAACGTTCTTCAACGGAATCTTAGCATCTCCGAAAGCCGAGTGGTCCAAATGGATAATATAGTGTCAACGGAGCGCAGGGCCAGACAAGGTTTGGAGGCTGCGAATAAAGAGCTCGAAGCAGAGAGAATTGTGCTTCGAGGAGAAATTGAAAAATTGCGGGCGGAGCATGCTACTGCGGGGACCGAACTTATCAGACTCCAAGAGGAAGCTAGCCAGCTGTTGAACCAAAAGAATATTTGACCACTGAAACGGCTAGACTTTCTAGGGTTCTTGGAGAAGTAACTTCGATGAAGGATGCACTGAACGAAGATAAGCTGAAGTCCGTGAAGGTGGCTGTGGAAGTTATGAATCAGTTGCTAGGTGTCCTGGAGTACTTCGGTACTACTGGGACACTTCCTTTTGATGATAACATCACTCTTCTGCGCCGGTTGAAAAGGATCCAAGGAGCGGCGAAGCAGATGAAGACAGCGGGCATTCGATATGGAGAACTCTCCGGACAAGTGGCTGCTGTCGGGCTACTTCGCTACTACGAAGATCTGGGCCGATCGATAACTCCGGACGCAGGAGGGGGCCCAATTACCTTCGGGAGAGCGACTCTCAACTCCTTCGAAGGTTGTGGCTGCTGCCTGGCGAGCCTTCCAACTTCATGGAGAGCGAAGGCATTCTGCGATCAAGGCTTGGACGACGAAGGTCAACGCCAGAAGCAAGTTCGGACCCAAGCTTCGAGCAGTTAGCCTCCTCGAACCCGCAGGTTTAGAAATACTTAGGATTTTGGTATGTAGAGCTTTATGGTTATGAACATTTATCAATTGAAATTTGTTTATCATATTTTTGGCTTTACCCATACGGAAGATATCGAAGTGTTAGACCGTAACGACGAACTTCGTCAT
>JAAALK010000283.1:108784673-108908481 GCA_019279435.1 Zizania palustris | reverse complement strand
TAGGTGCTCCGAATGCAAGTATGTGCTAACTCTTCACCTTCTAAATTAGCTAATTTAAAGAACCAGGGCGCCCTGAATGGACAATTAGGTATGGACCTTCCCATTTATTCCCTAACTTCCCTGGTGCTATAATGCTTCGTAGAACAAGATGACCCGGTCTTAGTTCATTGAGCTTAACCTTCGGGTCAAACCAAGCCTTCGTCTGCTGATGATACTTTGATAAATTTGCTACAGCTCGAAGTCTTGTTTCTTCTGACAAATCTAACGAAGCTTGTCTTTCTTCTTCAATGTCCGGCTCGGTGCTGCGAAACGATCCTCCTTTGAGCTCCGTTGGAGTCATAGCTTCATCTCCGAATAGTAGTCTGAACGGAGTAAAACCTGTGGACCTTGTTTGCGTAGTCCGAATGGACCACAGAATCTTCGGAAGCTCTTCGGTCCACAGTCCCTTTGCTAATCCTACTATTCTTCGATTTAGCCCTGATAAATATTTCCATTGGCTCGCTCTACGGCTCCATTAGACTGAGGATGCCTCACTGCAGCAAACATAGCTGAATGCCTAGATCTTCGCAGAACTTCCTGAAGGGTTCTGCGTCGAACTGTGTTCCATTATCAACTGTGAGGTATCTAGGCACTCCGAACCGGCAAATAATGTTCTTCCAGAAGAATTTCTGTACATTGTTCGAAGTGATAGCTGTTAAGGGTTCTGCTTCCACCCACTTAGAAAAATATTCAATAGCTACCACTGCGAACTTCAGATTTCCCTTGGCTACCGGAAAGGGACCAATTAAATCCATACCCCATCTGGCCATAGGCCATACCGGAGCAATGACTTGAAGAGCTGTTGGTGGGCGATGACTCCGTCGACCCATCCACTGGCATCCTTGACAAGTGCGGACTAAGCTCTCCGCATCAGCTGTGATTGTAGGCCAATAAAGCCCCTGGCGAAGTGTTTTTCCTGCCAAAGCTCTAGGGGCTAAATGGCTACCACAAAGGCCTTCGTGAATTTCTCGAAGAATTTCTTGGCCTTCGGCTTGAGATATACATCGGAGTAGAGGGGAACATACTCCGGCCTTGTATAATATACCGTTGATTATTTGATAGTTTCTGGCTCTGAGCTTTAATCTTGACAGCTGCGGCTCTTCGGGCAAATTTGTTCCTCCCTGTAAAAGTTCCATGATCGAATTTTTCCAATCTGCACTAGGAATGCAAAGAATCTCCGCAGAGGAAATTTGTGGCACCGAAGGTATATTGAGTTCCTCGTAAAAGCTTCTTCGGGCACATCCACAGCTCCGGCTGCAGCTTTTGCTAAGATGTCCGCTTGCACATTTTCTGCTCTTGGTATACTCCGAATGGAAATACCCTTGAAGTGTGCTTCGATTTTACGGATTTCTTCTAAGTACTTCGCAAGCTGTGGATGCCGAACTTGGAAACTTTTGTCTGCGTGCCCTGCTACTATCTGAGAATCTGTCTTTATAATTATTCTTGTAGCCACTAGAGCACGTGCTTTTCGGAAGTCCCAATAAAATACCTTCATACTCCGCTATATTATTGGTAGACTTAAAGTTGAGTCTTGCGGAGTACATTGCTCTTTGCCCTGACGGTGAATCAACACTGCTCCAATGCCTGCTCCGGATGCTTGGAAAGCCCCATCGGAGTAAACCGTCCAAACTCCGTCACTTGACTTCTCCGGAACCAAATTTGTAGGTGGAGTCCATTCTGCTACGAAGTCTGCTAGGATTTGGGATTTGATAGCTGTCCTTGCCAAGAAAGATATGCCGAAGGGTGCTAGCTCGACTGCCCACTTCCCAATCCTTCTAGTGGAATCCTTACTTCGGAGCATATCTCCTAAAGGATATGAAGTTGGTACAATTACATTGTGCGCCAAAAATAATGTCTTAGCTTCCTCGAAGCCATTATCAGAGCATAAACGAACTTCTCAAGTTCGGAGTATCTTGTCTTCGCTCCTGATAATGCTTCGGATACAAAATAAACAGGATTTTGGACCAACTTCCCATTGAAATCCACTTCTCTGACAAGGACTGCACTGACAGCAGAACCTGTAGCTGCAAGGTACAGGAGTAGGGTTTCGTCCGCAGTAGGCACCGTGAGTGTAGCAAGATTACTGAGATACTCTTTAATATCTTCGAAGCTTTTCTGACACTCCGGTGACCATGCAAAATCTTCGGACCCTTTCAATGCTTTAAATATAGGCAAGCTCCTCTCCGCAGACCTTGATAAAAACCTGCTAAGTGCTGCCAGACGCCCAGTCAGCTTTTGCACTTGCTTTAAATTTTCCGGAGGAGCCATCTTCTGCAGCGCAGTTATTTGAGTAGGGCTAGCTTCAATTCCCCTGCTTGAAACTAAATACCCTAACAATTTTCCAGCCTTAGCTCCGAATATACATTTTTCGGGGTTAAGACGGATCCCACATGCCCGAAGGCTATTGAATGTTTTTGCTAAGTCTAGGCTATGTTGGTGCTTTAAAGCACTCTTTATTACAATATCATCCATATAGGCCTCCACATTGCGACCTAGTTGATGACCTAGAGCCTTAGCAACTAATCTCGAAAAAGTAGCCCCGGCATTTCTTAGGCCGAAGGGCATTCTTACATAACAGAAGACTCCCGAAGGAGTTACGAAGCCTGTCTTGATTTCATCTTCGCGCTTCAACCATATTTGATGATAACCAGAATACGCGTCAAGGAAGCTTAATAACTCCGAACCTGCGGTGGAGTCAACCAGTTGATCAATTCGGGGCATGGGGTAGGGGTCACGTGGGCATGCTTTATTCAAGGATGTGAAATCAATGCACATGCGCCACTTCCCGGAAGACTTCTTTCTGATGAAAACTGGGTTGGCTAACCATTCTGTGTGAGCCACTTCTCTGATAATCCCAGCCTTCAACAATTTCTCAACTTCGTCCTTAGCTAGAGCAGCTCTCTCCGCGGACATCTTCCGGAGTCCTTGCCGAACAGGCCGGGCCTTCGGGTTTACAAGTAAACTGTGTTCAATGATATCCCGATCGACTCCGGTGATATCTTCGTCAGACCAAGCGAAGACATCCAAATTTTCTTCCACCACCTTTTCCAAGGAGGTTGCAACTTCAGGAGGTAAATCTTTACCAAATTGAAAAGTATACTCTTTACCATCTTTAACAATGACCTTCGTTGCAATCTCTCCTTCGGGACTTGGTCTCGGAAAGGACTTCTTCGAAGCTTCGGAGGAGGCTGAAAAAATTTCTTCATTATCCTGCACACTGTTACTTGCCTCGGATCAAGAGGGGGAACATGACCATATTCCGCCCTCCGAGCAATGGCTTGATCTCCGAAGACTGTAAGGACTCCTGCTTGTGTGGGCATCTTCATGCACAGATAATTGTGATGCGCCACAGCTCCGAACTGGTTTAGCATGCCCCTTCCGAAGATGACGTTGTAAGCATACGGGGCATCTACAACATCGAAGATTACTTCCTCAGTCCAGGCCAATAAACCTTCTCCGAAGGTAACTTCTAGGCCTAT
Organism: Zizania palustris; assembly: GCA_019279435.1. Classification (NCBI taxonomy): domain Eukaryota; kingdom Viridiplantae; phylum Streptophyta; class Magnoliopsida; order Poales; family Poaceae; genus Zizania; species Zizania palustris. The sequence continues at coordinate 108,904,963 of JAAALK010000283.1, read as the reverse complement.
TTGGCCAAGTGCATCAAGCGGAGGTCCTGCGAAGCCTTGCAGAGGACGAGCCGCTGGAAGGAGATGCCTCCTGGAAATGCACAATTGATCGAAGGCTTGAACAAAAATGATATCTCCCGAACTACCTCCGTCAATCAACACCCTTCGAACTTCAGTACCCGCAATATCAGCAGTGATAACCAGTGGATCTGCGTGCGGGAACTTAATACCAGCTGCATCCTCCGCAGAAAAAGATATCGGAACGTGAGACCACTCCGGCATTGCAGTTGCAGATGACGAAGTCCCAATATGACCTACTTCCCGAACGTACTCTCTTCGCTGTCTCTTGGACATGCTTCCGAGGGTACCTCCTCCGGAGATAGGGAGAACTACTCTTTTTCCTCTATCTTGCCCTTCCTCTTGCTTCGGAGGTGGCATAACATTGGCCACCGGAGGGTGTCTTGCAGCATCAAAGTTTTCTATCCGCGCCACAGCCTAGACCGGCTCTGGGCGTGTTGCAGCTGGAACTCGGTCGGTACTGCCTCGACCCGAAGTTCTCTCTAAGTACTCTCCCCTTAGGGTAAGTATAGCCTTGCAAGTATCAGTTGCATGGCTTCGATTTTCTCCATGAATGCAGCAGAAAAGGGTCTGGCCCTTGCCAGCCATTTTCCCTGGCGGCCTCCAGCCGCTGGCCTTGTTCCCCGTAGACTGTGGAGCTCTTGGTGCAAACTTCTGTGGGGGTGCAATATTCATGACTTCAGAACGAGGGTGCTTTTGTCCTCTTCTCCGATCATGTTGCACTTCGAAGACTGGTTCCTGCGGCTGTGCCGAAGTTTTCACTTCTACTTTGACTTCTTGCAATATGGGCGAAGTAGCAGCAGTCCTCCAAAGCCAACCCTCTTCTGACCTCGCATACTCCTCGAAGTATGACATCAACTAAGAGACCGAGGAGATGCTTTTCCGATGAAGCTTATCCAGAAGGCCTTGATGACTGACGCTTTCCCGAGCTGCATCAACTACTGAAGATGCAGACAACCCCCGAATTTGCGACTTCGTATGAGCGAAGCGCTTAAAATATTGCCTCAATGTCTCTCCGGGGAGTTGTTTCACCTGGAAAAGACTTCCTGTTGACATGGGAGGCACGAAGGTGCCCTGAAAATTACTTATAAACTTCTTCTTCAGCTGCGACCATGAATTGATTGATCCTGGCTTCAAGGACCAGAACCACCTCAATGCCACTCCTTGAAGAGCTAAAGGGAAGCACTTCGACATGGTGTCTCAAACTCCTCCGCTAGCCTCAATTGCTAGGGAATAAGAACGAACGAACTCTCTGGGATCTTCATCTCCGGCATACTTACAGAGCTTCGAAGTTTTGAACTTTGGATCAAAGCGAACTTTCTGCAGCTCAGGATGCAGCGGAGATTCATTATCGAAGGAGGCGTTCTCCGGGGCTTCGGGATAATCAAGATCGTCGTCTTCGGGCACTTCTGGGATAGTTGGGATGGCTTGAGAACGAAGCCTGTTCGCAGCTTCTTGTCGCCACCTCGCTACCTCAGCTTGAAGGTTGGCCATTTGAGTGGCCATATCTCCAAGATTGTTTTCATCTCCTCCGGAAGGATCTTCCGGGTCTTGAGAACTGGTAGGATCAGTTCGAATTGGGATGGAGGGTGGAGAAGGGACTCCGGGCGGTCGGAGTATGGAAGGGGTTGGCGGAGAAGCTTCGTATGTTCGAGGGATGGAAGCCCCTTCCGGAGTTTGCGGAGGGAATGTCGAAGGCCCTCCGACTTCAACTGTGTCGAAGGGTATCTCTCCGGAGATCCGAGAGGACCTCCGAGTGGGATTGCGGGGTGCGCTCTGCTTAGGAGGCATGATGTAAGAAGTTGGTAGAGAACGAAGTTTTTTGGACTAGGTTCCCCACGGACGGCGCCAACTGTTGGCGTAAAAGATTACGCTAACAGGTTTCTGTAGAAAAGAAACTAACAAACGAAGTGTTTGCGAAGAGAACTGTTCTAAGCCTCCGAAAGGATAACAACTTAGAATAGTTCGAATGTGTGTATTGAATAACTTGTATTCGGTCCCTATTACAGGGTGAAACGGGGGGTATTTATAGGCCCAAACATTAAGGAAAAGACCTATTTACCCCTCTATTACAACCGACATAGTGGAAACTATTCAGTACCCTTGATAGGGCTAAAATGGTAAAAGACTAATCTAATGAGAAAGAAGATAAGTCTTCCATCTTAGCTGGCAGAAAAGATCTTGAAAGGCCTTAGTTCGAAGATGTACTCCGAACCAATGCCTATCTTCGTACTTCAAACTTGACTCCAGGTATCTTCGAAGATGAACGTCTGGGAATCTTCGAATCCGCTGTCTGCCTTTATGTTGCTTCGGCAATAACCCCGAAGATGAGATATTTTCCCCCAACACCTCGTGAATGCAAAGCGTAACCAAGAAAAACACCGTCCCAGCAACGAGACTCAAACTTGTCCAAATGCCCTCCCTTCTTGAGCACAAAGCACTTGCAGCCAAACGCTCGCAAGTGGCTCACCTTGGGTTGTCTGCCAAACCGCAACTCATACGAAGTCTTACCTAAGTAAGCTCAAAGAAAAATGCGATTGGCCAGATAGCAAGCCGTGTTCATGGCTTTAGCCCAAAAATGCCTAAGAGTCCTGTGCTCATCGAGCATCGTCCTGGCCATCTCGACTAGCGTGCGGTTCTTTCGTTCCACAACGCCGTTCTGTGGGGGAGTGTAAGGAGAGGAAAACTGATGGTCAAGACCCAGATCACTATAGAAACTGATGAACTAAGAGTTCTTGAACTCAGAGCCGTTGTCGGAGCGAATTGCTCGCATCCGACCATTGTTCTCATTCTTCAGCTTCAAAATCAGGTCATGAACAAACTGAAAAGTTTCATCCTTAGACTCCAAAAAGAAAACCCATGAGAATCGAGAAAAGTCGTCAACAATCACAAGCGCGTACCACTTCCCACCGACTGAGCACACCCGAGCTGGTCCAACAGTGTCCAAGTGTAACAAATCGCCCGGATACGAAGTCATCACGTGAGTCACAGGTGAGTGAGAAGCAGCTACCATTTTCCCATGACGACAGGGATGACAAACTAGATCTTTCTCCATTTTAAGCTTGGGCAATCCTCGGATGAGGTCCATAGAGCTTAACCTGACTAGCAGATCAAAACTCAAATGACCTAACCTCCTATGCCACTTCCAGAGCTCAGAAGAAGATCCAGCAATCAAGCAGCGAGAAGGGCAAAAAGAACTAGAGAAGTCAATTCGAAAAACTTTACCAAAAGGTAAAATCTGACAAATCAAAGACCCTCTAGAATCAATCACAGAAGAATTACCCTTCTTAAACCGCACTTCCAAACCATCCTCAAGAAGTTGCGAAACATAAATCAAATTGAAGTTCAAATTTTTAACCAAGGCAACATTCTTTAAAGAGAAATGATCTGAAATGCAAATTGAGCCCATGCCACTTACTTTCCCTTGACCACTGTTCCCGAATGTGATGTACTCTTTGGAGCTCGAGGGAGTGAGACTGGAGAACCATCTGCGATGTCCCGTCATGTGGCGAGAGCATCCTGAGTCCATGATCCAAACGTCCTCTAGTCCTCGATCCTGCACAATCAGTGGCTGTAAGTGGGAACAAATGGTCCGGCACCAGGTTTAGCAAAAGAGCTAAACCAGTGTCGAACCATCTGCTCAAAAGACAGAAAGCAGAAATCATTATGAGAGACCGGACCAAAACGTGGCTCAAAACATGGTCCTCAGTTCTGCCTAAAGCCTCGGCCATGAGGTCCAGGACCGTAGCCAAAACGACCTGGAGCTCTGCCGGAACGACCACCACCGACTGGAGCACGGGCAAGAAAGCCGTCTCCTCTACCACCACCTGCACGATGTGGCCTGGCCTCCAGCCTCTCCCTGCGTCGAGGAACACGCAGTCTACCACCCTGCTGGTAGAACTGCTCCTGATCACCACGAGCTCTCTCTGCTCTCTCAACCCGCTTCCTCCTGAAGCAAAATTCCACAAGATGCCCGTCTCTCTGACAGTACTCACAATGATAGGTGGGCTTCTTGGGATATGGTTGAGGCTTAGGATTCTTGGGCTTAGTGGTGATTGGTGTTGTCTTCTTGGGCTGAGAGGGTCCAGGAAGAGAGTCTAGAGAAGTGTGGAAGTGTTTGGGCTTTGGAACCTATATAGGTTTCTTGGGTGGAGCTTTGGGTGGTTCATGGATCACTCCATCCTTGGGCTAACAAGCCTGGGAGGACTCAGTGGAGTGAGTCTTCTGGTATCTCTGCTCAGGAGTCATTTTACTCCACTCCACTGCCCGGCTAATGGCACTCCCATAGTCAGCCTTGGTGTAGGTGTAACCTACCCCAAACCCATCCTACCTCTTGAACTGCTGGATCATCATGCCGAGCCGTGGCTCTCTGGCACTGATCCAACTCAGGATAGAACAAAGGTAAAAGTTCTCATTCTGAGAATCAGCTAGCTCCTCACTCAACGAAGCTAGAACCTCCACCTGAGACAAGCAGGTCTCACACTCACTCTCTACTTGGACAGACTTTTCGGCTTTCAGCTTGATCAATTCCATTCTAAGAGACAAACAGTTCTCACAGACAGTGGGTGGAACTGATAGTGTCTCAAGCTCTAGCCTAGTCTGCGCAAGCTCAGCTCTCAACCTCTCCAAATCACCCAAATGCTCATTGCCCTTTGATTTCAGCTCAGCTAAGGCAGCTAGATGAGATGGGCAATCAACACAGGGTGCGACGATAGTGGCTTGAGCATCTTTCAGCTCCAGCTGAGCACTTTCAAGCTCAGTGGCCAAAGCGTCCCTCTCATCAACCCTTTCTGTGTACTTGGACTTCAGAGTCGACAAGTCACACAAAAGCACCTCACACTTCGAGCACTCACTACTATCACCCAAGCAGGGGGAAGAAGATAGACTCTCAATTCTACCGTTGGCTACGACAAGCTCACTTTCTAACTCATCTATCCTCTTCTTGGCCCCCCTAAACAGTTTTTCCCGATATTTCAACTCCTGACGATTGCTCTCAAGTAAATCAACAATTTCACGTTCATAGGATGATACCTTGTTGTCATCGTCAGAGTCATCGGAGGAGCTCTTTTCTTCCTTATCCCCAAGAGCCATTGAACAGAAGCTCTTGCTGGATCTTCGGCGCTGATGTGAGTGGCTCTTCGGTCTGTCCCCGAAGGCCATGAAGCATAGGCCCGCCGGATCGTCCTTGTCCTTCCCCTTCCTAATGGCGATCTCCTCATCGCTTGAGCTCGATGAAGAGGAAGAAGACGTGGACTGCTTGGAGTAGCTCTTCTCCATCTCAGCGAAGAAGGCCTTGTCGCGCTTCTTGTTCTCTCGCCGGTAGTCCTTCAGGGCCTTTTCGTTGTCGTCGTCGGAGTCGTAGGAGGAGCTCTTTTCTTCCTTATCCCCAAGAGCCATTGAACAGAAGCTCTTGCGGGATCTTCGCCACTGGTGTGAACGGCTCTTCGGCTTGTCTCCAAAAGCCATGAAGCAGAGGCCCGCCGGATCGTCCTTGTCCTTCCCCTTCCTGATGGCGATCTCCTCATAGCTTGAGCTCGATGAAGAGGAAGAAGATGTGGACCGCTTGGAGTAGCTCTTCTCCATTTTGGCGAAGAAGGCCTTGTCACGCTTCTTGTTCTCAACGATAGAGGATACCTTGATCTCCCAGATCTTTGGGTCCAAGGTATGGAGAACCTTGAGCGCATGCTCGTGATCTGAGACTAACACTAGCACCCTCAGCCTTGTTGTCCCGAAGCTTGTTTATGATCGATTGAAAACGACCAAACAAAGCTTCAACAGATTCACCCGACTTTTGTGTGAAGTTTTCATATTCACGCTAGTAGGTCTGATAGAGCCGAGCCTTGACCTGGGCTGTCCCCTCATGGTGTGCCTTGAGGGTAGCCTAGATCTCTCTCGTAGTGGAGAGATGGCTCACACGCTCAAACTCAGTGGGACCTAAACCAGAAAACAGAATGTTCACAGCTTTACTATTGCTCAGATGCTGGGCAATGATACTAGGAGTACCATGCTCAGCAACTGGCAATATAACAAACGTGTCGTGCACGCAAATGTCCCAGATGTCCGAGCCCTGGCTCATGAGATAGGCTCGCATGCGAGTCTTCCAATAATTATAGCCATAAGCTTCCAAGGACGGGACCTTGCCAGGAGACGTCATGATCACTACTGGGGTTTAGAACCGGTTAAGGTATGGAAAAACCCTAACCAGGCTCTGATACCACTTGTAGGACTGAAAGTAGTGACCAGAGGGGGGGGGGTGAATGGGCGCCTTAAAAATTCTTTCGAATCAATGGCCTACTCCCAATACCCAATGCACCTTAAAAGACTAAGCAGAAAAGTATGAATAGATTACCTAAGTCTAAAGATATCTAGCCTAGAAGCAACAGATGACAAAAAGAGAGAAACACCAAAGCAGTGCCACTAGGTAGATAAACAAGGATATTCAGGACATGACAGGTTAAACTTCTCAATGGATGATCTAAGTATAAATAAAGTGAGATGAGAAGTTACTATTCAAATCTGTCTCCTGTTCGAAACTTGGCGAAGCCTGCGTTGCTGTGTCAAACCCTGCTTCGCAGGTCGAGACCTGCTTTGGAGGTTAGTGACGAAGTCTGCCGAAGGCTGTTGTGAAAGTGCCGAAGGTTTGTTGTCTATCCTAGTTCGAGTGCGACTGAGAGCGAAGTATGCTTCGAAGCTAAGTATGACAGTGTCAAAGCTTGCTTCCAACAGTGTACTTCGAAGGCTAGACTTCGAATCAGAAAGATTCGAACAAGCTCGCAGAAAAACAACCTTCGAAAGAGTAGCGAAGCCCGACACACGACAGAGAAACCAAAATGAAGCCTACACTCTGCCTTCGGAGCTAGCAAGATCGAAGAAGGATCGCTGAAGTGATAACCTTCGACACACACAGATCAACTTCGAAACGAAGTTTGTAAAAGGTGTCACACAAGAAATCGAAGGTGACAAACACACTTCGAACGACAAGCTTCGAACTCACAAGCTGCAACCTTTGAAAATGACAGCAGCAGAAAGATCTGAGACTTCCCGCCGAGCGAAGTATATCAGAGAGACTAGCTTCGAAGTCAACTTCGAAGCCTGTCAGAGTATACCTTCGCACAGATGGTCGAAGTATGTCAAGCTGACAGTTCACAAAAATTGACTTTGAAACTAGCAACACATGACACAACGTGAAGTAGAAGTTCAACCGAAGCCCTCGAGAATGTCAGATCGAAGCCTGCCTCACGGAGCTGAGGGGCTTCGAACAGAGAAGGAGGCTTCACCATAGAACAACCAGAAAAGGTACTCAACCTTATCTACTTTGATCAAAAAGCTATGTAGAATAAAGCAAGCTATAGTACTAGTGTACTGTTGCCACAAAGAAGTAGTACTACTTGCAACAGCAAGAACTAGTACTACTTGCGTGAAGAACAGAGGCAACAGAAGCACCAAAACTCAAGAATAAATTTGATGTGCGCAACAAAATGAAATAGCAGAGCTAATAATGAGATGCTACACATGAAGCAGAAGGAATAAAATCATCCAAAACAGGGAACAAACAGGATGAACAATAGCAAGGAGCCTGGCAGCGCACTCATAGTAGAGAGAAACTTCAGGAAGCAAAAATGACCCAATAGATTGAAAAGTGAATTCTGGAAGGGTAGCACAACCCTAGGGATTGGGGCCCTTTTTATAGGCTGCCCAACACTTAGGAATATTCCACCAGCCCCTTAGGGTTTTTTACAGACGCTGAAATAAAGGAAAAGACTAGACTGCCCTTAGGATTTTTTACAGACACGACTGACTGACTGTGGGCCTAGATATACAGATGACTTATCCAGAAGCTAAGCTTTCGTAGCGACTACGACTTCTCTTCTGGACAGTCCAATACAAGATCAGCGGTCGTCAGTTTTGCGCCGAAACTGACAAAGCCTCCACCGACTTTGCACCAGGTACCCAGATTGGGCCGGCCCGATTCCGCAACTCTCTCAGCCCGGCAATCACTCACCGCCCGTGTACCTGAGTCAATCTTGGTCAACAGCCCAGTGGGTCTTCTGCTGCTCCTGGCCCATGTACCCGGATTGGGCCAGCCCGACTTCGCAGCCTCCTCTGCCCGATAGTTGCTTGCTGCCCGTGTACCTGAGTCACACGCGGCCCATGAAACAGCAGATCTTCTCTCTTCTTCTGTCCTCTTTGACTATTGTTGACAATGACTCATCACATCTGGAGCCAAGAGGCCCACGCTATTCAGCATGGCTCCTCACCTGTCAATGCTTACTGTGCCCCTCCTGGAGGAAACACTCCTCATTTATCTTGTAGCAACAGGTTCCACAATAAGTGCAGTACTGGTCAGAGAAGTTGAGCTTAAGGGAAAGCTGGTGTAGAACCCAGTTTATTTTGTTTCAGAAGCTTTGTCCAGAGCAAAGATAAGATACTCCGAGCTCGAGAAAATTGCTTATGCCCTGGTAATGGCCTCGCGGAAGCTAAGGCATTACTTCCTGGCACATAACCTAATCGTTCCTACCTCATACCCTCTTGGTGATATGCTCCGAAGCAAAGATTCTATGGGTAGGATCGGAAAATGGGCTGTCGAGCTAGCCCCCTTCGGAATTTCCTTCGCGGCAAGAACAGCTATCAAATCCCAAATCATAGCTGACTTCATAGCAGAGTGGACTCCATCTGCAGTTTGGGCTCCAGAGGAGCCCTCCGAAGGTTTATGGAAAATATTTTCTGACGGAGCTTATCAGGCATCTGGTGCATTAGCTGGAGCGGTCATTATATCACCGTCAGGGCAAAAGGCCATGTATTCTGCGAGGATCAACTTTAAGACCACCAATAATATCGCAGAATACGAAGGGATCCTGCTAGGCCTCCGAAAGGCAGAGGCACTTGGAGCAGCAAGGATAATAATTAAAACAGATTGCCAAGTCGTCGCAGGGCATGTTGACAAGAGCTTTCAAGCAAAGAACCCACATCTAGCGAAGTACCTGGAGGAAATCCACAAGACTGAGGCAGCATTCAAAGGATTTTCTGTTCGAAGTATCCCTCGAGCAGATAATCAACTTGCAGACATTCTAGCAAAGGCTGCAGCCGTAGCATTGGACCTCCCGGAGGGTGCTTTCTATGAAGAACTAATCAAGCCTGCAGTCAGTCAATTACCCTCCGCAGAAGTCCTTTGCATTCCAGCTGCAGATTGGCGAGCTCCGATAATGGATATCTTGCAAGGTAGCGCAGATTCTTCAGAGGGTCCGGATTTCCGAAGGTTACAAGCAAGGGCTCGAAATTATAAGCTTGTCAATGGAATGTTGTACAAAGCTGGGGTTTGTTCTCCTCTACTCTGGTGCATCTCCCAACCTGAAGGCCAAGACATACTTAGGGACATTCACGAAGGTTTATGTGCTCTACTGGCAAGACACTTCGGCATGGTCTCTACTGGCCGACAATTGTAAGAGATGCGGACGAGTTAGTTCGAACCTGCCAAGGATGCTAGTGGATGGGAAAACGAAGCCATCGTCCGCCAGTACCACTTTAAGTTATTGCCTCGGTATGACCAATGGCTCGGTGGGGTATGGACCTCATCGGCCCTTTTCCAATGGCCAAAGGCAGCTTGAAGTTTGCAGTGGTAGCAATCGAATATTTTTCCAAGTGGGTCGAAGCAGAACCCTTGACCGCTATTACTTAAAGGAATGTGCAAAAATTTTTCTGGCAAAATATTATATGCAGGTTCGGAGTGCCAAGGGAGCTGACTGTGGATAATGGAACCCAGTTCGAAGCTGACACATTCAAAGAATTTTGTGAAGAATTGGGCATTAAGTTGTTCTTCGCAGCAGTGTGCCATCCATAGTCCAATGGAGCTGTCGAGCGAGCCAACGGGAATATTCTCTCTAGTCTGAATCGAAGGATTGTCGGTTTGGCCAAGGGGCTATGGGTCGAGGAGCTTCACAAGATTTTGTGGTCCATTCGTATCACTCAAGCCAGGTCCACAGGCTTTACCCCATTTCGACTACTATTCAGAAATGAGGCCATGACTCCCGCGGAGCTCACGGGTGGATCCCTTCGTGTAGTGCAACCCGGAGATGAAGATGAGAGGAACACTTCGCTGGACTTGTTAGAAGAAACAAGGCTTCGAGCTATCTCCAATCTGACGAAGTACCAAGGCGAAACAAAAAAATGGTATGACCCGAAGATAAAGCTGAACGAGCTTAGACTAGGTCATTTAGTTTTGCGAAGTGTAATAGCCCCGGGGAAGCTAGGAAATAAATGGGAAGGACCATATATTATCCTACGCTCAGGGCGCCCCGGATCGTTTAAATTAGCTAATTTAGAAGGGGGAGAATTGAAACATGTGTGGCATGTGAAGAACCTTAAGCGTTACTACGCTTAGGGGCTCCTTGTAATCAATTGTAAAGTTCCTTTTCTAAATAAAGAGAAGGTTCGAATCTTGTTTGCTCTTCGAATATCCCTTACTCCTTGTGGACGCACAAGGAGGACGGAGATGCTTGCGGAGTCAAGCATCTTTCAAAGGACCAGGGCAACAGCCTGTGAACCATTGGTTCAAGGGCCTCGATGCCAGGCTACGGATTCCAGGCTCTGGCTTGTCAGGATCCGTAGAAGAGTCTAAGGACTTTAAAAATAAGCAGACTTCTGACCTCTGGGTTCGAAGCATCTGTAAAAGAGCCGAAGGTGGCCAGCCTACAGATTCCAGGCTCCGGCTTGTCAGGATCCATAGAAGAGTCTAAGGACTTTAAAAATAAGCAGACTTCCGACCTCTGGGTTTGAAGCATCTATAAAAGAGCCGAAGGTGGCTAGCCTACGGATTCCAGGCTCCGGCTTGTCAGGATCCGTAGAAGAGTCTAAGGACATTAAAAATAAGCAGACTTCCAACCTCTGGGTTCGAAGCATCTGTAAAAGAGCCGAAGGTGGCCAGCCTACGGATTCCAGGCTCTGGCTTGTTAGGATCCGTAGAAGAGTCTAAGTACTTTAAAAATAAAAATAAGCAGACTTCCGACCTCTGGGTTCGAAGCATCTGTAAAAGAGTCGAAGGTGACTAAGCAATAAGGTTTCAAGGCTAAGGCCAATGAGACACTTTTAAAGTCCTAAGCGACTAGTATAGGAGTCTACAAATATAAATTCAGCTCCGAAACTTACAAAAATCATAATACGAACGTATGGTTTGAAGAACTCTACGAAAAAGTAAACTATGGTTATTAAGTGTTGAGCGAAGCATCAATTGTTGTGCACGTCATTATGTCTGACGGACCTTTTTGCAATGCCTAAGGTCCCCTACCCACAAGGAGGGGTAGGAGGGTAAAGAACAACAAGATGCTTTCGGTGCAATTCATATTAATTTGTCATACTTTTACATCAAGAGAAATTTTGGTCTAAGCCTAGGAAAAATCGGAGACCCGTTCGGCCTCTAGAGCTACCCCTACGGCTACTTCGACCTTCGGAGCTTGAAGTTGTCGAGATTGCACTTTTAGTTCGAGTGCTTCTCTTCTTCTTCGAGGCTCATAGTTTTTTCTACTCCTCTTGAAGCTCGGCCCAAGTCAGAAGTCTTTCGGAGTTAGCCTCCGCAGGGTCTTCGGCCTGATACTCCAAGTCAGACCAATCTATATGTTCGGAGGATGAAGATGTCTTCTCTTTTTCCTCCTCCTTGATGTAAGTTAAGACTTCTCGAGAGACTTCGAGGGTTACCTCTCCTTTATCTCCATGAGGAACAGAGAAGCGGGAGCAGCGGTAAGACCTTAAGCTCTCAAGGATTGACCACTGCCGATGGAGCGCTTCGTTAAATTCCAGTATTACGAAGTCAGGCTCCGAAGGACATGATAGAACCTAAAAGAATAAAAACACCCAAACATGTTCTTCGTTTATAACTTTTCATTAATGCAAGGGGCTTTACAAGACTTTTTATACATGATTAAGCGCCCTATGAGCTAAACCTGCGGGTCGGTTGGCAGAGCAGGAGGTGTCGAGGCCAACGAAGCAGGAAGTGGCGGCCTTGTCTGTGCTTGCTTCTACCGATGGGCCTCGTCGATCAAAGCTTTAGCTGCTGCCTTGTGGTCTGTCTTCCAGGTTGACCGGAAAACTTCCCAAGCCAAGGCTACGTCTAGCGAAGGGTGCAACAAGGTCTCGGAGGCAAAGCTTCCAGGTGTCGAACCCCTGACCGGAGCGATAGGAATCCGAAGGGCTTCGAGGTGATGGAGGACTCCAATTCTGGTGCACTAACCGGAGATCTCTCCAGACCAGACACTGGAGCCCATCATCAGCGACGTCGCCACTTGAATCCTCTTCAGCTTCCGGTCAAGGGACTCGCTGGCCGCAGCAGAAGACGAAGGGCACATAGTGCCATAATATTCCAAGGTGTCTTGAAGGGCATCCAAGGTATGTTCTGCTACAATGGCATTTTTCTTCTATGTCGCCTCCAACCCCACAGCAGTAGTGGACACTTCGGCCATCTAGGACAGCAGGGAGCTTTTCTGGGCAATCACTTGCTTAAGAGAGCCTTGGAGCTCTACCAATTGGGTGCTCTAAGTAGCCGCCACCTACCGGAGTTTCTCGACCTCCGCTCGGAGCACCAAGATCTCGGATTTAGCTTCTTGGGCAGAAGTCCGGAGTGTGTCGCTGTTCTACCTTTCGAGTCGGAGGGCTTCATCGGCTTCGGCCCTAGCCCTCCGTTCTTCGAGGACCTCTTCCTCCAACTGAAGTGTTTTCTCTTCGGAGCCTTTAAGCGCGGATTGGAGGGTGGTAACCTTCCTCTTAAGTCGGTTAGTTTCGATGTACCAGAAGGTGTTGAAGCTTCATTTGCAGCCGGGGCTTCATTGCCCTTCGATGTACCTGCAGCATCAAGGTATTTGGTGAACATTTACAAGTAAAAATTGTTGCAGGAATTGACCAAAGCAAAAGATTCAAAGTATACCTTCAGAGGCACCTTGAGGTAAAATGGTCGGGTCCTCCAGGACTTCGTACATCCGGAGAATCTCGTCGAGGTCGTCCCACGAAGTCCTCTCCGGTGTAGTTGCCGCTGGAGCCACAACCTTCGTCGTGATCACCCCAGCTACGGGTGAGTTGGGGGCGATGGTCTTTGGCTCCGAGCTCATAGCAGCGAGCGCTAGAGTGTGTGTCGTGTCTGCCTCCATAGCCTCCTGAGCAGGAGCTTCGGTTGGGGCCCCGGCTCCGTCTTCATCGCCTTCCAGGAGGTAGTTTTCGAAGTCCTTCACCAGTTGGACGTCGGAGCCCTTGCTTCCGGAGCCTTTGCTCCAAGAGTCCTCCGAAGCTGAGCTCCGAATGCCCAAGGACGAGGCAGATGAAGCTAGGGTCAGTTGAGGAGGAATCTTCACTACCATTTTCTTCTTGGTGGGGGTTTTTCCAGCCTTCTTCGAAGGCTCGGCGATGGCTTTCCTCTTCCGAAGAGCCACTCCGGCTGGGTTGCACTCCGGCAGAGGAGGAGGCACCATTCGGAGAGCTTCCCACACCCTGTTGGAGCGCTCCCAGCTCCCCACCAGTTCAATCCTATTTTGCCTTTCGGCCACCGTAGGGGCTCCGAGGACCCGTTCGGTGGCCCGTGCTATCTGCTCCAGGGCTAACGCCAGTGGAGCCGCAAAAAAAAGGGTAACATATTATAAGTATGTTATTTCTTCATCTAACATGTTATTGGAGGAGAGTCGAAGTCTTACCTAGAGTTCGAAGCTCACCCTCCGAAGCATGTTGAAACACTATCGGCAAGTCTGCCCCGAGGGGTGGAATTCGAAGAGCGATGAACTCTTCGGCGAGATCATGCATGCTCATGCGGCTGGCCACCGAAGTCAGTAACCCTAGCCGCGTTGAGAGCAGGCTAGGGTTCGGGGTAACCTCCGCCTCCATCTGAAACACGTTCTCTTGGAGGGGTCCAGCGAGGGGAGAGTCCTCTCTGACTTCAGCGTAGAACCACCGAAGGGTCCAGTTGGTGTACCATCGATCGTTGATGGCCTTCACTAGAAAATGTTGGGCATGCTCCCTCCACAGCTAGAAGTTGACGCTTCCAAAGGCTGTTATCACCTTGGTGTCCCCGGGGCCATCTTGCGGCTTCGGCTGGCAGATGGCTTCGTGTGTGGCGGCGAAGACCTCCGATCGCCCTTCGCATCCTTCAGCTCAGAGCACCCATTCGAAGATTGAGGAGCCATGCTGAAGAGTGTGGGCCTCATGGCTCCAGATGTGATGAGTAATTGTCAACGATAGTCAAAGAGGACTGAAAAGAGAGAGAAGACCTGCTGCATCTGGGCTGAGTGTGACTCAGGTACACGGGCAGCGAGCGACTGTCGGGCAGAGGGGCCACGAAGTCGGGCTGGCCCACTCTGGGTACATGGGCTAGGAGCAGCAGAGGATCCACTGGGCTGTTGACCAGGATTGACTCAGGTACACGGGCGGTGAGCGATTGCCGGGCTGAGAGAGCTGCGGAGTTAGGCCAGCCCAATCCGGGTACCTAGTGCAAAGCTGGTGGACGCTTTGTCAGTTTCGGTGCAAAACTGACAACCGCTGATCTTGTATCGGACTGTTCAGAGACGAAGCCGTAGTCGCTATGAAAGCTTAGCTTCCGGACAAGTCATCTATAAATAGGAGTCTACTATTTTGTCCTTAGGCCCATAGTTGAGGAGCCATGCTGAAGAGCGTGGGCCTCATGGCTCTAGAAGTGATGAGTCATTGTCAACGATAGTCGAAGAGGACTGAAAAGAGAGAGAAGATCTGCTGCATCTGGGCCGCGTGTGACTCAGGTACACGGGCAGCGAGCGATTGTCGGGCAGAGGGGCCGCGAAGTCGGGCTGGCCCAATCCGGGTACATGGGCTAGGAGCAGCAGAGGATCCACTGGGCTGTTGACCAGGATTGACTCAGGTACACGGGCGGTGAGTGATTGCCGGGCTGAGAGAGCTGCGGAATCGGGCCGGCCCAATCCGGGTACCTGGTGCAAAGTCGGTGGAGGCTTTGTCAGTTTCGGTGCAAAACAGATGACCACTGATCTCGCATCGGACTGTCCAGAAGAGAAGCCATAGTCGCTACGAAAGCTTAGCTTCCGGATAAGTCATCTGTAAATAGGAGTTTACTATTTTGTCCTTAGGCCCACAGTCAGTCAGTCGAGTCTGTAAAAATATCCTAAGGGCAGTTTGGTCTTTTCCATTTATTTCAGCGTCTGTAAAAACCCTAGGGGTATTTCTGCATTTTCCCCATTTATTGGGCTGCCTATAAATAGGCCCCAATACCTAGGGTTAGGGTTAACTCACTTTAATCTAATCATCTGAGTTCACTTTCCCCACTGTGTTCCGGACTTGTTTTTGTCTCTGCGTGCGCCGCCGTTGTTCTTCGAGAGCTGATTGTTTCTGCTGTTCTTGTCTCAAGTTTTAATCGCCTCATTGTGTGTATTCTACTGGATCGCCTGTTTTCTCTCAAAGTCATCGATTCCTCTTCTGTTTCAGTATCTCACCGGCATTCATGAATCTTCCCTGTCGCGTGGCTTTTACTCCTATCATTTATGTTATTCGGTAGCAAGTACTGATTTATTGCGGCTAGCTAGCAAGCTAGACAATAGGTCATGTTTCTTATTCTCTCTGGCTTCATTTGGTTCTTCCCAGGCGTGATTTCTTTACTCGTGCCAGCAGTTCTCTTCCTTTTCTAGTCTGCGGCAGCTATTGCCTAGGTACTAGTCTTTTTGCACTTGGCAGTGTTCTTGGTTTACACGTAAAGGCTGCAAGAAATTTTTTATCATCTCAGCTAGTACAAAGTGTCTTGCAGCTGCAGTCTATTCTTCGTGTCTAGTACCACGATCGGCTAGGCTGTGATGCTATCAGATATGTATGCACAAAAATCGTTCTACTATTTCTGACATATCGTTTTGTCCAAGAACAGGAAGTTGTTTGTACTCTTGGTGTTCTCTGTTTTGTTCAATTCTTAAGAGTTCATTGATTTATTCGAAGTTCAGTACATGGGTCCCACCAAGGCACATGCTTTGCTGTAAAATCTCTGCAGTCTACGAAAATAGCTTCAGCAGCCATGTCAGTTTTTTCTACTCGGTCTGAGCGAAGGTCCTGCTGAAGTACCATCTTTGCTTTTTTTAGCATGTGGTGTTTCTGTCCGTTGGTTTTTGTGCGAAGGTCTCAATCGAACGAAGTCTGGCAGGCTTCGCAGTCCTACTGATGTTTTTCTGGAATTCAAACCATCTAGCTTCACAGGTTCGAAGCTACCTTCGACATGCTATTTTTTGCTGTTAACTGCAGGCTCCGTCTTTTTGGCCGAAGCTAGCTTCGTATTTTTTGTCCTCTAACCACCTGTGCGAAGTAACACTTCGAACAGGCTTCGAAGCCTTGCATGCGAGGTTCGGACTGAGTCTCTCCAGAATAGCACACCTCGCTGAGTTTTTTGCACGAGTTCAAAGCCACGTTGTATACTTCGCTAGTCTTGCTGCACTGGTCTGAAGGGTCTGTCAGTATTTGCTCTTGCTTTGAGTTTTTCGATCTACAACCTTCGCACGACAGCTTTGAGGCAGGCTTCGACGCTGCAGGCTTTGACACTACAGGCTTCGACACAGCAGGCTTCGTCAAGTACCTTACTGGAGACAAATTTTGAACAGTAACTTCCCATCTTGTTTTACGTACACTTAGATCAATTGCTGTGATAATTTGTTTCTCTGAAGTATGATCTGCCATGTTTTGAATGCTTTGTTAATCTGCCTATTAGCACTATGTTGGTGTTCCCTTGTCTAGGACATTGGTTGTTTCTAGGCTAGATACTCTTAGGCGATTTGTTTATGTTTAGCTGCTAAGTCTTTTGAGGTGCGTTGGGTGTTAGGAACAGGCCATTGATTCGAAAGAATTTTTAGGCACCCATTCACCCCCCTCTAGTCGCTACTTTCGGTCCTAACATAGTCAGTCAGTCGAGTCTGTAAAAATATCCTAATGGAAGTTTGGTCTTTTCCTGTTGGAACAATTGCGTTAGTTCCAGCAGGGTTCTCTGTGATGGAGTATGATGTGGATAATGAACCTCGATGGGTTCCCTCAGAGGGAGAAGGGGTTTATACTGGTTCGGACCTCCCCTAGGGGATAATAGCCCTACGTCCAGTTTATGGTGGATTGGGCATGGTGTGCCTTAGTGTGGAGAAGAGAACTACAGGGTCTCGTGGCCCCCTGAGGTTGTTTTTTACTACAAGGGCTTGGCCCTGCTTATATAGGCGCGCAGGCCAACGGAAAAGACTGGGATGCCCCCTATGAGCCTCAGGCTCATAGGGGCAGAGAGGGGAAAAGGAGCTAGCTACAATACAAAAGGTGCCAGACAACTTTACAGCTTTACTGGCGTGTCAGGCTGCGCCAGGCTTTGACCAGCTAAACGACATACCAGGGGCGGGGGCCCCCGGTATGGGCTTGGCTCCGGAGGGCGGCCTCCGGACTTGGCTCCAGAGGGTGGCCTCCGGGCCGGGCTCCCGGTGGGCGGCCTCCGAACTGGGCTCCCGGAGGGCGGCCTCCGAACTGGGCTCCCGGAGGGCGACCTCCGGACTGGACTCCGGAGGGTGGCCTCCGGGCTAGGCTCTCGGAGGGTGGCCTTCGAACTGGATTCCGGAGGGTGGCCTCCGGACTTGGCTCTCGGAGGGTGGCCTCCGGACTTGGCTCTCGGAGGATGGCCTCCGAACAGGACTCCATAGGGTGGCCTCCGGGCTTGGCTCTCGGAGGGTGGCCTCCGGCGTCCTGCGCCCGGGCCTGAATAGGGGGCTCCGGGCCGGACCTCCAGGTCTAGGAGCTCCGAAGCTACGGGCCCCGAAAGGCACCTTGGGACCTGGAAACAACACTTAGAGAAAACAGGCTCCGACAGTACCTGGTTCTGGGCCGAAGGCTCTCGGAGGCTGACATCATTTGGCCCCTGTTTAAGGGAAATATATTCCCCCAACAGTAGCCCCTCGCGTGTAGGCCTTCGGAACGAAGGGGTGCGCGCGCCCTTAGGACAAATGACCTGAAAACACTTCGGAGGGAACGCACCTCCGGAGCCAGGACCGAAGAGGACCTCGATTCCTGGGGGTAATAAATGCTTGTGCCAGAGCGGCCTCGGGGAGCCCGAACGGCTCCGCAACGGTCAGAAAAGTTACCGTTACCTTGCTTGGGCTTGATTTGCTTTCGCCGGAGGCCCATCTGGCGGTGGGCCCGGCCCATGACGGTTGGAATTCTTACCGCGCCTATAAATAGAGACTTACCGCGTGCAGCCCCGGCACACTTTCATTTACTTCTTTCTTACCGCCTTACCACCTTCGCTCTCCTCTTCCTCCTAGCCTCGCAGAGCGACCTTCGCGAGCTTCTAGCCCTTCGCCATCCTTTAGTCCTTCGAGCCGAAGTCCGGTCAGAATGCCGAAGAAGGGAGCGGCGAAGACCCTGGTTTTGGGCTCGAGCTCGGGCTCCGCCCAAGTGCAGGCGGCGGCGGCAACGGCCACGGCAGCGAAGCCCGCAGCTAGGCGACTGGGGCCGAGGGACCTTCGGACGCCCTCCGACAGGTTTGAGCAGACCCTGGAGATGAGGGCTTCGATTTCTACGGAGGAGTCGGTCCGGAGAGCCTGCGAGGGGAAGATTGCAGCGAAAATCCAGTTAAGGGTCCCAGAGAAGTCGGAGGCCGTACCGAAGCCCCGTGCTGATGAAGTGGTGGTGTTTGAAGCCTTCTTCGAGGCCGGCCTCGGACTGCCTGCGGTGGGGATGCTGAGCGAAGTCCTCAAGGCCTACAACCTTGAGCTCCCTCAGCTTTCGCCCAACGCAGTGGCGAGGCTAGCTGTTTTTGAGTGGGCCATGAGGGCCGAAGGCTGCGAGGGCCGCGCGGACGTCTTCGTTGCTCTTCATGATGCCAACTGCCAGCCGAAGCCCAGGGAGGGGACGGACCGCGTCAAGAGGGCGCTGGCCTTCGGCAGCGCCAACTTCCAGCTCCGGAAGGAGTTCCAGGACGCCTTCCCTGCGAGGGCTGTAAACAACAAGTGGTATTCGAGATGGGACCAAGAATGGTTCTACGCCTCCGTCGGCGCGAACTCACCCCTTCGGAGCACCAACGCTCACATACTGTACCGGCGCGAAGGGGTGGTGAAGACCAGCGAAGGCCTCCTTCAATCGAGGATCTCGTTGCTTCGAAGGGTGGCAGCGAAGATGAGCATGAGGGACCTCGCGGAGGAGTTTATTACCCTTCGGCTTAGCCCCCTCGCGCGCTCCTGGCCGGAGGGTCTCTTCCAGGCTTCGGATCGAGGAGGACTCAGCGAGCTGGCCTTCGATCGCTTCTGTAAGGCTTCGCGCTCTTCTTGGTTTTAATACTTGAATACTTTGCCCTTAACTCAACCTTTTCGCGTAGCCGACCTCGACATGAGGACCCCGGAGGAGGCCATCGCGGCGGCGGACCGAGTCGTTGGGACTCCGACCCCCGAGGAGCAGAACCAGCGCCTCGCCCTGGTGGGGTCCTGGGAGCGCTGGAACAGAGTGTGGACCGCGCTTGGCCTCGGAGGGCTCCCCGCTCTGCCGGACTTCGCCCACCTGGCTGCCTCGTCGGCCGGAGCCAAGAGGAAGAGGGGGGACGAGGACGAAGCGGACGCCTCGGGGGAGGCTGCGGCGAAGCCCGCAGCTACTCCGACCCCCAAGAAGGCCGCGAAGCCCCTGGCGGCGAGGGCTTCGGAGGAGGAGGCCGATGCGCGCACTCCTGCTGCCCAGGAGGCCACGGATGCCCCGGCGGAACCAACTTCGGGCGCGAAGGCGGATGCGCCAGCTTCGCAGCGAGGGAGCTGGAGGACGCACTTAGCCCCTGGTTCCTTCCAGGAGATCTCTGATGATGGTAAATCCTTTTTTCTTTTCGCATGCTTCTCTTCAACATGCAGGTTTTGACTTGGCTTTTGCAGAGGACGAAGATGATGCGAGGCCCACTGTGGCGAAGCCGGCAGGCGAAGGTGGGTCGAAGCCCGCCGAAGCGAAGCCCTCGGAGGCTCCGAGCAGCAGCAGCAGCGGCAGCGGCAGCGGCAGCGGCAGTGGGTCAGAGTCCGAGAGCACTTCGTCTGACGGCGAGGGCGGCGGAGACCGTGCGGACCCTCGAGGCGAAGAAGATGTCGACGTGGTGGGCCTGAGCCCCGCCTTGCCGGAGTCCGCGGAGACCACCATGGCGGTGATTCACCCCTTCAAGCCGAGGGGGGGCGTGACGGCGGCGGCGATCCTCGGCTTCCGCGAGGCCTGCGCTACTGCGGAGGAGGGGGACTTGGTGGCCCAGCTTAGCCACCGAGATCCCACGGAGCTCTTTGTTAGCTCGAACGAAGTCCTCATGCGGGTGAGCGGAGCTCCTTGCAGCTTCGAGCTATACTTTGCCCCTTGGTTCATACTTAAGGTTTCTCGAATTCCTGCAGGCCCTTGCACTGAACGCGGCAGCTTCGACTGCTGCCGACCGGCGGATGGAGCGCCTTGCAGAAGAGAAGGAGGCCCTTCGCCGCGAGGTCTTGGAGGAAGCCGAGAAGCGGAGGCGGGCCGAGGCTTCGGCTGCTAAGGCGAAGGAAGCCTTGGCCTCGGAGATGGCTCGGCTCCGCGCGGAACTCCAAGCTTCGAAGGATGCCGAGGCTCGTCAGGCGAAGGAGAACGAGGAGCTCCGCCAGCGGGCTCGGGATCTTGAGAGCTTCGTTGTGGCTAACCTTGGTGAGGCCACTCAGAGCCTGACCGAGGTCCTTGAGAAGATAGGGACCGAGTGCCGGACTCCGGACTTTGGCGATCAGGACCCGATTGGGGACCGCGCCGATTTCTTGAAGACTGCGGCTTCGGTAGCGGACGAAGCGTTGACGGGCTTCGCTCTTATGGCCGGTCGCGTCGCGGGCCAAGGGGTGCTGCATATGCTTCATGCCGCGGGGTGCGACCACCTTCGGGCTGCGACCTCCGTGACCCCAGTGGCCTTCGGGGGTCCGTACTTGGTGACGCCTCCGGGCGAAGTCCGAGGGGCCTGGCGGCGGCTGCAGGAACCTTGGAAGGAGCAAGGCTGCGAGGCAGTCCTTGACCTCATGAAGGCCCTTCGACAACGCCGGTTCAAGGGGCCCGTCGACTCGGACAAGCCTTCGACCTCGACGACTCCGCCTCCGAAGGTGTAGATCTCCTTAGGCTTTCTTGTAATACCTAGCTGTAGGCTTTGTAAAAACTTATCAGTTTATTAATATGAATGCGGGGGTTTTTTATACCTGCCCAGGCTCAGCCTTCGAGCATAGACCTCGAAGTCCTCGAGGACTCTGAAGGGCTTCGACAACTGTGGGCGATTCTTGAAGTAGCTAGGTCCGAAGGCCCCCCTCGGTTTAAGCTTCCGAGGGGGCCTAGGGGCGAAGCCATCTCCGAAATAGCTCAGGACTTGCTAGCCGCTGTGAAGGCGGAGCCCCTTCAGAACCCCTTACCTTTGCCTTCGCGAACGGTGTTAGCGAGCGACGAAGCCCTAGACTTTTCTGCCTTCGACACGGCCCCGCTTGCTTCGCGAACTTGGAGCAACCTGCAAAGCGGAAGTCGAAGCCTGTGGGCTTCGGAGCCTGGACGGGCCGGTCGAGGGAGAGCGGGCTCCGACGAGGCAACGTCCAGCCGAGGTGGCCCTGGCCGAAGAAGGGGCAAGCGAGGGTCGGGGGCTCGCACACGGTTCTTCTTAGGCTTAGATACAGATTACACGTAGTTTGGTTTCCGAAGTATGTTTGTAACACACTTCTCAACATACAATGAATTGAGCTTGTTATCTTCGCACACTTTGTCTGTATGCTTCGTGTTGTTTGGCTTCGAACGTTTTAGCTTGCTACGCTCGTACTGCGCATTACACTCGCACACCTCGCATACATTCTTCCCCCCTTTTGCTCGTGGCAGTTAGGGACTCAACCGTTGCTGGTGCGGGCAAAAAATAAACATGCGAAGGGGTGCGCCTTTTCGGCGGCTTCGGATATTTGGATTTGTACCGAGCGAGGGCCTCTTACGGGCTCCGAACGCATCAATTTGGTGCGAAGCAAGGCTTCTGCATACCCAATTCGAGCGAAGCATGCTTCGGCATGCCGGGGTTTGGATGCTGTGCGTGAGCGGGGCTCTGAAACGCACTTAGATTATGGCGAAGTATGACTTCGAGACGCTTAGGCGTATAGTATATGAGCACGCGAAGCCAGGCTTCGGAGCGTGTTTAGATACCGAAGCAAGGCTTCAGAACTTGGTCCTGTAATGAGAAGGATATTTGGTGTGGATTCACCGAACCTGTGATAATGTGAGCCACCTTCGACTCTGAGCCACCTTCGACTCTGGGTCACCTTCGACCCTGGGATGCTTCGGGTGCGGAGCCCGGAATCCCTGGGATGCTTCGGGCGCGGAGCCCGGAATCCCTGGACGCGTCGGGCCAGTGGCCCGGAGTCCTTTTAGCCCACTGCTACGGGCCCGGGGGCACTGTGTAGCCTTCGGAGGGGTACTCCGGGTTTTATAAAGCGAAGCAAGGCTTCGGTTTTAAATAAGGCGAAGCGTGGCTTCGGGTTTAAATAAGACGAAGCATGGCTTCGATTTTTGAACAAGGCGAAGCGTGGCTTCGGTTTTTGAACAAGGCGAAGCGTGGCTTCGGTTTTGGAGCAAGGCGAAGCGTGGCTTCGGTTTTTGAACACGGCGAAGCATGGCTTCGGTTTTTGAACACGGCGAAGCATGGCTTCGGTTTTTGAACAAGGCGAAGCGTGGCTTCGGTTTTTGAACAAGGCGAAGCGTGGCTTCGGTTTTTGAACACGGCGAAGCGTGGCTTCGGTTTTTGAACAAGGCGAAGCATGGCTTCGAGCTTATGTTAATGTAACTGCAGATTGGTGCATCGAAGTAAGGCTTCGGGCGGTACTTACCTTGTAGCCCTCGGGCTCCGATGACCTTTGAAACGTGGAGCGGAGCCCCTTGCCGGAGAGTGGGCTCCGGTATGCGAAGGATGGAGGAAGGCGAAGGTGGCCTTCGATCTGCCCTCGAAGCCCCTTGCCGGAGGGTGTGCGAAGCGAGAAAGCCTCGATGCTCCCCCCTCGGGCGCACTTCGGGTTGCAGGCAGTGGTAGAGAACTTAGCTTCTAGGACTAAGGTCCCCACGGACGGCGCCAACTGTTGGAACAATTGCGTTAGTTCCAGCAGGTTTCTCTGTGATGGAGTATGATGTGGATAATGAACCTCGATGGGTTCCCTCAGAGGGAGAAGGGGTTTATACTGGTTCGGACCTCCCCTAGGGGATAATAGCCCTACGTCCAGTTTATGGTGGATTGGGCATGGTGTGCCTTAGTGTGGAGAAGAGAACTACAGGGTCTCGTGGCCCCCTGAGGTTGTTTTTTACTACAAGGGCTTGGCCCTGCTTATATAGGCGCGCAGGCCAACGGAAAAGACTGGGATGCCCCCTATGAGCCTCAGGCTCATAGGGGCAGAGAGGGGAAAAGGAGCTAGCTACAATACAAAAGGTGCCAGACAACTTTACAGCTTTACTGGCGTGTCAGGCTGCGCCAGGCTTTGACCAGCTAAACGACATACCAGGGGCGGGGGCCCCCGGTATGGGCTTGGCTCCGGAGGGCGGCCTCCGGACTTGGCTCCGGAGGGTGGCCTCCGGGCCGGGCTCCCGGTGGGCGGCCTCCGAACTGGGCTCCCGGAGGGCGGCCTCCGAACTGGGCTCCCGGAGGGCGACCTCCGGACTGGACTCCGGAGGGTGGCCTCCGGGCTAGGCTCTCGGAGGGTGGCCTTCGAACTGGATTCCGGAGGGTGGCCTCCGGACTTGGCTCTCGGAGGGTGGCCTCCGGACTTGGCTCTCGGAGGATGGCCTCCGAACAGGACTCCAGAGGGTGGCCTCCGGGCTTGGCTCTCGGAGGGTGGCCTCCGGACTTGGCTCTCGGAGGATGGCCTCCGAACAGGACTCCAGAGGGTGGCCTCCGGGCTTGGCTCTCGGAGGGTGGCCTCCGGCGTCCTGCGCCCGGGCCTGAATAGGGGGCTCCGGGCCGGACCTCCAGGTCTAGGAGCTCCGAAGCTACGGGCCCCGAAAGGCACCTTGGGACCTGGAAACAACACTTAGAGAAAACAGGCTCCGACAGTACCTGGTTCTGGGCCGAAGGCTCTCGGAGGCTGACGTCATTTGGCCCCTGTTTAAGGGAAATATATTCCCCCAACATTTCCTTTTATTTAATCGTCTGTAAAAAATCCTAAGGGGCTGGTGGAATATTCCTAGCTATTCGGCTGCCTATAAATAGGGCCCCAATCCCTAGGGTTAGGGCACCCTTTTACTGAAATCAATTTTCTAATCAATCCATTGGGTCACTTTTTGGCTGTCTCCTGTTTCTTCTCGTGAGTGTTCCGCCGCCATTTGTTCATTGTTTCTCGCGCATGTGCTTCCCTGTTTGCGCCACCTCCATTCATCATGAGTAAATCATTTCTGTAGAGTTTTTTGTCTCTGTGTTTAATCGCCTCGTTTTGCGTGTCCACTGGAAATCTTTCTTCTCAACGAATCAATCTTCAACGCGAGTATTGTTTTTGTTCTCTCGGTGAGTTTTATTTCCGGCTGCTATTTTCTGTAGCTAGTTCTGATAGGCTGCAGCTATCTTGTCTTTCTTTCGGCAGCATCTAGACTGAACTATGTTATACTACTGAGTTGTTTCCTGTTTGCATGTTTTTGCTTCAGTTCATTGAGTTTCGTGCGGAAGGAAATAGTTATTTCTTTAGGTGCATGCATGTTCAGTCTCCGCAGCTATCTATGGTCTAGAGCCTCATCTCTATAATGTAGCTTGCAGCAGCCTTGTAGTACTCGCCTAGTTTGCTGTTTGTGCATAGACTCTGTTAGGCAGGGAGTTTTTTAGCCAGCAAGTTGTGTGGAGCTCTAGCAGCTTGATAGCTAGAGATGCAGCTCTGCAGTCTATGAAAATAGCTTCAGCAGCACCGTCAGCTTTTCAACTCAGTCTGAGCGAAGGTCCTGCCGAAGTACCATCTTCGCTGTTTTTTAGCCTGTGGTTTTTCTGTCAGTTGGCTTTTGTGCGAAGGTTTCAGTCGAACAAAGTCTAGTAGGCTTCGTAGTCCTACTGATGTTTTCTGGAGTTCGAACCATCTAGCTTCACAGGTTCGAAGCTACCTTCGACACGCTATTTTTCTCTGTTAACTGCAGGCTCCATCTTTTTGGCCGAAGCTAGCTTCGTATCTTTTGTCCTCTGGCCTCTTGTGCGAAGTAACACTTCGAACAGGCTTCGAAGCCTTGCATGCGAGGTTCGAACCGAGTCCCTCCAGAATAGCACACCTCGCTGAGTTTTTGCACGGGTTCGAAGCCACGCTGTATACTTCTCTAGTCTTGCTGCATTAGTCCAAAGGATCTGTCAGTATTTGCTCTTTCTTTGAGGTTTGGTTCTACAGCCTTCGCACGACAGCTTCGAAGCAGTCTTTGACGCTGCAGGCTTCGACACTGCAGGCTTCGTCAAGTACCTTACTGGAGACAAATTCTGAACAGTAGCTTCCCATCTCGTTTTACGTGCACTTAGATCAATTGCTGTGATAATTTGTTTCTGTAAAGTTTGATCTGCCATGTTTTGAATGCTTTGTTAATCTGCCTATTAGCACTGTGTTGGTGTTTCTTTGTCTAGGACACCGATTGTTTCTAGGCTAGATACTCTTAGGCCTTGGCGATCTGTTTATGTTTAGTTGCTAAGTCTTTTGAGGTGCGTTGGGTGTTGGGAGCAGGCCATTGATTCGAAAGAATTTTTAGGCGCCCATTCACCCCCCCTCTGGTCGCTACTTTCGGTCCTACAAAGATGGCCAGGCGGGTGATAGCGTTGGGGGATAGCTGAGGCAAGGTAATGTGGAACATGTCTAATACCTCAGATAAGAAGTTGATGGCCGGAAGCCCCTGGCCTGCTTCGAAGAAGGCCTCGAATACCACGGCCTCTCCGCTCCGTGGCCGCGGAGTTGATTCCGGTCGGGGGACTCGAGTCCTCATTCTGGACCCCAGCATCCCTTCCATGGCCTCTTCAATAGATTTCGCGGTGCTTGTGGATTGGCCGATGAGGAAACTTTGAGGGATCTTCTTCTTGGATGGCGGGCGGAGCTCCCGGGGGTTCTTTGGCCAAGCATCGCCTGGAGCTCCCGCCATTGCTGCTACGGCTGAAGCCGCCCATGCTTGCCTCTGCACCAGAGTGCCCGCCGCCATCGGCACGGTGTGGCTGGTCCTCGCCATGGCTTGGTGGCTCGGGAAGTTGAGAGAGTTGGGGGTTGAAGAAAGTAAGTTGGGATGCTTGGCACGGTAAAAGGTTCTTGGTAAATTCCAATCCCCTTTTTATAACCGTCCGCTAGTTGCTGTGCTTCGATTGCATTGACACTGCAGGTTCGACTTCAATCGCTGGCAGGTGGGCCCAAGAAGATTTACGGTGTGAGTCCGCCGTAAGTTTCGACCGTTACCTTTTAAAGAGCGTAACGGCTACCTGTATAGTAACGGTTCTAATCAAACGGCTCTTCACGACGTTTGGACTTTGTAACGGTTCTCTTTCCCACGAAGCGTTCACACGGCGGTTGTGGACTCGAAGCCGTAGTCCAAATGTTTCAGATCAAAAACCCTTCGAATGACTGTAATGTGTTCAAACTTCTCTAAGTCTCAGTATATGAAAATGTTCCTTGCGTATACTACTTCCCTTCTATACAGGTCAATTTCAGAGAAGCGTATTCGAGGGGCTACTATTGGGGGAAAATACTTCACTTTTAGGACATAGAGATTAACAGTGCAAAAGGACTTATCAGCTTCGGAGCTTATGGGCTCATGCTCGAAGGTGGAGGAGTCGTTAAGCCGAAGGGTGCTTCGATCTGATATCCGAAGGGTGCTATTCAATACACATATTCGGACCACTTAAGCTATTATCCAATTCGGAGGCTTGAGATAGTCCCTAAACACGAACTCACCATTTGTTTGTTCTTAATCTTAGAGAACCTTTTAGCGTAATCTTTTACGCCAACAGAAACCAAATTAAAGCCCAAATTTCCAACAAAAGCAACAAAAGCACAAAACAGTACTAAAAATATCACCACACAACACTAATATCTTCCAAACATGTCCCTAAGTGCTCCTCTTTTGTTGATATTTTTCTCTTTTTTCGATATATTTGAACTCTTTTTTTCACACATTTTTTCTGATTAGGAGCACAAAGAAGAAAAACCAAGAATATGTGATACAATTTTTCTCCAAAGAAGTGCTATGTAAGTAAATAAAGATGAAATGAAAAATCCGCGCAAGAAACTCCGGGGCAGGAAAACTTGATCTTTCTGGCCGAATTTTGAAAAACTAAATTCGGCGAACCTAGCTATCTAGGAAAACATAGATCTAACTTTTTATGTAGATTTCTAAAATGTATTTATTTGCCTTATTCGGAGTCCGCATGCAAAAGATATGACTGTTTTATCAGAGACAATATGAATCAGGGTTTTGAGGTTCTAGTTCAGACGCGAATTGCAAATCAAAGGGGATTTATGGGTGGTGGCTAGTATAAGGGATTTATAAAAAAGGATCACACTACTAACAAGCAACTAGACTTGACCAAGGACACAAACTCAATACTATGGACTCTGAAACCAAAACGTGCAAAGGCTAGGGATGGTCTTGGATTAGGGGAAACCTATGACTACAAATTTTTTTTGTTGGCTTTTTCGTGGACTATGGGGTGAATATGAAATCAATCTAATCTAAGATACAAAAACATGACAGTAAACTAAGCTCTGATGCCACTTGATGTAGGAGGGGGTGCTCGATCTTCCGTTACGTGGGGGATAAAAAACGATTTGTGGAGAACTCGACGTTGACGATCCGGCTTCCGATCCATGAGATCGGCCCTTACAATCACTACACCACTACTCCATTGGTTATCAACCAAGTACAACCTGATTGACCTTGCCAATAAGGCTAATCCTTGCCTGCGAACCGAAGAACACAAGCAAGAACGCAGAAAACACAATTGAACTGAAGATTGTATTGGAACCTGCGAATTGGGGTTTACTTACAAATCTGGTGAAGCGGCAGCTATCAAGGCAACGTGTAAACTAAACCCAAAAACCCTCGATGGCTGTAGAAACAACTTATATAGTAGTTTGGGATGCACTCCTAATGGGCTCAACTGGATACACGGCCCAAAGGCCCAATAACGCAGAAAACAGCATTCTGATAGATTCTGAACTCTATATTGCTTTGATGATTTCTGTTGATCTAGAACGAATTTTGAGATGAAACTGGTGGCATTGGAAAGGTTATGAAGTTATCTTTCCGTGGCTAGGTGGAACATCAAAAACGGAGTCCGTATGCGGCTTGGGCGATGATTTTAGTGCACGCTGCTCTTGAAATCCGAGTTGAACACGAATTGTAGTTGGATTGGACTCTCAAATTGGCTTGGACGTCCTTCCTGGTTCTTCTCCAACTCTTTGTTTATCTCCAAGTGATTTTCATCATCTCCATGGTTCCTAACAATAATAATAATAATAATATTAGGTAGTAATTTATTCCCAAGATAATATACTAAGATAGTTAGAAACGAGTTGACTTGGAGATTTAATCGTCGTGCTCGAACTCGAATAATTGGATCTTGGTATTCATGTATGGTTATATCATTGGTAGGGATGTCCTCATCATCCTCCCCTTCTTTATTTTGAGTCGTCCTCGACTCAATGTCTATTGGTCCCCAATCAACTTCTATGATAATACAAGAGTTCCATATACATGCATCTCTTCTATTAATCCAAGAAAGTATTTCTGAAATTGAAAATGAATGCATCTCATGGTGTAGCACCTAAAGTTCAAATATATAAAAATTAAATCTAACATGGAAAGCATGCACCTTAACTTGTTTCCTCATAATCATGATCATGTCCCAACTGGTGATGTTCTCATCAG
Organism: Zizania palustris; assembly: GCA_019279435.1. Taxonomy (NCBI): domain Eukaryota; kingdom Viridiplantae; phylum Streptophyta; class Magnoliopsida; order Poales; family Poaceae; genus Zizania; species Zizania palustris. The sequence goes on along the minus strand of JAAALK010000283.1, from coordinate 108,876,064 downwards.
TTGGTGGAACTGACAAGGTCTCAAGCTAAAGCTTGGTCTACTCTAACTCTCTCAAGATCACCCGGCTGCTCATCACCCATCACCCTCAGCTCAGCTAGGTCAACTAAATGGGATGGGTAGTCTTTACAAGGCAAAACAACTGAGGCATGAGCATCTTTCAGCTCCAGTTGAGAGATTTCAAGCTTAGTGGCCAAAGCGTCTCTCTCATCCACGCTCTCGGTGTACCTAGACTTTAGAGAAGTCAGGTCACTCAGCAACACCTCATAGTTGGGGCACTCACTGCTCTCACCTAAGCAAAGGAAACTAGATAGACTCTCAATCTTGCTATTGGCCATAGCAAGCTCACTCTCTAACACATCTAACCTCTTCTTGATCCTCCTAAGCAGTTTCTCTCGATACTTTAACTCTAGACGATTTTCTTCTAGCAATACAAAAAATTCTCATTCATAAGAAGATACCTTCTCGTCGTCTTCATCGGTGTTGTCGGAGGAGCCCTTGTCTTCTTTATCCCCAAGATCCATTGAGAAGTAGCTCTTGTGGGACCTTCGGCTATGATGCGAGTGGGTCTTTGGCTTGTCCCTAAAAGCCATGAAGTAGAGGCCAGCCGGATCATCCGTGTCCTTCTCCTTCCCTTTCTTCATCATGTTCTCCTCATCGCTTAAGCTCGATGAAGAGTAAGAAGAGTATGATCGCTTGGAGTAGCTCCTCTCCATCCCAACGAAGAAGGCCTTATCTCGCTTCTTGTTGTCATGCTAGTAGTCCTTTAGGGCCTTTCGGAAGAACTTCATCTTGGGCTTGCCCATGGTGAAGGTGTACTTGTCAGAGCTATTGTGCTTGTTGGAGTCATAGGACCACCACCGTTGCCCTTCTTGTGAGTGTTTCGCTTAGGGCAGTCGGCTATGAAATGATCTAGATCACCACATTCAAAGCAACCAGGTTTTGTGCCATGTCATTTAAGAATACGTCTATCATAAACATGATGAATCCAGTGATGGATATGCCCAAGAAAATTCCTTGGATCAGAAGTTCCGATAGGTAGTATCGGAAGTTCCGATAGGTAGTATAGGAAATTCCGATTATTTTCTAGTCTTGAGTCAGAGAGCAAATGTTGCTTTGGAAGTTCCGATATGGTATCGGAAGTTTTGACGAGCCCAAAGTTCTAATTTGGAATTAGAGAGAATTGTATTGATTAGAAGTTCCGAGGTGGGCGAAAACAGATTGGATCTATTGCATGTCGTACTGAATCAGAAGACCTAAAATACCCTGTCGGAAGTTCCGATCCAAGATCGGAAGTTTCGATGTGGGAAAACAAATTGGTTCTCTTACAAACACGAATTGGTTGTAACTAATTTGGGGGTTTTGAGATAAGTACGACCAAGGGCTCTCAACCGTATATAAAGAGAGGAGGAGGCAGTCTTGGGACAAGCTATAAGCATAGATTAGACCTAGTCACCATAGACTCCTCTCCTCCCTTTCTTGATCTCAATTGTTGAGGTTGAGGCTTCTCCGTCTCTCACGTGTAGTGCTATCATGCTACCGTGGGAGGTACTCCATCCCTGTACATGTGGATACCGTGGAGGCGTTGCTCCAACAGCGATGCTCGTGGACTTCTTCACGAGAACAACTATGTCGTCTTCACAAATTGGATTGGCGAGGGACGGTAAGGACGAAGCGAGGATAGGCTTGACGCGCTACTCCAACATCTTCTTCTGTTTTACCTAGCATGTCTCATGCTAGAAGGTAACGATCTATGATCTAACACGCGCATGGATCTTGGGTTTAGGGCAGAAATTTTGAATTTGCCGGCTAGCATAGCTCCCCTATTCCCCACCAGTGGTATCAGAGCCTACGTGCATAGTGCTCGATCTCGATCCCTCATGTATCGAGATACATGGTGGAAAAATAGATTAGATATGTTTCTGTCTGCATCAGATCGGAAGTTCCGTTGGCAGATCAAAAGTTCTGATAGTAATCGGATGTTCTGATATCGAATAATGATTCGATTCATAGAGCAATTGGTGATGTCTGATATTCCGATATTGATCAGAAGTTTCGGTGGATCAGAAGTTCCGATGCTAGATCGGAAGTTCAAACCCACCTGAATTTGAAATTTCAAGCCCGTTGAGTCGGGTTTTTCAGATCCAGACTCCAATCACTTGTAGATTGCTCGCCTAACTTTGTTTTGTAGAGAATGGTGTGACTGGCATGGTCATGGATAAATGTGATGTATGATATCCATGCGATGAATGTAAATTAAATATGGCTTATGTGTCATGGTTATTTACAGTCTGAGGCTGATGTAAAATTTATTACGGCTTGCATGTCATTTATGTGGTGCTTCGGCCCATGTAAATAGTATAGGCTAAGTGAGATAGAATAGTACACTTCATGAAGGCCGGGAGCACGCACTCAATGACGGGATCCATGGAGATGGAGATCACCATGTGAAGAGGGCAATGCCATGTCACAATTAATATGATTGCATGTGATGCTTTCTTATGTTCCTGTTATACTATTTTTGCATGTTTCGTGTGCTCTAGGGACGTTACAGTGCTAGAATAGTTTTCTCTCAGAAAAATAAGTATTGATGCTCTTTACAATAGCTGCACCCACCAAGGTTCTTGCTCATTGATAGTGGGTTTGCCAAAGCAGGGTGTTATCTTTTATCTTGACCAGTTGGGTCAGAAGTCGGACTTCTGCACCCATAGTATTTGTTTTCTTAATGGGGCTATCAAAACGGCTTTGGGCCTAGGAGCATAGACTTGGCATAAAGCATATGATGCTTGACCAACGATAAGAGTCACATACGATGTGATTAGTAAAGTCGTGCTTACCTATGTTACATAGCTTCTAGCAGTGATGCCAAAGCTCACTAAGAGTTGCAATGAATATGGATCTTGCACCACTATTAGTCATTAGAGGGAAAGTGATTGTTTTTAAAATAGTGGAACATCTTTTATTGGATAGAAGATAAACATTTCATAGTGTTGAACCTTGCATTTAATCTTTTGTAGATCATGGCACCTACTACTTCTTCTGTTAAGAGCACTCTAGTTTGTAATTTGCGATCTATTCTTGAATGAGAGAAATTACCTGGAACAAACTTTATGGATTGGTATCAAAATTTGAGAATCGTTCTTAAAGAAGAGAAAAAGGATTACATTCTAGAGGAACCTTACCCCGATGAACCAAGAGAGGATGCTTCTACAGCAGACAAGCTTGCTTATGAGAAGCATGCTAGTGATTCTGTGGATGTCAGCTGTCTTATGCTTGCCTGCATGTCCTCTAAGTTTCAGAAACAATATAAGGAACATGACGCTTACGATATGATCGTAGGTCTTAAGGGCATGTTTTAGAACCAAGCAAGGGCAGAGAGATACAATGTGTCTAAGTCCTTGTTTAGATGTAGGTTGGCTGAAGGGAGCCCAGTGAGCCCTCATGTGATCAGGATGATTGGTTTCATAGAGACTCTAGAGAGACTGGGCACTCCACTAGATCCATACATAGCTACTGATGTCATTCTCCAGTCACTCCCACTGAGATTTGGGTTGTTCATCATGAACTATAACATGGTTGGACTGGAGAAGACACTAGTTGAGTTGCATGGGATGCTAAAAATTGTTGAGGAGAGTATCAAGAAATCTCCAAGTCAAGTGATGATGGTTCAGAAGGAGGGAAAAAGAGAAAGAGGAAGGGAAAGGCTAAGACTACATATTCGATCTCTAGTGCGAAGTCTAAACCGGCTGGAAAGTCCAAGTCGGGTCCTGCTGGCTCTGATGTGTGCCACCACTTCCACAAGCGTGGGCATTGGAAGCGCAATTGCAAGGTGTACCTGGAAGAGTAGAAGAACAAGAAGGGAACTGTGACTTTCGCTTCAGGTATTAATGTTATTGAAATTAATCTTGCTACTCGTCCAAATGATTCATGGGTATTTGATACCGGATCAATGATTCATACTTGCAAATCGCTGTAGGGGCTGAGTAGAGTAAGAAAGTTTGCAAGTGGCAAGTTGGATGTTCACGTCGGGAATGGTGTAAAGGTTGCAGCATTGGGTGTCGGCGTTTATTTACTGTCGCTACCGTCAGGACTAGTTTTGGATTTGAATAATTGTTATTTCATTCCCACCTTAGGCATAAACATTATCTCTTCTTTATGTTTAGAGGAAGATGGTTTTGAATTCGTAATAAATAACAAGAGTTGTTCAATATTTTCGAATGGTATGCTCTACGACCTTTGTCCATTAGTGAATGTATTGTATATTCTAAGTCTTGAAGATGCGCACGTTTTTAACATTAGTACTAAGAAACAACGACTCAATGATTTGAATCCTACCTACGTCTAGGATTGTCGTTTAGGTCATATAAATGAGAAGCGCATGCAGAAGCTCCATAGTGATGGACTTTTGGAGTCATTTGATTTTGAATCATATGACACATGTGAGTCTTGCTTACTTGGCAAAATGACAAATACGCCTTTCACTGGACAGAGTGAGAGGGCGAGTGAGCTATTGGCCATAGTATATACTGATGTGTGTGGTCCAATGAGTCACACGAGTAGGAATGTTATTCAATACTTTATCACTTTTACTGATGACTTAAGTAGATATGGCTATGTCTACTTGATGAGGCATAAATCAGAATCCTTCAAAAAGTTCAAGGAGTTCCAAAATGAAGTACAAAATCATATGAGCAAGACAATTAAATTTCTACCATCTAATTGTGGAGATGAATATTTGAGCCTTGAGTTTAGTGATCATCTCAAGCAGTGAGGAATTGTTCCACAGCTGAATCCACCTGGCACACCCCAATGGAATGGGGTGTCCGAGCGGAGAAACCACACTTTATTGGATACGATGTAGTACATGATGAGTCACTCTGATCTTCCATTATCCTTTTGGGGTCACGCTGTAGAAACATTGACTTTCACGATAAATAGAATTCCATCTAAGTCAGTAGAGAAGACACCATATGAGATGTGGTCTGGGAGGCGTCCCAATTTGTCTTTTCTAAAGATTTGGGGATATGAGGCCTATGTTAAACGTATGACGTATGAAAAGTACTTCTTTTTGTGGTATCCTATGGAAACCAAAGGATACTATTTCTATAATAGAGAGGAGGGAAATGTGTTTGTCGCTCAGAATGGTGTATTCATCGAGAAAGAGTTTCTCTCAAAAGGAGTTAGTGGGAGGACGGTGCATCTCAAAGAGGATCGAGAGCCGCTGGAAAGTGTTCCAAATCCCACTGAACAACAACAGGATGCGCAAGGTGTTGTAGACCCTGTTATGCATGCGCTAGACCCACGAAGGTTTGAGAGGATAAGCCATGCGCCGAAGAGGTTCATGTTTTTGACCACTAGGCATCGCGACGTGTTGTTGTTGGACAACGACAAGCCCAATACCTATGAGGAGGCAGTGATGGGACCAGACTCTGAGAAATGGCTTGGAGCCATTGGATCTGAGTTAGAGTCCATTCGAGAAAACCAAGTTTGGAACTTGGTTGATCCACCCGATGGTGTAAAAACTATTTAGTGTAAATGGATCTTCAAGGAAAAGATAGATGTTGATGGAAATGTTCCCATTTATAAGGCACGATTGGTGGCGAAAGGTTTCAGACAAATTCAAGTAGTTATTATGTTGAAACGATTTCACCCTTCGCTTTGCTTAAGTCTATACGGATCATCCTAGCAATTGTCGCATTTTATGATTATGAGATATAGAAAATGGATGTCAAGATAGCTTTTCTGAATGGGAACCTAAGTGAAGATGTGTACACGACACAACTAGAAGGTCTTTACAATCCAGAAAGTGTTGGGAAAGTTTGTAAGTTGCAGAAGTCCATTTATGGACTGAAGCAAGCTTCTCGGAGTTGGAATATTTGCTTTGATGAGGTAGTCAAAGGGTTTAGCTTCATCAAGAACGAACAAGAGCCTTCTGTATACAAAAAGGTTACTGGGAGCTCACTTGTGTTTCTGGTCTTATATGTGGATGACATATGGTTGATTAGAAATGACATTCCTTTGTTAAATGTTGTAAATACTTCACTGAAAATAGTTTTACGATGAAAGATCATGGAGAGGCAGCATGCATTTTGGGCATAAAGATCTATAGAGATAGATCAAAGCGTCTAATTGGATTGAGCTGGAGTATGTACATTGACAATGTTTTGGAACAGTTCAAAATGCATAATTCTAAGAAGGGTTTTATGCCAATGTCACATGGTATTTCTCTTAGTAAGACTCAGTGTGCTGCGACACCTGATGAGCTAGAGAAGATGAATGTGATCCCGTATGCCTCCACAATTGGATCAATCATGTATGCCATGTTGTGTACACGCCAGATGTGTCATATGCTTAGGTGTTATGAGCAGGTACCAATCTTACCCAGGTGAAAGTCACTGTACTGTAGTAAATAGTATCCTCAAGTAGTTGAGAAGGACTGAGGAAATATTCCTAATGTACGGTGGTGAAGAGGAGCTTGTTGTAAGTGGTTACATGGATGCTATCTTTCAGACCGATAAAGATGATTCTCGATCGCAATCTGGCTTTGTGTTCTACCTCAATGGAGGTGCAGTCAGTTGGAAGAGTTCCAAGCAAGAGATGGTGGCCGATTCTCCAACAGAAGCTGAGTATATTGACGCTTCAGAAGCTGCGAAGGAGATCGTTTGGATCAGAAAGTTTGTTTCTGAGATGGGAGTTGTTTCTACTGTGTCTAGTCCAGTGGACCTCTATTGTGATAATAGTGGTGCCATTGCGCAAGCCAAGGAGCCTAGATCACACCAGAAGTTCAAACATATACTTCGACGATTTCACCTGATCCGCAAGATTAATTAGAGAGGTTATGTGAAGATTTGTAAGGTGCACACAGATTTGAACATGCCAGATCCATTAACAAAGCACCTTCCACAGCCCAAGCATGAGGCGCACCTGAGCTCCATGAGTATTAGATACTTGCGTGAGTCATGTGTATGTGGAAGATGCTTGTAGAATCTATGCTAATGTGTGAGGATAATTGTTATCTTGTTCCTGAAATAAATATTGTTAACATTTGATTAATGAGTGGATGACTTGTTACGTGAAACTATTTTTATTATAACGATATTGTTCAAATGGAATACCTGATCTCGTCATCATGTGGGACAGTGATGACACATAGATTAGCACATCTAACAGATTGAGGATCCTGTTTCACATGTCATAGACATAGATATGTCAAATTAATAATGTGGACACATGTTGGTGAACATGGTATTGGATAGACCCACTTGAGATACTACTAGGATTGTTATTGTAATGTGCCATCAATTGTCATCTTAAATGGTCTACCTACAGAGTCCTTGGACATGAAATCGTCATTTGATTCCAGAATGCGTAGTGACACACTTAGATGCTTCCTAACGCTATTTCGTAACTGGTAGTAATAAGGGTTGTTTTTAGGTCTGTTGTGAAACATGTCATGGGATGTGAGCGGTCAAGATGGAATTTACACCTCCTAATAATGGGAGAGTCGTCTCTGGTCCCCTCGAGGTATTGGATTGGAAAAAATCCATTGTCATGCTACAATTACTAAGGAGTTAGTCATGAGTTGAACCGATCCTTGATCAAGTTAAATGTCGAGCTAACCAACAAGGGTGGCACGTATCTCGCCTTGAGCTTGAATGACGGCGTGTGGTAAAGGAATTGGTGCTTGAGTATATCAAGGTTCAGTGAAAATTGATTTTGTACGCTTTCGAGGGTCAATATGTGCTGCTTGGTACCGCTATTGATCAGAGAGTCGGAAACAATTTCTAGTGAACATACGTTAGTGTATGAACCTATCGGGTGACACATTTAAGGGGATGGATTAAGAAACATGTAAACAATTGGTTCTTGTGCAAGTGGGAGATTGATGGATATGCCCAAGAAAATTATGTGGATTGGAAGTGCCGATAGGTAGTATCGGAAGTTCCAATTATTTCCTAGTCTCGAGTCTGAGAGCAAATATTGCTTAGGAAGTTTTGATGTGGTATCTGAAGTTCCGACGAGCCAAAAGTTCCGATTTGGAATCAGAAAGAATTGTATTTATCGGATGTTCTGAGGTCGGCAAAAACAGATTGGATATGTTGTGTGTCGTACTGAATCAGGAGACTTAAAGTACCCCGTCGGAAGTTATGATACAAGATGGGAAGTTCCGACATGGGCAAACATATTGGTTCTGTTACAAACACGAATTGGTTGTAACCAATTTGGGGGTTTCGGTATGTGGATGACCAAGGGCTCTCAGCCCTATATAAAGAGAGGAGGAGGTCTTGGGACAAGCAATAAGCATAGATTAGACCTAGACACCATAGACTCCTCTCCTCCCTTTCTTCATCTCAATTGTTGAGGTCGAGTCTTCTCCGTCTCTCACGTGCAGTGCTTGCACGCTGCCGTGAGAGGTACTCCATCCCTGTACGTGTGGATACCGTGGAGGCGTTGCTCCAACAGCGACGCTCCTGTACTTCTTCACGTGAACAAGTATGTCGTCTTCATCAATCAGATTAGTGAGGGACGACAAGGACAGAGCGAGGATAGGCTTAACGCGCTACTCCAACATCTTCTTCTGCTGCACCTAGCGTGTTTCGTGCTAGAGGGTAACGATCTATGATCTCACACGAGCATGGTTCTTGGGCTTAGGGTAGAAATTTTGAATTTTCCAGCTAGCGTAGCTCCCCTATTCCCATACACCCGGCTGTTGAACAAGCACATCTCAAAGAAGAATTAGTATAAGCTGTCGCAAGAGCTAAGGTTTTGGAACCGGAACTAGTGAGATTTTGTTGGACCAAAATGGGCGACCAGAGGGGGTTGAATGGGAGATTTCAAAATTTTAGGCTAAAATAGCCTTTTGTTTTAAATACAGTCTCCTGTGGAACTAGCTTCAAATACACCCTTCGGAGGTCTGTTTTGGAGGTATTTTACAGCTCCGATCACAGGCTTCGCAAAGGGTAAAAAGTCGAACACAAGGAGACTTCGCTCACACCCACAAACCCAAACACAACTATGCAAGGATAGTGCAAGCTCCGCACACGAGGTGCCTTCGAGCAAGCTTCGCACTAATACACTTCGCAGGAGTAAGTTTCCCTTTGAGTTCTTCGAACAGATACTCTGCACTAGCAACTAGTACTAGGCTTCGTATTTCGAAGGGCAGAAAGCAGACAGAATAGACTGCTCCGAGGACCTTGACTGAGGAAAGAAAACAGGCTTCGAGCCTAACTTCACTCAGTGCTTCGCTAGTAATCAGAGAGGACTTGCCTCCAGTTTACACAAAGCGAACACACACTGAGAGACTCACAACACTAGCACGTTAGTGTTGGCGTAAAAGATTACGCTAACAGGTTTCAGAAGGTTAGACACTAACGAACAAAGTGTTTGTTAATAAACTGTTTCAAGCCTCCGAATAGGATAATAGCTCGGAACAGTTCGAAGATGTGTATTGAATAACTCAGTGTTCGATCCCCCTTACAGGGTAAAACGGGGGTATTTATAGGCTCAAACATTAAGGAAAAGACCCTTTTACCCCTTCATTACAACCGACATAGTGGAAACTATTCGGTACCCTTAATAGGGCTAAAACAGTAAAAGACTAATCTAATGAGAAAGAAGATAAGTCTTTCATCCTAGCTGGCAAGAAATCTCTCTGAAGAGTCCATGTTCGAAGATATACTTCGAACTAGAGTTCGCCTTCATCTTTCGAACTTGATCCAATGTACTCCCAGAGTTAGACGCTAGAAACCTTTGATTAAATCACCTGCCTTTGTCTTGTTACAGCAATGGCTCTGAGGATGAAATATTTTCCCCCAATAGTAGCCCCTCGAATACGCTTCTCCGCTGGACCTGTGATGTTAGGAGAGCAGTGTACGCAAGAAAAATAATCATGCGCAGAGGTTAACAGTTTTAATCAACCTTCTAAGAAAATTATGTTCGAACTATTTTAGAATTAACTTATAAAGTTCGAAATCTCTTTTAGGCTTAGAAGAAATAGCCGTTGGCTTTTTCTCAATGGAAATTAAGTAAATGCGTTAAGTTCGCAAAGGGATAACGGTCAGGAATGTGAAACGGCAAAACACCAAACGGTAAAAAATCGTGGCCTAGGCTATAAATAGGGGGCCCAGACCCTTCCCGAATACCTTCTCATCGCTTTCGTGCAAACAAGCCAGCAAACAAGCCCTAGCCTCTATTTTCCCCCTCGAGCAATCCGTGCGATTTCATGGTGAAGACAAGCTTCAAGGTCCCTGGGGCGGCTTCAGCCCTAGCCCAGCAGCAGGTAGCGGAGGCAGCGGCGGCAGCAACATCAGTGATGGCGACTCCGGCGGTGGTAGTGGCAGCACCAACGGCGGCGCCAGGAAGAAATCCCCCACATGGTGGTCCCCATGATCTCTTTCCAGCGTCGTCGAAGTATGCGGATCAATCTTACAAGCTGGGACCGTCAACCTGCAAGAGGGAATCGCTCATAGCAGCAATAGAAGGGAAGATTAGCTCGGAGATTGTGATCCGCAAACCTGGAAAAGAAGCTAATCCTTCACCAAGGCCCGGAGAAGTGGTTGTCTTCGAAGCCTTTTTCGAAGCTGGATTAGGACTTTCGGCTGTCAACTTCCTAGCTGAGGTACTGGATTTATTCCATGTTACTCTCCCCCAACTCTCTCCGAACGCGATAGCACGCCTTGCCATCTTCAAATGGGCGCTGCGAGCTGAAGGCTGCGAAGGAAGAGCAGAAATCTTCGCAGCTTTGCACCGAGCTTCATGCCAACCAAAGACCTTCGTAGGCCCCGGAGGTGAAAAGATGGTGGTGGCCTTTGGGAGTATTAACTTCTGGCTTCGGGATGAATACACTCTTCGGTTTCCAGCAAAGGCCATCAACGCCAGGTGGTATACAGATTGGATTCTCCGGTGGTTTTACGCCGAAGTTGGGGCAGGGAGCCGTCTGGCCGGACCTCTACAAGACATAAACTTCCGAAGTGAAGCCCTCGTTCACCCAGATCTAGGCCAACTCGAAGCCCGCCTCAGCCTACTTGAGCGAATTAGCCACCGCTTGAGTATGAGGGACTTGGCGGAAGAGTTCCTCAGACTACAGATTCCTCCTCTGATGGCCAACTGGCCTACCACCTTCGAGGAAGACCCGGAGGGCGGCCTCCAAAAGATTTCTTCAAACTCAAGCCTTGTAGGTAACTTCGCAAATAACATGTTTCATATATATTTATTTGAAGAAATAACTAATATTAACTTATCTCTCAGCTTCTCTAGCTTCGATGACTTCGGAGAAAATTATGCGAGCTTTGGAGAAGATCTTGGGGATTCCGACTCCGGCAGAGAAGGAATGGAGAAAGAAGTTAGTGGGTAGTTGGGAACGATTTAACCGAGTATGGGGGGTGCTCGGAGTTGCTCCCCGCCTCTCTTGGATTGGGTGCCTTCGGAGCAAGGGCCTAAGAAAAGGAAAGCGGAAGTTGGAACTTCAGCCCCTGCCAAGACTCCATCGAAGAAGGTAGCTCGGAAACCATGAACTGCAGCACCTTCAAGTCTGATAGCCTCGGTCTCCGATTCCTCGAAAGATGAAGGAAGAATCCTCGTCGACCTAATTGATGGGGATGAAACCCAGGCAGATGCAAGCATTGGCAATGCTACAAACGTGCCGGAGGTTCCAAGTAGCTCTAGGCAGGTTGGGACTTCGTCTGCTCAGTAAAACTTGCCGCGTGATGGAGCTCCCCTAACTGAAAGCGGAGCCGAAGTAGCTGCAGAGTCAGCTCTGATTATGGACGAAGTAATGACAGTAGTTTCCGAAGAGGCTCCGACAATCGAAGCTTCAGTCTTGAATTTTGATTCCGACGAAGACTTTGGGGTAGCTTTTGACCCTCCAAGCAGCCCCATGCTCACCCGTCGACAAGACTTCGGAGGTAAACTTCGCATAATACTTTTGTTCTTTTTCCCTGCAAAATTATACAATGTATAATACCTTTGCCTCAACAGGGTCTGCTCTTGTGGAAGAGGTTCGTCCCGAAGACATGGTTCCTGGGACTTCAGCAACTCTGGAGCCAATTCCAGAAGTCACCCAAATGGGACCTAGAAAAGGTAAAGGCAAAATGGACCCCTTCCCTGCTCCGAGTTCAGGATTAACTCCATCTGAATCAACAGACGGGGGTCAATCTACGGAGGGGGGCCAATCTGCTGAAGTTTCTGAGGATGCAGCCCAGCGCTGCAACCCCTCGCCAAATGAAGACGACCAGAGGGCCTTGTCAATGCTCCCTCTCCTAGCTCCTGTCTTGGAGCGAAGAACCGGACTTCGGGCTTTGCTCGAGCCTCTAGACCGAGCTAACCGCGAAGTCGAGAAGATGGACTTGGTAGCCATCATGAGCGAAGCTGAGGGTTCCTAGCTTAACTCCGCCATAGAGCGTGCAGCATACCAGGTACGAAGTATCTGCAAAACAAAATTAATCTCACCTACAAGTAATTTCTCACCTTGCTTTTTCCTCTTTGCAGCAAATAGTCTTGGCCCGAGCTGCGGCTGTCTCAAACGAGCGCGGAAGCCTTCGCCTTCGAGAGGAAAATACTGCTCTTCAGCGAAATCACAACAACTCCGAAGGTCGGGTTTCCCACTTAGACAACATGGTCTAAGTGGAGCGGAGGGCCAGACAAGGGTTGGAAGCTGCAAATAAAAAACTCGAAGCAGAATAAATTGTGTATGGACGCCCTGAATGGACGATTATGTATGGACCTTCCCACTTATTTCCTAATTTTCCTAGTGCTAAAATACTTCGCAAAACAAGATGACCCGACTTAAGCTCATTAATCTTGACTTTCGGGTCGAACCAAGTCTTCGTCTGCTACTGATACTTTGTCAAATTGGTGACAGCTCGAAGTCTTGTCTCTTTTGTTAAATCCAGCGAAGTTTGTCTTTTTGCTTCTATTTCCGGTTCGGTGCTGGGAAGTGACCCTACTTTGAGCTCTGTTGGTGTCATAGCTTCATCTCCAAATAATAGTCTGAAGGGAGTGAAACCCGTGGACCTTGTTTGAGTGGTCCGAATAGACCATAAAATCTTCGGAAGTTCTTCGGTCCACAATCCTTTTGCCAATCCTACTATTCTTCGATTCAGCCCTGACAAAATATTACCATTGGCTCTTTCCATAGCTCCGTTAGACTGAGGATGTCGCACTGCAGCAAAGCATAACTGAATGCTTAGATCTTCACAAAATTTCTTGAAAGGTTCCGCATCAAATTGTGTTCCATTTTCAACTGTGAGTTGTCTAGGCACTCCGAACCGGCAAATGATATTTTTCCAGAAAAATTTCTGTACATTGTTCGAAGTGATAGCTGTTAGGGCCTCTGCTTTGACCCACTTAGAAAAATACTCAATTGCTACCACTGCGAATTTTAAATTTCCTTTTGCTACTGGGAAGGGATCAATCAGATCCATACCCCATCTGGCCATGGGCCATACTGGAGCAATAACTTGAAGAGCTGTTGGTGGGCGATGACTTCTTCGTCCCATCCACTGACATCCTTGGCAGGTGCGGACTAAGCTCTCCGCATCCGCTACTATTGTAGGCCAATACAGCCCCTGGCGAAGTGTTTTTCCTGCAAAAGCTCGAGGGGCCAGATGGCTACCGCAAAGTCCTTCATGAATTTCTCGAAGAATTTCTTGACCTTCAGTTTGAGATATACATCGGAGCAGATGGGAACATACTCCGGCCTTGTATAAAATACCATTGATTATGTGATAATTCTGAATTCTAAGTTTTAACCTTGAAAGCTATGGCCCTTCAGGCAAACTTGTTTCTCCTTGCATCAATTCCGTAATTGAACTTCTCCAATCTGCACTTGGAATGCAAAGGACTTCCGTGGAAGGGATTTGCGGCACCGAGGGTGTACTGAGTTCTTCATAAAAAGCCTCTTCTGGTATGTCCATTGCTCCAGCTGCAGATTTTGCTAAGATATCAGCTTGCACATTTTTTGCTCTGGGTATACTACGAATGGAAATCCCTTTAAATGCTGCTTCAATCTTACGGATTTCTTCCAAGTATTTTGCAAGCTGTGGATGCCGAACTTGAAAACACTTGTGTACATGCCCTGCTACAATCTGAGAATCTGTCTTAATAACAACTCTTGTAGCCCCTAGAGCACGTGCCTTTCGAAGTCCAGTAAAATCCCTTCATACTCAGTTGTATTATTGATAGATTTGAAATTGAGTCTGGCGGAGTACATTGCCTTTTGCCCTAAAGGCGAAATCATTACTTCTCCAACACCTGCTCCGGATGCTTGGAAAGCTCCATCAGAGTAAATAGTCCAAATCCCTTCACTTGGCTTCTTCGGAGCCCACGCTGCAGGGGGAGTCCACTCTGCCACGAAGTCCGCCAACACTTGTGACTTAATTGCTGTCCTTGCCACAAAGGATATGCCGAAGGGTGCCAATTCAATGGCCCACTTTCCAATTCTTCTAGTGGAATCCTTACTTCGGAGCATATCTCCCAAAGGATATGAAGTTGGTACAATTACATTATGCGCCAAGGAATAATGTCTCAACTTCCTCGAAGCCATTATCAGAGCATAAGTGAACTTCTCAAGCTCGGAATATCTTGTTTTTGCTCCGGACAATGCTTCGGACACAAAATAGACTGGATTCTGCACCAACTTCCCATTGAAATCCATCTCTCTCACAAGGACTGCGCTGACAGCAGAGCCAGTAGCTGCAAGGTAGAGGAGTAGGGTTTCGTCCGCAATAGGCACCGTGAGTGTAGCGAGATTACTGAGATAATTTTTAATATCTTCGAAGCTTTTTTGAAACTCCGGTGTCCATGCAAAATTTTCGGACCCTTTCAATGCTTGAAAAATGGGCAAACTTCTCTCCGCAAACCTTGCCAAAAATCTGCTAAGTGCTGCAAGACGACCAGTCAGCTTTTGCACTTGCTTTAAATTCTCCGGAGGAGTCATCCTTTGCAGCGCAGTTATCTTAGTGGGGCTAGCAATTTTCCAGCCTGAGCCCCGAAGATACATTTTTCGGGGTTAAGACGGATTCCGCATGCCCGAAGGCTATCAAATGTTTCTGCTAAGTCTAGGCTATGCTGGTGCTTTAAACCACTCTTTATTACAATATCGTCCATGTAGGCTTCTACATTGCGACCTAGCTGATGACCTAGAGCCTTAGCAATTAACCTTGAAAAAGTGACCCCGGCATTTCTTAAACCAAAGGGCATTCTTACATAACAGAAGACTCCCGAAGGAGTTATAAAGCTTGTCTTGATTTCATCTTCGCGCTTTAGCCAGATTTGATGATAGCCGGAATACGCGTCGAGGAAGCTTAATAACTCCGAACCAGCAGTAGAGTCAACCAACTGATCAATTCGGGGCATGGGGTAGGGGTCACGGGGGCATGCTTTATTCAAAGATGTAAAATAAATACACATGCGCCACTTGCCGGAAGATTTCTTCCTAACGAAAACTGGGTTGGCTAACCGCTCCATATGAGCCACTTCTCTGATAATCCCAGCCTTCAGCAGCTTTTCCACTTCGTCTTTGGCAAGGATAGCCCTCTCCGTAGACAGTTTCCGGAGTCCTTGCCTTACAGGTCGAGCCCTCGGGTTCACAAGTAAACTGTGCTCAATAATATCTCGACTGACTCCGGTGATGTCTTCATCAGACCAAGCAAAGACATCTAGATTCTCCCCAACTACTTGCTCTAACGAAGTAGCAACTTCTGGAGGCAAATCTTTGCCAAACTGAAAAGAATATTCCTTGCCATCCTTGACAATGACCTTCGTTGCAATCTCTCCTTCAGGGCTTGTCTTTGGGAAGGACTTCTTCGAGGATTCGCTCGGAGCAGAAAAAACCTCCAGGTTATCTTGCATGCTGTTCACCTGTCTTGGGTCAAGAGGAGGGCCATGACCATACTCTGCTCTTCGTGCAGTGGCCTGGTCTCCAAAAATGGTGAGCACTCCCGCCTGTGTGGGCATCTTCATACACAGATAATTATGATGCGCCATGGCTCCGAATTGATTCAACATGCCCCTTACAAAGATAACATTGTATGCATACGGGGCATCTACAACATCAAAAATTACTTCCTCCGTCCTAGCTAGTGGTCCCTCTCCGAAAGTAACTTCCAGCCCAATTTGACAGAGGGCATCAAGAGGGGGTCCTGCGAAGCCATGCAAAGGACAGGCTGCCGGGAGAAGGTGTTTCCTGGAGATGCAGAGTTGATCAAAATCTTGGACAAAGATAATATCTACCGAACTCCCTCCGTCGATTAGCACTCTTCGAACCCCAGTCCCTGCTATGTCAGCAGTGATGACAAGTGGGTCTGCATGTGGAAACTTTATGCCAGATGCATCATTTGTGGAAAAAGATATCGGCACATGGGACCATTCAGGCATAGCAGCTGCAGATGAAGAGGTTCCAATATGGCCCGCCTCTCTAACATACTCTCTTCTTTGCCTCTTCGACATACTTCCGAGGGTGCCTCCTCCGGAGATGGGGAGGACTAATCTCTTTCCTCGATCTTGACCATCTTCCTCCTTCGGAGGTGGCATAACATTGACCACCGGAGACCGTCTTGCAGAGTCGATGTTTTCTATCCGCGCTACAGCCTGAACAGGCTTCGGACGCACTTCGGTCGGAACTCGGTCGGTAGTGCCTCGACCCGAAGTTCTTTCCAGATACTCGCCTCTTAAAGCAAGTATAGATTTGCACGCATCAGTCGAGTGACTCCGGTTTTCACCATGGACACAGCAGAAAAAGGCTTGGGCTTTGCCAGCCGGCTTCCCTAGCGGCCTCCAGCCACTGGTCTTGCTTCCTGAGGGCTGCGGAGTTCTTTGGGCAAATTTCTGCGGGGATGCAATGTTTAAGACTTTTGAATGAGGATGCTTTTTTCCTCGACGTCTGTCATGTTGAGCCTCGAAGCCTTGCCCCTGCGGCTGTGTTGAAGTCTTCACTTCCAACTTAACTTCTTGCAGGATTGATGGGGTTGCAGCAGTTCTCCGAAGCCACCCCTCTTTTTACCTTGCATACTCTTCAAAGTAAGACATCAACTGAGCAACCGAAGATATCTGCTTTCGGTGAAGTTTATCAAGGAGACCTATGTTGGTAACTCCCTCTCGAGCTGCGTCAACTACTGAAGATGCAGTTAACCCTCGAATCTGCGACTTCGTATGGGTGAAGCCCTTAAAATATTGTCTTAAAGTCTCTCCAGGGAGCCGCTTCACCTGGAAAAGACTTCCTGTTGACATTGGGGGTACGAATGTACCCTGAAAATTGCTTATAAACTTCTTCCTTAGCTGCTCCCAGGTTCTGATTGAACCTGGCTTTATAGACCAGAACCACCGCAGCGCCACTCCTTCGAGAGCTAGAGGAAAGCATTTGGCCATGGTGTCTCGCACCCCTCCGCTGGCCTCAATTGCTAATGCATAAGAATGAGAGAACTCCCCAGGGTCTTCATCTCCAGCATAATTGCAAAGCTTCGAAGTTTTGAACTTTGGATCAAAGCGTACTTTCTGTAGCTCTGGATGTAGTGGAGATTCAGTGTCGAAGGATGCGTTCGCCGGGGCTTCGGGATAGTGAACTTCGTCGTCTTCGGGCACTTCAGGAATGACTGGGGTGGCCTGAGGGCGAAGCCTATCTGCGGCTTCTTGCCGCCACCTTGCTACTTCAGCTTGGAGACTAGCCATTTCAACGGGCATATCTCCAAGACCGTCTTCATCTCCTCCGGAAGGGCCTTCCGGGTCTTGATACCTGTATGCATCAGTCCGAAGTGGAACTTGAGGTGAAAGAGGAACTTCGGGTGGTCGAAGTATGGATGGATTCGGAGAGGGAACTCTGTATGCTCGAGGAAGAGGAGCTCCTTCCGGAGTCTGAGGTGGAGGAAAAGTCGAGGGTCCTCCAGCCTCAACAGTATCTAAAGATCTTGCTGCGGGGGTCCGAGGGGACCTCCGAATAGGGCTACCACCTGAACTCCGCTTGGGAGGAATGGTTTGGAAACTTGGTAGAGAACGAAGTTTTTTTTGGACTAGGTTCCCCACGGACGGCGCCAACTGTTAGCGTAAAATATTACGCTAACAGGTTTCAGAAGGTTAGACACTAACGAACAAAGTGTTTGTTAATAAACTGTTTCAAGCCTCCGAATAGGATAATAGCTCGGAACAGTTCGAAGATGTGTATTGAATAACTCAGTTTCGATCCCCCTTACAGGGTAAAACGGGGGGTATTTATAGGCTCAAACATTAAGGAAAATACCCTTTTACCCCTTCATTACAACCGACATAGTGGAAACTATTCGGTACCCTTAATAGGGATAAAAAAGTAAAAGACTAATCTAATGAGAAAGAAGATAAGGCTTTCATCCTAGCTGGCAAGGAATCTCTCTCAAGAGTCCATGTTCGAAGATATACTTCGAAGTAGAGTTCGCCTTCATCCTTCGAACTTGATCCAATGTACTCCCGAAGTTAGACGCTAGAAACCTTTGATTAAATCACCTGCCTTTGTCTTGTTGCAGCAATGGCTCTGAGGATGAAATATTTTCCCCCAACAGTTAGAGAAGAAACAGAGCAAAAAACTCTAACTGACAAAGAACGAAGAGTAGCACAAAGAACTCAACACATGAAGTGCAAAACAGGAATACAAGTTCAAGCAATAGACAGAGAATAGAATGAAAACTTCATTGCATGAACAGGGAACATTAAAAGACTCACAGTACTAAGGACGTGAATGTGGCAGCTAGCTCTAGGAGTTCTAAAAATGGTTTCTCAAAGTGTTACCTAGACCTAGCCAGCCTTACTATTTATAGGCACAACTCAGCCTTGAGAATCGACTACTATACCCCTAGGGTTTACACTGTTTTTGTTTCATCTAGACAACGAGGTACAGATGGTAGTTTACTTTACTGGAGGCTTCTTTTGTCAGCTTCACAGAGGAGACAACATCAGCTTTTGCAGAGCAGACACGATCTGCATTTGCACAGTAGAATCTTCTGAAGCTCCCTTCGCACACGAAGTGTGAAGAAGCTTCGGTGACAAGCTTCGAGCCAGAAGGCCATTGCTTCACCGAAGTCACTCTTCGATACACTGATGGTTTTGAGCCGAAGACATCAAAGCTCTTGAGCCTTCGCACCATCACCTCCGAAGTAGACCCCACGGCTTCACAGCTACTCCCAGCTTGAACTCCGTCAGTCCATGTACCGAAGTCATGCATGGCCAAAGTACCTCAAGTCAGCCACACTCCGAAGCCCCACCTTCGGAGTACCTTTGCCACCTTTCAAAGTCCCTCCGTCCAAGGCCTCCGCATGAAGCATATCCACAAGCACTCCTTCGTCGTGTCTCAGCCCTGAGTACACTCCACGAAGACCCTCATCTGGACCATGCCTCCAATGCACCTTGACTTCCGAGACCTTCGTTAGGTGTCCCTTCAAGTGCCTCCCTCCAGAGCTCACTTCGAAAGACTTGCCTCTATCATGAGGACTTTGTCCACCATACTCCGAAGTCACTCCTTCTGGAGCACCCTTCGAAGTGCCTCGCCTCCGAGGACTTTGCCTCGGGGTACCTTCATCTGGAGCCACCCTTCGCACTTTCAGCCTTCGCCTGGCGCACCTTGACCCAAGGTACTACCTCGACCCCATGCAACCTTCATGATCGAGCTCCCCGCTCGCCTGGCATCAAGCCTCTAGCTTGACCCAGGTTCACATGTTGCGAATCGTTTGTTGCTTCCAAAGTCACCTGTGCACCACCGACACGCAGACAAGAGTTTCCAGTACCCCAGAGACCTCTCCAGTAAACACCCTTCGGTACACACTCCGGTGTACCACCCAAAGTACTGACCCCCTCGGTACAAACATATCATCGTGCTCCATCGGACCCCTCCGACAAACACACTCCGCTGCACAGCGGCAGCCATCCAATTTCGAACCCTTCGATAAACGCTCTGAACCCCTTCAGAGGGACCCCTTTGCCCAGAATATAACTTGTCAATCACTCATCACAGACTTGAAACCAAGGCACATCTCAACTTGGTTTCTCAATCTCCCCCTTGATGAGTGCATTGACAACCAAATTCAAGTTCATGAAAATTTAAAATTTTTCAGCGCATAAGTGATCATAAAAACTTAGAAAAGAGCCAAATCATGTCACTTGATAAAGGATTTATTCCATCTTGACTCATGAAAAGCCATTTGGCAATAAGTCCCCCTTTGGCAGCAAAACATTTCTCCCCCTTTGAGCTTTATCACTTGTTATCCCTCTTAGGTAGGCAAACCAGGTATTTGTCTCCCCCTTTGACAATGCAAGAATCAAGGAGCAAGAAAAGATGAAAGGCTTCGAGATGATGAAAAGTATGAAAACAAAGGTGCAAGAATTTGTCAAATCATAATGTCAGGCTCAGATGCTCAACTCAAGTTAATATATTCCAAACTCAATGTTTGATGCATGAGTTTTTCAAATTATTAAAAATAAAAGCATCACCACTTAGACTAGTCATCTAGACAAGTGAAAGCAGGAACTACAATAACTAAACAATTTCTACCAAGGAAAGCAAGTCCAATTTTTTGGAGCTTTTAGAGAACTTGATAAGCAAAAGATTCAAATTTCGCAATTATTTTTATATTGCCAGGGGTTATTTGCTCGTACACCTTATGCTTTCCATCCATGCCAAGCCTAGGTCAAGAAAGACCATCAGAAGCTTAAGGCAGTGATTTTGGCAGACACTAAGTTATCCCAGTTCATACCATGGTGCTATGGTAAGCAATCTAGGATAAAATAGTGTGACAAGAAAACTCGCCTAGATCTTGTCATATTTAGCACACAAAACATGGATATTGATTTTTGTTGAGATTGTTGGATAATTCCATGAAAAAGCAGTATTGTTTTCAAGTTGCAATTTTTTCATCAAAGTAAAGGATTCTAGCTACCAGGCAGATAAAAGATAGCAAAGATAGTTCTGCACAACACATGCTAAACACCAGACTAACCAATGATCAAGTTTTGAATTTTGTAAATGAAAATCATGCTCATTATGAAGTTAGATATATTAAACAGAGCTGAAACATCATGATAATGACAATCATGCGAAGGCATATGAAAGCAACTAAGTGCATCAACAAATCATCCTAAGGAAGCCAATGCAGAATAATGAATTCATACTCCCCTCACAAAATGTCGTAAGGGTGAAAAATACAAAGTTCTCCACGCAAATAAGAAAAGCGAGATGCATCAAGGGTTTTGGTAAAAATGTCAGCAGCCTAGTTCTAGGTATCAACATATTGAAGCTCAATATCACCCTTCTCATTGTGATCTCTAAGAAAATAATATCTAACATCAATGTGTTCGGTTCTCGAATACTGAACCGGATTGTTTGCAATGCAAATAGCGCTAGTGTTATCACAAAACAGTGGAACACTCTTATAGCCTAACCTGAAATCCCGCAAAGTGGAAACCATCCACAAAATCTATGAGCAACAGCTAGCTGCAACAACATATTTGGCCTCAGCCGTAGATTGTGACACACTAGACTGTTTGCGAGAAGACCAGCAAACAAGAGAAGTACCTAGAAAATGACAAGAACCGAAGGTACTCTTCTTATCAATTCTACACGCAGCAAAATTCACATCTAAATAACCACGAAGACACAAAGAGGAAGATACAGAATACCAAATGCCAAATTCTAGGGTATGCTTGAGATACCTGAGAATGCGCTTTACCGCTTGGCAGTGTGAAGCTCTAGGAGAAGCTTGAAAATGAGCGCACAGACACACAACGAAGTGTATGTCCATCCTCGTAGCAGTGAAATAGAGGAGGAAGTCAATCATGCTTCGGAACTCCTTCTGATCTACGGCTTCTCCATCCTCATCAGGGTCCAATGCTATAGATGTAGCCATTAGAGTGGCGAGGGGCTTCACATCAGCCATGTCAAATTTCTTGAGTAGGTCCTTGGTGTACTTCGTCTGGTGGACGAAGGTACCACATTTTCTTTGCTTGATTTGCAAACCAAGGAAAAACGTGAGTTCGCCCATCATGGACATCTCGAACTCCTTGCTCATGGCATCTACAAACTCGGCAACCAAAGCATGAGAAGACCCACCAAAGTTTGAAACCTCGGGATGTCGCAAATGCAAGTAAAATTCTAATGGCCTCAAGACGAGCAACAGGTGCAAAAGTTTCTGTAAAATCAATCCCTTCCAACTGAGAAAAACCTTGAGCTAAAGTCTAGCTTTGTTTCCAACAATAGACCCATCCTCCCCTTGTTTGTTTTTGAAAATTCATTTAGTTCCAATAAAATGAACATTAGGTGGAGGATCAACTAAATTCTAGACTTGGTTTCTCTCAAAATTTTCAAGTTCTTCATGCATGGCATTGATCCAACAAGAATTAGAAAGTGCATGACTCACATCTAAGGGCTCAAAAGAAGCAACAAAAGAAGAATCAATGAAATAAGTATGAGAACGTGTTACTCTTTGATCAAGCTCACCAATGATCTGCTCGGGAGGATGCATCCTTTGAATGTGACGAGGAGCCTCGCGGCAGGATGCAGTCTCCCCCTCAACTTGCACCGGTGAATGGTTGAAGATGGCCGATGTCGAGGTAGTAGCTTCGGGGCCTCTTTCCGAAGTGATCGAAGCAGGGTGGGCTTTGGGGGTCGATGTCGAGGGTAGTAGGGGATCATCCTCGAAGTCTTCAGGATCTTCATCTTCAAAGATGGTCTGATCCATATCATGTTCACTTGCCTGCTCAAAAGGAGAACTAACACAAGGGGTTGATTCATCAAAATTCACATCACATGACTCGATGACATTGTTAGTTTCCAAATTGAAAACACAATAAGAATGACCATGAATAGTGTAGCCTAAAAATATCCCGTCAGAAGAATGCGACTCAAATTTGTCCAAATTTCCACGTTTTAGGATAAAACATCGACGGCCAAATACCCGAAGATGAGTGACTTTGGGTTGTCTCCCAAAACGCAGCTCATATGAAGTCAGATTCAAAATTGAGCGTAGAAAAATTCGGTTCGAGATCTAACAAGCAGTGTTCATGGCCTCAGCCTAAAATTTTCTAGGAGTCTTGTGTTCATCGAGCATCGTCCTAGCCATTTCAACCAAAGTGCGGTTCTTTCTCTCAACAACTCCATTCTAATGAGGAACCCGCGGAGCAGAGAATTGATCTTCTATGCCGTGCTCCATGCAAAAATTAACAAAGAGACTATTCTTGAACTCGGTGCCATTATCACTTCGAATGAACTTCAGTGCACTAGGGAGTTCAGTAAACAGTCTCAAAGCAAAGCTCCAAAAGTGTGAAAACACTTCATCCTTGCTAGCTAAAACGAAAACCCATGAGTAGAGAGAGAAATCATCGACAAGGACAAGAACATATCATTTTTCGCCTAAAGAACTAACCCGAGAAGGATCTACAGTGTCCATATGGAGATGTTCTCCAGTTTGTTCAGTCATCACCATAGTGACTGGTGAGTGTGAAGCAGCAATCATTTTCACATGTCGACAGGGAGCACAAACTAAATTCTTCTCAAATTTTAGCTTGGGCAATCCTCTGATCAGACCTAGGGTGCTCAAACGAGCGAGCAACTCAAAGCTCATATGTCCTAGTCTCCTATGCCACTTCCAAAGCTCAGAAGTCAAATGTGCAACTAAGCAGTGAGAAAAACTAGATGACTCAGAAAAATCAGCTCCGAAACCTCTCCCAACTCTAAAGATCTTACCAACCAAAACGCCATCAAAAATTGAGTACTTGCGAAGTATCACGATGGAATCGCACTTCGAAGCCCTCATCAAGCAACTGGGATACAGAAAGCAAAGTGTATCCTAAGTTTTCAACCAAAGCAACATCTTTGAGAGTGAAATTCGAGTTGATTCATACCACACCTTTACCTTTCACTCTACTTCTTCGGTTATTGTCGAAGGTGATTTGCTCCTTTTGCTTGGTTGCGGTGAGGCTAGAGAACCATGCTGCATTCCCGGTAAAGTGGCGCGAACAATCGGAGTCCATAATCCACGTGCCCTCCAAGCCTTGGTATGATGCCTACACAAAATGAGAGAACCTCAATCGCTCAGTGATGGGGTGAGTGAAAATATGACGAGGCATCCAACACTAAGAGATACGAGCAGTATGCATAGTAAAAGTAGACTGTTTGTGCACGGGTAGAATAGGGTGATGCAAAGTACGAAGTCTACCAACATGATGCAACTCAGACGCATGACGAGGTCTCCCAACATATCAAGGTACAAAACCACTAACACGTGATCTAGCACCATATGAAACATGGTGAACACAATGAGGGGTAAAACCTCTTCGAGAAGATCGGGGAGCCTCGTAAACAAGACGTGAGTAAAACTCAGACTAATGCATACCTAGAGATAGATAACGCATGTCCTGGAACCTCATCACCTGAGAACATTTCTCATCCTTGATGCGACAGAAACAAAACCTAACCAATTGACCCACCCGCTAGCAATAAGAGCAGTGAAACACTCTCCTAGGGGCACTCTCATGGGTCAAAGGAACAATCCTCGTAGATTCCTTGGGTTTATTCAGAGGGTTCTTCTTGGGAGGAATTTTCTCGGTAGGAGGAGGGATTTTTTTTGGAGTTTGGGTAAGATTTTTGGTTGATGGAGTGTCTAATTGGGCTCTTTCTTTCTCTAAGGTAGTGTGTGAGATAAAAACAGTTTTGTTTTTACTGTCTGAAAGAGTTCTCTCAAAACTCAAACCTAGAGATAACAATGCCCTATCAGCACACATTTTGGTCTTGGCCAAGATTAAGTCCATCCCACCCTTTCACTCAGTGCATTTGTTAACCAAAGAAAGAAGGTATTCATTTTCAGTCATAATATTTTCAGCTTGCCCTCTAGCAAAACTAAGTTGGTCCTTAAGGGTGATGCATGTGGAACAAGCAAGCTGCACATACTTAGAACACTCAACACTCTCCAATCTAGCATCTAATTCTTTAACATGTTTGTCTCTCAAATTAATGCTATCAATTAATAAAGGACAGTTTGAGCAAGTATCAGATGAAATAGGTCTAGACTCCACCACCAAAAGCTGCTTCTGTGTAGTCTCAAGCTCATCAACAGTTTGAGCATGCACAGAACACAACTGAGCAAGCTCACCAATGACAACAGTGCAAAATTCACATTCAGGATCATCAATTTTAGACTTAAGCATAGCATAATCAGTAGAAACCAATTCTAGCCTAAGTCTAAGGTATTTTCTATCTCTAGCAGCCTGAACAAGTAATCTATCCTAACCAAGAACTAGCTCATTCAGTTCATCTACTTTAATGGAAAGATGGTCGTATGATAGTGGTACCTCAGATGAGTCAAGCTCATCGTCGTTGTGGCTGCTATCGGCCATGAAGCAAAGGCCGGTGAAATCTCTTGCCTTCTTCTCCTTCTTCTCTTCCTTCCTTGGAGACTCTTCCTCCTCATCAGAGCTCGACTCCTCAGTTGAGGATGTGTCGATGTCGCTGAGAGCCGCGACAAAAGCTCTGGAAGTGGCCTTGGCTACCTTCTTAGCCACCTTGTTGTGCTTACCCTTTGCATAGGGTTTCCTCTCCTTCTTGTGGTGTTTGGGGCGCTCACTCTCTTCTCTCCTCTTAAGCTTAGGGCAATTTGCCTTGATGTTAGAAGTGTCACCACACTCGAAACATCAACTAAAACCACTTCTCCTATGATCCCGTCTCTCATTGTGAAAACGGGTGAATCTCTTGGCAATGAGAGCAAGCTCTTCATCATCCAGAGTATCTACCTGCTCCTTTGTAATGGAGACCAGGGAGGACAAAGCAAAACCACCTACAAGAACACAAGTTCCAGATGAGCTTGGTTATGCAGTGGTGCCATGGCTAGAGCGAGAAAACAGTGCCAAAGGCTGAGGCAAAGAGTTTCTATGCATTGCAAGAGATGCCTTGGCTATCTCTATGGACTTCAGCTTGCTGAAGAGCTCATCACAGTTCAATGTGTCATAAAATGTGGACTCCTCGATGTTGGATATCTTCACTTCCCATATGCTACGATCAAGAGCATAGAGAAGCTTGATAGCCCTATAATGGTCATTGTAAGCAAGCGCCCCATTGGACCGCAAGTTACTCACTATTGCGTCAAAGCGAGAAAACCTGACATCTATAGATTCGCCAGGGCCTTGCACAAACAGCTGATACTGATGATTGTATGTGCTTTGACGCCTAGCCTTAATCTGAGTAGAGCCCTCATGAAAAATAGTGAGTGTAGTCTAAATTTCCCTAGCTGTCCTTAGGTATTGAACCCTATCAAACTCACTCCTACTCAAGCCAATGAAAAGTATATTTCTTGCTTTGGAGTTAGCATTATACTGAACTTTTTCAGCTTGAGTAGTCCAAGTCTCTGGGATGGAGTATTGTGAGTCCACAATCTCCCAAACTGCATTTCCTTAGCTTAACAAGTAAGCCTCCATGCACACCTTCCAGTAGGCAAAGTCAGTCCCATCGAACAGAGGTATTTTACTGCTTTTGTCCATGTCGCCAAAAGATCACAAAACCAGTTAAGGTCAACTGGTGATCTTAAACAAGCTCTGATACCAATTGTTGGACCGAAATGGATGACCAGAGGGGGGTGAATGGGAGTTTTCAAAATTTCAGGCTAAAATAGCCTTCTGTTTTAAATACAGTCTCCTGCGGAATTGGCTTCAAATACACCATTCGAAGGTATTTTACAGCTCCGAACATAGGCTTCGCCAAAGCTAAAAAGTCGAAGAAAGGAGACTTCGCTCACACCCACAAACCCAAACACAACTCTGTAAGGATAGTGCAGGATCCGCACACGAGGTGACTTTGAGTAGGCTTCGCACTAATACACTTCGCAGGAGTATGTTTCCCTTTGAGGGCTTCGAACAGATACTCCACACTAGCAACTAGTACTAGGCTTCGTATTTCGAAGGGCATAAAAAGAAAGAACAAACTGATCCGAGGACCTTTACTAAGGAAGGAAAACAGGCTTCGAGCCTAACTTCACTCAGTGCTTCGCTAGTAATCAGAGAGTACTTGCCTCCAGTTTACATAGAGCAAACACACACTGAAAGACTCACAACACTAGCACGAACATGATGCAAACACACTTCATTAGAGAAGAAATAGAGCCAAAAACTCTAACTGGCACAAAACGAAGAGTAGCACAAAGAACTCAACACATACAGTGCAAAATAGGAATACAAGTTCAAGCAATAGATCGAGAACAAAATGAAAACTTTGTTGCATGAACAGGGAACACAAAACGACTCATAGTACTGAGTACATGAATGTGGCGGCTAGCTCTGGGAGTCCTAAAAATGGTTTCTCAAAGTGTTAACCTAGACCTAGGCAGCCTTACTATTTATAGGCACAACTCAGCCATGAGAATAGGCTACTTTACCCCTAGGGTTTACACTGTTTTTGTCTCAGCCAGACAAGGGGGTACAAATGGTAGTCTACATTACTGGAGGCTTCTTTTGTCAACTTCGTAGAGGAGACAACATCAGCTTTTGCAGAGTAGACACAATCAGCCTTTGCACAGTGGAATCTTCTAAAGCCCCCTTCACCCACGAAGTGTGTAGAAGCTTTGGTGACAAGCTTCGAGCTAGAAGGCCTTCGCTTCACCAAAGTCAGTCTTCGATACACTGACGGTTTTGAGCCGAAGCCGTCAAAGCTCTTGAGCCTTCACACCATCACCTCTGGAGTGGACCCCCACGTCTTCACAGCTGCTCTCATCTTGAACTCCGTTAGTCCGTGTACCGAAGCCATGCATCGACGAAGTACCTCAAGTCATCCACACTCCAAAGCCCCACCTTCGAAGTACCTTTGCCACATTTCGATGTCCCTTCGTCCAAGGCCTCCACATCAAGAATATCCACAAGCACCCCTTCGAAGTGTCTTAGCCTCGAGTACACTCCACGAAGACCCTCATCTGCACGATGCCTCCGATGCACCTTGACTTATGAGACTTTCGTTAGGTGTCCCTTCAAGTGCCTCCCTCTAGAGCTCACTTTGAAAGCCTTGCCTCTATCAATCCTTCCAGAGCCACCCTACGCACTTTCTGCCTTCGTCTGGCGCACCATGACCGAAGGTCTGACCTCAACCCCATGTAGCCTTCGAGATCGTGCTCCCCACTTGCCTGGCATCAAGCCTCCAACTTGACTCAGGTTCAATTGCTGCGAACCGTCCGTTGCCTTCGAAGTCACCTGCGCACCATCGACAAGCAGACAAGATTTTCTAGTACCCCAGAGACCGCTCTGGAAACACCCTTTGGTACACACTCCGGTGTACCACCCAAAGTACCGACCCCCATGGTACAAACATATCATTGTGCTCTTCCGGACCCCTCCGACAAACACACTCAGCTGCACAGCGGCAGCCAGCAAATTTCGAACCCTTCGATAAACACCTCTGAACCCCTTCGGAGGGACCACTTTGCCCAGAAGAGAACTTGTCAATTACTCATCACACACTTGAAACCAAGGCACATATCAACTTGGTTTCTTAGATTTGATCTCAACTAGATATCAATCTCTGAGGACTTGAGTTTTCTGAAAAGCTCTACGATAGTCAAGGTATCATAAGAAGCACTCTCAACAATGGAAGATACCTTGATCTTCCAGACCTTAGGGTCCAAGGTATGAAGAACCTTGAGCGCCTATTAATGGTCTAAGACCCGCTGATCTCTATCAGTCTTGTTCGCCTGAAGCTTTCTAATGATCGACTGAAAGCGACCAAACAAAGCCTCAATAGTCTCACCCAACTTCTGTGAGAAATTTTCATATTCTCGCTAGTAGGTCCGATAATGCATAGCCTTGACCTGAGCTATCCCCTCATGGTGTGGCTGGAGGGTAGCCCAGATCTCTCGAGTAGTGTCAAGATGGATAACACACACAAACCTACTAGGACCTAAACTAGAAAAGAGAATGTTCACTACTTTGTTGTTCAGGTCATGCTCAATGACTAACTCAGGGGTAGTACGCTTAGCAGATAGAAGCACAGTGAAAGAGGCATGAATACACATATCCCATATTCCTAAGATCTGGCTCAATAGATAGGCTCACATGCGAGTCTTCCAATAATTATAGCCAAAGACCTCAAGAGATGGAACCTTTCCAGTAGAAGTCATGATCGCTACCTTGGATTAGAACCAGTTAAGGTATGGAAAAACCTTAACCTTGCTCTAATACCACTGCTAGGACCGAGAGTAGCGACTAGAGGGGGGTGAATGGGTGCCTTGACAAATTCTTTCAAATCGATGGCCTACTCCCAACACCCAACGCTCCTCAAGAGATAACCAAAATCTCAGACTAAAATCACAAATGAAAGCCTAGTGCTATCACTCTCCTATCAGATATGAAATGATAGTCTGAGAGATCATAAGCGCTAAAAATAAACTAGCCTAAAAACAACTTGTGTCCAAATTTGAAAAGACACCACCACATTATGTAAAGGCAGATTAAGATTACTCACAGTAAGAAAGACATCCCCTCAAAAGTTTGACCAAATTACAGGCATTCCATCAATCACAAGGTAATCACATGCATTTGATCATATACTAGTCAACTAAATTCAGATCATGTACTTCACAAATTAAATAAATGGTTCAACCATTTTTCTCCAGGAGTAAAAAGCTTTGTAGAGATTTAAATTAACAAATTAATTGCAAGGAAAAGAAGTTTTCTCTTACCTCTGAAGAGGTGAATCTTGGAGAAGTCTTAGCGTGAATCCCGAGGCAAAAGTAATCAACATGCCGAGTTAATAAGTGAAGCGGCTCTCCGTGTTCGCACAGTTCTCGTGCACCAAGTGAAGGCAGCAAGCACACGCACAAGGAATAGGAAGAACTAAAGAGTCCCACGCCTATGCACTGCTCCTCACGAGAAGCTTCAGACGCCGCCTCCCACACGTCAAATCGACGCGCACAACACAGCTAGGAGCCACACAGCCCCGTGTCACATGACTCTGAGTGCTTGGGCAAACTAGTGGAGCCCACGTGCCATCGGTGAAGTTTCACACGCATAAATGGAGAAAACCTGATTATGATCGGTGTTAGTGATGAGGACATCACTTCACATGATACACAGATGCACCAGCAAGATACACAGGTGCACCAGCATGATACACAGATGCACCAGCATGATACACAGGTGCACCAGCATGATACACACATGCACCAGCATGATACACAGGTGCACCAACATGATACACACATGCACCATCAACCTACAATTCAATTACAGGGACCTATCACACGCGCCTGTGCCCGTCGCTTGAACCATGAGGTTAATTCTTTCCTTAGCAACTATGTTAATATTTGTTTGGACGGGATGCTACTGAATACTAGTGATATTTTGTTGCTTTGTTTGCATCTACACTTGTGTGTTTAGATCCCGCTCCTGCACCGGACCGATTGGCTGCTGCATCAGTGTTTGTGAAACCTCTCTTTTTCATAGTTTATCTGTGATTTGGCATTCGACTTGTGTTCTTCCTGTTCTTGCTTGTGTTCTTGGGTTCGCTTGCAGGAAATAGCCTTCGTGGCGAGGTCAATCGCGCCCTGCGTGGTTGATAACCAAAGGAGACGGTGGTGTAGTGATTGCAAGGTTTTGATCCGCCGGACCAGAGCCTTGGATCGTAAACGTCGAGATTCTCCACCAACCCAAGTTATCCTTACCTAGCGGAAGATCGGGACCAATCCCCCATTAGTTGGTATCAGAGCACAGATTTTCCGTTAGGTAATCTCGATCTGCTTTTATTTTTACCTAGAGTCTAGAAAACCCTCACAAAAAATCCCCACCGAGAACCCCTTTGTGCCTTGCGATTTTAATTTCAGTTTTTAACCTTGTTGAGTTTGTGTTCTTGGTCGAGTCTTGTTGCTGGTTTAATCCCCCTTTGTGTCGTTTGAGTAGTAGTAGATCTTGTGTCTCAAAAAAAATTCCCCACCCGAAACCCCCCTCCACAACCCTAGTCGGTTTCCACATCGAGTCCTTGTGACCCCCCCTTCGGTAAAACAGGCATAACTTTTCGCTCATTTGTCAGAAAAATATGAAATTTTTTGATCATCTTCTTGACCCAATTTGGAGCCTACCCTAACAGGGCTTCCCCTGTTAGCCTTCATTAGAATTGCCAAAAAAATCAGGAAGATAAATAAAAAAATAGTCAAAGTTTTTGCTCGCCGATCAGAGAACTTGTTGAATTTCTGTGAACCACATCCCACCTCAGTTGCAGGTGCCAATTTTTGTGGTTGCATCTCTTGTCATCCCTGTTCAAAAAAAATATATAGTGAAAAAAAAGAAAGAGAAAAAAAGAGAAAAGAAAAGAAACGAGATTGTGAGGAGCAAAAGAGAACCGGTCCTGTCGTTTGCTACCTTGTTCTGCCTCCAATTGAGTTTTGGGCACATAGTTTCCCTCTATTGTTTGAATTTTCACCTTGGGAGCACTAAGGCCAGCAACTTTGACGAGTACTAGGGAACACTTATTGAACTTGGTTTAACGGTTATTACTATTGCTATTCCTTGCTACTCACTTTGCCTTCCAAGCTACACCTTCTCTTGGTCAGGACAGGTTCACATCTTGCAATCGCACACCACCCTCCACTTTGTTCTTCACCTGTAGGCCGGTGACCTCACTGTGGCATGGTAAGAACACTTGCAAGCGTGGGTAAGGCGCTTGACGGATTGCTTCCACCATCCACCCACCACTCCACCTAGTTGTTTTCCATAAGGATTATTCTTTGTTGTTTTATCTTTTCACTAACATGGCAGATAACAGCGGTACCCCTCCATCTGATTTTAATGACTGTGTCTCACGACGTGCTCTTCTGGAGTCTCAGCGGTAGACCGAACACTCCATCGAACGACTCGCGCGTACTGTGGCTGACCTAGTGGACCAGATGACTGCCCTAGAGACACGCTTGCCTGCTGCACAAGCCGGTGACGACCATGTTGAGGAGGAAGATGACCATGTTGAAGAGGAATACGACCTATCCGATGCCGGGAACAATGGCATTGACCCTGACGAGGCTGCACTCCATCCCTTTCAGTTCAATCATCAAGGTATGGGCGGCCACCGCAACCGCTATCCACGAGGTAACTATGGCAACTGCGGGAACAATGATCCCTACTCCAAGGTAAAATTTTCAGTACCTCATTTTGCTGGCACCTATGATCCAGATGCATATTTAGATTGGGAGATGTCAGTCGAACAAAAATTTAATGCCCACATGGTTCCTGCTATCCACCGCGTGCGCTTAGCTACTAGTGACTTCACTGGATATGCTCTTCTTTGGTGGACTGAAATAGTTCAGGTTGGCAATGAACCACAAAATTGGGGTATGTTAAAACGGCAAATGCGTGGTAGATGGGTCCCTCCTTCATATAAACGTGATTTGAGAAAAAAATTGCAGCGCCTAAACCAAGGAAATAAATCGGTAGAGGAGTATTATCAGGAGTTGCAAATAGGTTGCATGCGTGCTGAAATTGAGGAGGACAATGAGGATAAAATGGCCCATTTTTATGGTGGTTTAAGACGTGAAATTCAGGATATCATTGATTATAAAGAATACAATACTATCACTCGCCTTTTCCACCTTGCTATACTTGCAGAAAAAAAATTGCAGGGTCGCCAACAACCACAACACATCGTGAGGACTAACATTGGTGGTGCCACTTCATGCTCAAGTGGGCAGCAGCAACAGCAACGACCACCACGACCTTCTCGACCGGCAGCTACATCAGCACCTTCTACATCTACAGCCCAGGCTGAGAGTTCCAAGGCTGCAGCATCCAAGGCGCCAGCCAAGCCCACCTCCTCGGCGGCCTCTACTGCATGTTCTGCAGTGATTCAGTGTCACCGATGCAAAGGATTTAGCCATGTTATGAAGGACCGCCCTAGTCAGCGGGCTTATATTGCTACGGAAGACGGTGGCTATGAAAGTGCTAGTGATGTTGAAGATGAATATGCACTTGCTGCTAGCATTGCAGGAGATTACGATGCTTCCGACGATGATGCTGTTTTTGCACCGGATGCCTCTGCTGACCATGAAGCACTTATTGTACAACGTGTTTTGAGCACTCACATGGAGCAGGATGATCGGGCACAACGGAATAATCTGTTTTAGACCTTCTTCATCGTCAATGACCGTCGTGTACGTGTCATCATCGACAGCGGTAGTTGCAACAATTTGGTGAGCCACGACATGGTAACGAAGCTTCAACTTCCCACACGTGCGCATCCACACCCTTACCATGTGTAATGGTTCAACAATAGCGGTAAGGTCAAGGTAACACGAACTGCTCACATCAAATTTTCCATTGGTACATACTTCGGAGTTGCTGATTTTGATGTAGTACCAATGCAAGCATGTTCTCTATTACTTGGTAGACCTTGGGAGTATGATACTGATGCTACACACCATGGTAGGAGCAATAAGTACACATTTATGTATAAATGATAGAAAGTTACTTTGCTTCCCATGACTCCTGCTGAAATTGTGAAATTTGAACAAGAAAAACATGCTAAGGACGCACAAACGAACACACAATCTTCTGAAAATCAGCAAATAGCTAAGACGCTTTTGAGGCAACAGAAAGATAAAGTTGCTTCTCCTTCTTCATCACAAGTTATTAATTTGAAAGGACGTGCCATGCTTGCAACTAAAACTGACCTTGCTAAAATTTGTGATGATACTCCCTTGATATATGTCTTGATTTGCACGAACGTGTTGTTTTCACTTGCGAACATTCCTAACTCTGTTCCTGTTGCAGTCACTGACCTTTTGCAGGAGTTTAACGATGTTTTTCCTACTGAGATACCACCCGGGCTGCCACCGGTACGCGGCATCGAGCACCAAATTGATTTGATCCCGGGGGCGTCTCTTCCTAATCGTGCAGCGTACCGTACCAATCCAGAGGAGACAAAAGAAATTCAGCGCCAAGTACAGGACCTTCTAGATCGTGGGTACGTCCGTGAAAGCCTTAGTCCTTGTGCAGTACCCGTTCTTTTGGTGACTAAGAAGGATGGTAGTTGGCGCATGTGTGTTGATTGTCGTGCTATTAATAATATCACCATTCGATATCGACACCCTATTCCTAGATTGGATGTCATGCTTGATGAGCTTAGTGGTGCCATTATCTTCACTAAGATCGATCTCCGTAGTGGCTACCACCAAATTCGCATGAAACTAGGTGATGAATGGAAAACTGCCTTTAAAACAAAGTTTGGATTATATGAGTGGCTTGTCATGCCTTTTGGACTTACTAATGCACCTAATACCTTCATGCGCTTGATGAATGAAGTCATACGGCACATTATAGGACGCTTTGTGGTAGTATACTTCGATGATATCTTGATTTACAACAAGTCTTCCACTGAACATATTGAACACCTACGTGTTGTTTTTTCTATCCTACGTGATGCTAGATTGTTTTGTAACCTTGAGAAGTGCACGTTTTGCACGAATCGAGTTGTGTTTCTTGGATATGTTGTCACTTCATAGGGCATTGAGGTTGACGCGGCGAAGGTAGAAGCAATCAACAGCTAGCCGCAACCACAAACTATCACACAGGTACGTAGTTTTCTTGGTCTTGCAGGTTTCTACCGGCGTTTTGTGAAAGATTTCAGCACCATAGCCGGTCCTTTACATGAATTGACCAAGAAGGGAGTTACTTTTACTTGGGAACCAGCACAAGAACAAGCTTTTTCCACACTCAAGGATCGCCTTACACATGCACCTCTACTTCAGCTACCCGACTTCAGTAAGACTTTTGAGTTAGAATGTGATGCTAGTGGTTTTTGATTAGGAGGTGTGCTGCTACAAGGAGGTAAACCCATGGCCTATTTTAGTGAGAAATTACATGGTCCACAGTTGAATTATTCTACCTATGATAAGGAATTATATGCTTTAGTACGTGTGCTTGAAACTTGGCAACATTACCTTTTGCCTAAGGAGTTTGTTATTCATTCGGATCATGAAGCATTGAAGCATATACGTAGTCAAGCAAATCTGAATAAACTACATGCTAAATGGGTAGAATTTATTGAGACTTTTCCATATATCATTAAGAATAAGAAAGGGAAAGATAATGTTATTGCCGATGCTTTATCTAGATGTTATACATTGCTTTCTCAACTTGATTATAAGATCTTTGGTTTAGAAACATTGAAGGACATGTATGCCACTGATTTGGACTTCCAAGATGCTTTTGCAAATTGTACGGCTGACCGTGCTTGGAACAAATATGTGCTGAATAATGGATATCTTTTTCGTGCTAACAAGTTGTGTGCTGGCTAGCTCTCTTCGCTTGTTGTTATTGTAGGAAGCACATGGTGGTGGTTTGATGGGTCATTTTGGATCAAAGAAAACTGAAGATGTGCTGTCCACACACTTCTATTGGCCTAGGATGAGACGAGATGTTGAGCGCTACGTGGCACGATGCACTACTTGCAATAAAGCTAAGTCCCGTCTAAACCCGCATGGTCTTTATATGCCTCTGTCTGTTCCTAGTGTATCTTGGGAGGATATTTCTATGGATTTTGTGTGAGGATTACCTAGAACAAAGAGGGGGAGGGATAGTATTTTTGTGGTGGTAGATTGGTTCTCTAAAATGGCGCATTTTATACCTTGTCACAAGAGCGACGACGCTACAAATGTTGCTGATTTGTTTTTCAGAGAGGTCGTACGCTTGCATGGAGTTCACAATACCATCGTTTCAGATCGTGATGATAAATTTTTAAGTCATTTTTGGAGGACGTTGTGGCATAAGTTGGGGACGAAGCTGCTGTTTTCTACTTGTCACCCCCAAACGGATGGGCAAACGGAGGTCGTCAACCGTACATTGTCCACCATGCTGAGGGCTGTTTTGAAGACCAACTTGAAGCTCTGGGAAGAGTGTCTACCTCATATTGAGTTTGCATATAATAGGTCTGTACACTCCACTACTAAGGTAAGTCCATTTCAAGTGGTCTATGGCTTTAATCCGCGTGCTCCTATTGATTTGCTACCATCGCCACCATCTGAAAAATTGAATTTTGATGCTACTACACGTGCTGAATTATTACTTAAGATGCATGAAACTACTAAAGCAAACATAGAGAAAATGAATGAGAAATATCGTGCTTATGGTAGTAAGGGTAGAAAAGAGATAACATTTGAACCGGGTGATCTTGTTTGGTTGCACTTGCGCAAGGATCATTTTCCTGATTTGAGAAAGTCTAAATTGATGCCCCGTGCTGATGGTCCTTTCCGTGTGCTTGAGAAGATCAATGATAATGCATATAAACTTGAGTTGCATGCAGCTTTTGGGGTTAGTCCCACATTTAATATTTCAGATTTAAAGCCCTATTTGAGAGATGACGATGAGCTTGAGTCAAGGACGACTCCAATTCAAGAGGAGGAGGATGATGAGGACATCACTTCACATGATACACAGATGCACCAGCATGATACACAGGTGCACCAGCATGATACACAGGTGCACCAGCATGATACACAGATGCACCAGCATGATACACAGGTGCACCAGCATGATACACACATACACCAGCATGATACACAGGTGCACCAGCATGATACACACATGCACCATCAACCTACAATTCAATTACAGGGACCTATCACACGCGCCCGTGCCCGTCGCTTGAACCATGAGGTTAATTCTTTCCTTAGAAACTATGTTAATATTTGTTTGGACGGGATGCTACTGAATACTAGTGATATTTTGTTGCTTAGTAACATGGGAGATGGAATAGGAGAGTTGGAGATGAAGACAGAGTCGCACGGATGATTTGAAGTCAAGAATTCGCTGGTTCGGACTACATCAACCACCATGCACAAAAATGGGCATAACTTCCTCATACGAAATCCTATTGGCACATTCTTGGACTTTTTGGAAAGATAAGGAGAAGACGGATCTTTTGGCGTTTGTTTCGCCTCATTTGGAGTCTCGAGTCGTCCTGTGTGACTGAAACAATCCTGCGTGACAGAACTGGGCCGAGTTGGACTTTGTACTGAGTTGGAGGCTGTGTTGGCCCATAGTCCAGGTCGTGTGCACCTCCTACAGGCTGCCCACACCCTATATATTCACGCCAGCCGCCTTTAGGGTTAGGTTTTGCTTTGTTTGTATCTACACTTGTGTGTTTAGATCCCGCTCCTGCACCGGACCGATTGGCTGCTGCATCAGCGTTTGTGAAACCTCTCTTTTTCATAGTTTATCTGTGATTTGGCATTCGACTTGTGTTCTTCCTGTTCTTGCTTGTGTTCTTGGGTTCGCTTGCAGGAAATAGCCTTCGTGGCGAGGTCAATCGCGCCCTGCGTGGTTGATAACCAAAGGAGACGATGGTGTAGCGATTGCAAGGTTTTGATCCGCCGGACCGGAGCCTTGGATCGTCAACGTCGAGATTCTCCACCAACCCAAGTTATCCTTACCTAGCGGAAGATCGGGACCAATCCCCCATTAGTTAGGAAGGAGGAAAAACTGGAGGTCTACGCGTGGAGGAGAAAAATCGGAGGGAGTTGAGCGCGAGGATGAAAAGACCGTACGTCTTCTGATTTACAATGCTTCAAATCTCAAGAACAGAGGCGCACACTGGAGGGGAAAGCATGAAAAAAACTAGGGAAAATAAATGTGAATTCAGATTTTCAATTTTTGATGAGTTAATAAAACTCCAGGGTATTGGGGGCCTGTTTATAGTCTGCCCAATAAATCAGGAAAAAACCCAATATACCCTTAGTGTATTTTATATACACAGAAATAAATTGGAAATGACCATAACGTCCTTAGGGTTTTTTATAGAATCGACTAACACAGAATGTGGGCCTAAAAAGAAAAATACTAAATCCTAACTAAAGATAACTTGTTCTAGCGTGGAGCTTTCATAGCAGCTATGACTTCACTTCAGGACCATCTGATCTGTGATGGATGTTCTAGATTGGGTGTGTCGGTTTGCATTGAAACCGACAAAGCACTCGTCACCTCTACTCTGGGTACCCGGATTGTGCCGACCCAACTCTACGACCCCCATCCCAGCAGTCGCTCGCCACCCGTTTACTTGAGTCAAACCCGGTCAAACCATGATGAGCCCCCTGTCGTTCCTGGCCCATGTAGCCAGATAGGGTTGGCTTGATTTTGTGGCTCCCTCTGCCCGGTAGTCGCTCACCACCCGTGTACCTGAGTCACATGCGGTCAGGACATGGTTGTTCTTCTCTTCTTCATCTCCTCTCTCTCTCTTTGACTTTCATCGACAATCACTCATCACTTTTGGAGCCATGAGGACCATGATATTTAACATGGCTCCTCAGTTATCTCCTCATGGTGTGCCTGGGGGTAGCCCAAATCTCTTGTGCAGTGTTGAGATGGCTCAGAAGCTCAAATTCAATGGGACCTAATCTAGAAAATAGTATCACTACTACAAATCGCAACTGTAGTGGTGTTGGGCAAAAACACTATAGTGGTGGGCTATTAGAGGCCCACCACTACAGTGGTACCAGTCATTGTCGCGCCAGCGACCGCCACTACTAGTGGTGGTTGGTGCTGACGTCAGCACTGACCGCCACTAGTGTAGCCATTAGTAGGGGTGGTCGGTGCTGGCGTCAACACCGACCACCACTACTATAGCCACTAGTAGTGGCGGACAAAAAACTGCCCGCCATTGCTACGCTGTCCACCACTAATGTGATGATGACATCACTTGTGACCGTCACTACTATTCTGACTATAAATACATACCTTCTTCCTCCCCAGCCCGAGGCTACAGGAGTTCTTGATTTGGTCCTTACAGTCGCGAGAAAAATCTAGAAAAAGAGGGGGTGAATTTGTTTTCGTTTCTTTTCAAGGATTTTGTTCTAGGAGGTAAATACATGCCGAATATCACATTTATTTTGTCTTTAATTAAGTATATAATGAGTTATTAGCGTTTTACTAATTTAGGGTTTGTGAATAGAAATTTTAAAATATTCTTTCATTTATAGTGTTTCTTTCTCCCAAATAAACAAATATGACCCTCCTCACAATTATTCATCACTTGTATATATTTTTACGTCGTTTTAATCTCTTTTTTAATTTATTTATGATTATACATCTAGATTTATGTTGTTTGGAGAGAGAAACCAATGTAGTTAATTTATTTAATAATTTTTTATTCTACTTAATACTATTACACTTTTATAATTAACAAGGTTTACATAGTTTCAATTAAAGCATTTTTCATTAATGTTGTTATGAGAGATAAATCAATATCTTTTTAATTTGTAAATTACTAAACTTAACAATAATGAATTTCTTAATATTTTTTAAAATAATATGTTTTTGATGGAGCACATGTCCTAGATGTACTCGTCCAACGACAGAGATGTGGTGGCATATTTTAACCGAGTAACTGAATTTACTGAAGCTGCCACACAATATGCTTCCCGTTAGAGTGAAGCGGCAATATATTGTTCTTATAAAGTTTGTAAGAACGAAGAGATGTATCCGTGTTCATATCGTGAAACCATACGATTTCACTTGTTGAAAAATGGCTTCGTGAAGAACTACTATATATGGACGAGACACGGTGAGATGGGTGAAAACCCTCCTGATGATTCTGATGTGCCGCAAGATGCTCATCAACATAGAAGAGGTTATGATCATACATCTAACATAACACATGATGTTGATCAACATGATGATGATGGTGCCTTTGATGTGGAGGAACTGATGTGAAATGTTGCGCCTGAGGTGCTGTTGCAGAGAACTACAACGAAAGGCTACGATAACTTTGAAGCACTTGATAAAACATCAAAAAACCTTCTTTACGAGGAACGTCACAGTTGCGATAAGCAGTATACTATGTTGTACACAACTCTTGAGCTTATGAAACTGAAGGCCAACAATGGATGGCCCGACACTAGTTTTTCAAATCTTTTGCAGCTCCTAAAAAGGTTTTGTTGAAACCCAATGGTCTGCCATTTGATATGTACCAAGCAAAAAAGATGATATGTCCGTTGACTTTGGGTTTTCAGAAGATTCATGCATGCCCGAACCACTGTATCCTATATCGAAAAGAGTATGAATTGTTAGAGAGTTGTCTGTAGTGCAACACAAGTCGATACAACCGTGCCAATGACTGTGTGGAGGGCTACAATGACCACCGAAAGAAGAAAAAGGGGTTATAGAAGAGGAAGAGGAATGTTATTGCAGATTACGGATATAATACGAAGAGGAAAGTTCCAGCCTTAGTAATGTGGTACCTACCGGTAATTGATCGCTTGAAACATATGTTCTCTAATTCCAGAGATGCTGAACTATTAATCTGGCATTTCGTTGGGCGAAAGAAGGACGAAAAACATTGGCACCCTACAGATGCTAGGCAATGGAAATCATTTGACTTGGCCCATCCAGACTTCTCGGAGGATCCTAGAAATATCAGGATAGGATTTAGCATGGATGGAATGAATCCCTTCGGTGAGATGAGGAACCCACACAGTACGTGGCCGGTCTTTCTATGCTTGTTCAACATTCCATCATGGTTGTGACATAAAAGAAAGTACCTTATGCTCACTACTCAAATTTCTGATACAAAACAACTTGCAATGACATTGATGTCTTTCTAGAACCTTTGATGGAGGATATGAAACATCTATGGGAACATGGTGTCCATGTGTGTGATGAGCACAAGAAAGAGAACTTCAATCTAAGATCCATAATCTTTTGCACCATAGCTGACAACTCAGGGAGTGTGTCCCTAACAGGACAGGTTAAAGTAAAGACAACATGTGTAGTGTGTGTGGACCAGACAGAATCTATGCATATTCCATCATTCGTTAAGACAATATATATGTGACACCGTAGATTTCTACCAAGAAACCACAAATATCGAAGAAATAGGAACCATTTCGATGGTACAATCGAGCTTGGGCAGC
This sequence comes from Zizania palustris, assembly GCA_019279435.1. Lineage (NCBI taxonomy): Eukaryota > Viridiplantae > Streptophyta > Magnoliopsida > Poales > Poaceae > Zizania > Zizania palustris. The sequence continues at coordinate 108,835,205 of JAAALK010000283.1, read as the reverse complement.
CGCCACGACATCGAGACGACAAATTTCTATTCGAAATGGTGAAAAATATCAAAGTTGTTTTTGGAAAAAAAGGAAGAAATCTGAAAAAAATTCAAAGAACGCTCCATTTAAAATGCAGTCAATCTTCTCTAGGCACTTTCCCTATTGGAAGGAGTTGGAGATTGGTCATGCTATCGATACAATGCACGTTGAGAAGAATGTCTTCAAAAGCACCATTGGTATTTTATTAGACATACCGGGCAAGTCAAAAGATGGACTCAAAGTACGAAGGAACCTTCAATCTCTCAGAATTAGACGCGAGCTTCACCCACGGGAAAGGGCCAATGGAAAATTTTTCCTTCCGGCTGCTAGCTATAACCTCACAATTGACGAGAAAAGATCAATCTACAGGTGTCTACATGGAATCAGAGTTCCAACAGGAATCTCAACAAACATAAAGAATATTGTCTCCATAGCAGATCTGAGGATGAGCGGTGTTGGCGTAACAGATTACGCTAACAGGTTCTATAAACCAAGAACTGACAAACGAAATGTTTGTGAATGTGGACTATCTTAAGGCTCCAAAAAGGATAATAGCTTAGAATAGTTCGAAGTGCGTATTGAATATCGGAATATTCGATGCCTCTTACAGGGCGAGAAGGGGGGTATTTATAGGTAAAATCTTTAGAGAAAATACCTTTTAACCCCTCAATTAGAACTGACATAGTGGATACTATTTCGGTATTCCTTATAAGGTTAATACAGTAAAACATGCTCGAAGGATGTTGATAAGGCAGACGTCCCATCTTTCTGGTTGTTTTCTACTCCGGAGGGGAAGCCTGTCGGAGGATCTCTTTGGGTCGGAGCCTGGATAGACCCTTCGGCTTCAATCCCTTTAATCTGGAGGCAAGTCTGGGGCTCCGAGATTAAGACTCTTCTTTATATTCGAATATCATGTGGATGAAGTATTTCCCCCCAACAGTAGCCCCTCGAATATGCTTCTCTGGATAGCCTGTACAGCAAGGAGATCAATATACGCCAAAAATATTTTCATGCTCAGGACCTTAGAAAAAAACAAGGCATTATAATTGTTCGAAGCATCCTTGACATCGAAGGTGTATCAAATCCAGGCTTCGAACTTGAAGTTTCGTATGATAGCTCTGAAGGAAAATGAATCATTATAACGACAGTGAATTGCAAAGAAAAGTTACTTTTGTACTGTTACCTCTCAAATAGCCGTTAGACCTTTTGAGAAAGCAATAGCCGCAAAAGTTTTACCACGGGTTCACATTATTTCACCTTTCGGCACACCTGTCATTAACGCGGGTTGGATCTACAAGTGTGAAAACATGCGTGAATTACGTCGAATGAGAAGGGAGCGGTTATAAAAGAGGAAAGCGATCAGTGGTGAAAATTTTCTACAGAGCTTTTGTGCTTCGACATTTTCACGCTTTCAACCTTCAACCTTACTCTCCAAAACTTTTGAGCTCTCCTCGAATGGCAAGAACCAGTGCAAGAGTGCCGGTGGCAGCAGTGACCTTGGCACAGCAGCAGGCTTGGTCTGCCTCTGTAGCGGCGGCGATGGCGGGAGCTCCTAGGGTCTCTTGGCCCAAGGATCCATGGGAACTCCACCCACCGTCGAAGAAGCCACTGAAGTAGACGTTCATCCTCGGGCGATCGACTTACTCGGTGGAGTATGTTGAAGAAGCAGTGAGCGGAAAGCTGGGGCCGGGAATGAGGACTCGGATCCCTGGAGAAGAAGTGACTCTGGCGGCGAGGAGCAGAGAAATCATCGTCTTCGAAGCCTTCTTCGAAGCGGGACATGGACTTCCTTCGATAAACTTTTTGACAGAGGTACTAGAAATGTTCAACGTCACTCTGCCGCAGCTATCTCTGAATGCCATAGCTAGGCTGGCGATCTTCGAGTGGGCCCTCTGAGCTGAAGGGTGTGAGGGGAGGTCCAAAGTATTTGTAGTGACCCACGAGGATTCATGCCAGCCAAAGCCACTTGACGGGCCCGGGGGATTCCAAGTTGCTGGTGGCCTTCGGTAGCATCAACTTTCAGCTTCGGAAGGGACCCCTAAAGAATTTCCTAGCGAAGGCAATCAATGACCGGTGGTATTCCGACTAGATACTCCGGTGGTTCTATGCTGAGGTCGGGGAAGACTCTAGCCTTGTGGGACCCCTGCAAGAAATATGGTACAGGAGGGAGGCGGAGGTGACTCCAGACTCAAGTCTGCTCTCCACGTGACTTGGGTTATTGTCTTTAGTGGCCAAGAGCATGAGTATGTGAGACTTGGGTGAGTATTTCATCGCTCTCCGGATACCTCCACTCAGGGCCAGTTGGCTTGTTGTTGTCCACAGCGCTTCGAAGGGGCAGCTTCGAGCTCTAGATAACACTTCGAGATTTCCTGCAGTCAGATTAGTCATATAGAATATGTGTAGTTTTCTTAACAGATTGTTACCTTATTTTGGCGGCTCTGTCGGCGTTGGCTCCGAAGAGGGTACTCGGGCCCATACCGCAGTGTGGAGCGCGCTCGGACTGAGTGTGGAGCGCGCTCGGAATCGAAGCTCATCCGCTTCGAAGCTTCGACTCAACAGGCATGGTCTCTTGAAAGAGGAAGGCTACTACTGGGACCTCCAAGACTGTGAGGACTCCGGTGAAGAAGGCAGCACAAAAAGCTAAACTCCCTTCACCTCCGGCGTCTCCAGCTTCGCTCTATATTCCAAGCTCTTCTTCAGAGGAGTCTGAAGAGGAAGCGACCTCGGAAGCCCAAATGGGGTGGGAGCTTGAAGCTCTATTGATGGAAGGGGGCAAGGGGGATTCTCGTGTTGAGACCGAGGATCCACCTCGAGTGGAAGTTGGAGAAACGCCGACGGCCAAAGAGAAGTTGGCAATCTAAACTGAGCCCGCGGGGGTTCAGGGAATGGAGCCGGAAGGCCCCGGTTTGCTAGTGATCTAAGTAGTGGTGACGGGGGTAAGGGCCTTGACGTCTGCTACTCCGGCCCTATCTTCAGGGGAGGACATCGAGGAGTACCTCAGAATGTATGAGTTTCTAGGGGATCCCGTAATCCTCCCTCAAAATCTAGTTGGAGGTAAGCCTTCAATCTTTATTTCTAGATATACCTGAAATAATTTCATTGTATTAGCAATATCTTTTAGATAATTGATGAATATCTTATGTTTGTAGATGCTTCGAGGAGCAATATGGCTCCGGCCCAAGATGGAGCCTTGGCTCCAGTTGGGGATGAGGCTTCGGCAGAAGAGGTAGCTCCTGTGACGGAGGTTACTTCTATTGGAGCTACTTCAGTCAAGGGGGTCACCCTTGTAGAGGGATCCACTCCGATGGAAGCGGTGGCCCCGGCGGCTCCTACATTGGGGAGAGGAAAAGGCAAAAATTGGCCTAGGCCTCGCCCTTCCTTGATGACGACGCCATCGACAAACAACCCTTCGGTGGATGCTTCGGAAGAAGACCCGACCGAAGATGATCAGAGAGCCCTGTTGAGGAGCCATGCTGAAGAGCGTGGGCCTCATGGCTCTAGATGTGATGAGTCATTGTCAACGGTAGTCAAAGAGTACAGAAGAAGAGAGGTGATCTGTTGCGTCTGGGCCGCGAAGTCAGGCTGGCTCAATCCGGGTACATGGGCTAGGAGCAGCAGAGGATCCACTGGGCTATTGACCAGGATTGACTTAGGTACACGGGCGGCGAGTTATTGCTGGGCTGAGAGAGCTGCGGAATCGGGCCGGCCCAATTCGAGTACCTGGTGCAAAGTCGGTGGACGCTTTGTCAGTTTCAGCGTAAAACTGACAACCGCTGATCTTGCATCGGACTGTTCAGAGACGAAGCAGTAGTCGCTACGAAAGCTCCGCCTCCGGATAAGTCATCTGTAAATAGGAGTTTACTATTTTGTCCTTAGGCCCACAGTCAGTCAGTCGAGTCTGTAAAAATATCCTAAGGGCAGTTCGGTCTTTTCCTTTTATTTCAGAGTCTGTAAAAAACCCTAAGGGTCTTTTTGTATTTTCCTAGTCTATTGGGCTGCTTATAAATAGGGCCCCAATCCCTAGGGTTAGGGGTAACTCACTTTAATTAAAAATCAGAGTTCATCCCATGTTTCCCCCGTGTGCGCCGCCAGCATTTTTTAAGTTCCTGTTCATCGAGAGTTTTTTCCTGTTTTCTCTTCGATCTGTTGTCTGAAAATCCTTCATCCAGGTTCTGATTTCTCTGCGCTATTCTCAAATCATCTCGCTGCGAAGTTTTAGCTCTGTTGCTTTGTTTTGCATGTTCTTCTGGATCACCTGTTTTAGTTTTGCTGCAGAAAGCTTTTCTCTCTCGAAGCTATCGATTTCACTCCTGCTTGCATAGTTGTTGCCCACCGAATGACTGTTCTTCTATTGCGTTTTTTTATTCATCTGAGATCATTTACTGTGTGTGGTCAGCCGCAGGCTATCTAAGCAATCTAGGATTATTTTTTGTTCAGCTATTGTGTCTAGCCGGCAGGCTTTGTGCTGTGTTGTACCAACAGCTAGAAGCCTAGATCTGGAAGCTATTCCTAGCTTCATGCATGCAGCACTAAATATACATTTCTTTATTTAAATGCACAACGCAGGACATTAGTACTCTGTTTTCTTAAGTATTTATCTCGGTCTTCGTGTATGGCATTATATTTTCTACACGGTTTCTTCAGTAGTACTGTTGCTGCCATTTTATCATTGCTTAGTTGACAGAAAAATCAGTCTCTGTTGCGTGTTGGTTTCGGCTGCAGCGATGAATATTTCGAGGTGTGCAGTATAGTGTGGACCCCACAGTTTACAGCACATTTATCGCTGTTCAGCAGGCTTTGCATCGCTGCTTCATTTTTATGTTTACTTTAGAGTTAGCGAAGTAGTATTCGGAGTGGGTGCTTCGGCTCCTCTGCTTCGCTGCACAGTGGGTCCGCTGGTCATGGCTTTCGGAGTGGAGGCTTCGTAGTTGCTAGTTTTCTGTTTCGGAGGATTTTTCTGATTTACTTCCAAGTTCGAAAAGCAGTTTCGAAGCTCTGCAGAGCTCTTCGCTGGATTTGAACTCCACTTCGAAGGTTGTTTTTGTACTTCGAACAAAACTTTTCCTTCTGGGCCAGCAGACTTCGGCTACGGCAAAATTGCGGTGAAATTCCTGTTTTGCTTCGAAGGCTATTCACTAGTTTTGGTTTTTTAGCTTCGGACAGGGTTTGGTTAAAATTTGTTCTGGGTTCGAAGTTCACATTTACATCTATCACACGACAACTTCGAAGTAGGCTTCGTCACTACATGCTTCGACACTGCAGGCTTTGGCAAGTATCCAACAGGAGACAACCTCGAACAGTGAGACTTCTCATTTTACGTGCACTCTGATTAATTGTTGTGATGGTTTATTTCTGTGAACCTTGATCTGCCAATGTGTTAAATGCTTTATTAATCTGCCTATTATCACTGTGTTGGTGTCTTTTCGATTAGGACACCGGTTGTTGTTACGCTAGATCTTTTGAGACTCTGTTGAACTGTTCACCTTTTATTCTAAGTCTGTTGAGGTGCGTTAGGTGTTGGGAGCAGGCCATTGATTCGAAAGAATTTTTAGGCGCCAATTCACCCCCCTCTGGTCGCTACTTTCGGTCCTACAAGTGGTATCAGAGCTTGGTTAGGGTTTTCCATACCTTAACCGGTTCTAACCCCAGTAGTGATCATGACATCTCCTGGAAAGGTCCCGTCCTTGGAAGCTTATGGCTGTAATTATTGGAAGACTCGCATGCGAGCCTATCTCATGAGCCAAAGCTCGGACATCTGGGACATTTGTGTTCACGCTACTTTTGTCATATTGCCAGTTGCTGAGGGTGATTCTCCTAGTATCATCGCCCAGCATCTGAATAATAACAAAGCTGTGAACATTCTATTTTCTAGTTTAGGTCCCACTGAATTTGAGCGCGTGAGCCATCTCACCACTACGAGAGAGATCTGGGCTACCCTTCAGGCACACAATGAGGGGACAACTCAGGTCAAGGCTCGGCTCTATCAGACCTACCGGCGTGAATATGAGAACTTCACACAAAAGCCGGGTGAATGTGTTGAAGCATTGTTTGGTCATTTTCAATCGATCATAAATAAGCTTTGGGACAACAAGGCTGAGGGTGTTTAGTTAGTCTCAGATCATGAGCAGGCGCTCAAGGTTCTCCATACCTTGGACAATAAGATCTGGGAGATCAAGGTATCCTCTATCGTTGAGAGCACATCTTATGATACCTTCACCATTTCTGAGTTGTTTAGCAAGCTGAAGGCCACCGAGGTTGATACCCAGTTGAGATCAAATCTCACTGGCTCTGGACCAAAGTCTCTGGCCCTTGCTACACCTTCTGTTGATCCCTCTTCTGTGAGCTGTGCTGGGTTCTCTTTGATGTCTATCACTGAGGACCAGCTTGAGTCTTTGGGAGATGATGACCTGTGTCTTTTTAACAACTGGGTGCGTCATGTTTATGACAAAAGAATGTTCAAAAGACACGGCACGAAGTCCGGGTGCTTTGAGTGTGGTGACCCAGGACACTTCATCGCCGACTGCCCCAAGCGCAATGGCCACAAGAAGAGCACCGGTGGTGGCTTCCATGACTCCGGCAAGCACGACAGCTCCTTCAACAAGGGAAAGCCAAAGACCAGATTCTTCAGAAAGGCCCTGAAGGACTACCGGCATGAGAACAAGGAGCGCGACAAGGCCTTCTTTGCCGAGATGGAGAAGAGCTACTCCAAGCGGTCCATGTCTTCTTCCTCTTCATCGAGCTCAAGTGATGAGGAGATCGTCATCAGGAAGGGGAAGGACAAGGACGATCTGGCGGGCCTTTGCTTCATGGCCTTCGGGGACAGACCGAAGAGCCGCTCACATCAGCACCGAAGATCCCGAAAGAGCTTCTACTCAATGGCTCTTGGGGATAAGGAAGAGAAGGGCTTCTCCGATGAATCCGACGACGACGACAACGAAAAGGTATCATCTTATGAACGTGAAATCATTGATTTACTTGAAAGCAATCGTCAGGAGTTAAAATATCAGGAAAAACTGCTTAGAGGGGCTAAGAAGAGGATAGATGAATTAGAGAGTGAGCTTGCCATGGCCAACGGCAGAATTGAGGGTCTATCTTCTTCCCCTTGCTTGGGTGATAGTAGTGAGTGCCCAAAGTTTGAGGTGCTTCTGTGTGACCTGTCGACTCTGAAGTCCAGGTACACAAAAAGGGTTGATGAGAGGGACACTTTGGACACTGAGCTTGAAAGCGCTCAGCTGGAGCTGAAAGATGCTCATGCCACTGTCATCGTGCCCTGTGCTGATTGCCCATCTCATCTAGTTAGTCTAGCTGAGCTGAAAGCCAAGGGCGATGCACATTTGGGTGATTTGGAGAGAGTGAGAGCTGAGCTGGCGCAGACTAGGCTAGAGCTTGAGACACTGTCAGTTCCACCCACTGTCTGTGAGAACTTCTTGTCTCTTAGACTGGAGTTGATTAAGCTGAAAGCTGAGAAGTCTATCCAGGTAGATAGCGAGTGTGATCTGCTTGTCTCAGGTGGAGGTACTAGCTTCCTTGAGAGAGGAGCTAGCTGATTCTCAAAATGAAAATTTTTACCTCCATTCTATCCTGAGTTGGATCAGTGCCAGAGAGCCACAGCTCGGCATGATGATCCAACAGTTTAAGAGGCAGGATGGGTTTGGGGTAGGTTACACCTACACCAAAGCTGACTTTGAGAGTGCCATTAGCTGGGCAGTGGAGTGGAGTAAAATTACTCCTGAGCAGAGATACCCCAAGACTCACTCCACTGAGTCTTTCCAGGCTAGTCAGCCCAAGGATGGAGTGATCCAAGAACAGCCCAAAGCTCCCCCCAAGAAGCCCATCTAGGTTCCAAAGCCTAAACACCTCCACACTTATCTTGACTCTCTTCTTGGACCCTCTCAACCCAAGAAGACTACACCAAACACCACTAAGCCCAAGAACCCCAAGCCTCAACCACATCCCAAGAAGCCCACCTATCATTGTGAGTACTTGTTGACGATTTTTCTCGATTCTCGTGGGTTTTCTTTTTGGAGTCTACGGATGAGACTTTTCATTTTGTTCATGACCTGATTTTGAAGCTGAAGAATGAGAACAATGGTCAGATGCGAGCAATTCGCTCCGACAACGGCTCTGAGTTCAAGAACTCTCAGTCCGTCATCTTCTGTAGTGATCGGGGTCTTGACCATCAGTTTTCTGCTCCTTATAGTCCCCCACAGAATGGCGTTGTGGAACGAAAGAACCGCACTCTAGTCGAGATGGCCAGGACGATGCTCGATGAGCACATGACTCCTAGGTATTTTTGGGCTGAAGCCATGAATACAACTTGCTATCTGGCCAACCGCATTTTTCTTAGAGCTTACCTAGGTAAGACTTCATATGAGTTGCGGTTTGGCAGACAGCCCAAAGTGAGTCACTTGCGAGAGTTTGGCTGCAAGTGCTTTGTGCTCAAGAAGGGTGGGCATTTGGACAAATTTGAGTCTCATTGCTGGGATGGAGTTTTTCTTGGCTATGCTTTGCATTCTCGAGCCTTCCGTGTTTGGAACCTCGACTCCTAGCAGCTTGTCGAGACTTGTGAGGTTTCTTTTGATGAGTCATTGCCTTCTTTGACTCCTTCTTTTGAGCTTTCTGGTGATGGTTAGCTCGAAGAGTCCATCTTCAAGGAAGATGAGGACACTCCAGCTGCTGATGAGGGTGGGACTTCCGTACAGCCTATAGAACCCACACCTTCTGAGACTTCGACTGAGGACGAGGGCGGACCTCTGATCACTTCTTCCACTTTGATCGAGCCCCCTCAGTTGAGTCCAGAGGTGCCAGCTGCTGACTCCGGTGAGGTTACTTTAGATCACCAGGGATCTCGAGTAGTTCAGCGTGATCACCCCTCAGAGCTCATCATCGGTGATTTTTCTGAAAGGACTTTGCGTTCGTCTATTGACTCTCTTGTTGTGTTTGCTGAATCTGCTTTTGTTGCATCTTTTGAGCCCAGAGACATTTCTCATGCTCTTTCTGGTTCTAATTGGATTAATGCCATGCAAGAAGATCTTGAGAATTTTGTCCGCAATCAGGTTTGGACACTAGTTGAGCTGCCACCAGAATGCAACCCCATAGGCACCAAGTGGGTGTTCAAGAACAAGCAAGGTGAAGATGGGGTTGTGGTGCGCAACAAAGCTCGATTAGTTGCCCAAGGTTTTTGCCAAAAGGAAGGTATTGACTTTGAAGTAACCTTCGCCCCTGTTGCCCGTCTTGAGTCCATCCGCATTCTCTTAGCTTTTGCTGCTTCGAAGGGTTTTAAGCTTTTTCTAATGGACGTCAAGAGTGCTTTTTTGAACGGGTACATAGAGGAGGAGGTTTATGTTAGGCAGCCCCCTGGTTTTGAGAACCCTAAGTTTCCTCGACATGTTTTTAAGCTGCAAAAGGCTTTATACGGTCTGAAGCAAGCCCCCAGGGCTTGGTATGACCAGTTAAAGCAGTTTTTGTTGGGGAAGGGCTTTGTGATGGGTTCTGTGGATAAAACTCTTTTCTTGCTCAGAGATGCTTCAGATTTCTTAGTCGCTCAAATTTACGTGGACGATATTATCTTTGGTGGTACTACTGATGTTCTTGTGTCCAAGTTTTATTAGCAGATGCACAATGAGTTTGAGATGAGCCTCATGGGTGAGCTCAAGTACTTCCTAGGGCTCCAGATCATGTAGACCAAGGACGGCACCTTCATTCACCAGGGTAACTACACTCGGGACATGTTGAAAAAATTTGACTTTGGTGGAGAGCTGAAGCCTCATATGACCCCAATGGGAACATCTGGGGGCCTGGGCAAGGACGAGAGCGGCGTCAAGGTCAACGAGAGAGAGTTTTGAGGAATGATCGGTTCGCTGCTGTACTTGACGGCGACGAGGCCAAACATACAGTTCGTCGTGGGACTTTGCGCGCGCTTCTAGTCTTCACCTCGCGCATCTCATCGGCAAGTTGTCAAGCACATTTTCAGGTATCTTACCTATGCACCCGATCTCAGTCTTTATTATTCAGCATCATCATCCCTTGATTTATCTAGTTTTTCGGACGCTGACTTTGGTGGGTGCCGGTTGGATCGTAAGTCGACTTCCGGTACTTGCTAGTTTCTTGGTTCTTCTCTTGTCTCTTGGTCTTCTCGAAAACAGTCTGGAGTTGCACTTTCGACCACTAAGGCTGAGTATGTAGCTGCTGCTAGCGGCTGCTCACAGTTAGTTTGGATGATTTTCACATTGCGAGATTTTGGGTTGTTCTTTCCTACCAGAGTTCCTCTGTTTTGCGACAGCACTAGTGCTATTAGTGTAGGGAAAAACCCTTGTCTCCATTCAAAAACCAAACACATTGATCTGCGCTTTCACTTTCCGCGGGATCAATATGAGAAAGGTGTCATTGACCTTGTTCATGTTGATACTCATCATCAGTTGGCTGACATTTTCACCAAACCCCTAGATCAGTCTACCTTTGAGCGTTTACGAGGGGATTTGGGTGTTGTGTATCCTTTTTAGGATATTTTGAATCAGTTTTCTTTCTTCTTTACTCTTTTCTTGAGTCTTTTTGTGTGTGTTCATATCATACATACTCACATATCACATTTTTGAGCTTGCTTCTATTATATGATTGAACTGTTTTACTTATTCTAGCTGGTACATGCTTTTGATTACTTGTCGATGATCATGTTTTTGTTCAGTTCACTTGATATGTCTGATATCTGTCATATGCATGGCTTTTATGCTTTAAAATTGAAAAATGATCACCATTACTTCTGGTAGCTAGCATGTGTAGGCTGAATGCTTTTGCTATCTGTTACATGCCTTGTAGCTAGTTCCTCACTTAGATGCAGATATGCAACTTTGACATCTTTATGCTTTAAACATGGAAATATGCTATAAAAATGATAAAAAAATCAAAAATGAAAATTCCATGCCTTTTTATGCTTGAGTTGAAAACATCCAGGTGGGTTTGCTTTGTCGCATTGCATGGTTTTGGACTGCTTACCATAGCACTTTGGTATGAACTAGGACAATGTAGTGTATGCCAAGACCAATGTCTTAAGCTTCTGATGGTCCAGTTCTGGCCTAGGCTTGACTTGGTCGGTCAGCGTATGGTTTGACATGCAAATAACCCCTGGCATAAATGAAAAAGGAAAATGAAAAAGCCTGAAAATTAAAAAGATAACAAGTTTGCTAAAGCACTTTGTTTTGAACAATGCTTATCTTGGTAGATATCAGTTAGCTTCTGCATCTCATGCTTTACCTTGCCTGTTAACTGGAAAATGTGGTGATTCTTTTGTTTACAAAAATTGAAAAATGTGTGCTAATGACTTTCTTTAGATATCATCTGTTGCACTGATCATGCCATGTGTCTTAGACAGTATGTCTTTTGCTATACCTGCTAGATTTTGTTAGTTGCAGTCAATCATATCTGAGAAGCATGCTTTCTAAACTCCACCTTCACCCCAGTTGCATTCTTTGTATATTTTGAGGGGGAGTTGCATTTCAGGGGGAGTCTGTGTCTCTTTAGAGTGCATTTTAGTCTCGCTTAATGAGTTCAGTTGTTAACAAGGGGGAGAAATTTTGGGAGAAGAGTTTAAGGGGGAGTTTTGGCTTTCTCTGGGATTTGTTTCAGAGGGAGTTTTTGTCCCGTTTGTCCTTACTCTTTTGATATCCTTGTTGATGATTATGAGATTGCACTCATTTTGAGTCTTTACTTTTGGTTAACCATAATGACTGATTATTGCTTTTTCTTGGCTTTTTGGTCATTAGGATTAAACTTTTACTTTATTTTCTTCTTCTCTGTTTTCTTGTGTTTTGTTTTCGTGTTTCCACAGTTGCTTGCAGGTACTGAAGAGCTGATAAAGAGAAGTGTTGACAATGCACTCATCAAGGGGGAGATTGAGGAGCCATGCTGAAGAGCGTGGGCCTCATGGCTCCAGATGTGATGAGTCATTGTCAACGATAGTCAAAGAGGACAGAAGAAGATAAGTGATTTGCTGCATCTGGGCCACATGTGACTCAGGTACACGGGCAACGAGCGACTGTCGGGCAGAGGGGCCGCGACGTCGGGCTGGCCCAATCCAGGTACATGGGCTAGGAGCAGCAGAGGATCCACTGGGCTGTTGACCAGGATTGACTCAAGTACACGGGTGGCGAGCGATTGCCGGGCTGAGGGAGCTGCAGAATCGGGCCGGCCCAATCCGGGTACCTAGTGCAAAGTCGGTGGACGCTTTGTCAGTTTTGGTGTAAAACTGACAACCGCTGATCTTGCATCGGACTGTTCAGAGACGAAGTCGTAGTCGCTATGAAAGCTTCACCTCCAGATAAGTCATCTGTAAATAGGAGTTTACTATTTTGTCCTTAGGCCCACAGTCAGTCAGTCGAGTCTGTAAAAATATCCTAAGGGCAGTTCGGTCTTTTCCTTTTATTTCAGAGTCTGTAAAAAACCCTAAGGGTCTTTTTGTATTTTCCTAGTCTATTGGGCTGCTTATAAATAGGGCCCCAATCCCTAGGGTTAGGGGTAACTCACTTTAATTAAAAATCAGAGTTCATCCCATGTTTCCCCCGTGTGCGCCACCAGCATTTTTGAGTTCCTGTTCATCGAGAGTTTTTTCCTGTTTTCTCTTCGATCTGTTGTCTGAAAATCCTTCATCCAGGTTCTGATTTCTCTGCGCTATTCTCAAATCATCTCGCTGCGAAGTTTTAGCTCTGTTGCTTTGTTTTTCATGTTCTTCTGGATCACCTGTTTTAGTTTTGCTGCAGAAAGCTTTTCTCTCTCGAAGCTATCGATTTCACTCTTGCTTGCATAGTTGTTGCCCACCGAATGACTATTCTCCTATTGCATTTTTTATTTATCTGAGATCATTTACTGTGTGTGGTCAGCCGCAGGCTATCTAAGCAATATAGGATTATTTTTTGTTCAGCTATTGTGTCTAGCTGGCAGGCTTTGTGCTGTGTTGTACCAGCAGCTAGAAGCCTAAACCTGGAAGCTATTCCTAGCTTCATGCATGCAGCACTAAATATACATTTCTTTATTTAAATGCACAATGCAGGACATTAGTACTCTGTTTTCTTAAGTATTTGTCTCGGCCTTCGTGTATGGCATTACATTTTCTACACGGTTTCTTGAGTAGTACTGCTGCTGCCATTTTATCATTGCTCAGTTGACAGAAAAAGCAGTCTCTGTTGCGTGTTGGTTTTGGCTGCAGCGATGAGTATTTCGAGGTGTGCAGTATAGTGTGGACCCCATAGTTTACAGCACATTTATCGCTGTTCAGCAGGCTTCACATCGCTGCTTCGTTTTTGTGTTTACTTCAGAGTTAGCGAAGTAGTATTCGGAGTGGGTGCTTCGGCTCCTCTGCTTCGCTGCATAGTGGGTCAGCTGGTCATGGCTTTTGGAGTGGAGGCTTCGCAGGTGCTAGTTTTCTATTTCGGAGGATTTTTCTGTTTTACTTCCAAGTCCGAAAAAGCAGTTTCAAACCTCTACAGAGCTCTTCGCTGGATTTGAACTCGACTTCGAAGGTTGTTTTTGTACTTCGAACAAAACTTTTCCTTCCGGGCCAGCAGACTTCGGCTACGGCAAAATTGTGGTGAAATTCCTGTTTTTGCTTCGAAGGCTATTCACTGGTTTCGGTTTTTTAGCTTCGGACAGGGTTTGGTTAAAATTTGTTCTGGGTTCGATGTTCACATTTACACCTATCACACGACAACTTCGAAGCAGGCTTCGTCACTATAGGCTTCGACACTGCAGGCTTCGTCAAGTATCAAACAGGAGACAACCTCGAACAGTGAGACTTCTCGTTTTACGTGCACTCTGATTAATTGTTGTGATGGTTTATTTCTGTGAACCTTGATCTGCCCATGTGTTAAATGCTTTATTAATCTGCCTATTATCACTGTGTTGGACCGGAAACGGCGACCAGAGGGGGGGGGTGAATGGGAGCTTTTAAAATTTCAGGCTAAAAAAACAGCCTTCGGTTTTAATCCTGTCTACTGCGGAACAGGCTTCGAACACCAACCTTCGAAGGTCTGGTTCGGAGGTACTTGACAGCTCCGAACACAGGCTTCGCAAGAAGTACAAGTTCGAAGCCAAGTAGACTTCTCTCCACCCACAACCCCGAAATCAGCTCTGCTAAGTCAGTGCAGGCTCCGCACATAGGGTGCTTCGAGCAGGCTTCGCACTTCACCCTTAGCAAGAGTGGACTACCCTCCGAGGACTTCGACCTAAAACTTAGCGACAGCAACTGGTGCTGGGCTTCATTCTGCGAAGGTCTAAAAGCTCACTAAACAGACTTCGCTAAGGGTTCAGACACGAGAAGCAAAACGGGCCTCGATCAGGGTTTCACTAGTAAGCAGCGAGGTCTAGCCTCCTGTTACACAGAGCGAACGCACACTGAAAAACACACTTCACACACAACACACTTCGTCAACACAGGCTTCGATGCACTGTCACAAGTCACTCAGGGTGACACACAAATGAACGAAGTATGCAGCGAGGTATGTAAAACAAGCTCAAGCAAAAAGCATACCGAGGCAGGGCTTCGCCGCTTGAACGAGGAACACAAGAATGAACTCACTGGATGTATTCAAAGTGTGAGGAGGCTGGTATAGGAGCTCAACAGTAAATGCTCAAAGTGTTAAATGTTACCTACCCAGCTCCCATATTTATAGCCCACAGTTCACCCAAGTGAAATGACTACTTTACCCCTAGGGTTTACACCAGTTTTGTCTCTACAGAATGGAGGGGTACAAAAGGTAGTCAACTTTATTCTGGAGGCTTCTCTGTCAACTTTGCAGAGGGGACAGCGTCAGCTTTTTGCAGAGCAGACAGTGTCAGCCTTTGCAGTCTTTGACCTTTCTGAAGCAACCCTTCGCACGCGAGGGGTGCGGTAGCTTCGGTGAGAATCCTTGAGCCTGACGGCCTTCGCTTCACCGAAGTTAGCCTCCGATACAGTGACGGTTTTGAGCCGAAGCCATCAAAGCCCTTGGGCCTTCGCACCACCACCTCCGGAGTGGACCACCACGGCTTCGCAGCTACTCCCAGCTCGAACTCCGTCAGTCCGTGTACCGAAGCCATGTATGGCCGAAGCACCACAAGTCAACCTCGCTCTGAAGCCTTCCTCACTCCGAAGCCCCACCTTCGGAGTACCACCCTTCGAAGTCCCTCCTTCATCCAAGGCCTCCGCATGAAGCATTCCATGAGCACTTCGTCGCAGTGTCTCTCCCCAACCACACTCCTCGACGAGCCTCACCCGGACTATGCCTTCGATGCGCCTCGACTTCTGAGACCTTCGTCGGGTATCTTCGAATGTCTCCCTCCGGAGCACACTTCGAACGCCTTGCCTCCGCAGAGGACTTGATCCACCAAACTCCAAAGTCACTCCATCCGGAGTACCTTCGAAGTGCCTCACCTCCGAGGTCTTTGTCTCGGAGTACCTTCACCCGGAGCCACGCTCCGCACTTACTGCCTTCACCTGGTGCACCTCGACCCGAGGTCCGACCCAGACCCCTTCGCAGCCACCGTGACGGAGCTCCCCGCTCCCCTGGCATCAAGCCTCCCGCTTGACCCAGGTTCACCTTCCACGAACCGTCCGTCGCCTCTGAAGTCCCCTGCGCACCACAGTCAAACAGACAAGTGTATCCAGTACTCCGGAGACCTCTCCGGGTTAGCAACCTTCGGCACACACACTCCGGTGTACCGCCCAAAGTACCGAGACCTTCGGTACGAACCCAGTCAGCGTGTACTATCAGACCCCTCCGACAGGCACACTCCGCTGCAACAGCTGCAGCAACCAAACCACCGAACCCTTCGGTGAAACCTCCTCCGAACACCTTCGGAGGTCCAACCTCCGAAACCCCTTTGGAGGTACCCCTTCGAAACAAAGGTTAAAAGCCTGTCAATCACTCATCACAAACACTAAAACCAACCCTTGGTTTCTCACACTGTGTTGGTGTCTTTTCGATTAGGACACCGGTTGTTGTTAGGCTAGATCTTTTGAGACTCCATTGAACTGTTCACCTTTTATTCTAAGTCTGTTGAGGTGCGTTGGGTGTTGGGAGCAGGCCATTGATTTGAAAGAATTTTTTAGGCACCCATTCATCCCCCCTCTGGTTTCTACTTTCGGTCCTACACCTGTCCTGGCTCCCACTATTGGCTCCGTTCTTGGAGCAACGGACAGGGCTCCGGTCTCTCCTGCAGCCCTTAGCTGAAAAGAGTCAAGAGATTGGTAACTACGAGCTAGTCTTCGTGTTTAGCGAGGCCAATGGATCAGAGCTAGACCTAGCCCTCGAAAAGGCTACCCTCTAGGTATGCAAGGAACAAAGAGTACATTCAATTCATTGAAATTACATCATACTTACTTTTCTTTTTGCAGCAATTTGTTCTGGCTAGAGCGGCAACGACTTCCAACGAGCTCGAGTTTAATCAGCTCAAAAGGAAGGTTATAGCGCTCTAGAGGGCTCTTAAGGACTTTGAAGATAAGTCCCTACGATTGGAGGAAGAACTCCTTGAAGAGCAGAGGACGAAGGCCATAACAGAGGAAGCATTCCGAACGGAGCAGCATGCTCATGCCGGCCTGGCATCTTCGATTAAAGAGCTCCAAATGGAGTGAATGGTGCTGAGAGCAGAAGTTGATAAGCTTCGAGCAGCAGAGTCATCTTCCGGGGCTGAACTCGTGCACCTCCGAGAGGCGCTTCGGCAAGTTCTATCTTAGAAGAATTACTTAATGACAAAGACAGTTGAACTCTCTGCCATCGCTACCGAGAAGACAAAGGTCGAGGCTAGGCATGACGAGGCAGCTGATCAAACCATGGACACCCTCCGAGGTGTTCTGGAATATTTTGGAATGGTGTGCCTATCTTCTTCGGCTGCTGCGAACGAACCTCTCGACTGAAAGCTCAAGATGATTCACGCGGCGTCCAAGATGATGAAAGGCTCCGATACTCACTATGGAGAAATCTCTAGTCAATTAGACAGGATCAGAGACCTTCATCCTCTCGAAGCCATCGGGGTCTCCATTGCTGCGGCGAAGGATTCCACGCCAGCAAGCTTTGCTGATGAAGGCTTGCTCCGACCATCTCTGGATGTGGCTTCGGCTTGGGAAGCCTTCCGAGTGACCAGGAAAAAAGATAATGAAGCTGCGGCCAAGGCATGGATCGACGAAGCTCATCGACAGAGGCAAGCTTAGATGAGGCCTCCGGATCCACCTCCGCCAATTGCTCTGCCTCCGGACCCGAAGGTCTATCTTCTAGGGTGCTTTATTATGTAAAAAATACTTTGTAATGTTCTTATGTTTTAATGAATGAAAAGTTTTTGCTTGGATGTTTGTTTTTAGGTTTTTCCACATGCTTCGGACTTTGATCTCGAAGTACTAGAGCTTGACAAAGGGCTTCGCCAACAATGGGTTATTCTTGAAAGCTTAAGGCCTTATAGGCGCCTATGATTTTCTGTTCCTCGGGGGGCATGGAGAGATAGCACCCGATGTTTGCAGTGAAGTCCTTTCTTATATCAAAGAAGAAGATAAATAAATTACGTCTTCATCTTCGGAGTATGTGGATTGGTCTGATTTGGAGCATCAAGCCGAAGACCCAACGGAGGCTAGCTCCGAATGGCTTCTAACTTGGGTTGAACTTCAAGAAGAGCAGAAAACCTAGAGAGCTTCGAAGAAGAAGGGTAATCGAACCAAAAGAAAGGTTTTGATAACTCCGGGCTCAGAAGACCGAACTGGTCCCAGAGGTAGCTCTAGAGGTCGGAGAGGTCTCCATTTCTATTTAGGCTTAGATAATAATTTTTCCTGATTATGATGTTTGTAATGTCATTTAACCAAGCAATATAATTTGTTTGAGAAGAATTGTTTGATTGTGCCTTGTTCCCCTGCCCCTCTTTGTGGGTGGGGGCCATATGCAATGCAATAGGGCTGGTCGCGCACAACGCCCGGCATAATAAAGTCGAGGCTTCGCAAACATTACTTGATAACCATGAACTCAACTTTTTCGTAGAGTTCTTCAAACTGTATGTTCTTATCATGATATCTTACCTATTAAGAGGTAGAGTGGTTGACGCATCAAACTAATGGTTTGATGCTTGCAAACTTAACAAAGAGCTTTGAATTTATAAATTAGAGCTTCGAAATTGGTCACTTAGGAATCTTAACGGGTTTCATTTGGCTTGGGCCTTGAAACCTTATAATTTGGTCACCTTCGATTCTTTTACAGATGCTTCGAACCCGGAAGATTGGAATCTGTTCTTTTAAAGTCCTGAGACTCTTCTACGGATGCTATCAAGCCGAAGCTCATAATCCATAGGCTTTGGCCACCTACGGCTCTTTTACAGATGCTTCGAACCCGGAGGATCGGAATCTGTTCTTTTAAAGTCCTTAGACTCTTCTACGGATGCTATCAAGCCAAAGCTCGGAATCTGTAGGCTTTGGCCACCTACGGCTCTTTTACAGATGCTTCGAACCCAGAGGATCGTAATATGTTCTTTTAAAGTCCTTAGAATCTTCTACGGATGATATCAAGCCAATTGCTTGGAATCTGTAGGATTTGGCCACAAACGGCTCCTTTACGAATGCTCCAAACCCGGAGGTTTGAACTTCGTTATTTTATAGTCCTTAGACTCTTCTATGGATGCTATCAAGCCAATGGCTTGGAATCCGTAGGATTTGGCCACCTATGGCTCTTTTACGAATGCTTCGAACCTAGAGGTTCGAACTTCATTATTTTATAGTCCTTAGACTCTTTTACGGATGCTATCAAGCTAATGGCTTGGAATCCGTAGGATTTGGCCACCTACAACTCTTTTACGAATGCTCCAAACCCGGAGGTTTGAACTTCCTTATTTTATAGTCCTTAGACTCTTCTACAGATGCTATCAAGCCAATGGCTTGGAATCCGTAGGATTTGGCCACCTTCGGCTCTTTTACGGAATCTTCGAACCAATGGTTTGAAGGTCGTTTATTGGGTTCTGATGAAAGATTCTTACCTCCGCAAGCATCTCCGTTCCTCTGATGCGTCCACCAGCGGTAGGGAATATTGAGGGGTAAGCATAATTCGAACCAGAAGCTTTTATTCATTTAGAAAGGTACTTTACAATTCTTTACAAGGAGCCCCTAAGCTAAGCGTAATAACGTTTAAGGTGCTCCGCATGCCATGCATGCTTTAACTCTTCCCCTTCTAAATTTTCTAATTTAAAATATATGGGGCGCCCTGAGCGTAGGATAATATATGGTCATTCCCATTTATTTCCTAATTTCCCTGGAGCAATTACACTTCGAAATACCAAATGACCTGGTCTAAGTTCATTAACTTTTACTTTCGGGTCATACCATGCCTTCGCCTGTTCTTGATACTTTGTCAAATTGGCGACAACTCGAAGTCTTGTTTCTTTAGACAAGTCAAGCGAAGTGCTTCTTTCATTTTTATCTTCTGGCTCTGTTGCATGGAGGGATCCACCTTTTATCTCCGTTGGAGTCATGGCCTCATCTCCGAACAACAACCTGAATGGGGTAAAACTTGTAGACCTATCTTAAGTGGTCCGAATGGACCATAAAATCTTAGGAAGCTCTTCAGTCCACAGTCCCTTTGCCAGCCCTACAATCCTCTGATTTAAGCAACCTCGCTGAAAGCAACCTCGAGGCCTATTTGGCCAAGGGCATCAAGAGGAGGGCCTGCGAAGCCTTGGAGTGGGCAAGCTGCTGGAAGTAGATGCCTTCAAGGGATGCACATTTGATCGAAGGCTCGGACAAAGAGTATGTCAGTAGAGATTCCATCGTCGACAAGTACCCTTCGAACCTCCACTCCTGCAACATCAGCTGAAATGACAAGGGGGTCAGCATGGGGGAATTTCACCCCTACAGCATCATTGGCAGAGAATGATATGGGTACATGGGACCACTCAGGCATTTCTGCAGCTGAGTTTTAACTCCCTATATGCCCTACTTCCTGAATATAGTCCCTCTGTTGATGCTTCGACATATTACCAAGGGTCCCCCCTCCGGAGATTGGTAGGACCACTTCTTTTCCTCGATCTTGAGGGTCTTCTTGCTTCGTCGGTGGCATAATGTTGGCCACTAGAGGCTACATAGGAGCTTCGAGATTGCCTGCACGCCCAACAACTTGTATAGGCTCTAGCCGTGCTGCTGGAGGAGCTCGGTCTATAGTGCCTCTTCCTAAGTTTCTCCCAAGATACTCCCTCCGCAAATGCACTTCGAAGTACAAATAGTGGCAGAGAACTAGCTTTTAGTACTAGGTTCCCCACGAACGGCGCCAATTGTTGGCGTAACAGATTATGCTAACAAGTTCTATAACCCAAGAACTGACAAACGAAGTGTTTGTGAATGCAGACTATCTTAAGCCTCCAAAATGGATAATAGCTTAGAATAGTTCGAAGTGTGTATTGAATATCAGAATATTCGATGCCTCTTACAGGGCAAGAAGGGGGTATTTATAGGTAAAATCTTTAGAGAAAATACCTTTTTACCCCTCAATTACAACCGACATAGTGGATAATATTTTGGTATTCCTTATAAGGTTATTACAGTAAAACATGCTCGAAGGATGTTGATAAGGCAGACATCTCATCCTTCTGGTTGTTTTCTACTCCAGAGGGGAAGCCTGTCGGAGGATCTCTTCAGCCCGGAGCCTGGACAGACCCTTTGACTTCAATCCCTTTAATCCGGAGACAAGTCTGGGGCTCTAATATTATGACTTGTCTTTATCTTGGAGTATCATGAGGATGAAGTATTTTCCCCCATCAGGCGGCTACAACACTTATGATTGTCATGTTATGCTTGGGCTATTCCTCGCCATCGCAGTAAGAGGAATCAAACATTCATTTCTGAAGATGGTGATCACACGCATGTGCCACTTCTTCAACGTCATATCAAAGAAGATGATCGACCCTGAAGAGTTAAATGAATTACGTAAACAAATGAGGGAGACTATGTGTCACCTTGAGATGTGCTTTCCTCCTTCATACTTTGATATTATGGAGTACTATATGATACATATAGCAGACCATATCTTTGTTCTCGGTCCAATGTACCTGCATAATATGTATGCGTACGAGCGTCTCATGGTTATCTTCAAGGGTTACGTACGAAATTGTGCTTATCCAGAGGGTTCCATGATAGAGGGATACACGACTGAGGAAGTCATTGAGTGCTACGCAGATTACATAAGAGATGGAAAACCAATAGGTGTTCCCGTGTCCCGGCACCATGGAAGACTCACCGGTAAATAAACTAAAGGCAAGAAAATCATACGAGACAATAGCTACCAAATAGTAAGAGAATCACATTACAGTGTCATGGATCAGTTGGCGATTATGAGACCATATGTTGAACAACACCTGCAAGAGCTTCATGAAAATAATGAAGATCGCGATGAACAATGGATTATGAAAGACCACAAAATTCATTTCACATCATGGCTAAGGGATCTAAACCTTTTATTAGAGAAATTGACGAAGAGATGATGATAAATAAATTTTCTTACGGTCCATTGAGCATGGTTAAAACATGGCAAGCGTATGACATCAATGGTTTCACATTTTATACCAAAGCAAAGGATCAAAAGAGTCGGCGCCAAAATAGTGGTGTCAGACCAGATGCAGAGGACATCATTGGACAAAATAATGTTTACTATGGATACATCGAATAAATATGGGAACTTAACTACGGGAACTCTATAGAAATCCCCGTATTTAAGTGCCAGTGGGTCAGACATCCAGAAGGTGTGGAGGTGGATGATTACGGGTTTACGATAGTTGATCTTAATAAGGTGGGTTATAAAGATGACCCTTGGATACTCGCTCAATCTGTGGCACAAGTATTTTACATACTTGATCCTAAAGATGAGAAGAAATACATTGTAGCTCTAGGAAAACAAAGAATTGTTGGAGTTTATGGAGTCGAGGACGAAGAAGAATACAATCAGTTTGATGAAGTGTCGTTCTTTGTTGACATAGCAAGGATTAATGTGGTTGAAGCAAAACTGTCATTTGGCAGTGTGATTCCTTATCTACGTACCGATGGCGATTGAAGATTAGTGCAAGGCTAGATCCTTTATGTTTAGTTTAAGAGATTGTCCGATTTGTAAAATCATTTATGTCATTTGGCAATGTCATTTATGTTTAAGATATTGGTAATATATGTTTTTATTTATGTCATTAATGTGTATAGCACTAGCAGGCCACCAGTGTCATTTTTTAAGATATTGGTAATATATGTTATTATTTAATTATTGGTAATATATGTCTAATCTAATAAAAAATTATTAAGAATAGTAATAATAAAAACCAAGTAGAAAATATATATTGAAACCTTTTATTTAATTATTGGTAATATATGATTTTACTAAATAAAAATACACCTTAGAGTTAGCAGTGGCGGGCACTTGTATAATCAGTGGTAGGCAAGTTAACGTCACCTACCCGCCACTGCTATTTCTATTATTAGTGGCGGTCGGGTAACGTCAGCGGCCCGCCACTACTAAATCGGACGTCAGTGGCGGGCGGGTTAGTAGTGGCACGCTGGTGCCGTCACCGCCGCCACTACTAAGAGAAATAGCAGTGGCGGGCAAGATGACGTCATCTTGCCTGCCACTGCTAATACATCTATATATACTTTTCACTCCCGCCGTCCAAAAACCTAGTTTCATTTCTATACCCTAAACTCACGCGTTGCCGAACTCCACACGTCGCTGCCCTCCGCCCGTTGCCTCCATCCTCAAAGTCCATCGCCGTCCCCGGAGCACGCGGCCACCATCTTAGACCCCGTCGCCGTCCCCGGAGTCCGTCGCCGCCCCCGGAGCACACGGCCACCGTCTTGGATCCTGTCACCGCCCCAAGAGCCCGTCGCCGCCCTTGAGACAGTCGCTTCCCAGAGCCATTGTCCTCCTCGGAGACCGTCATCGCCACCAGAGTCCATCACCACCACCGGAGACCGCCGCCGCCACCAGAGCCCATCGCGCGCCACTGGTATATCTCATGCCCTTGCCCCTGATTACATTTGGGCTGCATGGATTGCAAGTTTGGTGCTGTTGAAATGTGGAACCACATCTGACGGGAAGTTTACTGGGTTTGGTTCGATCCGATAGATTCTGTTAACTGGTAAAAATTGAAGTCGTCGATCAATGTTTCTATGGCGAGTTCATTTGTCTATTTCTATGGAGCATTGTTGTTTGCATTTGATGACTGGATGTGCTTGGATTGCAGGAAATGATCGCTAGCGATTGGTTTTGTTTTTCTTTGAATCTTGTTATAGATACGGATAGTCGAGTGTAATATGATTTGTGCATTCTGGGATGTAGGGACATGGCGTGTGCGGTATACTCAAAGAATTTATGCCATGCTAATTCATCGGAATTAATACCATATATCAATAGATGTCATGTACAGTTGGTTGTATCTGTTATATCGAATCGTTGTTTTGATTAGCTGATGCAGGGCTGCCATAGGAATGTAGTTATGTAGAGCATCCCCCACTCAATAGTAGAGTTAAATTTAAACAGTTCGGAATATCTTTCTTGAATGGGTGCACTAGGCACTACAAATGCATCATGTGAATGTTGCATATGGTAGGTAATGGATAAATGTGGAACACTTTTCAATATAGAATGTTCTGGCTCCTTAAAATGTGTCATCCACAACAAAGCTTCTTATAATGGTCTTTAACAGTTTTGTTACTGTCCTAATATATGTCCTAATACTGTTAATTTTGAAGAATGTTGGGCTTCTGAACTAATTAGCTACACTGCATTTTATTACTGCAACATTAATAAGCACGTTTAAATAAATGTTATGCTTTAAATACATCTTTACTTTTAAGAATAAGTCTCCGTCGTAAAACACGAGCATCTTACTAGTTTAGGAATAGTATCTCTAGGGATTAGATCTTCAAGAGTCATGTTTAGATTTTATTGCTATCTTTATAGATTATGTCAAGAAGAGTCCTAGTAGGATTAGTTTATGTCAAGAGGAGTCCTAGTAGGATTAGTTTATGTCAAGAAGAGTCCTAGTAGGATTAGCTATATGGATGTAATATAAATAGGCCTTCAGGCTAAACGTAACAAAGCATTCAATTTATTTGTCAATTCCTTTTAGAGGCATATGATGCAAATTGTTATTAAGTTATCTCATGTATGTCATCAAGGCCATGTGACACATCCATTCCTTGCAACAGCTTCTTCTTTCTTGTGCCGCTGGCAGGGAATAGATGTGCCCATGGGTTCCATGGCAGCCATGAACATATTTGAAAAACAACACAAAATATATTGAGGCTCAACAACTTTGTGTAGAATCCAATGTACTGCATCCAATATCTCAAGTTTCATGAGTGGCGCTTGCTACTATGGATGCACACATCTAGTTGCAACCAAAAAAAACAAACAATCAGAGAGCTAGGAGTATTGTAGCTGGGTTTCTTGGGGTAGTAGCATGGATGCATGTGTGTGTGCAATGTGAATCCCTTGGTACTGTAACACGACACTAGAGAGAGAGAATAACTAATAGTAAACTAGCTAGTTGTTATATGATGCATACATAACACAAGCACTATACTTGAGGATTAGTATAGTAGCTTCAAAAGTAATAGCTGACTACTGATGCATGAGGCCACTGCCCAGTCTAAATCATACATAACACAACCAATAGGAGAGCTATAGCTAAGAAGAGTTTTCATCCATTTCCCACCTTTGACATTGTTGATCAGTTTACTACTGCTATTACTTATGAAGCTACTATACTAATCCTCAAGTGCATCCAACATGTGGAGTCATGTGATGATTTTGTAAATAAGCTCAGATATTTGAAATGGCTGAAAACCAACATTGGATTCTGCAATTCCTTTTAGAGGCCTTTAATGCAAATTATTATTGAGTTATCTTATGCATGTCATCAAAGCCATGTGACACATCCATACCCTTACAACAACTTCTTCTGTCTTGTGTTGTTGGCAGGGTATGGATGTGCACATGGGTTCCATGGCACCCATGAACATATTTGAAAAACAACACAAAATATGATGAGGCATCAACAACTTTGTGCATTGTTTTGTACATTGCATAACTCAACTCTGATACAATAGCCTCTTAACTATGAATAGTTCATCTATGGCGGAAGAAGGACATCCCATCGAAGAGCTCATCTACGAGTCTCCTACAAAAACAAATAAAGAGGGTTCATCTGAAGGATCCTCCGACAGCGAATCTTCGTACCACTCTCCGGAGCATCCACATCCAGTGGAGCCTAGGAAGAAGCGAACGAGAGAAAACGCTGATAAGGATTACATTCTTGAAGCTCAAGTGGAGGTAATTATTGCGTTAGTAATAAGTCAGAGCAGCTTCTAACCGAGGATTACATTCCTGAAGCTCACATTGTCTATCGCCGTAGGATCGTCCAAAGTGAGGAAGGAAGCATCGATTATTCCAAGTTGAGGAAAGAACAACTATTGTCCCAGCTATTGAGTCCTCTAAGCCAACAGCTATTGAGCTCATTGCCACTACATCCTCTGCAAATGCGAAGAGGATAGGAAAACGGGAGAAGAACAAGCTGATACAGCTATCTATGAGGTTAAACAAGTGTATGTTGATGGGGCTCCAAAGAAGTTGAAAGAAAGCACATCTAAGTGGCACAATGAATGTGGATGTCTCGCCAAGGAGCGATGTAAAATAGTTTGGAAAAACTGTAAGAGTGCCTCTGAATCTACAAAGAATGAATTGTGGCAGCATATAAAAGCGCATTATAAATTCCCGAGAGATCACTTAGAAGACGCTAAAGCTGCCACATTGAAGACTATCGGGAAATCTCTTCGTACATTCAGGACTAAATTGAACAAACAGTACCTTCAGAAAGGAGATTCGCCACTCAACAACTACGGATTTTTCACGCCAAATGAATGGAACGAATTCAAATTGCAGCATTGCTTGGAAGAAGACAAACAAGAGAGCATCATGTTCAAAGAACTAAACAAGAAGAATAAGTTCCCACATAAACTTGGCCTGGGTGGATATAAGACAAAGGAGGATGAGTGGAGTAGAAAGGAAGAGAAGGACCGTGCAGCTGGGTTACCTGAATAGTTTTCAGATGCTGATTAGCGCACTAAGAGATGACTCCTAGGTCGAGCTAAAAAAACACCCGAGGGCTAATATATCCTCTCCGACTCACAGACTAGTGAAATATTTCAGAAAGCGGAGGAAATCGCTGAGATGGAGAAGGTTGGAAAGTTCAAGCCTGAGGGATACAATGACCATCTTACATCTGCTCTCGGAAACGAGGAACATCGAGGGCGCACCTGAGGTGTCTCTTCTATTGCACCCTAGAAGAATACTTTCAAGAAGCAGGATGGTGCCACATAAAAGAAGCATCAAGCACGCACAGACGATGCCACACAGCGTCGTCTAGAGTGGGAGAGACACTTCTTTGAATTTATTAGTAAGAATCCAAACATCATGCAAGCTGTAGCGGGACAGATAGTTGTGCTAGAGGTATGACTTGACGTACCAAGCAGTGTTAGATCAGTACAAGAGAAATTTCCTATAAATTATATCAAAGAGGACACACTATGCAGTCTGCATGTACCGATTGGACGCAAATGGCATTCCCAAGAGGTTGCACGAGGCATTGTTATGCCTGGGGATCTATTTCACAATCAGCCTATTCCCGTAGAGTATACCAAGGTTCGGGTCAATGAGATCACCAACGACAGATTTATCAATGACCCCCTGGATATTCCAATGCCTGATGAGGGGATTGAGACAATCGGAGATGCACTGAATAACTTTATCTTATGGGCGAGCTGAGATATCAAATTACTCTAGAGGCTGTCTCCGACAAGTTCTTAGAGTAGATCACCTATTTTCTCATTGCAATCCTCCACATATCCTTCATCTCATGATATGCAAAATATAGGATCTTTATCACCTGTTGATGAGCGTGAGATGGAGGAAGAGGTAGAGAAGGAGCCAGTGCCTGATAAAGTGGCAGATCGTCAAATGGCTCAAGAACTCAAGGAACATGTGCCTGAAAAAGTGGCAGGTACACAAATGGCTCAACAACACGCGCCGGAGGAAGTGACAGAACCTAAAGTGGCTGAGCCTAATCAAGTGGAAGAGTCAGTTCCAGCGTCCGAGCCTGATCAAGTGAAAGAGTTGGTTCCAACGGCAGAACCTCAAGTGACAGGGCCAGTGCTATTTCTTGAGCCCGACAAAAAAGAGAAACGTTCAGAGCCTCTGCCAGTGCTAGTTCCCGAGCTTGAGAAATTAAACAAGAGGCATGCCCAAAGCCCACAATCCACAAGACAATTGTTCAAGTTGGGCAGTGTTCTGAGCCAAAATCTAAAATGCTTAAATTCTTTACTACTGTGGGGCAAACACGTTTTATGCTCGTATAGGCTCCCTTAAAAGCTCCAATACAAAAGCAGGGCTCACTTTCTGTGGATCAATGGACCTACAGAGACGATGATTATATCGAGTACGAACCAGACAAACCATTCTTACCCCAATGAGTACTTAAGAGTATGAACTCGGATATGCAAACATCTCATGACTGGTACCTTGAAGTGTCTTCGTTAGGAGTTATGCAAAGAGAAATTAAGATTCAAAAAGAAGTATTCAACTGCCCAGAGTTTAATCTTGCACTATTTTTCGATGACTTCCACCGAATGTTCCGTCTGAAGCGAACCGACATCACAAGCATGATGCTCTGGCGCCTGTAAATAGTTTTTACTTTGTCAATACAAAGCAAAAATTCAATCGTGTCTTATATTGACTAGTGTTTCATAATATATGCAGTTTGAATTAATTTAGTGATAAGTATAATCAATATGGGTACTTGAACCCATCATTGATATGTCAAAGTATACTAAGCCCAGTACTAAACCAGAACGATGCAAAGTACTGGAGTGTGGGTCGGAAAAAGTTTCAAAGGAAGATGTTCAATAAAGACCAAGACACGCTTAAGAAGAACAAAAGGAATTGTGCAGCGTTGTATATTGCACGGTGCATGTTTCAATCGATGGACAAAGAAATGATAACTGGGGCATATAACTTTAAGTAAGTATACCCACTATATCCACTTAATCACATTTTATCGATTATGAAACTAACATAATCACATATTACTTCTCTCGATAGTGATCATTGGATTGCACTTCTGATATACCCAAAGGACTCCAGGGTTTGGGTGCTCGACTCTCTCAACAAACCTAGAAAAGAATATCATGATATAATAAATGTTCTTTATAGTGCATATAAATATTACGTGGAAAAGTTAGGTGGCTCACATGATCCACAAAGGCCGAAAGAAATGCATATCAGAACCAACTATCTGGTAAGATTATATTTTGAAATTTCTTAATTCAAATAATAAAGCCAAACTATATATCATTCTAACTTTGTCTTTTTTGAAGTGTCACAAACAACTTCCTAGTTTGGTGTATTGTGGTTATTACACTTGTGATTACATGAGCAATGACTTAGGAAAGTTTGTGCGGACAGTCTCTGAGGATACTAAAGAAGTAAGTTGATTTATTGTGTGTTAATCTAATATAACCTGCAACATATGTACTTATATGTTACGTATGCAGACGTCATGTCCATCCAACGTTGCCGAGAAGAGCCAACTCTCTGATGCAAAAATGTATGGAATCATATCAAAGATGTGTCGCTTCATGATGCATGAAATTATTCATGAGCATGGAGTATTCTTCAATCCTGAGGGTGAAGTGGCCAAGCATCCAACTCTGAGAGGTTGGGCCGGAAGTCCTAAAAGGCAAGCACAACAAATTTACAAGAATTTTGAAGCTTAGAAGCAAAAAGATGCGCAAGATAGGAGTAATTTGTGAACAATTGTTAATTTTGAAGTTTTGATAGATGTAAACTTTGTGAACTTGATGTCTCATGAAATGTAAACTTTGTAAATTTGTAAATTGATGAGACCCGTTGTTGTTGTGTGATTGTGTTGCTGTTGTAGATGGTTGTGTGGAGTTATGAATATAATGTGGTTTTGTTATGTTGTGTTGCTACTGTGGAGCTGCTGTGAATTTATATATATATATATATTCTAGGGGCCGTTTGAATTAAGTTGTATATAAAATTTCTATGATATGGGGATAACACAGTAGTGGCGGGCATGCTGATGTCATCCGCCCGCCACTACTGTTAGCAATAGTAGTGGTGGGAAGATGACGTCATTTGTCCGCCACTACTGTCATCCATAGTGGTGGCGGGCACTCTGCCCACCACTGCTAACCCTGGTTAGCAGTTGAGGAGCCATGCTGAATAGCGTGGGCCTCATGGCTCTAGAAGTGATGAGTCATTGTCAACGATAGTCAACGAGGACTGAAGAGAAGAAGAGATCTGCTGTTTCATGGGCCGCGTGTGACTCAGGTACACGGGCAGCGAGCGACTGTCGGGCAGAGGAGGCTGCGAAGTCGGGCTGGCCCAATCCGGGTGCATGGGCCAGAAGCAGTAGCAGACCCACTGGGCTGTTGACCAGGACTGACTCAGGTACACGGGCGGTGAGCGATTGCCGGGCTGAGAGAGCTGCGGGGTCGGGCCGGCCCAATCCGGGTACCTGGTGCAAAGCTGGTGGAGGCTTTGTCAGTTTCGGCGTAAAACTGACAACCGTTGATTCTGTATCCGACTGTCCAGAAGAATAGCTTCAGGATATGTCATCTGTTACTCTAGGCCCACAGTCAGTCAGTTGTGTCTGTAAAAATACCTAAGGGCAGTAGAGTCTTTTTCTGTATTTTTGAGTCTGTAAAAACCCTAAGGGACTGGTAGAATATTCCTAGTGTTGGGCTGCCTATAAATAGCACCCCAATCCCTAGGGTTTGGACTACCCTGTGTGCTGAAATCAAATCCACCTTTTTGGGTCACTTTGTCTCCTGTCTTCTCTCTCCTGTGTGCGCCGCCAGGGCTTTCCTCTCCCTGTTCTTGCATTCTTTTGGCTCAAATCTTTTGGATGCATTTAATCTTTGAACTCTGGTGAATTTATTGCTTGCGTTTTGTTCGGTTTGGGGAGTTATTGCCTTACCTACGGGCTGTTGAATTTATTCTTGAAGAGAAGCTTCTTCGGCTGGGTGTGTTCTTCACGGTGGTAGTACTAGTTCTTGCTGTTGCAAGTAGTACTGCTTTACTATAGCTACAGTGTTCGGCTGCAGCTTTTCACCTTCTATCGCCCAGCTTTTTGATCGAAGCTGACAGTCTCTTTTGCCTTTTCCTGGTGTGTCTGGCGAAGCTCGGTTCCGTGCTAAGCCCCTCAACTCTGTGAGGCAGGCTCCGATCGAACCTCTTTAAAGGCTTCGCTCAGACTTCGAACGTCGGTTTTTGTGTCTGAGTTGCTAGATTCGAAGTTCTTCCTGTATGGACAGCATCGCATACTTCGAACTAGCATACTCCGAATCTATCTGTTCTAAGTGCACACTTCATTAGGCTTCGAAGTTGGGTTCGAAGTTTGTCTGTTCTGATAGACTTCGCTTGGATTTCTTTGTGACGTGTCTGCCTTCGATTCTCCTCCCGAAGTTTTCCCTATTCGAAGATAGAGTGTAGGCTTCGGACTTGTTTCTCTGTCACGTGACAGACTTCGCTCCTACGTTCGAAGGTTGTCTGTTTGTGTGTTCGAAGCTTTGTGTTCGAAGATTCGTGTTCGAAGGTTTAGCTTCGAGGCTTTCGGTTCGAAGTACGTACGAGGTCTTGTCTTCGAAGTGCACACTTCGAAGCAGGCTTCGGCACTGGTTTACTTCGCTCCGAAGCTCGTAACTTGAAGTTGTGTTCGAAGTCTTGTCTTCGAAGTGCTTACTTCGAACCAAGCTCCGGCACTGTTTTTACTTCGCTCCGAAGTGCACTTCGCTTCTTACCACTTCGAACTAGGCTAGACAGTGACACCTTCGGCACTTTGGACAGACTCCGTCACCATCCTCCGAAGCGGACTTTGACGTGCGAAGGGGGCTTCGCCAAGTACCGAACAGGAGACAACTTTGGACAGTAACTTCTCTTTTCACTTTATACATACTTAGATCATTTCATTGAGAAGTTTAGGCCTGTTATAATTTGTTCATCTGCCTAGATTGCACTACTTTAGTTTTACACTGTTTATCATCCGATGCTTCTAGGTTAGAAACCTTTAGACTTAGGCCTTCTGTTTATTTTCTGCTGCGTAGTATTTTTGAGGTGCGTTGGGTATTGGGAATAGGCCATTGATTCGAAAGAATTTTTAAGGCGCCCATTCACCCTCCCCCTCTGGTCGCTCTTTCGGTCCTACAGCAGTGGCGTTAGAGCAGTGGCGGACTGGTTGCCCGCCGCTACTGTACGTTTTTGCCCGCCGCTATAGTGGGTGTTTGTAGTAGTGTATTTTAACTGCCATGTTTTCATACTCATGCTGAGCGACTATTACCGGAGTAGATCGCTCAACAAGAGAACGAATGGTAAAAGTAGGATCAACACACATGTCTCAAATTTCCAAACCTTGACTCAATAAATAGGCTCGCATGTGAGTCTTTCAATAAGTATAGCCAAATGCTTCAAGGGACGAGACCTTCCCCAATGAACTCATAGTTTCTAGCTGGGGTTAGAAACAATTTAAGTATGGAAAAACCCTAACTGGGCTCGGATACCACTTGTACGACCGAGAGTATCGACCAGAGGTGGGGTGAATGGTCGTAAATACAAATTCACAAATCTTGAGAAAACCAACTCTCAATGTTATCACTCTCTTGTCAATTGAGATTTGTAGGGACAGTTTTAGAGATCACAAGCATTCACAAGAGTAAGGTTCTTATGGCGGTAAGGCGAGGCGAGGCGACCTACCCCCTTCCAGACGCCTAGGCAAGTTAGGCGTGTGGTGAGGCGATGCCATACACATATATACACTATAAGTATACACTACAAAAATACAAGTATACACTACAAAAATACCTCTGGCTAAAGCTTCTCAGCTTTCGTTCTACTTCTAATTGTCTTTTTGCCTTGCATGGAAAACCTGCCTCTTGCTTCTGCCTTCTACGGACAGCCGCCTGGAGCAGTGGCTAGAGCTTCCACTTGTCCGGGGCATGATGAGGCTAGGCACACGCACCTAAAGCAGAAGCAGAGTACTATGCACACTCACCTAAACCAGTGTTGGACTAAAGCCTAAAGCAGAGCGCTGACGGCTGTCAAACCCTCCACCCTCTGCAACTCCACCCTCCTCCCTCTATAGCTCCACCCTCCGCCCGTCCGCTAGTTCCTCCGTGGCTCACTGCTTTGCTGGCCGCTGATCGGGATCTCCCACCGCCCCATGAGTCAAGCGTTGCGTCGCCACCGCCCTTTTATTTCTAGTTTCCTCACGAGTCGCTGCCAGCCAAGATCCCTTTTCCCAATTGCTCTTTTCTTCTAGCGCTCTTTTCCTCGGCCGGGATCTCCCTCTTTCTAGCGTGCTTCTCCATTTTCCCTCTTTTTTCCCACACACCAGCATTGCCTTTCCCACGCACGCCCCGCGACTCGTGCCATGCAGCGTCGCCACAACCCTAAGGTGTCGCCACAGACGGAAGGCGACAACTAGGCGACGCCATACACCTGCCTCTTACGGTGACCTCGACGCCCAGGATCCACTGACGCCTTGCCGCCTAGGCGACGCCATAAGAACCATGCACAAGAGATCAAACAATTTTACCTTCAAGAGTGCCACAAACATCATAGAGAAAAAGGTATGCAAAAACAGTCAAAGGCATTTGATCGAACACTTAATGTGCATGCATGAACCCTGAGAAACCAAGTTGAGTTGTGCCTTGATTATTTGAGTGATGAGTGATTGACATGTATGGTTTTGGTTTCAATTTTGAAGATAATATGTTTGTGATGAATGTTTTGGCATGAAGATTGAAGATAATGTGATAAGCACCGAATGTTCCGGTGTTGGAAGAAACATGCTTGCTTGTCTTATGGTGTGCAGGACTTGTATACCACTCGACTATCAACGACAGGTCATCAGGACCAAGTGGGGAGCTTAGTGCCAGACGATCAAGGAGGTCGGGTGAAGTAGAGGATGATCCTAGTGGTACACATGAAGATTAAGCAAGTCATGGGTTGAAGGTTGATGAAGACTACATGTTGACCAAGTCAAGTGAAGGGGATGCCGGTGCAAGTGACAACATGTCTTGAGCATCGGGAGCGGATGAGATTTGCTGGCAGTCAAGATCACAAGATGGTGACACGTGGATCAGTCAAGGTACTCAGTGAGAAAGTGTCAAGCGCTTTTGCGGTTTTGGCTCAAAACTGTCAACCACACAAGATGACATCATTTGTAGTAATGTATCTGAAGAGATGCAAAGCGTACAAATGAAGTCTGATGGGGATTTATAACAACTGTCATGACACTTCGCTAAAGTGATACTATGAAGACCATGCAAGGCGCATTGTCAAATAAATTTTTGAGATATATTTTTTACCTTTTTGCCCATTTTGCCTTATGTCATAAAAACTTAACCTAGGGGTATTTTATTATTTTGGTTTATGGCTTAGGCTATAAATATTGGAGTCTTCTTGGGTTAAGGCAACACTTTTTCAACCCATTATTCTAAAAACTATCTTCTCTTGGGAAGTGTTCCACAGTCATCAACTTTTCCCCTTCTCTCCACCGCCACTGACAAGCTTGTGCATGGCTGACGACCGGCTGTGTTTTTTTTGTGTTCAATTTTCTTCTAATGTGTGCCAAAGTGCATGCGCACATCACCACTACTCAATGCGCCAGCCGATTTTCATGTGTGTGAATTTCTTTTTACAACGGTTAGATAAAAGGCTAGCGAGAGTGTCTCTGTGTACATTAGGCGCTTAAGGGACACTAGAAACCGATGTTTTAGCCTGAACATTTCCGAGAGAGACTTGGCCAACCTAGCTTTTAATGGTTTACACTTCGAACTTAAGGAGAAGCTAGATGGCTAGGATTTTATCGAAGTTAGTCAAGTCCTACAAAAGGCTATGGTTCAGGAAAGCCGAGCCAAAAGTAAGAAGTTCACCAAGACGTTCAACAAACCCAAGGCTGAGGTGCACGTCATGGAGCACTACGATGAGGAATCATCGGAGAGTGAGGATGACTCGGCCGACATGTACACTATAGAATGGACTTGGTCTAGTAAGTCAAAACCCATCACTTGCTCTGAGTTACAGCCGTCTCCCACTAAGAGTTGGCCCAATGAGGTAAAATATGCATTCAACGTGACCAAGTGCAACAAGATATTTGATTTTCTGCTGAAGAACAAGCTCATCAGGTTACCGAAGGGTAACATCATTCCGACTACCGACGACTTGAAGAAATGTGCTTACTATAAGTAGCATGATTCACATTCTCATTCTACTAATGATTGCAATGCTTTTCGTCGATAGGTTCAATCGTCCATAGAAGAAAGGACGATTGAAGTTGGTACCAACCCTAAGATGAAGCTCGACCAGGACCCCTTCCCCATAAACAACATTGATCTCGACAGAACGATGGTGCTGATACGACCCGAGCAGGCCGAGTCAGCTAAGGGGAAGGAGGTCATGATTGTATAGCCTCGCACACACACACTAGTGTCGAAGAATCCCAAGGTATGAGTGTGGAAAATGAACACCAATGCGTCATCTTCAGCTTTGACCCGCAAGAAGCCAAAGGTGACATATGAGATGCTGCTACAGAAGCATAAGAAGAGAGCTGAGAAGGGCGAGACTACTGGAACCACCTTTTCCTCCAACGTCGTATCACATGACGATGGCACAGTGGCCTCTATGTTACTTTACGCCTCCTGGACATCCTGCCCCCTACTATATTGCTCCCTTTGTGCCTTCCGATTTCTATAACATGTATAATCAAATGGGTGTGGCAAGGGGCGAAGTCTTCGAAAGGTTGTCCGTCGCAAAACGAGAGCATCTAGAGCAGGTGTTTGAGGCCATCGTAGTCAAGGTGGGGTCCTACGATGGCCCAATCCCCAAGGGGACCCCCTCGGAGCAAGATAGATGCGAGTCGCAAAAGGCGGCAGAACAGGAACCTGTCGGTCTAACCGCAGCCCTAGGGCCAGTCATACCGCCCACAACACTCTGGTCTGACCATCCTACTGCGGCCGGTTTGACCGGTAGTTTTCAGTCATCTGACACCAACTAGTTTGACCGGCCCCCCATGGCAGGTCCGACCGACAGGATACATGAAAAAATTCCCGCCAAGCGCAAAAATGTCATGGTCGATCCGGGTCCTTCCCATTAGGCCAAAAATCCCAGGAGGAAATTCGTGGTGCCTGGCACGAAGCCGCAACCTTCATGGGTGACTCTAGGCATGAACAAATCACAAAAGAGGTGGCTACAACGTCTTCGGGCTTAGGAGATGTGTGAGAAGAAGGCCTACGATGAGCGGGACGTTATTTTTGAGGAGATATGTACCGACCAGTGGTGAAGCATGTATGGAAACCCAAGCCGGTTGTCTCGAACAACCCTGCTCCTACTCCGAGCGATGATGAGGATGATCTAATGGATGATAACTATATGCCTGTCTCCGAGGGACTCCCTCCTCAAGTGATAGACATAAACGTCGTCATTCTTCCCGCTGAGTTTGCGCTACCACAGGATGAGCCCGTGGTCGCTCAGTTGAGCCTTAGACCATGGGAGGCCATTTTCGAGAAGCCCGACGATACGGCTCACCACCTAAAGCCTCTCTACATCAAGGGGCACATTGATGGAAATCTGATCTCCAAGATTCTTGTAGACGGAGGCGCCACCATCAACCTGATGTCGTACTCTCAATTGAAGAAGCTCGGTAGAAACGAAGAAGACCTAATGAAGACCAACTTGACGCTCAACGACTTTAACGGTGAGAGCTTTGAGGCGAAGGGCGTACTTTCTCTAGAGATGATGATGAGCAACAAGACGCTTCCCACAGCTTTCTTCGTCGTCGATGTGCAAGGTAACTACAACGTATTGCTTGGGGGTGACTGGATTCACACAAATTGCTGCATTTCGTCTACTTTGCATCAGAGTTTAATCTAGTGGGATGGTGATGATGTAGAAGTTGTACCAGCTGACACTTCGACCCAAGTTGCTTTGGATGATGTGTCTATTGACGCCGCTCAAAATAAGGTAGAGTGTCTATGAGCTAGAGACCTCTCGGATTACGTCTTTGTTAGCGTATCTAAGGGGCGGTTTGTTCCAGTGTTTGTAAAGCCAACTGGTGTAGCTCGGCTATCTCTAAACTAGTGATCATGTCGAGTAAGAGTAATCTTGATTGGTTGAAGTCTCGTGTAGAGCAATATCGGTCTTCTAAAGATGGTATTGTCGAAGCCATTGAAGATTTTAGCGAAGTAGAAAAATTAGGATAAGGTTTTGCGACGGCCGACCATCTAGAAGTAGAAATAGGAGATGGAAGTGTTCCAAGGCCAACTTTTGTAAATTAGAATTTGCAGGCTGTGAGAAGGCCGAGGTAATAAAGTTGATTCAGTCGTATGTCGATTGTTTCACATGGCAAAATGAGGAACATAGTGAGGTGTGTCACTAATGTTGAATGGAATGATGAGTGATTGACAGGCGTCGTTCATGAGTTGAGTTTGGATGTACTGGAGTTGGTGCGTGTGTCTGTGTTTGTGTTTGTCTCATGTGTGTAGGCTGGAGTTACTCATCAACTATCGATGGCACGGGATCAGGGTTAGACGGGGAGTCTAATGCCAGATGGTCGAGGGTGTCAGTCGAAGTCGAGAGTGGACTCGGATGTACGCATGGAGGTCAAATGGGACGTCGAGTTCGAGATTGATCGAGAGAAGCATCGTTCGAGTCAGCGAAAGGGAAGCCAGTGCAAGTGACAAGGTGGCTCAAGGGATCGAGAGCGGGAGAGACTTGCTGGCGGTCGAGTTCGCTGACTGACGACGGGCGTCGACGATCGAAAGAGGCTTTGTCGGTTTTTTCTGAAAACCGTCGAAACTTAAACATTTTTATTATTACAATAAAATAGTGTCAAAGTTTTAGTTTAAATTTTTAGTGTCTTAGTGTGTACTTTTTAGTGTATTTTTAGAATGTATATATTCTGAAAATATACTAAAGAGGGGTCTTTTTGTATTTTTCTTCTAGAGTCAAATAGGGTATTTTCAGTTTTACAACTTCAGATTTGTGTAAGGGGTAAATTGTAAAACTGAGTATTCTAGAACTTTGGGCACGTGGGATATTTTATCCCCCTGTCCCTGGCCGAACAGCACTAAGAAATGAGGAGACAAAAATTTTCTCAGCTTCTTCTTCAACGAAAATTAGAAAATTCCTAGAGTTGATGATGTTTTGACAATGAACAGAGAAATCTGAGCCTTGTCGGATCGACTACATGCTTATCGGGAAAGCTATTCATCATCAAGCGATAGGGAATTCCAAGCACCGAATCAGTGAGTTTCTCAACAATTTTTCTGTGAAATCCTATTTGATCTGAACTGTATTCGTATGAGATTTCACCTGATTATGATTGATACTCTTGGTGAGTCTTTTAGTCCTTGAATCTAGTCAGTTTTTACTTGTAGTTCAGGGTTTGAACCCTGAATAGTCTTGATCAGATTAGGTTGTTTCCTTGTGTTCAGATATTGTTTCATATGTATGTGATTGAATGAAAGTGTGTGGATAGTATCTGCTCAAGTTTTGGCTGATTGAATGTTGAATTGAGAATGCATCTAGTTATAATCCGGGTGGTTTTGAATCATCCTTTTATCTCAATCTGAATTCATAGTGTGAAGATTTCGTGTATTGATCAGCACTGTTCTGATTTTTAGATTGTCTTCAGGTTTGTCTTCTTGAGCTGATATTTGTGCTTATCTCTTGAATCTCTGAAAGGAGTTCTTCAATTGTTGCTGATCAATATATATTGTGTAATCTCTTTTGTCAGCAACTCATCTGATAGCAGTTTTGTCTAGGAATTTTGTGACTAAACCTTTTCTGGTTCACTGGTTTAAAAGAGGTGTTAAACTGAATTTCATGTTCTGAATTCTGATATAGTGATCTAAGTTTTCTTAATCTGCCAAGTTGTGTATCTTTGATGTTAAGTGTCCATCTGATTCAGTTCTGAATAGCTCTTCTAATGTAATCAATTTTGATCTAAACAAATCTTGATTACACAATTCTGTATTAATTTTGAGGTATCATTTTGTTGAATTGAAACAGGATTTTTCAGTAGTTACTCTTGCAAGATTTCAGTGTAATCTTTATCTCTTTTCTCTGAATTAAACAGTGAAGCTTTTCAAAGTGTTTCAAAAAGAAATACAATTGTGAGTTACTGATTAGTGAATCTCTCAGGATTGTCTCTGTATTTGTTGTTGCGGAATGAGCTCTTATGTTTTGTGCTGATATCAACTGATCTGGTGAGTTCAGTTTAGTCCAGAACCTGAATGTTTATCAATGTCAAAGTTGATCAGTTTCTTGAGCTGTATTTTGTGAGATGAAATAGAAGTTCTGAAAATTTTTATCTGCTGTTGTCGGTTGTTGCAATAGTATTGCAGTGTAGACAGATGTTCAATTGATCATGTTTGCTTGGTTCTGTAATGTTTGGAACTATTTGATCATCGATCAGATTGAATTCATTTTTCTTCAGTTAGTTTGCATTCAGAGTCAGGAGTTTTATTCCCATGAAAAATTCTTACCATGAATAGTGCTCTGAAGTTGTTTCAATCCTGAATTAGTACTTGTTGTTTTTACTGTTCAAACATCAAGAAGTGCTAGATTTCAGTTTGGTTATGAATTGAAATTCATCTGTGATTGATGTATACAAGTTGATTCAAATCTTGAGTGTTGACTTTAATTGAAATTTACTCTACTATTCATTGTCCGACAAATCTGAATACTCTACAAGAAATCTGAAATTTTTGTATATCATATTGAAAATTAAGATTCTAGCAAGGTTGATGAGTTGTGAATCATTGTATGCTGTGTTGATTCTAAATTGAGAATGAAATTTGCAATCTGATACTAAAAATGACATATGCAAGTTATTGAAGTTACCATTACTATTCATCGTACGAAAAAAATTTCAGAAGTGATTGAATCTGTTGGGGGAAAATATCTCATCTTCGGGGTTATTGCCAAAGCAGCATGAAGACAGTCAACCAGTTCGAAGATTGTCCGAAGACCATCTTCGAAGATGCCCAGAACCTCGTTCGAAGCCCGAAGACAGACACTGGTTCGAAGTATGTCTTCGAACCAAAGCCTTTCAGGATCTTTTCTGCCAGCTAAGATGGAAGACTTATCTTCTATCCTATTAGATTAGTCTTTTACCATTTTAGCCCTATTAAGGAAACCGAATAGTTTCCTTAATGTCGGTTGTAATAGAGGGGTAAATAGGTCTTTTCCTTATTGTTTAGGCCTATAAATACCCCCCATTTCACCCTGTAATAGGGACCGAATACAAGTGATTCAATACACACTTTCGAACTATTCTAAGCTATTATCCATTCGGAGGCTTAGAACAGTTTGCTTCACAAACACTTCGTTTGTTAGTTTCTTTTCTACAGAAACCTGTTAGCGTAATCTTTTACGCCAACAGAATCTCATTTGTGATTGAATTGGAACATCCTGAGTTACTTTTTAAACTTAAATTTGATCTCTAGAGTGAGTGTTTTTGATAGTTGTAGGTTAAGAACCTTGAATCAAAGCTGATTTGTGATTTTTCATCTTGAGGAGCTCAATTTTTGTATTGATTGGTTTGAAACTTGAATTTGAGTTCTTAGAGGTGCGTTGGGTGATTTGATTAGGCCATCACATTCGAAAGAAAGTGTGGAGGCACCTATTCACCCCCCCTCTAGTCGCCATTCCGATCCCACACAATATAGCGAGTTGCCCGGACAAAGTTGTGAGCTCATAGAGCATCAGCTGCCTATCAAACCTAGTTTAGCCCTTATAAACAACCGTCGCGTCACTTTAATTCGGCCATATATGACCGAGTTAAAGAGGAGATAGAGCGACTACTTAAGGCTGAGTTTATTAGGCCATGCTGGTATGCTGAATGGGTTGCTAATATTGTGCCTATTGAGAAGAAAGGGAGTGGCATGATTCGTGTATGCATTGATTTCAGGGATTTAAACAAGGCCACTCTGAAGGACGAGTATCCCATGCTGATAGCCGACATGTTGATCAACGATGCTTCAGGACACAAGGTACTAAGTTTTCTTGATGACAATGCTGGTTATAATCAAATCTTTATGGCCGAAGAGCACGTTTATTAAACGACCTTTCGATGTCCTAGTTTTGTTGACTTTTTTGAGTGGGTTGTGATGACTTTTGGTTTAAAGAATGCAGACACTACATATCAATGTGCTATGTACTTTATCTTTCATGACTTGCAATGAGTTATGCTAGAGGTCTATATAGATGATGTTGTAGTCAAATCAGATGCTATGGGTAACCATTTAGCCGATTTGAAAGTTGTTGTTGGCGTAAAAGATTACGCTAACATGTTTCTAAAGATTAGAAACTAACAAACGAAGTGTTTGCGAAGTAAACTATTCCAAGCCTCCAAAAGGATAATAGCTTAAAATAGTTCGAAAGTGTGTATTGAATAACTTGTATTCGGTCCTCATTACAGGGTAAAATGGGGGGTATATATAGGCCCAAACATTAAGGAAAATACCTTTTTACCCCTCTATTACAATCGACATAGTGGAAACTATTCGGTACCTCTAATAGAGCTAAAATGGTAAAAGACTAATCTAAAGAGAAAGAAGATAAGTCTTCCATCTTAGCTGGCAAAGAAACTCTCGGAAGAGTCCAAGTTCGAAGATATACTCCGAACTCGAGTCCGTCATCATACTTCGAACTTGATTCGATGCATCTCCGGAAATACATGCTGGAAACCTTTGATTCAATCGCCTGCCTTTGTCTTGTTACTGCAATAACCCTGAGGATGGAATATTTTCCCCCAATAGTAGCCCCTCGAATACGCTTCTCCGTTAAATCTGTAACGTTAGGAGAGCAGTATACGCAAGAAAAATAATCATGCGTAGGGGTTAGCAGATTTAATCCATCTCCGAAATACGTGGAAATGTAAAACTTCGAATCAACTTCTAAGAAAATTACATTCGAACTGTCTTAGAATTAACTCGAAAAGTCCGAAAGCCTTTCTAGACTTGGAAAAAATAGCCGTTGGCTTTTTCCTTCTAACAGAAGTTACGCGATGCGTTAATTCCGCAACAAAGTAACGGTTAAGAATGCAAAACGGCAGATGCAAACGGTAATAAATCATGGTCTGGGTTATAAATAGAGGGCCCAGCCCCTTCTCGAGTACCTTTCCACCGCTTTCGTGCAAACAAGCCATCAGACAAACCTTGACATCCGTTTTTCTCCTCAAACGATCCGTGCGATCCCATGGCGAAAACTAGTTTTAAGGGTCCTGGAGCAGCTTCAACCCTGGCTCGGCAGCAGGCTGCGGCAGCTGTGGTGGCTGCGACATCGGCGATGGCAACTCTGACCCCAGCAATGGCAGCAATGGCGGCGGCGGGGAGAAATCCCCAAAATGTTGGCACTCATGACCTC
The DNA here is from genome assembly GCA_019279435.1 of Zizania palustris. Lineage (NCBI taxonomy): Eukaryota > Viridiplantae > Streptophyta > Magnoliopsida > Poales > Poaceae > Zizania > Zizania palustris. Next base: position 108,793,710 of record JAAALK010000283.1, on the reverse strand, counting down.
TTCCCGGCGTCGACAAAGTACACTGATCAGTCCTATCAATTGGGGCCTTCAACCTGCAAGAGGGAATCACTCGAGGCTGCAATAGAAGGCAAAATCAGTTCTGGGATCATGGTTCGCAAACCTGGGAAGGAAGTCATTTCGTCGCCAAGGCTTGGAGAAGTGGTTGTCTTCGAAGCCTTCTTCGAAACTAGCTTAGGGCTTACAGCAGTTGACTTCTTGGTGGAGGTATTGGATTTATTCCACGTTACTCTCCCCCAGCTTTCTCCGAATGTAGTAGCACGTCTGGCCATCTTTGAATGGGCGTTGCGAGCCGAAGGTTGTGAAGGGAGGGCTGAAATCTTCGCAGCACTGCACAGAGCTTCGTGCCAACCAAAGACCTTTGTAGGCCCCGGAGGTGAAAAGATAGTGGTGGCCTTCGGAAGCATCAACTTCAGGCTTCGAGACAAGTACGCTCTTCGGTTTCCTGCCAAGGCCATCAATGCCAGATGGTATACATACTGGATCTTGAAGTGGTTTTATGCCGAAGTTGGGGTGAGCAGCCATCTAGCTAGACCCTTGCAAGATATCAACTTCCGAAAGGAAGCTCTTGTGCATCCAGATCTGGGCCAGCTCGAAGCTCGCCTCAGGTTGCTCCAAAAAATTAGTCGTCGCCTGAGCATGCGAGACTTAGCCGATGAATTCCTTGGGCTTCAGATCCCTCCTCTGATGGCCAACTGGCCGATCACCTTCGAGGAAGATTCGGAGGGCGGTCTTCGTAAAATTTCTTTGAACTCGAGCCCTACAGGTAACTTCGAAAACAACATATGTCATGTATATTTATTCGAAGAAATAACCAACTTAACTCATTTTTCAGCCTCTTCGGCCCCTATAACTTCGGAGCAGATTGTACGAGCTTCGGAGAAGATTCTGGGTGTCCCAACTCCGACTGAGAAGGAATGGAGAATTAAATTGGTTGGTACTTGGGAACGGTCCAACCGAGTATGGGGACTACTCAAAGTTGTTCCGCCCCCTCTTGTGGATTGGGTGCCTTTGGAGAAAGGGCCCAAAAAGAGAAAAGCTGAAGTCGGAGCCTCGAGCTCTGCCAAGACTCCGCTAAAGAAGGTAGCTCGAAATCCAAGAGTTGTTGCGCCTTCAAGCCCAAGAGCTTCGGTCTCTGATTCCTTGGAGGATGAAGGCAGGATGCTTGTTGACCTGATCGACAAAGACGCAGCCCAAACAGAAGCTAATATCGATGATGCTGCGAGCGTGCCAGAGTCTTAAGACAACATTGAGCAAGTGAGGACTCCGGCTACTCAAGAAGATTTACCGCAAGACGGAGCCCCTGAGAACGAAGGCGGAGTCGAAGCTGTTGTAGAACCAACTTCGATTCTGGGTGAAGTAACAACGGCCGCTCTCGAAGATGCTCCAACAGTCGAAGATTTGACTGTTGACTCCGACGAGGACTTTGGAGTAACCTTCGACCCGCCAAGCAGCCCAATGCTCACTTGTCGCCAAAACGTCGAAGGTAAACTTCGCATAATTCTTTTGTTCTTTTTTCTTGCGAAATTATACAATGTATAATACCTTTGTTTTAACAGGATCTACTCCCGTGGAAGAGGTCCGTCCCGAAGATATAATTCCTGGGCCTTCGATAACTTCGGAGCCAATTCCAGGAGTCACTCAAATGGGACCTGGAAAAGGCAAAGGCAAGATGGACCACCTCCCTGCTCCGAGCTCAGGATCAACTCCATCTGAATCAACAGACGAAAGCCAATCTACGGAGGGGGGTCAGTCTGCTGGAGCTCCAAAAGATACGGCTCAGCACTTCGGGCCTTCACCAAACGAGGATGACCAGCAAGCCTTGAGCATGCTCCCTCTTCTAGCTCCTTTCTTGGAGCGAAGAACTGGGCTTCAGACTTTGCTCGAGCCTTTGGATCGAGCTAGCCACGAAGTCGGAGAGACGGATTTGGTGGCCATCTTGAGCGAGGCGGAGAGCTCGGATCTTAACGCTGCCATGGAGCGTGCAGCATACCAGGTACGAAGTATCTGCAAAACAAAATCAAACTTATATACAAATATTTTCTCACCTTGGTTTTTTTCTCTTCACAGCAAATAGTCTTGGCCCGAGCTGCGAACATTTCAAATGAGTGTGGAAGCCTTCGCCTTCGAGAGGAAAACACAACTCTTCAATGAAATCTTACTATCTCCGAAGGTCGGGTTTCCCACTTAGATGACATGGTTTCAGCAGAGCGCAGGGTCAGACAAAGCTTGGAAGCTGCGAACAAAGAGCTCGAAGCAGAACAAATTGTGCTTCGAGTGGAAATTGAAAAGATGCGGGCGGAGCACGCTACGGCGGGAGCTGAGCTTGTCAGGCTCTAAGAAGAAAAAGGCAAAGCTCCCGAGGAAGCTAGCCAGCTACTCAACCAGAAAAATTCTTTAGCTACGGAGGTAGCTAGGCTCTCTGGTGTGGTAAGAGAATTAACTTCGGCGAATGATGCCTTAGTTGAAGACAAGCTGAAGTCGGAGAAGGTAGCTGCGGAGGTCATGAACCAACTGCTAGGCATTCTAGAGTACTTTGGTACTACTGGGACGCTTCCTTCAGATGACAACATCCCCCTGCTGCGACGGCTGAAGAGGATCCAAGGAGCAGCGAAGCAAATGAAGACAGCATGCATTCGGTATGGAGAAATCTCCGGACAAGTGGCTGCTATCGGCATATGAGAAACCAAGGGTTGGTTTCAGAGTCTGTGATGAGTGATTGACAGGTTTTTATCCTTTGTTTTGAAGGGGTACCTCCGAAGGGGTTCGGAGGTTGTTTCTCCAAAGGTGTTTAGAGGCTGTTTCACTGAAGGGTTCAGTGGGTTTGGTTGCTGCAACTGTTGCAGCGGAGTGTGCCTGTCGGAGGGGTCCGATAGTACACGATGATTGTCTCTACCGAAGGTCTCAGTACTTTGGGCGGTACACCGGAGTGTGTGCCGAAGGTTGTTTACCTGGAGAGGTCTCCAGAGTACTGGATACACTTGTCTTCTTGTCTGTGGTGCGCAGGGGACTTCGTAGCAAGTGAACCTGGGTCAAGCGGGAGGCTTGATGCTAGGGGAGCAGGGAGCTCCGTCACGGAGGCTACAAAGGGGTCGAGGTCGGACCTCGGGTCGAGGTGCGCCAGGAGAAGGCAGTAAGTGCGGAGCGTGGCTCCAGGTGAAGGTACTCCGAGACGAAGTCCTCGGAGGCGAGGCACTTCGAAGGGTACTCCGGAAGGAGTGACTTCGGAGTATGGTGGATCAAGTCCTCAGCAGAGGCAAGGTGTTCGAAGTGTGCTCCAGAAGGAGACACTCGAAGGTATACCCAACGAAGGTCTCAGAAGTCGAGGTGCATCGAAGGCATGGTCCAGGTGAGGCTCGTCGAGGAGTGTGCTCGGGGAGAGACACTGCGACGAAGTGCTCATGGAATGCTTCATGCGGAGGCCTTCGACGAAGGAGGGACTTCGAAGGGTGGAACTCCGAAGGTGGGGCTTCAGAGTGAAGCAGGCTTCGGAGCGAGGCTGGCTCCAGAGCGAGGTTGACTTGAGATGCTTCGGCCATGCATGGCTTCGGTACACGGACTAACGGAGTTTGAGCTGGGAGTAGCTGCAAAGCCGTGGTGGTCCACTCCGAAGGTGTTGGTGCGAAGGCCCAAGGGCTTTGACGGCTTCGGCTCAAAACCATCACTGTATCGAAGGATGACTTCGGTGAAGCGAAGGCCGTCAGGCTCAAGGCTTCTCACCGAAGCTACCGCACCCCTCGCGGGCGAAGGGGGGCTTCAGAAGAGTCCAAGACTGTAAAGGCTGACAGTGTCTGCTCTGCAAAAAGCTGACGTTGTCCCCTCTGCAAAGCTGACAGAGAAGCCTCCAAATAAAGTAGGCTACCTTTTGTACCCCTCTGTTCTGATAAGACAAAACCATTGTAAACCCTAGGGGTAAAGTAGTCAATTCACATGGGTGAATAGTGGCTATAAATAGTGGAGGCAGGGTAGGTCACATTCAACACTTTGAGCATTCATTGTAGAACTCCTGTGCTAGCCACCACACTCTGTATTCATCCTGTGAGTTCAATTTTTGTGTTCCTTGTTCAAGCATCGAAGTCTTGATTTTGTGATCATTTTCTTCTTGAGCTTGTTTACATACCTCGCTGCATACTTCGATCTCTTGTGTCACTTCGATTGACGAGTAGTAGTGCACCGAAGTCTGTTTGGACGAAGTGTGTTTGTGTGAAGTGTGTTTTTCAGTGTGTGTTCGCTCTGTGTAACCTAGAGGCTAGACCTCGCTGATTACTAGCAAAGCACTAATCGAAGCCCGCTTTTCTTCCTATGTCGAAGCCTTTTAGCGAAGTCTGTTTTGTGTGCGTTGTGACCATCGAAGTACGATGCCCAGCACTAGTTGTTGTCGCTAAGTATTTTGTGCGAAGCCTGCTCGAAGCACCCTGTGTGCGGAGCCTGCACTGACTTAGCAGAGCTTATTTTTCGAGGTTGTGGGTGGAGCGAAGTCTTCTTGGCTTCGAACTTTTGCTCCTTGCGAAGCCTGTGTTCGGAGCCATCAAATACCTCCGAACCTGAACTTCGAAGGGTGTGTTCGAAGCCTGTTCCTCAGAAGACAGAATTAAAACAGAAGGCTATATTTAGTCTGAAATTTTAAAAGCTCCCATTCATGCCCCCTCTGGTCGCCGTTTCCGGTCCAACAATTGGTATCAGAGCAGGTTAAGATTACCAGTTGACCTTAACCGGTTTTGTGATCTCTTGGCGACATGGACAGAGTTAGGAAAATTCCTCTGTTCGATGGGACTGATTTTGCATACTAGAAGGTGCGCATGGAGGCTTACTTACTAAGCCAAGGAAATGCAATTTGGGAGATTGTGGACTCACAATACTCCATCCGTGAGACTCGCACTTCTCAAACAGAGAAAGATCAGTATAATGCCAACTCCAAGGCTAGAAATATATTGTTCATTGGTTTGAGCCGGAGTGAGTTTGATAGGGTGTAGCACCTTAGGACAGCTAGGGAAATTTGGACCACTCTCCCTATTTTTCATGAGGGCTCTACACAGATCAAGGCCAGGCACCAAAGCACATACAATCAACAGTATCAGCTGTTTGTGCAGGCACCTGGTGAATCTATAGATGCCATGTTTTCTCGCTTTGATGCGATAGTGAGTAACTTGCGGTCCAACGGGACGCTTGCTTACAATGATCATGATAGGGCTATCAAGCTTCTCTATGCTCTTGATCGTAGCATATGGGAAGTGAAGATATCCAGCATTGAGCAGTCTGCGGGTTATGACACATTGACCTGTGATGAGCTCTTCAGCAAGCTGAAGTCCACAGAGATTGCCAAGGCATCTCTTGCAGTGCACAGAAACTCTTTGCCACAACCATTGGCATTGGTTTCTAGTACTAGCCGTGGTACCACTATAGAACCAAGCACACATCTGGCACTTGTGTTCTTGCATATGGTTTTGCTTTGTCCTCCCTGGTCTCCGTCACTAAGGAGCAGGTGGACACTCTGGATGATGATGAGCTTGCTCTCATTGCCAGAAGGTTCACCCGTTTTCATCATGAGAGACGGGATCAGAGGAGAAGTGGTTTTAGTGGTTGTTTGAGTGTGGCGACACTTCTCACATCAAGGCCAATTGCCCTAAACTCAAGAAGAGAGATGAGAGTGAGCGCCCTAAATACCACAAAAAGAAGAGGAAGCCTTTTGTGAAGGGCAAGCGCGGCAAGGTGGCTAAGAGAGTAGCCAAAGCCGCTTCTAGAGCATTTGTTGCTGCTCTCAGTGACATCGACACTTCCTCAACTGAGGAGTTGAGCTCTGAGGAGGAGGAGTCCCCAAGGAAGGAGGGCAAGAAGGACAAGAAGGGACGAGATTTTACCGGCCTTTGCTTCATGGCCGACAGCGATCACAGCGGCGATGAGCTTGACTCATCTGAGGTACCACTATCCTATGACCAGCTTTCAATAAAACTAGATGAACTGAATGAAGTAGTTCTTGGTCAGGATAGGTTACTTGTGCAAGCCGCTAGAGAAAGAAAAGACCTTAGACTTAGGCTAGAATCTGTTTCTATTGATTATGCCATGCTTAAGTCTAAAGTTAATGATGCTGAATGTGAATCTTGTACTGTTGTCATGGGTGAGCTTGCTCAGTTGCGTTCTGTACATGCTTAAACTCTATCTGAGCTTAAGACTGCACAGAAGCAGCTTTTGGTGGTTGATTCTAGACCTCATGATATAATTGATTGCATGAACTGTTCTTTATTGCGCGAGAGCATTAATTTACGAGATAAGCATGTTCATGATTTAGAGGCTAGATTGGAGAGGGCCGGTAGTTCTAAGGATGTGCAGCATGTGTGTGACACTTGCATGACCCTTAAGGATCAGCTAGGCACTGTTAGAGAGCGTGCTGAAAACCTCATGACTGAAAATGAATACCTTCTTTCTGTGGTTAACAAATGCACTGAGGGAAAGGGTAGGATGGATTTGCTCTTGGCCAAGACCAAGATGTGTGCTGACAGAGCAGGGTTAGCTCTAGGTTTGGGTTTTGAGAGGATTCCTTCAGATAGTGAGAACAAAACTGTTTTTACCTCACCCACTACCCTAGAGAAAGAGAGAGCTCTGTTAGACACTCCATCAGCCAAAAAGCCTACCCGACCACCAAAGAAAACCACACCTCCTGCCAAGAAAAATCATCCCAAGAAAACCACTCAGAAGAAGCCCAAGGAGCCTGTGAGAGTTGCTCCTGTGACCCATGAGAGTGCCCCTCGGAGAGTTTTTCACTGTTCCTACTGTCAGCGGGCGGGTCATTTGGTTGGATTCTGTTTTCGTCGCATCAAGGATGAGCGACGTGCTCAGGCGATGAGTTACCAGGACATGCATTACCCATCTTTAGGTATGCATGAGTCTGAGTTCTACTCTCGTCCTGTTTTCGAGGCTCCCCGTGCTTCTCGGAGAGGTTTTGCTCCTCGAGGTGTTCATCATGTTCCATATGGTGGTAGACCTCGGGCGAGTAGCTTTGTACCTCGTCAGAGTAGGAGACCTCGTCATGTTGTTCGATCATAGCATGTAGGTAGACCTCGCACTTCGCATCATTCTGATTATCCTGTGCGTAGACAGCCTACTTTTACTGTGCCTACTACTCGTATCACTCGGTGTTGGATGCCTCGTCATATTTTCACTCACCCCAGCACTGAGCGATCGAGAGTTTCTTATCATATGTAGGTGACAGACCGAGGCTTGGAGGGCACGTGGATCATGGACTCCGGTTGTTCGCGCCATATGACCGGAGATGCAGCATGGTTCTCTAGCCTCACCACAACCAAGCAAAGGGAACATATCACCTTCAGGAACAATCGAAGGAGTAGAGTGAAAGGTAAAGGTGTGGTAAGAATTAACTCGAATTTCACTCTCAAAGATGTTGCTTTGGTTGAAAACCTTGGATACAATTTGCTTTCTGTATCTCAGTTGCTTGATGAGGGCTTCGAAGTGCGATTCCATCGCGATACTTCGCAAGTACTCAATTCTGATGGCGTTGTGGTTTGTAAGATCTTTAGAGTTGGGAGAGTTTTTGGAGCTGATTTTTCTGAGTCATCTGGTTCTTCTCATTGTCTTGTTGCACATTCTACTTCTGAGCTTTGGAAGTGGCATAGGAGACTAGGGCATATGAGCTTTGAGTTGCTCGCTCGTCTGAGTGCCCTAGGTCTGATCCGAGGATTGCCCAAGCTCAAGTTTGAGAAGAATTTAGTTTGCGCTCCTTGTCGACATGGAAAAATGATTGCCGCTTCGCACTCGCCAGTCACCACAGTGATGACTGAACAACCCGGAGAACTTCTCCACATGGACACTGTAGGTCCTTCTTGGGTTAGTTCTTTAGGCGGCAAGTGGTATGTTTTAGTCATTGTCGATGATTTCTCTCGCTACTCTTGGGTCTTCTTTCTTGCCAGCAAGGATGAAGTGTTCTCACACTTTCGGAGCTTGGCTTTGAGACTTTTCACTGAACTCCCTGGTGCATTGAAATTCATACGAAGTGATAATGGCACTGAGTTCAAGAACAATCTCTTTGTTGACTTTTGCATGGAGCATGGCATAGAACATCAATTCTCTGCTCCGCGGGTTCCTCAACAAAACGGTGTTGTTGAGAGAAAGAACCGCACTTTGGTTGAGATGGCTAGGACGATGCTCGATGAGCATAGGACTCCTAGAAAATTCTGGGCTGAGGCCATGAACACTGCATGTTACATCTCAAACCGAATATTCTTGCGCTCAATTTTGAACTTGACTTCTTATGAGCTACGTTTTGGGAGACAGCCCAAGGTTACTCATCTTCGAGTATTTGGTTGTCGTTGCTTTATCCTAAAACGTGGTAATTTGGATAAGTTTGAGTCGCGTTCTTCTGACGGGATCTTTTTGGGTTACACTACACATGGTCATTCTTATCGTGTTTATAATTTGGAGACTAACACTGTCATCGAGTCATGTGATGTGACTTTTGATGAATCAGCCCCCTATGTTAGTTCTGCATTTGAACAGGCAAATGAACACGACATGGAACAGACCATCTTTGAAGAAGAAGATCCCGGAGATTTCGAGGATGAACCCCTACTACCCTCGACATCAACCCCTGAAGCCGACCCCGCTTCGACCACTTCGGCACAAGGTCCCGAAGCAACTACCTCGACATCGGTCATCTTGGACCACTCCAATGCACAAGTTGAGGGGGAGACTGCATCCCGCCGCGAGGCTCCACACCATGTTCAAAGGATGCATCCTCCCGAGCATATCATTGTTGAGCTTGATCAAAGGGTAACACGTTCTCATGCTCATTTCATTGATTCCGCTTTTGTTGCTTCTTTCGAGCCCTTAGATGTTAGTCATGCACTTTATGATTTTAGTTGGATCAATGTCATGCATGAAGAACTTGAAAATTTTGAGAGAAACCAAGTCTGGACTCTAGTTGATCCTCCACCAAATGTTCATTTTATTGGAACAAAATGGATTTTCAAAAACAAACAAGGGGAGGATGGACTATAGTTAGAAACAA
>JAAALK010000283.1:108608685-108784573 GCA_019279435.1 Zizania palustris | reverse complement strand
AGCTTTGGAAGTGGCATAGGAGACTAGGGCATATGAGCTTTGAATTGCTCGCTCGTTGAGCGCCCTAGGTCTGATCCGAGGATGCCCAAGCTCAAGTTTGAGAAGAATTTAGTTTGCGCTCCTTGTCGACATGGAAAATGATTGCCGCTTCGCATTCGCCAGTCACCACAGTGATGACTGAACAACCCGGAGAACTTCTCCATATGGACACTGTAGGTCCTTCTCGGGTTAGTTCTTTAGGCGGCAAGTGGTATGTTTTAGTCATTGTCGACGATTTCTCTCGCTACTCTTGGGTCTTCTTTCTTGCCAGCAAGGATGAAGTGTTTTCACACTTTCGGAGCTGGCTTTGAGACTTTTTACTGAACTCCCTGGTGCATTAAAATTCATTCGAAGTGATAATGGCACTGAGTTCAAAAACAGTCTCTTTGTTGACTTTTGCATGGAGCATGGCATAGAACATCAATTCTCTGCTCCGCGGGTTCCTCAACAGAACGGTGTTGTTGAGAGGAAAAACCGCACTTTGGTTGAGATGGCTAGGACGATGCTTGATGAGCATAGGACTCCTAGAAAATTCTGGGCTGAGTCCATGAACACTGCTTGCTACATCTCAAACCGAATTTTCTTGCGCTCAATTTCAAATTTGACATCTTATGAACTACGTTTTGGGAGACAACCCAAGGTTACTCATCTTCGAGTTTTTGGTTGTCGCTGCTTTATCCTAAACGTGGTAACTTGGATAAATTTGAGTCGCGCTCGTCTGACGGGATCTTTTTGGGCTATACTACACATGGTCATTCTTATCGTGTTTATAACTTGGAGACTAACACTGTCATCGAGTCATGTGATGTGACTTTTGATGAATCAACCCCCTCTGTTAGTTCTGCATTTGAACAGGCAAATGAACACGACATGGAACAGACCTTATTCGAAGAAGAAGATCCTGGAGAATTCGAGGATGATCCCCTACTACCCTCGACATCGACCCCCGAAGCTGACCCTGCTTCAACTACTTCGGCACGAGGTCCCGAAGCAACTACCTCGACATCGGTCATCTTGGACCACTCCAACGCACAAGTTGAGGGGGAGACTGTATCCCGCCGCGAGGCTCCACACCATGTTCAAAGGATGCACCCTCCCGAGCAGATCATTGGTGAGCTTGATCAAAGGGTAACACGTTCTCACGCTCATTTCACTAATGCTGCTTTTGTTGCTTCTTTCGAGCCCTTAGATGTTAGTCATGCACTTTCTGATTCTAGTTGGATCAATGCCATGCATGAGGAACTTGAAAATTTTGAGAGAAACCAAGTCTGGACTTTAGTTGATCCTCCACCAAATGTTCATTTCATTGGAACAAAATGGATTTTCAAAAATAACAAGGGGAGGATGGGACTATAGTTAGAAACAAGGCTAGACTTGTAGCTCAGGGCTTTTCTCAACTAGAAGGGATTGATTTTACTGAAACTTTTGCACCTGTTGCTCGCCTTGAGGCCATTAGGATTTTGCTTGCCTTTGCGACATCCCGGGGATTCAAACTTTATCAAATGGATGTCAAAAGTGCTTTTCTTAATGGCTTCATAGGTGAAGATGTTTATGTAAAACAACCCCTGGTTTTGAAAACCCCAAGTACCCACATAAAGTCCTTAAACTTCATAAGGCTCTTTATGGACTCAAGCAGGCCCCTCGGGCTTGGTATGATAGACTTAAGTCTTTTCTGCTTGAGCGAGGGTATTTGATGGGCTCTGTTGATAAAACTTTGTTTACTCTCAAGCATGGCAAAGATTTCCTTCTAGTGCAGATTTATGTGGATGATATCATCTTTGGTGGCTCTTCTCATGCTTTGATTGCCGAGTTTGCAGATACCATGAGCAGGGAATTTGAAATGTCAATGATGGGTGAACTCACCTTTTTCCTTGGTTTGCAAATCAAGCAAAGCAAACAAGGTACTTTTGTCCACCAGACAAAGTACACCAAGGACCTGCTCAAGAAGTTCGACATGTCCGATGCGAAGCCCCTCGCCACTCCAATGGCTACATCTGTAGCATTGGACCCTGACGAAGATGGAGAAGCCGTAGATCAGAAGGAGTTCCGAAGCATGATCGGCTCCCTCCTCTACTTGACTGCCACGAGGTCGGACATACACTTCGCAGTGTGTCTGTGCGCTCGTTTTCAGGCTTCACCATGAGCTTCGCACCGCCAAGCGGTAAAGCGCATCTTAAGGTATCTCAAACACACCCTTGAATTTGGCATATGGTATTCAGCATCTTCATCTTTATGTCTTCGAGGTTATTCTGATGCGGACTTTGCTGGGTGTAGAATTGATAGGAAGAGTACCTCTGGTACTTGTCATTTTCTGGGTACTTCACTGGTTTGCTGGTCTTCCCGCAAACAGTCTAGTGTTGCACAATCGACGGCTGAGGCCGAATATGTTGCTGCAGCTAGCTGTTGCTCTCAGATTTTGTGGATGGTTTCCACTTTGCGGGATTTCGGGTTAGATTATAAGAGTGTTCCACTTTTCTGTGATAACACTAGTGCTATTTGTATTGCAAACAACCCGGTTCAGCACTCCAGAACCAAACACATTGACGTACGGTATCATTTTCTCAGAGATCACAATGAGAAGGGTGATATTGAACTTCAATATGTTGATACCCAACACCAGCTTGCCGATATTTTTACAAAACCCCTCGATGCTTCTCGATTTGCTTCCTTGCGTGGGGAACTTGGCATTTGTCACCCTTACGGCATTTTGTGAGGGGGAGCTGTTTTAGATGGATGTGCCTTTGTCTAATTATGTTGAAATTGCATTAACATATTTTGCACTTATATGCCTGCTTATTATTCATAAAATCATGTCAGCTCAGCTCTTGATTAATTCATCTGGAACATTCATGTGCATGATGTTTTATTTTCAAAATCAAATTGTGCTCACTGCTTAGTCTTGAATCTAGCATGTTTAGGCAGGACTGCTTTTAGCTATCTTTTATCTGCTTGATAGCTAGACACTGTTCATTGGATGCTAAAAATTGCAACTTGAAAAATTGTTCTCAATTTTCATGGATCTTCATAAAATATCAAATAATTGGTACACTTTGTTAAAATAAAAATTCCATGATTTGCATGTTTTAAGTTAAAAGATCCAGGTGGGTTTGTTTGTCACACTACTCTATTCTAGACTGCTTACCATTGCACATTGGTCTGAACAGGAATAGTGTAGTGTTTGCCAAAATCATCGCCTTAAGCTTCGTATGGCTTTCATGCCTAGGCTTGGCCTGATTGGAAAGTATAAGGTGGACAAACAAATAACCCCTGGCACTTAGAAAAGAACAACAAAATTCATTGATTATCAAGTTTGCTTTTCAAGCTCCATTTGAACTGGACTTGTCTGTCTAGAGTAGAAATTGACTGGCTTTGTGCAGTCCTTGCTCTTACTTGTCTAGTTTCTTTGACTAAGTGGTGATGCTTTTTATTTCAAACATTGATCAAATCACATGCTTCATCATGCTTTTAGAGAATATTAATTTGAGCTGAGCCCATGATCATTGATGTTACTGTTGGCATATTTTTGCTTCATATGTCTTTGCATTTCTGCTCATTTCGAAGCTTTGCATCTTTTACATGCTCCTTGATGCTTGCATTGCCAAAGGGGGAGAGATTTGCTTCGTTCTCTGCCGCAAGGGGGTATAATTTCAAAGAGGGAGAAAATTTGACATAAAGGGGGAGAAGATTTTTTATTGCCAAAGGGAAAATTTAACTCAGGGGGAGTTGTCATTGCCGAAGGGGCTTTTTACTCTTTTGAGAAAGGGGGAGGAAAATTCTTTTATCAAGTGACATGATTTGTCTCTTTTCTGAGTTTTTATGGTCACTTGTGTGCTGAAAGTTTTTAAATTTTCTTGAACTTCGATTTGGTTGTCAATGCACTCATCAAGGGGGAGATTGAGAAACCAAGGGTTGGTTTCGGTGTTTTGTGATGAGTGATTGACAGACTTTTTACCCTCTGTTCGAAGGGTACCTCCGAAGGGTGTTCGGAGGTTGGACCTCCGAAGTGTGTTCGGAGGTGGTGTCACCGAAGTGTGTTCGGTGTTTGCTTGCTGCAGCTGTGCAGCGGAGTGTGCTCGTCGGAGGGGTCCGACAGTACGCAATGACTGGGTTTGTACCGAAGGGTTTGGTACTTTGGGCGGTACACCGGAGTGTGTACCGGAGGTTGCTAACCCGGAGAGGTCTCCGGAGTACTGGATACACTTGTCTGCTTGTCGGTGGTGCGCAGGAACTTCGGAGGCGACGGACAAGGTTCGCAACGGGTGAACCTGGGTCAAGCGGGAGGCCTGATGCCAGGGGAGCGGGGAGCTCCGTCACCGTGGCTGCGAAGGTGGTCCGGGTCGGTCCTCGGGTCGAGTCGTGCCAGGTGAAGGCAGAGAGTGCGGAGCATGGCTCCGACTGAAGGTACTCCAAGACAAAGTCCTCGGTGGTGAGGCACTTCGAAGGTACTCCGAATGGAGTGACTTCAGAGTTGGTTGGAAGAAGTCCTCTGCGGAGGCAAGGTGTTCGAAGTATGCTCCGGAGGGAGACACTCGAATGTACCCGACGAAGATCTCAGAAGTCGAGGCGCATCGAAGGCATGGTCCGGGTGAGGCTCGTCGAGGAGTGTGCTCGGGGAGAGACACTGCGACGAAGGGCTCATGGAATGCTTCATGCGGAGGCCTTGGACGAAGGAGGGACTTCGAAGGGTGGTACTCCAAAGGTGGGGCTTCGGAGTGTGAAAGGCTTTGGAGCGAGGCTAGCTCCGGAGTGAGGTTGTCTTGTGGTGCTTCGACCTGCATGGCTTCGGTACACGGACTGACGGAGTTCGAGCTGGGTGAAGCTGCGAAGCCGTGGTGGTCCACTCCGAAGGTGTTGGTGCGAAGGCCCAAGGGCTTTGACGGCTTCGGCTCAAAACCGTCACTGTATCGGAGGACATCTTCGGTGAAGCGAAGGCCACCAGGCTCAAGGCTTCTCACCGAAGCTACCGCACCCTCGCGTGCGATGGGAGGCTGCAGAAAGTCAAAGACTGCAAAGGCTGACACTGCCTGTTCTGTAAAAGGCTGACACTGTCCCCTCTGCAAAGTTGACAGAGAAGCCTCCAGAATAAAGGTGGACTACCTTTTGTACCCCTTAGTTCTGTAGAGTCAAATCTTGTGTAAACCCTAGGGGTAAAGTAGTCATTTCCTTTGGGTGAACTGTGAGCTATAAATATGGGGGCTCGGTAGGTAACATTTAACACTTTGAGCATTTACTGTTGAGCTCCTGTAGCCACACACTTCGATTTTAATACATCCAGAGAGTTCATTTTCTGTGTTCCTTGTTCAAGCGGCGAAACCCTGTTTCCTGTGCTTTTGCTTGAGCTCGCTTTGCATACCTCGCCTGTAGTAGTGCACCGAAGCCTGTTGAGGCGAAGGTTGTTTTTCGTGCGAGGTGTGTTTTGTCAGTGTGCATTCGCTCTGTGTAATAGGAGGCGTGACCTCGCTGCTTACTAGCGAAGCCCTGATTGTTGCCCGTTTTGCTTCTTGTGTCGAAGCCCCTAGTGTAGTTTGTTTGTGTGCGTGTAGACCTTCGTGTACGAAGCTCAGCACCAGTTGCTGCTGCCAAGTACTTGGTCGAAGTCCTCAGAGGGCTGTCCACTCTTGCGAAGGGTGAAGTGTGAAGCCTGCTCGAAGCACCCTGTGTGCGGAGCCTGCACTGACTAAGCAGAGTAGATTTCCGAGGGTTGTAAGTGGAGCGAAGTCTTCTTGGCTTCGAACTTTTGCTCCTCCGAAGCCTGTGTTCGAAGGTGTCGAAGTACCTCCGAACCAGACCTTCGAAGGTAGTGTTCGAAGCCTGTTCCGCAGAAGACAGAACTGAAACTGAAGGCTAGTTTTTAGCCAAAAATTTTAAAAGCTCCCATTCACCCCCCCTCTGGTCGCCGTTTCCGGTCCAACAATAACATTAACCACCGGAGGGCGTCTTGCCGGATCGAAGTTATCTATTCGCGCCACAGCCTGGACAGGCTCCGGACGCACTTCAGCTGGAACTCGGTCAGTAGTGCCTTGACCCGAAGTTCTTTCCAAATACTCTCCTCTCAGAGCAAGTATAGACTTGCACGCGTCAGTTGCCTGACTCCGATTTTCACCATGAATACAGGAGAAAAAGGTCTGGCCTTTGCCAGCCGGTTTCCCTGGCGGCCTCCAGCCACTGGTCTTGCTTCCTGAAGGTTGCGGAGCCCTTTGGGCAAATTTCTACGGGGGTGCAATGTTCAGAACTTCTGAACGAGGATGCTTTTGCCCCCGATGCCTGTCATGCTGAGCTTCGAAGCTAGGCCCTTGCGGCTGTGCTGAAGTTTTCACTTCCAATTTAACTTCTTGCAGTATCGACGGGGTTGCAGCAGTTCTCCGAAGCCATCTCTCTTCTGACCTTGCATATTCTTCGAAATAAGACATCAACTGAGAAACAGAAGATATACTTTTCCGGTGAAGTTTATCAAGGAGGCCTAGATGAATAACTCCCTCTCGAGCTGCGTCAACTACAGAAGACATAGTTAACCCTCGAATTTGCGACTTCCTATGAGCGAAGCGCTTGAAATACTGTCTTAAGGTCTCCCCAGGGAGCTGCTTCACCTGGAAAAGACTTCCTATTGACATAGGTGGTACGAAGGTACCCTGAAAGTTACTTACGAACTTCTTCTTCAACTGCCCCCATGAACTGATTGATCCTGGCTTCAAAGACCAGAACCACCGCAATGCCACTCCTTGAAGAGCTAGGGGTAAACATTTTGCCATAGTGTCCCGCACTCCACCACTGGCTTCAATTGCTAAAGCATAAGAACGGACGAATTCTCCAGGATCTTCATCTCCGGCATACTTGCAAAGCTTCGAAGTTTTGAACTTAGGGTCGAAGCGTACTTTCTGCAACTCAGGATGCAGCGGAGACTCGGTGTCGAAGGAAGCGTTCTCCGAGGCTTCAGGATAAATATGTTCGTCGTCTTCGGGCACTTCAGGGATGACCGGGGTAGGCTGAGAACGAAGCCTATTTGTGGCTTCTTGCCGCCACCTTGCTACTTCAGCTTGGAGACTGGCCATTTGAGCGGCCATATCACCAAGACCATCTTCATCTCCTCTGGAAGGATCTTTCGGGTCTTGAGAACTGTAAGGATCGGTTCGAAGTGGAACTTGAGGTGGAAGAGGGACTTCGGCTGGCCGAAGTATAGATGGAGTTGGTGGAGGAACTCCGTATGCTCGGGGAAGGAGAATCCCTTCTGGAGTTTGAGGTGGAGGAAATGTCGAAGGTCCTCCGACCTCAACTGTGTCTGAAGATCTTGCTCCGGAGGTCCGAGGAGACCTCCAAATAGGATTACCACCTGCACTCCGCTTAGGAGGCATGGTTTGAGAACTTGGTAGAGAACAAAGTTTTTTGGACTAGGTTCCCCACGGACGGCGCCAACTGTTGGCGTAAAATATTACGCTAACAGGTTTCCGAAGATTAGAAACTAACAAACGAAGTGTTTGCGAAGTAAAATATTCCAAGCCTCTGAAAGGATAATAGCTTAAAATAGTTCGAAAGTGTGTATTGAATAACTTGTATTCGGTCCTCATTACAGGGTAAAACGGGGGGTATTTATAGGCCCAAACATTAAGGAAAAGACCTTTTTACCCCTCTATTACAACCGACATAGTGGAAACTATTCGGTACCTCTAATAGGGCTAAAATGGTAAAAGACTAATCTAAAGAGAAAGAAGATAAGTCTTCCATCTTAGCTGGCAAAGAAACTCTCGGAAGAGTCCAAGTTCAAAGATATACTCCGAACTCGAGTCCGTCATCATACTTCGAACTTGATTCGATGCATCTCCGGAAATACATCCTGGAAACCTTTGATTCAATCGCCTGCCTTTGTCTTGTTACTGCAATAACCCTGAGGATGGAATATTTTCCCCCAACAGTTGTGTTTGAAAGAATGCATCAGTATGGCTTGAAAATGAATCCGCTCAAGTGTGCTTTTGGTGTATCTATGGGCAAGTTCTTAGGATTTATGATTCATGAAAGAGGTATTGAAATGATCCTAAGAGGTGTTGATAGCAAAAAAATGGCATTAATGGCCAAGATTGTCAAAATATAAATTTTGGTAATTTGGGCTGAAAATATACAACTCTTGGTACAGGCTGAAGCCCTGAAGTGCTAGAGGCCCACCTGCATGGGGCCTCAGGGGCCTTTTAGCGGCCTGCTTCGCAGGATGGCTTCAGCCCAGAGGCCCTTCGGCGGCCTGCTTCACCGAAGCCTTGTCCCGAGGAGCACCCTTCGGCGAGCCTGCCAAAGGCCCACTTCGGGTAGGCTTCGGATAAGGAGTCTGATACATATTTAGGTTGTTTTTATCTCTAATCTTGATTAGGTCGAATCTTATCATATTAGAGTTAGATATAAGAAGACTAGCCCCTATAAATACAGGGGTGAGGCCGGTTCATAGGACCCGCCAACACAGATCAAACACAAAACCCTAGCTTTGAACCGTACCTTTATTTTTCATCTACTTTTCGCATTACTATCAGTACACCTTTGTGGGTTTGTGCTGGAAGCCCTCCATCGGCCACGTCGTAACTGTGGTAAGCCTTGTTGGTTTTCCTGTGAATTATCCGTTAATCTACGTAACAGATTGCTATCACCTTGTTGGCTCACTTGTGAACCATCCGTTAATCTACGTAACAGATTGCTACCCTTCGTTTTGTATACTACAACACTTGGTAATTCGGTCTCCAGGCCAAATTGGCACTTGATCTTTTTTTTGCTGCAGGTTTCACGTTCGGAGCCCCTTCGCCGAAGGTTTTTGGAGTTAGGAAGCTGGTTTCTGAGGCTGCTAGAGCACCCTTCAACAAGTCTCCGCTTCGTCCGACCGCACCGAACCCTTCACGCTATTGTTGGTCTTGTCAAGTCCAGCGCACCAGAGTTACTTCGCACCAGAGTTGCTTCGCGTCGGAGTCACGCTAGAACGCTCCGCACCGGACTTCATCGCGCCAGCGCTCTGCCCTGGACTTCGTCGTGCCAGTGCTCGCCACCAGTTTTCGTCGCGCTAGTGCTCTGTTTTTGATTTTTTGTGTCAGAGGCTTCACACCGAACTCTGTCGTTCGGAGGTGATTTCACGTCGTGATCTGTTCGGAGCCTGTCTTCGGCCAGATCGATCCGAATGCCGAAGGCTACCTTCGGCGCACCCTTCGCACCAGATGCTGAAGGCCCCCTACGGTAACCCTTCGCACAGTACTCTCTGAATCAATCAGGCTCCGTTTGGCTGATTGGTTTATTTTATCTATATATTTCAGCTAATTGGGTTATTTCTTTGTGATCTGAATACCTGGTGACTCCACCCCCTTGCCACTATTAAGGGTAGTCGGAACATGACGTCAGTGTTGTGTCACGCTTAGTCTCATACCTAAGTATACACATGCTTTTGGATCGTTGAACCGGCTCAAGTGCAGGGACACGTTTTCGTGTCAACACACTTTTTGGCGACTCCGCTGGGGATGGCTATGCCAACATGATGAGTACATCTACATCAGCTGCAAGTACCTCTACAACAACTACTACGTCTACAATGCCGATGGATCCCATGCGGGGCACAGAGATCGACAACCGCAACATCATGATGCCCACCCTTGCAGATATCCCCGAGGAAGGTCGGGCGGAGGTCGAGGCAAAGATGAAAGATCTCCAAGATCTCATGCTCGGGAGTTATGTCAAGACACGAGTGGGCTTCATCAAGCGCGATGTCAACATCCCCAACCTCGCTCAGACTCAGGTGACACCAGTGTCGCCTCCTTTATCTTCCTTAGAGATTTAGAAAAAGATAGCCGCATCCGTTGATCAAGCTGTTAGCGCTTCGCTAGCCAACCGTCTAGATTCAGCAGTTAGCTCTCAGGTAGAGGCAACATTTAGAAGGTTCGGCTTTACCGAAGTCGTTTCTCTAGCTCCAATCGCTACCGTACCCCCGGTAAATCGCATTTATAGTAGAACTAATGGTAGTAACAGCAAAGCTATCACGTATCCGGCCTCAACGTCTATGGCTGAGACAAGTCACTACACTTATGGCCAAGCTAACCCTGCTTATTATGCACCGCATCCACCTATGCCTGCGCTAACTTTTCTCGTGCTGCCTACGCCGCACGCTCCTACGCAACTGCATAGACACGAGCACATCATATACCTTGAGCCAGCACGGGAGGAGGAGCCCCACGGCCGACACACCGATATACCACTACGTGTCATGCCCCGCATGAGAGACACGCACAGGCAGGAGGCCAGGACGACATTGAGGAGAGGATCTGCGCACTGTTTAGGGAGTGTACCAGCTTCGCGCCTCGAGATCAGGCTAGGGTTTACCGAAAGCCGTACCCCGATCACTTCGATACCATACCCTACCCTAGCGGCTATAGAGTCCCTGAATTCACCAAATTCGAGGTTAACAAGAGCACACTAGAGCATATAAGCCAATTCTTAGCACAGTGTGGAGAAGCTAGTGGGTCGGACGCATAAAAACTTAGATTGTTTTCTCTTTCACTATCCGGCAACGCTTTCACTTGGTTTTCGGCACTTCCGCCGAACTCCGTCCAAACATGGGTCCAATTAGAACAGAAGTTCCATGACTATTTTTATATAGGCGAGATAGAACTTAGGCTCACACTTGACATCGGTCAAACAGAAATCTACCGAGAGTGTCTCTAAGTGCGTCAAGTGCTTTAGAGATACCAGAAACTGATGTTTTAGTCTCAATATTTTATAAATGGATTTGGTGGATCTAGCTTTTAACGGGTTGCGTTATGAGATTAAAGAAAGGCTAGACAACCAAAACTTTTTAGAGGTCAGCCAAGTCCTACAGCATGCTCTGGTCCAAGAAAGTCGAGCCAAGGATAAAAATCATTAAAATGTTCAACAAGCCTAGAGCTGAAGTTCACATCATGGAGCACTCCGATGAGGAGGAGTCGGAGGAAGATTCGACCGACATGTATGTGGCCGAATGGGTTTGGAACACCAAGAGCAAGCCTGTCACTTGTTCTGAGCTACGGCCGTCTCCCACTAAGAGTCGGCCTAGCAAAGTTAAATACTCTTTTAATGTGACTAAATGCGATAAAATATTTGATTTTCTCTTGAAGAGCCAGCTTCTCAGGTTGCCCAAGGGTCAGGTCATCCCGACCACTGATGAACTAAAGAAGCACCCCTACTGTAAGTGGCACAATTCACATTCTCATTATACTAACGACTGTAATGTTTTCCGTTGGTAGGTTCAATCGGCCATAGAAGAAGGACGGTTGAAAATAGATTCTAGTCTGAAGATGAAGCTGGACAAAGACCCCTTTCCCGTGAACACCATCGACCTCGACAAGAAGAAGGTGCTAATTCAGCTGGAACAGGTCGAGTCATCTAAGGGGGAAAGTGGTCATTATTGGACAATCACGCACACGCACACTCATACCAAAGAACCCTGAAGAAGGAGTGTGGAAAAAGAACATCAACACGTCTCCTTTGGCTAGAACCTGTAAGAAGCCAAAGGTAGCATACCATATGTTGTTGGATAAACACCAGAAGAAAGATGAGAAAGTAGGCCCCCGGCCAAAAATGCCAAGACAGTCGGAGGGGCAAGACAGCCAAATCCTCGGAGAAGGAGTCTGGGCCCCAACAGTCGAACCCCCTGAAGAGTGAGTTCGGACCCCAATGGTCGAACCCTCCGCATAGTGACTTTGGACCCCAATGGTCAAACCCTCCGCATAGTTAGTTCGGACTCCAATGGCCGAACCCTCCGCATGGTGAGTTCGGACCCCAATGGCTGAACCCTTCGCATAGTGAGTTCATACCCCAATGGCCGAACCCTCCGCATAGTGAGTTCAGATCCCAATGGCCGAACCCTCCGCATAGTGAGTTTGGACCCCAACGGTCGAACCCTCTGCTGAGTGAATTCGGACCCCAGTGGCCGAACCCACCTCCGCTCTGGGCGAGCCCACTGGTGGGAGAGCTCGGCCCGCAATGGCCGAACATACCTCCGGCCTGACGGTACCTTGAACTGATATGGTCCGAAGTACCTTCGACGTGGCTAAACCACCCTCTAGGCAATGGGTTTGGCTCGTAGTGGGTGAAGCCGCTAGAACCGCCGATGCCTCCACCATACTACTAGGCAGGATTCTCGTGGGCTCCGAACCACACCTCACCGCCGGAGTACCCTTCGCAGTATAATGTTGCCCCCTATTTTCCTTTGTAGTCTTCCGATTGGTAGGGACAAGTGGACACGGCGAAGGGAAACATTTCCACAGGCTCTCCGTGGTACCTCCGAATCGACTCACGCAGGACGAAGCCAAGGAAGATGGGCGCAAAGAGGCAAAGGAGAGGGAGTCTGAAGCTATCACAGTAAAGGTGGGGTCTCAGGAGGTCCCAATCCTGAAGGCCTCCTCACCGAAGCATGACAGAAGTAAGCCCCCTAGTCTGGTCGAGACCATCACCGAGGCCTGGTCCGATCGGCCAAGCGAGGCCAGTCCAACAGAGAGGGTACAGGGAGAGGTTTTTTCCAAGCGCAAAGATTACGAGGCCGACCTAGGTAATTCCCGTTCATCTAAAAACCATGGGAACAAGTTGGTGGCGCCTAGTACTAAGCCACAACCATCTTGGGCACCTCCGAGCATGTCCAAATCACAGAAGAGGCACCTACAACGTCTACGGTCTTAGGAGATACGTGAGAAGAAGGCCGAGGATGAGAGAGACGCCATCTTTGAGGAAATCCGCCCTCAGCTAGTCGTGAAGCGAGTATGGAAGCCCAAGCTGGTTGAGGCAAACAACCCGGCTCCCATTCCGAGTGACGACGATGACATGCTCGACGATGACTACATGCCCGTATTTAAGGGGCCCGCACCTCAAGCAATGGACATAAATGTCGTCATGCTTCCCGCCGAGTTCGCAATACCATGAAACAAGGCTGAGGTCGCTCAGTTGAACCTCGGCCCACAAGACGTTGTTTTCAAGAAGCCCAAGGATACAGCTCATCACTTAAAGCCTCTCTACGTCAAGAGGCACATTAATGGGAAGCCGATCTCCAGGATGATGGTTGATGGTGGCGCCACTGTCAATGTGAAACCAAGTGAGGTCGCACTGTGGTTTTTGTCTTTGTGATGAGTGATTGATAAGGTTTCTTGATCTAGAATGATGACCTGGAGTGATGAGTGAGTGGTGGTTTATTTGCATCGATGGGTTCGATGTGTGGATATGGATTGTGCTGAGGGGATCGGTGTGCATCGCGTTTTATGTTTTGGCTTGTCTCATGTGTGCAAGGTGGAGATGTTGACCAACTATCAACGGCGGGTGATCAAGGGTCAAGTGGGGAGCTCGATGCCAGAGGATCAAGGATGCCGGGTGAAGTTGGAGATGATCTCAGGAGTGCACGAGGAGATAGAGAAAGACATGGACGGACGGATGGTCGAGACATCATGAAGATCAAGTCAGCGAAAGGTAGGCCAGTGCAAGTGATTAGGCGGCTTGAGGGGATTGAGAGCGGGAGAGACTTGCTGGCGGTCGAGTTCGCGGATTGGCGTCACATGTCGGCGATCGAGGAGGCTTTGTCTGTTTTAACTGAAAACCATCACATCAGAAAATGTTTCTAATTCCAGTAATTAGGAGTTTATTTTTATGTTTAGTAGTCTAGATTAAGTGTAATCGTTTAGTATTTTTCAGAATTTTCAAATTCTGAAAAAATATTAAAAGAATAGGTTTGATGTTGTAATAAATTAGGAGTATACATTAATGTACTTTTCAGAATTAACAACTCTAAAATACATTATGGCAATTAGGTAAATACCTAGAACTTTAACCCTAATAGCATTTTGGAGATTTCCTTAATGGGCTTGCATATATAAAGGACTCCATGCCCAAGAGTTAGGTGACTTTTGGCTGTCATTTTGGGGGCTACCAACCACAAAAAAATTTGTTTGAGCTCTATCTTTTTGCTGATTTTTCATTTGTGCAAGCACTGTTCATTTGTTCAAGATCGTGCACTATTGTTTCTGTCGGATGGGCTACAGGACCTAGCGCCAGCGCCAGGTAAAGTTTTCTAGCGCCAGCGCCAGGAGTTCATCCTTCTGGATTCAATTTTTGAGATGATTTTTGAGTTGTTTTGGTGTAGTTTTTGCATCTGAGTTCTTCATAAATTTTGTTGTTCAAGTTTACAGGATTCCATGTTTGAAGTTTGCAAAAGTTTTTGATCACTTCTTCATAAAGTTTTTGGTTCACCAAATGTGCTGAGAAAGAGTTATTCAATCTCAATGATTTCCAGAACATACTGTTGGTTATTCTGCTTTGTTCTTGCGGCTACTACTCAAGAATTCTCTTCTCATCCCTGTTCTACATTATATGTCATGAGAAGAGTATTTGTTGTGATACAATATTTATTGCCATATTTGCTACAGAGAAGATGTGATGTTGAGTTTTATTTACTTGTTGTTGAAGCATGTTGATCCAGTGACCATTATCTCTAATCATTTTTAGATGTTGAACAGAAGTGTTAATTCTGTGCGCCTATTTGTAAAGCTCCTGGTTCCTCATCTCTGATTTGATCTGTGTGTTAATCTGGCTGTTTTCTGCAAGTAGAGGCAAATCATGTTGATTCAGCACTAGTTTTCCGAATAAAACCGGAGGTGCTGAAGTGGTTTCATTGCGGTGCTACTGGCAGAATTGAATGCATGCACAGGGAGTATTCAACACTAGGTGCATGAACAGGAGACAGCCAACAAGCACTATTGCTCATATTTTACCAGGCCATTGATACTCTGAATTTTCATTCAGTTTGAGTTGTTGTTTTGTTTGTGTTCCCTGTTCATGATCTATTGCCGAAAACTGATGTGTTTGATTTCTGGATGCTGTACAGTCTTTTCACAGTTATGCCTCTGTAGTGAATTGATGTTGGATTGTAGCATACGATTCTATCCTCGCCAAAGCTTTAATCCTTCTCAGTTTGATTCAGAGATGTTTTTGGGTTATTTCCTATTGTTTTAGCTTGTAGTTTTTATGAGATAATGCTGATCTTATCTTTGCTACCAAATCACTTGTGATCTGAAATTTCTAGTTCTTTTTGCTAAAGCCAAAATCACTTCTTAGGGTGTTCTTGTTTAAAATCTTATTCTACACACAAGAACTTTTCTGGTTCATCCCTAAGATTTATGAGCTCTTACTTCTAGCATTATGTGCAATTAGCATCTCTATGTTTGATTGAGTGTTTCAGTTTTATCTCTGCTACCAGCCAATGTTTTCAGAATATTTTTCTCTCCTATTCACTGTCAAGCATGAACTGTAGCAATTTGTTGTTGTCCATTCTTGATTGAAATTTATACAACTGTACCAAAAAACTGTTTAGGTGTTTAATCTGGTTTCGAGTTGTTGTTTGCTGCTGCATCCAATACCAACAGGGCAAGATTTCATCACTATTATTCCACATTCAAAATTATACTATTGAGTTACTCTGGTTTCAGAATTAATTTCATAAACTGAATAGTTGAACTGGAAACTACATGTATTGTGCACTGATATATCCTTCTAGCAACTATCAGTGTGTTTTTGATTCTGTCGATCATTCAAATATCGATTGACTTCTATCGGCAAACCAATCTCCGAACTAGAATCAGAATTTTGGCAAATCAGTTATCGACAAACTATTTTGGCACCTCATACTCCGATTTACACAGAAATTTTATTTGGTGTTGATTTTTGTTTTGAATTTGTACTGCTGATCTCAATTTTGCCTCTGCAATTTTTAGAGGTGTGTTGGGTGATCTGTATAGGCCATCGTATTCAGGAGAAATTGTCGAGGCGCTTATTCACCCCCCTTTAGTCGCCATTCCGATCCCACAATCAACTTGATGTCGTACGCTCTTTTGAAGAAGCTCGGTAGGGACGAGGAGGATCTAAAGAAAACCAACCTAATGCTCAACGGCTTCAACACCGAGAGCTCCGAAGCAAAGGGCGTACTCTCCCTAGAGTTGATGGTAGGCAACAAAACGTTACCGATGACATTCTTTGTCGTCAATGTGCAAGGTAATTACAGCGTGCTACTTGGGCGTGATTGGATTCACGCAAATTGATGCATTCCATCTACTTTGAACGAGTGCCTGATGCAGTGGGATGGCAATGATGTAGAGATCATACTAGCGAATACTTTGGCCCAGGTAGCATTGGCCAATGTATCTATCGACGTCGTCCATGATAAGGTAGAGTGTTTATCAGGTAGGGACCTCTCAGATTATGACTTCATTAGCGTGTCCGGGGGGCATTTTGTACCCATGTCTGTGAAGCCGGCTGGTGTAGCATGGCTATTTCTAACCTAGTAGTCATGTCTAGTAAGAGCAATCTTGATTGGCTAAAGTCTCGTGTGGAGCAATATCGGTCTTCTAAAGACGGTATTACCGAAACCATTGAAGATTTTAGCTATGGGCAACCATTTAGCCGATTTTAGAGTTGCTTTCGATAGAATGTGTCAGTACGGATTAAAAATGAACCCACTCAAGTGTGTGTTCGGCGTGTCGGCGTGCGTTCGACAAGTCTCCGCTTCATCCGACCGCACCGGACCCGTCACGCTGTTGTTGGTCTAGTCAAGTCCTACGCACTGGAGTTACTTCGCATCGGAGTTGCTTCATGCCGGAGTCATGCCAGAACGCTCTGCAACGGACTTTGTCGCACCAGCACTCCGCCCCGGACTTCATCGCACTAGCGCTCCACACCGGATTTGTCACGCGAGCGCTCTGCGTTGGATTTTTTCATGTTAGAGGGTTCGTACTGAACTCTATCGTTCGAAGGCGATTTCACGTCTCGATCTGTTCGTAGCCTATCTTTGGCTAGATCGATTTGAACATTGAAGGTTACCTTCGGCGCACCCTTCGCACCAGACACCGAAGGCCCCCTTCGGTAACCCTTCGCACGATACTCTCTGAATCAATCAGGCTCCGTTCGGCCGATTGGTTTATTTTATCTATATATTTCGGCTAATTGGGTTATTTCTTTGTGATATGATTACCTGGTGACTCCACTCCCCTTGCCACTGTTAAGGGTAGTCGGAACGCGACGTCAGTGTGATGTCACGCTTAGGCTCATCCCTAAGTATCCACACACTTTTGGATCGTCGAACTGGCCCAAGTGCGGGGACATGTTTTTGTGTCAACAAGAGGCTTGAGAAGATTAGGAACTTTGAAGCGCTGACATGCAAGAGATGTGCAAAAGTTGCTAGGCAAGGTAAACTATTTGTGTCACTTTATATCGAACCTGTCTAGCAAGATTGATGCTTTTGTCCCCATACTTCGGCTAAAGAATGAAGTCGAATTCACTTTAGGGGCAAGTCAGCAACGTGCTTCTGAGCAAATTAAGGAGTGCTTGTCATCACCACTTGTTGTAATAGCACCAAAAGTCGGGATTCTGTTTCGGTTATACATAGCTACAGAAGATAGCATAATAGGAGCCGCATTGTCTCAGGAGGTGGAGGGAAAGGAGTACATCATCACATTCTTGAGCCGCCGCCAGTTACACTCTGAGATGAGGTACGTGTTTTTAGAGCGTTTATGTTTATCATTATATTATGCATGTACCAAACTTCGTCACTATCTTCTATCTAGCACTTGTATTGTTACTTGTCAAACCGATGTTATAAAATACATGTTGCAAAAGCCGATTCTAAGTGGGAGAATCAGAAAGTGGGCTTATGCGTTGATTTAGTATGATTTGGCTTATGAACCCTTGTAAGCTATGAAAGGCCAAGTCATCGCAAACTTTACAGTTGATCACCATGTATATGTCAATTAGAGTAGTGACGCTACTCTAATTGAAGTAGTACAATGGAAACTTTACTTTGATTGTTCGTCTTGCAAGAATGGCCAAGGTGTTGAAGTTGTGCTCATATCACCTAGTGGTATGAGTTTCGAGACCTCGGACCAATTAGAATTTCCTTGTACTAATAACCAAGCCGAATATGAAGCTCTGTTGCTAGGACTTGAATTGTTAAGCTCCATGGGTGTTAAATGTGTTCATGCATATGGTGATTCTCTATTAGTTGTCTAACAAGTAGCTAGAAGTGCTCAATGCTTTAATGGTTTGCTAAATAGTTACTTGGATTAATGTCTAGACATAATTGGTACTTTTGACGATTTTGAGATTTCTTATGTGAGAAACCAAGGGTTGGTTTCAGAGTCTGTGATGAGTGATTGATAGATTTTATCCTCTAATTTGAAGGGGTCCCTCTGAAGGGGTTCGGAGGCTGTTTCACCGAAGGGTTCGATGGGTCTGTTTGCTGCGGTTGTTGCAGCGGAGTGTGACTATCGGAGCGGTCCGACAGTACACAATGACTTGTTTGTACCAAAGGTTTCGGTACTTTGGGCAGTACACCGGAGTGTGTGCCAGAGGTTTCTTACCCGGAGAGGTCTCTGGGGTATTAGATACACTTGTCTGTTTGTCTGTGGTGCGAAGGTGACTTCGGAGGCGACGGACGGTTCGTAGGAAGTGAACCTAGGTCAAGCGGGAGGCTTGATGCTAGGCGAGCGGGGAGCTCGGTCACGAAGGTTGTGGAGGGGTCAAGGTCGGTCCTCGGGTCAAGGTGAGCCAGGCGAAGGCAGAGAGTGCAGAGTATGGCTCCGATTGAAGGTACTCTGTTGGACCAGAAACGGCGACCAGAGGGGGTGAATGGGATCTTTTAAAATTTCAGACTTAAAAACAGCCTCCTGTTTTTAACTTCTGTCTTCTGCGGAACAGGCTTCGAACACACCCTTCGAAGTTCAGGTTCGGAGGTATTTGACGGCTCTGAACACAGGCTTCGCAAGGAGTAAAAAGTTCGAAGCCAAGAGGACTTCGCTCCACCCACAACCTCAAAAATTCAGCTTCGGCTAAGTCAGTGCAGCCTTCGCACACAGGGTGCCTTCGTGCAGGCTTCGCACCTCACCCTTCACAAGAGCGGACTTCCCTCTGAGGACTTAGACCAAATACTTAGCGATAGCAACTGGTGCTGGGCTTCGTACTACGAAGGTCAAAACGCACACAAAACAGACTTCGCTAAGGGCTTCGACACGGGAAGAAAGACGGGCTTCGATCAGTTCTTCGCTAGTAATCAGTGAGGTCTAGCCTCTAGGTTACACAGAGCGAACACACACTGAACAACACACTTCGCACAAACACACTGCGCCCAAACAGGCTTCGGTGCACTACCTCAAGTCAAGTCAATCGAAGTGACACACTAGAGATCGAGGCATGTAGCGAGGTATGCAAACAAGCTCAAGCAGAAAATGAACACTAAATCAAGACTTCGATGCTTGAACAGGGAACACAAAAATTGAACTCACAGGATGAATACAGAGTGTGGTGGCTAGCACAGGAGTTCTACAATGAATGCTCAAAGTGTTAAATGTGACCTACCCTGCATCCACTATTTATAGCCACTATTCACCCATGTGAATTGACTACTTTACCCCTAGGGTTTACATTGGTTTTGTCTCATCAGAACAGATGGGTACAAAAGGTAGTCTACTTTATTTGGAGGCTTCTCTGGTCAGCTTTGTAGAGGGGACAACGTCAGCTTTTTGCAGAGCAGACACTGTTAGCCTTTACAGCCTTGGATTCTTCTAAAGCCCCCCTTCGCACGTGAGGGGTGCGGTAGCTTCGGTGAGAAGCCTTGAGCCTGACGGCCTTCGCTTCACCGAAGTCAGCCTTCGATATAGTGACGGTTTTGAGCCGAAGCCGTCAAAGCCCTTGGACCTTCGCACCAACACCTTCGGAGTGGACCACCATGGCTTCGCAGCTTCTCCCAGCTCAAACTGCATCAGTCCGTGTACCGAAGCCATGCATGGCCGAAGTACCTCAAGTCATCCTCACTCCGGAGCCAGCCTTGCTCTGGAGCCTGCTTCACTCCGAAGCCCCACCTTCGGAGTACCACCCTTCGAAGTCCCTCCTTTGTCCAAGGCCTCCGCATGAAGCATTCCATGCGGACTTCGTCACAGTGTCTCTCCCCGAGCACACTCCTCGACGAGCCTCACCCGGACCATGCCTTCGATGCACCTCGACATTCTGAGACCTTCGTCGGGTATACCTTCGAGTGTCTCCCTCCGGAGCACACTTCAAACACCTTGCCTCTGCTGAGGACTTGATCCACCATACTCCAAAGTCACTCCATTCGGAGTACCCTTCGAAGTTCCTCGCCTCTGAGGACTTCGTCTCAGAGTACCTTCACCCGGAGTCACACTCCGCACTTACTGCCTTCTCCTGGTGCACCTCGACCTGAGGTCCAACCTCGACCCCTTCGCAGCCTTCGTGACGGAGCTCCCTGCTCCCCTGGCATCAAGCCTCCCGCTTGACCCAGGTTCACTTGCTACGAACCGTCTGTCGCCTCCGAAGTCCCATGCGCACCACAGACAAACAGACAAGTGTGTCCAGTACCCCGAAGACCTCTCCGGGTAAGCAACCTTCGATACACACTCCGGTGTACTGCCCAAAGTACTGAACCCTTTGGTACAGCCAGTCATTGTGTACTGTCGGACCCCTCTAACAGGCACACTCCACTGCAACAGCTGCAGCCAACAGAACCACCGAACCCTTCGTTGAAACAGCCTCCGAACACCTTCGGAGAACCAGCCTCCGAACCCCTTTAGAGGACCAACCTCCAAATCAGAGGGTAAGATCTGTCAATCACTCATCACAGACTCCGAAACCAACCCTTGGTTTCTCAATCTCCCCCTTGATGAGTGCATTGACAACCAAATTCAAGTTCAAGAAGATTTGAAAAATTTCAGCTCACAAGTGACCATAAAAACTCAGAAACGAGCCAAATCATGTCACTTGACAAAAGAAAATTTTCCTCCCCCTTTTCAAAAGAGTAAAAGCCCCTTCGGCAAAACTCCCCTCTTTGCAAGATAAAAACTCCCCCTGAGTTATTTTACCTTATTTTACCCCCTTGCTGCAGAGAATTCAAAAATTTCTCCCCCTTTGGCAATGCAAGCATCAAGGAGCATGTAAAAGATGCATAGCTTCGAAATGGGCAGAATTGCAAAGACATATAAAGCAAAAATATGCCAATATTAATACCAATTATCATGTGCTTAGCTCAATTTAACAGTCTCAAAATCATGATGACAGCATGTGATTTTATCATTTTGAAATAAAAGGATCACCACCCAATCAAGGTAACTAGACAAGTAAAAGCAGGGACTGCGCAAAGCTAGACAATTTTTACTCTAGACAGACAAGTCCAGTTCAAATGGAGCATTGAAAGCAAACTTGATGATCAATGAATTTTGTTGTTCTTTTCATAATTGCCAGGGGTTATTTGTTTGTCTACCTTATACTTTCCAATCAAGCCAAGCCTAGGCATGAAAGCCATCAGAAGCTTAAGGCGGTGATTTTGGCATACACTACACTATCCTAGTTTAGACCAATGTGCAATGATAAGCAGTCTAGAATAGAGTAGTGCGACAAACAAACCCACCTGGATCTTTTTGCTTGGAAGCATGCAAATCATGGATTTTTGGAGTTTTGATTAAGTGAATCAATTTGTGCAACACTTGATGAATATCCATGAGTATGAAGAACTATCTTTCAAGTTGCAATGTTTAGCATCCAGAGAAAAGGTGTCTTGCTATCAAGCAGATAAAAGATAGCTAAAGCAGTCCAACCTACACATGCTAGATTCAAGACTAAGCAGTGAGCATGATTTGATTTTGGAAAGATAAATCATGCACATAATGTTTGAGATATATTAAATAGAGCTGAGCTGACACGATTACATGAATGATATTCAGGCATATAATTGCAAGAGATGTAAATGCAATTTCACACATGATGAGCATATGCAAGACAATTAAAATCTCCTCCCCCTCACAAAATACCGTAAGGATGACAAATACCAAGTTCCCCACGCAAGTAGGCAAAACGAGAAGCATCGAGGGGTTTTGTGAAAATATCGGCTAGCTGGTGTTGGGTATCAACATATTGAAGTTCAATATCACCCTTCTCATTGTGATCTCTGAGAAAATGATATCGCACATCAATGTGTTTGGTTCTGGAATGCTGAACCGGGTTGTTTGCAATACAAATAGCGCTAGTGTTATCATAGAAAAGTGTAACACTCTTATAATCTAACCCGAAATCCCGCAAAGTGGACACCATCCACAAAATCTGAGAGCAACAGCTAGCTGCAGCAACATATTCGGCCTCAGCCGTCGATTGTGCAACACTAGACTGTTTGCGGGAAGACTAGCAAACCAGTGAAGTACCCAGAAAATGACAAGTACCAGAGGTTCTTTTCCTATCAATCCTACACCCAGCAAAATCCACATCGGAATAACCTCGAAGACACAAAGAGGAAGCCGCTGAATACCAAATGCCAAACTCGAGGGTATGTTTGAGATACCTGAGAATGTGCTTTACCGCTTGGCGGTGCGAAGCTCGTGGTGAAGCCTGAAAACGAGCGCACAGACATACTACGAAGTGTATGTCCGGCCTCGTAGCAGTCAAGTAGAGGAGGGAGCCGATCATGCTTCGGAACTCCTTCTGATCTACGGCTTCTCCATCTTCGTCAGGATCCAATGCTACAGATGTAGCCATTGGAGTGGCGAGTGGCTTCGCATCAGCCATGTCAAACTTCTTGAGCAGGTCCTTGCTGTACTTCGTCTGGTGGACGAAAGTACCTTGTTTGCTTTGCTTGATTTGCATACCAAGGAAAAATGTGAGTTCGCCCATCATGGACATCTCTAACTCCCTGCTCATGGCATCTGCAAACTCGGCAACCAAAGCATGAGAAGAGCCACCAAAGATGATATCATCCACATAAATCTGAACTAGGAGGAAATCTTTGCCATGCTTGAGAGTGAACAGTGTTTTATCAACAGATCCCATCAAATACCCCCGCTCAAGCAGAAAAGACTTAAGTCTATCATACCAAGCCCGAGGGGCCTGCTTGAGTCCATAAAGAGCCTTATGAAGTTTAAGGACTTTATGTGGGTATTTGGGGTTTTCCAAACCAGGGGGTTGTTTTACATAAATATCTTCGCCTATGAAACCATTAAGAAAAGCACTTTTGACATCCATTTGATAGAGTTTGAATCCTCAGGATGTCGCAAAGGCAAGCAAAATCCTAATGGCCTCAAGACGAGCAACAGGTGCAAAAATTTCAGTAAAATCAATCCCTTCTAATTGAGAATAACCCTGAGCTACAAGTATAGCCTTGTTTCTAACTATAGTCCCATCCTCCCCTTGTTTGTTTTTGAAAATCCATTTTGTTCCAATGAAATGAACATTTGGTGGAGGATCAACTGACGTCCAGACTTGGTTTCTCTCAAAATTTTCAAGTTCTTCATGCATGGCATTGATCCAACTAGAATCAGAAAGTGCATGACTAACATCTAAGGGCTAGAAAGAAGCAACAAAAGCAGAATCAATGAAATGAGCATGAGAACGTGTTACCCTTTGATCAAGCTCACCAATGATCTTCTCGGGAGGATGCATCCTTTGAACATGGTGTGGAGCCTCGCGGCGGGATGAAGTCTCCCCCTCAACTTGTGCGTTGGAGTGGTCCAAGATGACCGATGTCGAGGTAGTTGCTTCGGGACCGTGTGCCGAAGTGGTCGAAGCGGGGTCGGCTTCGGGGGTTGATGTCGAGGGTAGTAGGGGTTCATCCTCGAAATCTCCGGGATCTTCTTCTTCGAAGATAGTCTGTTCCATATCGTATTCATTTGTCTGTTCAAGAGCAGAACTAACAGAGGGGGTTGATTCATCAAAAGTCACATCACATGACTCGATGACAGTGTTAGTCTCCAAATTATAAACACGATAAGAATGACCATGTGTAGTGTAACCCAAAAAGATCCCATCAGAAGAACGTGACTCAAATTTATCCAAATTTCCACGTTTTAGGATAAAGCGGTGACAGCCAAAAACTCGAAGATGAGTAACCTTGGGCTGTCTCCCAAAACGTAGCTCATAAGATGTCAAATTCAAAATTGAGCGCAAGAAGATTCGGTTTGAGATGTAACAAGCAGTGTTCATGGCCTCAGCCCAAAATTTTCTAGGAGTCCTGTGCTCATCGAGCATCGTCCTAGCCATCTCAACCAAAGTGCGGTTCTTTCTCTCAACAACACCGTTCTGTTGAGGAACCCGTGGAGCAGAGAATTGATGTTCTATGCCATGCTCCATGCAAAAGTCAACAAAGAGACTGTTCTTGAACTCAGGGCCATTGTCACTTCGAATGAATTTCAATGCACCAGGGAGTTCAGTGAAAAGTCTCAAAGCCAAGCTCCGAAAGTGTAAAAACACTTCATCCTTGCTGGCAAGAAAAAGACCCAAGAGTAACGAGAGAAATCATCGACAATGACTAACACATACCACTTGCCGCCTAAAGAGCTAACCCGAGAAGGACCTACAGTGTCCATGTGGAGAAGTTCCCCGGTTTGTTCAGTCATCACTATGGTGACTGGCGAGTGCGAAGCGGCAATCATTTTTCCATGTCGACAAGGAGCGCAAACTAAATTCTTCACAAACTTTAGCTTGGGCAATCCTCGGATCAGACCTAGGGCACTCAGACGAGTGAGCTACTCAAAGCTGTAGGACCGAAAGTAGCGACCAGAGGGGGGGTGAATGGGCGCCTTAAAAAATTCTTTCGAATCAATGGCATGTTCCCAATACCCAACGCACCTCAAAAGACTAAGCAGCAGAAAATAAACAGAAGGTCTAAGTCTAAGGGTATCTAACCTAGAAGCAACTGATGTTAAACAGAGAACTACTAAAGAAGTGCAACTAGGCAGATGAACACTGTGTAACAGGCCTAAACTTCCCAATGAAATGATCTAAGTATATGTAAGGTGAAATGAGAAGTTACTGTCCAAATTTGTCTCCTGTTCGGAACTTGACGAAGCCTGCTTTGCCCGTCAAGGTCTGCTTCGGAGATGATTGTCGAAGACTGCTTCGCTGGTCGAAGCCTGCTTCGGAGGTTGGTGACGGAGCCTTCTTCGGAGGTCAGTTGCGAAGCATGTCGAAGATGCCGAAGGTATTTTGGTCTAGCCTAATACGAAGGGGCAGGGAGCGAAGTATGCTTCGAAGCGAAGTATGACAATGCCGGAGCCTGCTTCGAAGTAAGTACTTCGAAGGCAAGGCTTCGGACACAGCTTCGAACAGAGTGCTTCGAACCTAAACCTTCGAACAGAGAACTTCGAATGCAACACACAGACGGACTACCTTCGAACAAAGAAACGAAGCCTGTCACACGACAGAGACACCAAATTCGAAGCCTACACTCTACCTTCGAAAGGAGCAAGCTTTGAAAAGAGAGGCGAAGACTGACACGCCACAAAGAAATCAAAACGAAGCCTAGCAGAAAGACAAGCTTCGAAGCCAACTTCGAAACTTAACGAAGTGTGGACTTCGAACAGCTAGGGCCGGAGTACCTTCGCAACGTCGCTCGAAGTATGCGATGCTGTCCGTTCAGAAAATACTTCGAAGCTAGCAACACAGGACACAAAACAAGGTTCGAAGTTTGAACGAAGCCTTCGAAGGTGTTAGATCGAAGCCTGCCTCACGGAGCTGAAGGGCTTCGAACAGAGAGGGGGCTTCGTCAGAAAACAGCCAGAAAAGTTTCTGGATCCTGTCGGCTTCGATCAAAAAGCTGTGCAGTAGAAGGTAAAAAGCTGGCAGCGAGCACAGTAGCAATAGTAGCAGTACTACTTGCAACAGCAAGAACTAGTACTACTTGCGTGAAGAACACACCCAGCCGAAGCTTCCGAAGCCTCAAAAATCATAGGAAAACTTGTTGTGCAAAAGAAATGAAGCCATTAAAACACTGATGTTGCTGCACACGATTTGGGAAGAGAAACTTCACTTCAACAATAAATGCAAAACAGCAACAACAGGGGCAAAAACACCCTGGCGGCACAAGCAAGAATAGGAGAGGAGAGAGGCAAGGCAAGAGACAAAAAGTGATCCAAAGGAGTAGTATTGAATTCAGCCAAAAAGGTAGTCCAAACCCTAGGGATTGGGGTCCTATTTATAGGCTCCCAACACTAGGAACATTCCACCTGCCCCTTAGGGTTTTTACAGACGCAAGAATAAAGGAAAAGACTCTACTGCCCTTAGGTATTTTTACAGACACGACTGACTGACTGTGGGCCTAGAGATACAGATGACTTATCCGGAAGCTAAGTTTTCGTAGCGACTACGGCTTCTCTTCTGGACAGTCGGATACAAGATCGACGGTAGTCAGTTTTGCGCCGAAACTGACAAAGCCTCCACCGACTTTGCACCAGGTACCCGGATTGGGCCGACCCGATTCCGCAGCTCTCTCAACCCGGCAATCACTCACCGCCCGTGTACCTGAGTCAATCCTGGTCAACAGCCCAGTGGGTCTTCTGCTGCTCCTGGCCCATGTACCTGGATTGGGCCAGCCCGACTTCGCAGCCTCCTCTGCCCGACAGTCGCTCGCTGCCCGTATACCTGAGTCACACGCGGCCCATGAAACAGTAGATCTCTTCTTCTTTTGTCCCCTTTGACTATCGTTGACAATGACTCATCACATCTGGAGCCATGAGGCCCATGCTATTCAGCATGGCTCCTCAAAAGCTCATATGCCCTAGTCTCCTATGCCAATTCCACAGCTCAGAAGTAGAATGTGCAACAAGACAATGAGAAGAACCAGATGTCTCTGAAAAATCAGCTCCAAAAACTCTCCCAACTCTAAAAATCTTGCAGACAACAACGCCATCAGAGTTGAGTACTTGCGAAGTATCGCGATGGAATCGCACTTCGAAACCCTCATCAAGCAATTGAGATACAGAAAGCAAATTGTATCCCAAATTCTCAACCAAAGAAACATCGTTGAGAGTGAAATTCGAGTTTATTCTTACCACACCTTTACCTTTCACTCTACTCCTTCGATTGTTGCCGAAGGTGATATGTTCTTTTTGCTTGGTTGTGGTGAGGCTGGAGAACCATGCTGCATCTCCGGTCATATTGCGCGAACAACCGGAGTCCATGATCCACGTGCCCTCCAAGCCTCGGTCTGTCGCCTACACATGATAAGAAAATCTCGATCGCTCAGTGCTTGGGTGAGTGAAAATATGACGAGGCATCTAGCACTGAGTGATACGAGTAGTAGGCACAGTAAAAGTAGACTGTCTAGGCACAGGATAATCAGAATGATGCAAAGTGCGAGGTCTACCTACATGCTGTGATCTAACAACATGAAGAGGTCTCCTACTCTGATGAGGTACAAAGCTACTCACCCGGGGTCTACCACCATATGGAACATGGTGAACACCTCGAGGAGCAAAACCTCTCCGAGAAGCACGAGGAGCCTCAAAAACAGGAAGATAGTAGAACTCAGACTCATGCATACCTAAAGATGGGTAATGCATGTCCTGGTAACTCATCGCCTGAGAGCGTCGCTCATCCTTGATGCGACGAAAACAGAACCCAACCAAATGACCCGCCCGCTGACAGTAGGAACAATGAAAAACTCTCCTAGGGGCACTCTCATGGGTCATAGGAGCAACTCTCACAGGCTCCTTGGGCTTCTGCTGAGTGGTTTTCTTGGGAGGGATTTTCTTGGCAGGAGGAGTGGTTTTCTTTGGTGTCCGGGTAGGCTTTTTGGCTGATGGAGTGTCTAACAGAGCTCTCTCTTTCTCTAGGGTAGTGGGAGAGGTAAAAACAGTTTTGTTTTCACTATCTAAAGGAATCCTCTCAAAACCCAAACCTAGAGCTAACCCTGCTCTGTCAGCACACATCTTGGTCTTGGCCAAGAGCAAATCCATCCTACCCTTTCCCTCAGTGCATTTGTTAACCACAGAAAGAAGGTACTCATTCTCAGTCATAAGGTTCTTAGCTCGCTCTCTAACAGTGCCTAGCTGGTCCTTAAGGGTTATGCAAGTGTCACATACAGGTTGCACGTCCTTAGAACTACCGGCCCTCTCCAATCTAGCCTCTAAGTCATGAACATGCTTATCACATAAATCGATGCTCTCACGTAATAAAGAACAGTTCATGCATTCAATTACATCATGAGGTCTAGAATCAACCACCAAAAGATGCTTCTGTGCAGTCTCAAGCTCAGATAGAGTTTGAGCATGTATAGAACGCAACTGAGCAAGCTCACCCATGACAACACTACAAGATTCACATTCAGCATCATTAACCCTAGACTTAAGCATGGCATATTCAGTAGAAACAGTTTCTAGCCTAAGTCTAAGGTCTTTTCTTTCTCTAGCGGCTTGTACAAGTAACCTATCCTGACCAAGAACTACTTCATTCAGTTCATCTAGTTTAATTGAAAGCTGGTCATAGGATAGTGGTACCTTAGATGAGTCAAGCTCATCGCCGCTGTGATCGCTGTCGGCCATGAAGCAAAGGCCGGTGAAATCTCATCCCTTCTTGTCCTTCTTCTCCTCCTTCCTTGGAGACTCCTCCTCAGAACTCGACTCCTCAGTTGAGGAAGTGTCGATGTCGCTGAGAGCAACAACAAATGCTCTGGAAGCGGCTTTGGCTACTCTCTTAGCCACCTTGTCGTGCTTACCCTTCACAAAGGGTTTCCTCTCCTTCTTGTGATATTTGGGGCGCTCACTCTCATCTCTCTTCTTGAGTTTCGGGAAATTGGCCT
Source organism: Zizania palustris (assembly GCA_019279435.1). Classification (NCBI taxonomy): domain Eukaryota; kingdom Viridiplantae; phylum Streptophyta; class Magnoliopsida; order Poales; family Poaceae; genus Zizania; species Zizania palustris. Next base: position 108,755,952 of record JAAALK010000283.1, on the reverse strand, counting down.
TGATATGAGAAGTGTCGCCACACTCAAAGCAACCACTAAAACCACTTCTCCTCTGATCCCGTCTCTCATGGTGAAAACAGGTGAACCTTCTGGCAATGAGAGCAAGCTCATCATCATCCAGAGTATCCACCTTTCCTTAGTGACGGAGACCAGGGAGGACAAAGCAAAACCATCTGCAAGAATACAAGTGCCAGATGTGCTTGGTTCTGCAGTGGTGCCACGGCTAGTGCTAGAAACCAATGCCAATGGCTGTGGCAAAGAGTTTCTGTGCACTGCAAGAGATGCCTTGGCAATCTCTGTGGACTTCAGCTTGCTGAAGAGCTCATCACAGGTCAATGTGTTATGTGCGGACTCCTCAATGCTGGATATCTTCACTTCCCATATGCTACGATCAAGAGCATAGAGAAGCTTGATAGCCCTATCATGATCATTGTAAGCAAGTGTCCTGTTGGACCGCAAGTTACTCACTATTGCATCGAAGCGAGAAAACATGGCATCTATAGATTCACCAGGTGCCTGCACAAACAGCTGATACTGTTGATTGTATGTGCTTTGGTGCCTGGCCTTAATCTGTGTAGAGCCCTCATGAAAAATAGTGAGATTGGTCCAAATTTCCCTAGCTGTCCTAAGGTGCTGCACCCTATCAAACTCACTCCGGCTCAAACCAATGAACAGTATATTTCTTGCCTTGGAGTTGGCATTATACTGATCCTTCTCTGTTTGAGAGGTGTGAGTTTCAGGGATGGAGTATTGTGAGTCCACAATCTCCCAAATTTCATTTCCTTGGCTTAGCAAGTAAGCCTCCATGCGCACCTTCCAGTATGCAAAATCAGTCCCATCGAACAGAGGTATTTTACTAACTCTGTCCATGTCGCCAACAGATCACAAAACCGGTTAAGGTCAACTGGTGATCTCAACCTGCTCTGATACCAATTGTTGGACCGGAAACGGTGACCAGAGGGGGGGTGAATGGGAGCTTTTAAAATTTTAGACTTAAAAACAGCCTCCTATTTTTAACTTCTGTCTTCTGAGGAAGAGGCTTCGAACACACCCTTCGAAGTTCATGTTCGGAGGTATTTGACGGCTCCGAACACAGGCTTCGCAAGGAGTAAAAAGTTCGAAGCCAAGAGGACTTCGCTCCACCCACAACCTCAAAAATTCAGCTTCTGCTAAGTCAGTGCAGCCTTCGCACACAGGGTGCCTTCGTGCAGGCTTCGTACCTCACCCTTCGCAAGAGCGGACTTCCCTCTGAGGACTTAGACCAAATACTAAGCGACAGCAACTGGTGCTGGGCTTCGTACTACGAAGGTCAAAACGCACACAAAACAGACTTCGCTAAGGGCTTCGACACGGGAAGAAAGACGGGCTTCGATCAGTGCTTCGCTAGTAATCAGTGAGGTCTAGCCTCTAGGTTACACAGAGAGAACACACATTGAACAACACACTTCGCACAAACACACTCTGCCAAACAAGCTTCGGTGCACTACCTCAAGTCAAGTCAATCGAAGTGACACACTAGAGATCGAGGCATGTAGCGAGGTATGCAAACAAGCTCAAGCAGAAAATGAACACTGAATCAAGACTTCAATGCTTGAACAGGGAACACAAAAATTGAACTCACAGGATGAATACAGAGTGTGGTGGCTAGCACAGGAGTTCTACAATGAATGCTCAAAGTGTTAAATGTGACCTACCCTGCCTCCACTATTTATAACCACTATTCACCCATGTGAATTGACTACTTTACCCCTAGGGTTTACATTGGTTTTGTCTCATAAGAACAGAGGGGTACAAAAGGTAGTCTACTTTATTTGGAGGATTCTCTGGTCAGCTTTGCAGAGGGGACAACGTCAGCTTTTTGCAGAGCAGACACTATCAGCCTTTATAGCCTTGGATTCTTCTAAAGCCCCCCTTTGCACGCGAGGTGTGCGGTAGCTTCGGTGAGAAGCCTTGAGCCTGACGGCCTTCGCTTCACCGAAGTCAGCCTTCGATACAGTGATGGTTTTGAGCCGAAGCCGTCAAAGCCCTTGGGCCTTCGCACCAACACCTTCGGAGTGGACCACCACAGCTTCACAACTTCTCCCAGCTCGAACTCCGTCAGTCCGTGTACCGAAGCCATGCATGGCCGAAGTACCTCAAGTCATCCTCACTCCGGAGCCAGCCTTGCTCCGAAGCCTGCTTCACTCCGAAGCCCCACCTTCGGAGTACCACCCTTCGAAGTCCCTCCTTTGTCCAAGGCCTCCGCATGAAGCATTCCATGAGCACTTCGTCGCAGTGTCTCTCCCCGAGCACACTCCTCGACGAGCCTCACCCGGACCATGCCTTCGATGCACCTCGACTTCTGAGACCTTCGTCGGGTATACCTTCGAGTGTCTCCCTCCGGAGCACACTTCGAACACCTTGCCTCTGCTGAGGACTTGATCCACCATACTCCGAAGTCACTCCATTCGGAGTACCCTTCGAAGTGCCTCGCCTCCGAGGACTTCGTCTTGGAGTACCTTCACCCGGAGTCACACTCCGCACTTACTGCCTTCTCCTCGTGCACCTTGACCCGAGGTCCGACCTCGACCCCTTCGCAGCCTTCATGACGGAGCTCCCTGCTCCCCTGGCATCAAGCCTTCCGCTTGACCCAGGTTCACTTGCTACGAACCGTCCATCGCCTCCGAAGTCCCCTGCGCACCACAGACAAACAGACAAGTGTATCCAGTACCTCGAAGACCTCTCCGGGTAAGCAACCTTCGATACACACTCCAGTGTACCGCCCAAAGTACCGAACCCTTCGGTACAGCCAGTCATTGTGTACTGTCGGACCCCTCCGATAGGCACACTCCGCTGAAATAGCTGCAGCCAACAGAGCCACCGAACCCTTCGGTGAAACAGCCTCCGAACACCTTCGGAGAACCAGCCTCCGAACCCCTTCGGAGGACCAACCTCCGAATCAGAGGGTAAGATCTGTCAATCACTCATCACAGACTCCGAAACCAACCCTTGGTTTCTCATACTCCGAGATGATGTCCTCGGAGGCGAGGCACTTCGAAGGGTACTCCGAATGGAGTGACTTCAGAGTATGGTGGACAAAGTCCTCAGCAATGATACAAGGCATTCGATGTGTGCTCCGGAGGGAGGCACTCAAAGGTATACCCGACGAAGGTCTCAGAAGTCAAGGTGCATCGAAGGCATGGTCCAGGTGAGGTTCGTCGAGGAGTGTGCTCGGGGAGAGACACTGTGACGAAGTGCTCATGGAATGCTTCGTGCGGAGGCCTTGGATGAAGGAGGGACTTCGAAGGGTGGTACTCCGAAGGTGGGGCTTCGGAGGGTGGATGACTTGAGGTACTTCGGCCATGCATGGCTTCGGTACACGGGCTGACAGAGTTCGAGCTAGGAGTAGCTGCGAAGCCGTGGTGGTCCACTCCGGAGGTGTTGGTGCGAAGGCTCAAGGGCTTTGATGGCTTCGGCTCAAAACCATCACTGTATCGAAGGCTGACTTTGGTGAAGCAAAGTCCGTCAGGCTCAAGGCTTCTCACCGAAGCTACCGCACCCCTCGCATGCGAAGGGGGGGCTTCAGAAGAATCCAAAACTACAAAGGCTGACCGTGGCTGCTCTACAAAAGTTGGTGTTGTCTCCTTTGCGAAGCTGACAAAAGAAGCCTCCAAATAAAGTAGACTACCAACTGTACCCCCTTGTTCTGATGAGACAAAACCAGTGTAAACCCTAGGGGTAAAGTAGTCTATTCACAGGGCTGAATAGTGTCTAGAAATAGTGGAGACTAGCTAGGCTACAGTAACACTTTGAGCAGCCATTTTGAGCTCTTGTGCTAGCCGCCACACCTTGTATTCAGATCTGTGAGTTCTTTTTGTGTTCCCTGTTCAAGTAATGAAACTTTGATTCGGTTTTCATTTACTGTTTGAACTTGTATGCCTACTTTTCACTGCATGCATTGATCTCTTTGTGCCTCACTTCTTCCTGTGTTGAGTTTATTTGCACTGGAGTGTTTTTGGAGAAGTGTGTGAGTGTTTTGTGCATGTAAAGTGTGTTGTTCAGTGTTTGTTTGCTCTGTGTAAACTGGAGGCTAGACCTCTCTGATTACTAGCGAAGCACTGTCCTTAGGTTAAATCGAAACCCGTTTTCTTCCCTTGTCGAAGTCCTCTTTGCAGTGTGCTCAGCGTGCGTCTCAACCTCCGAAGTACGAAGTCTAGTACCAGTTGCTAGCGCTAAGTGTTTGGTCGAAGTCCTCGGAGGGAAGTCTGCTCTTGCGAAGGGTGAAGTGCGAAGTCTGCTCGAAGGCACCTAGTGTGCGGAGCCTGCACTGACTTAGCAGAGTTGAGTTTTTGGTGTTATGGGTGGAGCGAAGTCTTCTTGGCTTAGAAATTTTGCTCCTTGCGAAGCCTGGTTTCGGAGCTGTGAAATACCTCTGAACCAGAACTTCGAAGGGTGTGTTCGAAGCCTGTTCCGCAGAAGACGGAATTAAAACTGAAGGCTATTTTTAGTCTAAAATTTTAAAAACTCCCATTCACCCCCCCCCATCTGGTCGCCATTTCCGCAGAAGTGGAAAATTTTTTGCGCAATAAAAATCGATGCTTGACTTATTTTTACCACATGAGTAAGAACACATCGGTCTGACCGGCCAGACATGGCCAGTCCAACCATCGGTGTGTAGTCTGTCTGACCAACCATGCTATGCCGGTCTAACCGCCATGTGCTAGTCATCCGGCAATGGCCGTTCTGACCTCCCACTATGGTTGGTCTGACCGACCTAAGCCAGATGGGTCCAGGACTCGGGGGGGCAACTCCAGATTTTTGATATGAATGCCAATTCAAGTGAGAATTGGGTGAGTACTTTAGGAAATCATGAGGATGATTGGAGAACTCAAATTATTCAGTACTTGAGAGATCCTAGTAAGCGGGCTGATCGGAAAGTTCGGTGGCAAGCGTTTAAATTTGTGTTGCTTGATGATGAGTTGTACCGCCAAACAATTGATGGAGTACTTTTGAAAAGTTTGAATGTCGATCAGTCTAGACCCGTTGTAGGTGAAGTACATGAAGGTCTTTGTGGTACTCATCAGTCGACCCAGAAAATGAGTTGGATGCTCAAAAGAGTGGGTTTTTATTGGCCGGCTATGACTGAGGATTATTTTAGGTATTATAGAGGATGTGAAGCTTGTCAAAGATTTGGTAATATTCAGCTTGCTCCTGCATCTTTGCTTAATCCTATTATCAAACCATGGTCATTCTTAGGCTGGGCCTTGGACTTCATCGGCCAAATTTATCCTTCCTCTTCAAAAGGACATCGATTCGTGTTGATGGCTACGGATTACTTCACCAAGTGGACCAAAGCCATGCGTCTCAAGAACATGACACAGAACGAGGTAATTGATTTAATCTTGAATCACATTATACATAGATTTGGTATTCCTCAAACTCTTACTATAGATCAGGGTGCTTCATTTGTTTCTAAAGAAGTGTGTGATTTTGCCGAATCTTATGGTATAAAGTTGATAAACTCTTCACCATACTATGCTCAGGCCAATGGTCAGGCCGAGTCTAGTAATAAAACTGTGATTAAGCTGATTAAGAAGAAGATTGAAGAGTTTCCTAGAAGGTGGCATGAAGTGTTTTCTAAGGTATTATGGGCTTGTAGAGTGGCAAAGCATGGAGCCACCAAGGTAAGTCCATATGAGTTGGTGTATGGACAAGAAGTTGTTTTACCCGTAGAGGTGAATCTTGGTTCTTTGACGTTGCTTAAGCAAGATGACTTATCAGTCTATGATTTTGAAGTTCTCTTGAAGGAAAATTTGGAAGAAATGACCGATAAGAGGTTGAGATCTCTAGAGGCAATAGAAATAGACAAAAGAAGAGTGGCTAGAGCTTATAATATAAAGATGAAAGAAAAATCGTTTCAAGTTGGTGATTTGGTTTGGAAAACGATTTTGCCTTTAGGCACTAAAAGCAAAAAGTTTGGTAAATGGTTGCCATGTTGGGAAGGTCCTTTTAGAGTTGTTGAAATAACTCCAGGTAATACATACTTGCTAGAGTCTCCTCAAGGAAAGCGATTTCGTAGAGCTTTGAATGGTAGGTATTTGAAAAAAATACTTCCCAAGTGTGTGGCAAGATGCTTGAAGTGTCAAAAGGCCGATATGGAGTATATCGCCCTTAGCCCATTGTGCTTTTGGCTCACTAAGTTTACCAAAAGGTAGGGGGCATGTGTTGATAGCAAAAAATGACATTAATGGTCAAAATTGTCAAAATATCAATTTTGGTAATTTTGGGCCAAAAATATGCCAAACCTGGCATAGGCCGGTCCAACTAACCATGTAGGCCTAGTCAGACCAACCATATGGGCTCAGTTAGACCGGCCCACTCTGAGTACGAAAAGGATTAATCTGATTTCAGGGTAATTTTATCCCTAACTTAATCCTAACAACTTGGACCTATTTTTTAAGTAGATTAGAGCCTAGGCACGGCATGTCCAACCGTTGTAGATATAGGGGGCAAGGCCGATTCAAGGACTCTCTCGAAACCCTAATAGATCCAATCTGTTATTTATCTTGAATCGTACTTTTACTTTTCAATCTACCTTCCTTGCCCTAGGATTAGTTTAGCCCGTACATCTTTGTGAGTTTGTGTTGTAAACTCTTCGTCCGTCGCGTCATAATCACGGTAAGCCTTATTGATTTTCCTATGAATCACCCGTTTAAAACTTGTAATGAATTTTTATCGTTTATTAGTTTTTTTCAGTAATTCAGTCTCTTGCCCGAATTGCTCTCATCCTTGGGTGTTTTGCGGTGTTTCATCTTCCCTTTCTTCGTTAAGAACTCTTGCTCCAAGTTTTATCTTTGTTGGTGCTATTGTCGGCTAGCTAAGGAGACCACTTCCCGCCTAATGGTCTGACGAGCTATTTGTCGCTGGTCTGATTGGGTCGTGCCAGTAATAGCCAGTCTGACCGACCATACACGGCCGGTTTGAATGACCATGTGTAGTTGGCCCGATTTCCTTCTCCCCGGTTCAACGGTGCTACCGCCTGAATGTCGTTGGTCCGACCAGCAGCCCTAGGCCGATTTGACCGCGCCCCCTGTTTTAGTCCAATCGTCCTTTATTGACCAGTTAGATCTAATTACCCTCAATTCGGCTAATTGGATTATTTTTGTGATCTGATTACCTGGCAACTCCACCCTCCCTTGTCACTATCAAGGGTCATCAGAACACGATGTCGGCGTTTTGTCACACTTAGGGTTATCCCTAGGTATCCACACGCTTTTTGATCGTCGAATCGGCGTTAGTGTTTTGGTACTTTGATCGGCGAATTCTAGCGTCAACACAATCGATGAAGACAATGAAGGTGTTCATGTGAAGAAGTCTACGAGAGTCGTTCTTGGAGCAACGCCTCCACGATATCCACATGTCCAGGGATGGGATCCTTCCCACGTCGTCATGCTAGCACCGCTCGTGAGAAATGGGAGGTTTCTTAATCTCAACTTTTGAGATCGAGAAAGTGAGGAGATGAGTTCTTAGTGGTTAGGTCTAAACTATCAACAACTTTACTTCCAAGACCTCCTCCTCCTCTCTTTATATAGAGGTAAGAGCCCCTGATCTCCAACAATTCGAAACCAACAAATTAGTTTAAATCAATTCGAGACCCAACAAATCCAATCTATTATGATTGTATCGGAACATCCGATCCAATATCAGAACTTCCAATACCTCCTTTCGAAACTTCCGATTAGTGCAATTTTTCCCGATACGCATCGGAACTTCCAGTTTCATCTCTTTGTCTCTAAATTAGAAATTATCGGAACTTCCAATACCATATCAGAAATTCCAATTTAAGCTCTCGGTTTCACCAACCATAAATTATTGGAACTTTCGATACCATATCGAAACTTCCGATTTAAGCTTTCTATTTCCAATTCAACAAATAATCAGAACTTCTGATTTAACCGGAATTTTCTTGGGCATTGTTCCTTCATGTGTTAGCCAACTCGGTGGAGTTAGCCGATTGCGAAGCGCCATCGGCGGCGGGGATTGCAGCATCATCCTCTACCTCATCAACAGGGGGCGTGCATACTCCCTACATCGAGGTCGGCCCGGGGGCCATGCGAGATAGCAGGACTAGGGGGTGACTGCATTCAATGCTAGTGTAAATATCTTGAGAACAAAATTCAAGCTAAAGAAAAAAGAAAGTACCTAAGAAGGATCGTCAGTGATGAGGGTAGGAGTTCCAGCGACGTCATCAGGTTGGTCGATGATGGCGGCATCGACCGCAACCTCTACCATGATAGCCTCGGCAACCATATCTAGTGGAGCACCGATAAGGTCATCAATCACGTGGAGAGACGCAGCATTAGGTGGATTAAATGTCGATGGCTAATTTAAGATGAAGAATGCTGAGTTTCAAAGATACAAATCAAGATGCTACAAAATGATAAATACAAACCTGAGACGAAGGTGACACCACAGCAATCGGTGGAGGAACCTCAGCGGTAGCGGCAGGAGTCTGTGTGACCGAAGGGACAATTTGTGTCGGCTATAAGAAAGGAAAAAGGATAAACATTAAGGTATTTGTTTATTTCTTTTTTGTTTGGCCTAATGACCTTATCTGCCTTTTGTTTGGCTTTTTGGTTATTAAGCTGAATTTTTCTTTTCTTCTTTCTATTCTCTATTATTTTGTTTTGTTTTCATGTTTCTACATGTTTTTTGTAGGTTGAAGAGATGGAGACAGGTGTGTTGATAATGCACTCATCAAGGGGGAGATTGAAATGGGGAAGACTGTGGGCCTCATGGCACCCAGATGATAAGTGATTGTCAACGGAAGAGAGAAAAGAAGGAAGCCCTCCGAGGTGAGGCAGTTTGAAGGGGCGCTCCGAAGGGAGGTGCTTTGAATGAAGAGGACTTGATGTGGCATTGGTCGTGTGACTCAGTACACAGACGGGCGATTGTCGGGCTGAAGGAGTTGTGGGGTCGTGGTGGTCCAATCCGGGTAAATAGTGCAAGGACGACAAGCGACTTGTAATGGCATTGGTCAGTGTGACTCAGGTAGACAAACGGGTGATTACTAGGCTGAGAGAGCTACGGGGTCATGGTGGTCCAATCCAAGTACATGGCACAAGGGCAGCAAGGTTTGGGCTCAAAATCATCGACCACATCAACTGAACGTCCAAAGATCAACGTACCTGATGTGAAGCCATGGGATCCACGTAAACGAAGCATCAGAAAAAATTTCCTTTTTCTTGAGTGTGTTCCGCTGCTGGTGCTTTGTAATTTCTCCCTACCGTCAGCACGCATTCGATTTTCCTAGTCGTTGTTTTTGTATTGCAGCCGGACTAGTTTTTGATTTTGCCATCGGCGATTTTACTCTTGTCGCCAGTTGGTTTTCTAGCCAAATTTGTCATTGTATTCTGCAAGGCGTTTTTCCTCGAGGGTTATGTCATTTTGTCAATCTTTGTTTTCCTCTACGCTGCCAAATCTCGGTTTCCACGCCATTGCACAAGTTTTCTTCTATCGAGCCAATGCTAGTGGCTCCTCTGATTTCTCCGTACGGGGTGCCACTAGTTTTTAGGCTTTGGTTTTGTGCACACATGGTTGTAGGACTGAAAGTAGCGACCATAGGGAGGTGAATGGGTGCCTTAAAAATTCTTGTAAATCAATGGCCTTTTCCCAACACCCAACGCACCTCGACTAACAACCAGTTGAAGCTAGCAGATCTAAACCAATAAAATAATCTAGTCTAAAAACAACTGGTGTCCTAAGCAAGAAGACGCCAACACCGTGTTCGAAGGCAAGTTGACAGAGAAATTAAAACATGATCATTTCAAGTTTCATGAAAATAAAAACATCATAGGTTTTTAACTTGAATGTACGCAAAAAGAGATGAAAGTTTACTGTTCAAAATTTGTCTCATGTTTGGTACTTGACGAAGCATGTTCTGAATGAACGTGTGAAGCCTGAAGTTGTCGAAGTTCGTGCAGTACAGTTCAGCGAAGTATGTAGCTGTCGAAGCCTACTTCGAAACCTTCGAAGCCTGCTGAGCTGCAGACTCCGAGGCAACACACTTTGAAATTTGAAGCCTGCTAATCCCAAGAGCACTTACACACTTTGAATCGGGCCAACACTTCGAACCGGAGACCACAAGAAAAAACGGAGTCACTTAAAAAGGCTCGAAGTCCCTGGCGTCAGAGATTCCCTTCCCACGCAAGACTCTGGAGAAGAAGCTTGCGGAGCACCTTCGCTCCTATGGCTTCGCAACTCTTGCTTGAGCTCACACACAACTTCCAACGCCAGCGCCCTGACACGGCTACTGCAAAGCTAATAAAACAAAACACCTAGTTCTGCCAGCTAGCACCTACCCTTCCTGCCGTAAGCATCGCAATACACAAAGAACCTAGGCCAGCCTAGACTGCCATGATGAACGAAAGACCTCAAGCCTATGCTGAAGAACCTAGGCTACCTCTGTAGCTAGCTAGTACCAGCCAAGACTGCATACTGAGACCACACAATACAAACACCACGAGACAATAGCACGGAGAGGAAAAATAAGAATCATCCGGCGGCGATTTCAGATGAAATGAATACCAACCAAAACCAAAAACCAGTCTCAGCACTAGTTTAATCAGGTTTCACGGAAATCGAAGAACAACAATACTACTTGCCGTAGTATGATAAAAACACCAGTACGCAAAATGAGACATCAAACAGCTAATGTGCATGAAAACAAAACGCTGAGAGAAACTCCTTCACTAAGAAACTAGAAACTGCTAGACTGTCTTCTAGCCTGCGAGGCTATGAGACAGTTTATCAGTTCTGTTGCCGTGTCTAGTCTAGACCACTCAAGCATCCTATCGTGTACATCTGAAAAACAAACCTGCCTGCCAAGCTAAAACAAAAACCAAGGGAACAGCTCGTGCATAGAAGATCGAAACGTGCATGCAAAAGCGATAGAACACATAAGTGAATCTGCCGGATGCTAGAAGGAAGAATAAACCTGATGAACTCATGAAGTACAGGACATCCATAATGGCGGCGGCGCTCACAGGAAACGAACAGGAGTAAAATGTGGGGAAAGTGAACTCAAGTTTGTCATTAAGTGAGTTAACCCTAACCCTAGGGATTGGGGCCCTATTTTCTGGCAGCCCAATAGCCTAGAAAAATACCAAAAGACCCTTAGAGTTTTTACAGACGCTGAAATAAAATGGAAAAGACCAAACTGTCCTTAGGATATTATTACAGACTCAACTGACTAACTGTGGGCCTAAGGAAAAAATAGTAAACTCCTAATTACATATGACTTATCCTGAAACGGAGCTTTCATAGCGAGTCCACTGACTTTGCACCAGGTACCCGGATTGGGCCGGCCCGATTCCGCATCTCTCTCAGCCCGGCAATTGCTCGCCGCCCGTGTACCTGAGTCAATCCTGGTCAACAGCCCAGTGGATCCTCTACTGCTCCTAGCCCATGTACCTGGATTTGGCCAGCCCGACTTCACGGCCCCTCTGCCCGACAGTCGCTCGCTGCCCGTGTACCTGAGTCACATGCGGCCTAGACACAGCAGGTCTTCTCCTCTCTTTGTGTCCTCTTGACTTCCGTTGACAATGACTCATCACATCTGGAGCCATGAGGCCCACGCTCTTCAGCATGGCTCCTCAATCTCCCCCTTTATGAGTGCATTGTCAACACTTCTCTTCATCAGCTCTCCAGTACCTGTGAGCACATGTGGAAACACGAAAACAAAACACAAGAAAACAGAGAAGAAGAAAATAAAGTAAAAGTTTACCCGAATGACCAAAAGCCAAACAAAAGGAAGAAAGCAGTCATTATGGTTAACCAAAAGTATAGACTCAAAAACGAGTGCAATCTCAGAATTATCAACAAGGATATCCAAAGAGTAAGAACAAACGGGACAAAAACTCCCCCTAAAACAAATCCCAGAGAAAGCCAAAACTCCCCCTTAAACTCTTCTCCCAAAATTTCTCCCCCTTGTTGACAATTGGACTCATCAAGCGAGACTAAATGCACTCTAAAGAGACACAAACTCCCCCTAAAAGGCAACTCCCCCTCAAAATATGCAATGAATGCAACTGGGGTGCAGGTGGAGTGTAGAAAGCATGCTTCTCACATATGATTGACTGCAATTACAACATCTAACAGGTATAGCAAAAGACATACTGTCTAAGACACATGGCATGATCAGTGCAATAGATGATATCGAAAGAAAGTCATTAGCACGCATTTTTCAATTTTCGCAAATAAAAGCATCACCACATTTTCCATTTGACAAGCAAGGTAAAGCATGAGATACAAAAGCTAACTGATGATGGTGATGATGATGCTGAATAATAAAGACCTAGATCAGGCGCATAGGTGAGATACTTGAAAATGCGCTTGACAGCCTGCCGATGAGACGCGCGTGGTGAAGACTGGAAATGCGCGCACAGTCCCACGACGAATTGTATGTCTGGCCTCGTCGCCGTCAAGTACAGCAGTGAACCGATCATCCCTCGAAACTCTCTCTCATTGACCTTGACGCCGCTCTCGTCCTTGTCCAGGCCCCCAGATGTACCCATTGGGGTCATCTGAGGCTTCAGCTCTCCACCAAAGTCGAACTTCTTCAACATGTCCTGCGTATACTTACCCTGGTGGATGAAGGAGTCGTCCTTGGTCTGCTTGATCTGGAGCCCTAGGAAATACTTGAGCTCACCCATGAGGCTCATCTCAAACTCACTGTGCATCTGCTCAGAAAACTTGGACACAAGAGCATAAGTAGTACCACCAAAAATGATATCATCCACGTATATCTGAGCAACCAAGAAATCTGATGCATCTCTGAGCAAGAAAAGAGTTTTATCCAAAGAACCCATCACAAAGCCCTTCCCCAACAAAAACTGCTTCAACCGGTCATACGAAGCCCTGGGGGCTTGCTTAAGACCGTATAAAGCTTTCTGCAGCTTAAAAACATGTCGAGGAAACTTAGGGTTCTCAAAACCGGGGGGCCGCCTGTAGCGCCCCGATTTAACAAAATCGAGACATTATTGAATTTCCATAGAAAAACAATAATACAAGAGGTTCATCATGCGACAACGTACATGCGACAATATCCATGGTACGCAGACCATAATTATTACAACATTGTTTTAATAAAAACGATAATAATAAAGGTAAACAGCGGCATGACGAACTTCTTCTTCAGGATCTTTCTTCTCGACTGGGTCGCTACTCCAGACCGTCTTCAAGATAAGCATCCTCTGTGGGGTCCAACGGGTATGAGTACAAAAAGTACTCAACAAGCCACCGCGAATGCGAATAATAATGCAGGATAATAAACAAGGGAGGATAAGGGCTAATAATGCGGAATAAAGCAATTGCAGTTATGGCATTTAGTGTAATCATATTTTAATCATGCGGAAAGTAAACATGAACATCATCAACATCAACTAACTCGAGGAGTACGTTTTACCTCCTCGCACAACGGTCCTTACATGTCAATCCATCATGCACATTCATATTCAAAGTAAACTAATTGGGGGATGTCACGCAACCCGCCCTTGACCGTGGGCTCGGCTTTTTGAAAAGATTTAAGACTCTGATCAGAGATGTACTACTGTACCCACAAGGCACGCACTCATCTCAACAAGATGACCCATTTCACGGGAACTCGTGCCAAAACCTCAATATGAGATGTTCCAAGCGATAACCACCCGCTCTAGGTTTCGCCGGCGCGCCGGGCCGCATCCCGGCTAACGTCGCACCCCCTTTTGCGCCACATTGGTACAAGTCACCCGCAGGTGCAACTTGACCCATCTCCAAGTGGTGGCCTCGGTTTGGAACAACCCATACCTTACTTAGGACTTACCCACTAGACTTGTGGTTAGTACGTAAGTGTATTGCAACGGATCCCTCAGGCCGGTCCTTATAGTGCCCCGGGTGCGACTGACCAATGCCCTAGCTTGCACCCGGAACCCACCATGCATACACTCACAACCATGACTCATCACCAACAGAATTTCCAAGGATAAGAAATGACGGGGATCATATAATAGAACCATTTTACTACGACTCATTTTTATCCTATAGCGGCCGTGTCAATACATTGGACACTAGCTAATATCATTGATCATATGGTGACAAGGAGGTTAGGCGAGATAGCATGGCTTGGGTTGCACATCAAGGTCGGGGGATCCTAAATAAATATAATGTAAGGGTTCATTCGACTAATGCATATATAACCTATGTATTTTAGCGATAGTCAATTCAAACATGGGTTCAATATGTTCAAGAGAATTGTTTGGTGACTTGCCTTGTTCAGCAAAAGGAGAGGGAGGGACTTCGGGGAAGTACTCCGGCTCCTCGGCGACGTCGTAGTCTTTTTAATATAAAGTAGAATAAAAAGAACACAACATCCAATCAAACAGTATAACATTACATTATAAACACATAAGTTAAAGTTGGTTTGATTATAAATAAAATAAATTCAATGGTTAAAGTTCTGAAATTTATTTTCTCCATTAATTTAAAATGAATCTAAATGAATTATTGTCTTTCATAAAAGGGTTTTTAAGTGTGTATAATACTACATTAAGTTTTCTAATCAATTTAGTATAAATGATTCAGAGAAAACTCAGTGGTTCTAGTGTTTAAACAGAAAGGAATAATTATATAAATTTTCTGGAGTTTAAATATTTAAATTTGCATTTTAATCCTAAGGGCATTTGAATACTTATTTGAATAAACATGGAAATGTCAAAATAAACCTACTGTTTTTATTGCATAAACATGTAGAGAATAATTTTATGAATTTTCTAAAATTGGAATGGTAATTTTTAGAGTTCAAATGCATTAGATATGAATTTTACAAGTTTAAAAGCATTTCTGGAATTTATTTTCAAATTTTAAACCTCTCGGGTCCACGGTGAGCCAGGCCCACGGTGAACCCGCGCACTGTGCGCGTGCACCGGGTCGATCTGGACCGTCGGATCCAGATCCGACGCGCGAGGGCGAGGCGGGTCGCGTAAGTGGCTACGGACGGCCAGGATTAAAACGTGCGAACCGGTACCACGTGGACGCACGAGATTAAACGCGGGGTTTTAAAACAAATGGACGCACGGGATTAAAACGTACCTCTTCGCCGAGATCTAACGGATCAGATTAATCCGCACGCGGGGATTAACCATCACCGTCGGATCCAGATCGCACGGTCGTGCGTGAATCCGACACGGCACGGGTACTCGACCCGTGCCGGTCGTCTTCTCCGACGACGGCGAGTGGGCCAGCGGCCACGGCGAGCGACGGCGACCTAGTCTAAGGCCTAAAATGGAACGAGGGTGCTACGGGGATCATGAGGGTACCCTTGCGGCGAGGAAAGGTCGACGGAGCGTGGCCGGCGACGAGTGAAGGCGGTGGAGGCGTTCGGGTCCTTGGCGGCGACGGCGATCCGGCGAGGTTTGTCGTCGATGGAGTGGTGACCGAGGTTGGTGAGGTCCCGGCGGTCACGACGGTGCGGTCGGCGTGGACGGAGAGGGGCTCCGACGACGGCGAGCGGCGGCTGGAGGACGGGCGGTGGCGGCGCGCTAAAATGTGGAATGCAGGAGCTCTGTTCGGTCTGGGCTCAATTGGACGCGTGGACCGAGCGCGGCGGGGGTGAGGGGTTTATATAGGGTCGTCGGCGAGGGATAACGGGCGACAAATACAAGGAAAGGGGAGGGGAGGTCTTTAATGGCGCCGGTGAGTCTCGGCCATGCACGCGAGCGCTGATCTCGTGGTTTAATGGCGGGGATTAACGGGGGGAAACGGTCGGGGGAACGCGGGGAGTTCAATGCCGTCGAGTAATTAGGGTGAGGGGGCCGGCGAGAGCGAATCCGAGGAGGGCTAGGGTTTCGGCCGGCGAGGGGGGGGGATTTGGGGCGGATCTCGCGGAGACGACGACTCTGACAGGCGGGGTCCACGGGCCAGTGAGCGCGAGCGAGCGAACGGGAAGGCTGACAAGTGGGGCCGTAGTGTCGGGTGCGCGCGCGAGGGGAAAGTTTCGGCGCCGACAGGTGGGGTCCATTTGTCAGCCAGAGGCGAGCGTGGTAACGGGCTGGGCCGGCCGGGAGAGAGAGAAGGGAGGGAGAGGAGCCCATTACTGTTCTAATATTTTTCTGAATAAAAATAATTCCAGAAAATAAATTAAAAGATTAGGGCTACTTCCAAGGCTGGTAAAAATTTATAAAAATTCTCAAAATTATATTTTGGTCTTAGGATCATATACAAAAAGTTTCACCTCCTGATTTGGTCATCTACTCTATGTTGTAGTTTAAAAAGGGTATAAAAGGGATTTAAAAAGTATTTTCTGAAGTAATAATTCCAATAAATTGAATTTAATAATATTTTTATTGTTTTGAAAAATTGGGGTGTTACAAACCTATCCCCCTTACAAGAATCTCGTCCTCGAGATTGGAACGCTACTCGAATAGCTCGGGGTATTGGGCTTTCAGCTCGTCTTCTTTTTCCCAAGTGGCTTCTTCGGCGGGATGGTTGTTCCATTGGACTTTGCAGAAGCGGACGACGCGACTTCTGGTTACTCTCTCCTTGGTTCCCAAGATCTTGACGGGTCTCTCTATGTAGGTCAAGTCTTCTTGGACATTAAGTTGCTGAAGGTCGGCTTGTTCGGTGGGTACACGGAGACACTTCTTCAGCTGCGAGACATGGAACACATCATGAACGCCTGCCAAGGATGGAGGCAGTTCAAGTTGATATGCCACTTCTCCTTGTCGATGGAGGATCTGGAAAGGTCCGACGTAGCGGGGTGCTAGTTTGCCTTTCATGTTGAACCTTTGAGTGCCACGGAGGGGAGTGACTCGGAGGTAGACATAATCGCCCTCCTCAAAGGCTAGATCTCTTCGACGGTTGTCGGCATAGCTCTTTTGCCTGGATTGGGCGGCCTTCAAGCGGTCTCTTATGATCTTAACTTTCTCTTCGGCTTCTCTCAATAAATCTGTCCCAAACAGTTGTGATTCTCCGGTTTGATCCCAGAGCAACGGCGTTCTGCACTTACGCCCATAGAGTGCTTCGAACGGGGACATTTGCAGGCTGGCTTGATAGCTGTTGTTGTAGGAGAACTCCGCATAAGGTAAGTTCTTGTCCCACATTCCGCCAAAGTCTAGAGCACAAGCTCTAAGCATATCCTCCAATATCTGGTTGACCCTTTCGGTCTGACCGTCGGTCTGTGGATGATAGGCGGTGCTAAAGTTCAGCCGGGTGCCGAGTTCCTCTTGAAGGTTCTTCCAAAACTTGGAGGTAAACTGACTCCCGCGGTCAGATACAATCTTCTTGGGAACTCCGTGGAGACACACGATCCGGGTCATGTACAACTCGGCCAACTTGGCGACGGTGTAAGTTGTCTTGACCGGGACGAAGTGAGCTACCTTGGTGAGTCGATCAACGATCACCCAGATAGAATCATGACTAGCTTGGGTCCTGGGCAGTCCCGTGATGAAGTCCATTCCTATCTCTTCCCACTTCCATTCAGGGACTTTGAGGGGTTGAAGAAGTCCGGCAGGTCTCTGATGCTCTGCCTTGACTCGCCGGCATGTGTCGCACTTGGCCACATACTCGGCTATTTCTCTCTTCATGCTGACCCACCAATATTTCTCCTTCAGGTCTTGGTACATCTTTGTACTCCCGGGATGGATGGAGTATAGAGTATCGTGGGCTTCCTGAAGGATGAGAGTCTTCAACTCAGGTAGGTTGGGTACGCATACTCGGTTTCCGAACCAAATGGTACCATGTTCATCCTCGGAGAATCCGGGGGCTTTACCCTTCCTCATGTTTTGCTGGATCTCCAGGATATCGGGGTCTTCCTTCTGCTTCTCTCGGATCTGGTCTATTAAGACAGGCCGAGACTCCAAGGCAGCGAGGTACTCTCGAGTGGTGATCCCTAGGTTTAGCCTTTCCATCTCTTTATAAAGTAGAGGAGCCTGGTTTTGAATCATGATGGCATTGCAGTACCCTTTTCGACTAAGAGCGTCTGCCACCACGTTTGCTTTTCCCGGATGATAATGGATGCCCAAGTCGTAATCCTTGATCAGTTCCAACCATCTCCTTTGCCTGAGGTTCAGATCTGGTTGGGTGAATATATACTTGAGGCTCTTATGGTCGGTGAAGACCTCACACCGATTTCCCACAAGGTAATGTCTCCATATCTTCAAGGCATGAACCACGGCTGCTAGTTCCAGGTCATGGGTTGGGTAGTTCAGCTCATGCGGTCTCAATTGCCGGGAGGCGTAGGATATCACTTTCCCTTCTTGCATTAAGACGCATCCCAATCCTTGACGAGAGGCATCACAGTAGACGTGGAAGTCTTTCCGGATGTCTGGTAGAGTCAGAATGGGAGCTGATACTAGCTTCTTCTTGAGGGTCTGGAAGCTTTCTTCGCAGTCGGGGGTCCATTCAAACTTCACTTCCTTCTGCAGAAGTCTGGTCATAGGCTTGGCGATCTTGGAAAAATTCTCGATGAACCGGCGGTAGTATCCGGCCAATTCGAGAAAACTCCGGATCTCGGTCACGGTCGTTGGCTGTAGCCAGTTGGTTACCGCTTCCACGGTGGTTGGGTCCACTGCTATTCCTTCGGCAGATATAACATGGCCGAGGAACTTCACCTCAGACGACCAAAATTCGCATTTGCTGTATTTGGCGTACAGTTGCTGCTCCCTTAGCTTTCCGAGGGTCAGACGGAGGTGAGTCTCGTGTTCTTCCTTGGTCTTGGAGTAAACGAGGATATCGTCGATGAATACCACGATGAACTTGTCCAAGAACTCCATGAATACATTGTTCATCATGTTCATGAAAAAGGCCGGGGCATTCGTGAGTCCGAACGACATCACAGTGTACTCGTAGAGTCCATAGCGGGAGGTGAAGGCAGTCTTGGGTATATCTTCCTCCCTGATCCTCAGCTGGTGATAACCTGACCTGAGGTCAATCTTGGAAAACACCGAGGATCCTTTCAGCTGATCGAACAGGTCGTCGATCCGAGGCAATGGGTATTTGTTCTTGATGGTTACGTCGTTTAGGGCTCTATAGTCCACGCACATCCTCTTAGTCTTGTCCTTCTTCATGGCAAAGATAACCGGTGCACCCCAAGGTGAGGTACTCGGTCGGATGTAACCTTTCTGCTCTAGGTCTTCGATGTTGCTCTTGACTTCGGCTAGTTCATTGGCGGCCATGCGGTATGGGCGCTTGGAGATTGGAGTGGTCCCCGGGACAAGCTCGATTCTGAATTCGATGTCCCGCTTGGGAGGCATTCCGGGCAGATCTTCGGGGAAAACATCTGCAAACTCCTTGACTATTGGTACCTCTTCAAGAGCTATTGAGCGAAGGGATGCTCCGAGTGGTTTGCGACTGGTCATCCGGAAGGTGACGGTTACGCCTTCAGGACTGGTCACCGTGACGGACTTGTCGGCACAGTCGATCACTCCCTTGTACTTCATCAACCAATCCATACCTAATATAAGGTCGAGTCCGGTGCATTGGATGAGGACAGGCTCGGCCCGAAACAGCACTCCTTGGATGTCAAGTTGAACCTTAGGGCTGTAGAAGCGAGCTGAGGTCCTATTGCCGGGGGTGGCAATCACCATGGGAATTGGTAGAGGGAGCACGTCCAGATGGTTTGTTTTCGCAAAATCTTCCGAGACAAAGGAGTGGGTTGCTCCAGAGTCAAATAATATGACGGCCGGTACGGAATTCATAGTAAACGTACCGAGTACGACTTCAGGAGCCTCCTGAGCTTCCTCCGCGCTGATGTGGTTGACGCGGGCGCGAACGGCCTGGTGGGGTGCTGCGCCTTGGTTCTGCTTGGGGTGAGGACACTCGTGCGAGTAGTGCCCTTCCTTGCGGTAGTTGAAGCAGACGGCCGGCCTTCCTTGACGATCCCTCAAGATCGGGGCCTTGGCGGCCGGTGCCGGCTGAGCGGCCGGAGCTGGTGGAGCGGGGCGAGGATGCCCGGCGTTGGATCCACCGGCTGCATGAGGTGGCCTGTAGGCGGGCCGAGGATGGTAGGCGGGCGCTGGTGGCGGAGGGACGAAGCGGGGCCTCTGAGTGTTCGCCTGCTGGTGCTTGAAGGCGATCATCTTCCTCTTCTTGAGGTCCAGCTTGTTCTGCTCAGTCTCTTGGATGAGCGCTTTATTGACCAGCCGCTGGAAGTCGGCGAAGTCGGCGGCGACGAGCTGGATGGACAGCTCATCTTTAAGTCCCCTGAGGAACTTGGCTTGGCGGAGGGCGTCGGTGCGCACTTCCTCCGGTGCGTAGCGTGCGAGGCGGTTGAACTCATGGAGGTACTCCATGACAGTCCGGTTGCCTTGTTGCAGGTCGCGGAACTCCTGCTGCTTGACCGCGATGACACCGGCGGGGACGTGAGCGGCACGAAAGGCGATGGTGAACTCCGCCCAAGTCACCATGTGGCCCTCTGGCTGGGACGCGCGATAGTTGTCCCACCACTCAGCGGCGGGACCCTGGAGCTGATGAGTGGCGAAGGCCACTCGCTCCCGGTCTGTGCAGGGGAGGAGGTCGAGCTTCTTCTCGATGGTGCGAAGCCAATCTCCGGCCTCCATCGGGTTGGTTGTGCTCGAGAAGATGGGCGGGCGCACGCGCAAGAACTCGGAGAGTTGCGGAGCGGCCGCGGGTGCTGGTGCGCGAGGGGCGGGCTCCCCGTTCTGCAGACGGTCCAACTGAGCCTGTTGGTGCTGCATTTGGGTGAGGAGGGCGGTGATCAGATGATTCTGATTCGCCATCATTTCCGCCAAGGTGGGGTGGTTGGCGGAAGGCGACCCGGATTGGCGCGGGCCTGTCGCACCCCAGTTGGGCACAACGCCCTCAGGCGCATCTCGGCTCCCTCCTGCTCCGTTGTTAGAGCCGGTGTTCTGGTGGTCGGCCATCTTCTGAATATCCAAAGTGAGGAAACAAAAGATGACGAAATAATAATACAACCAAAAATTAACATATAGCATTCGAGCACACAAATATATCAAGTGGTATAAATAGTTCATTACAATTAAGTTCTTATTCCATCTACAACCCAACTTGTTGCAGACGGCACCACATACAAAATTAAGATCTTTAATTGAATTTGCGTCTCCTAACGCCTACTCGCCACCGGAGGCGGTCTCCGTGCTCTTGGAACCACGAGTGCGCGGCTCCAGAGAGATGGTGGGCTCGAGAAAATTCTCGATGATGGGGTCGGAGACGAGGCCGGGGCGTGGTGTAGGGGCGCTGGTGGAAGGCCTGGCGGGGGAGGGTCGTGGCGGGATCCTCTTGGGGCGGGGGAGGGGCTCACGGATAGGCTTCTTCTTCCTAGGAAGAAGAGGAACCATCTCCGCTATGTCCTTCTGCAGCTGTATGATCTTGCGCTGCAGCTCGCCGTTCTGTTGGATCAGGTTCTTCGTTTCCTCACGAAGAAACGCAACCGCCTCATGATGCTCGTCGGCGTCGAGCACCGCCTCAGTGTGGAGATCATCCATAGCCTGTAGAAGACGCGACTGCCGGGCCATGACCGGATCACGCACGGAGTGAACTCCGAGGTAGATGCTACGGTGGGCTCCGGGAGTACGCTTCGGCACAAGCCGGAAGGATGAGTTCTGGAGACGATCGTCGTAGATCATCCTCAGCTCCATGAGGGCCTGGAGGGCGACTCGTTGGCACGCGACGTCGAAAGTCGGGCCTCCAAGTGCGGTGGTGTAGGGCGGCAGGTGTTCTCCGGAGCCATGGACGGTGAGGGAGACGTCGCAAGGCCCGGCGAACTCGTCGGGGTAGACTCCTTGAAATTCGGGTTCGAAGAGGAACCCGAGAAAGGTGAGCATCATGCGGAGCTCCCGGACGAAGCCCTCGTAGTGGCGGCAGTAACTGTGGACTTGGTAGACTGGCATCTACAAAACAGCAAGTTGAATAAAAGTGAGGAGAGGAACAAAGTTTATGAAGTAGATTTTCAAGAAATAATTTTCTATGGCTAATGGCTAGGCGGGTCTGTTTGGCTTCCTACAGTCAAGTCGGCTCTGATACCATCTTGTAGCGCCCCGATTTAACAAAATCGAGACATTATTGAATTTCCATAGAAAAACAATAATACAAGAGGTTCATCATGCGACAACGTACATGCGACAATATCCATGGTACGCAGACCATAATTATTACAACATTGTTTTAATAAAAACGATAATAATAAAGGTAAACAGCGGCATGACGAACTTCTTCTTCAGGATCTTTCTTCTCGACTGGGTCGCTACTCCAGACCGTCTTCAAGATAAGCATCCTCTGTGGGGTCCAACGGGTATGAGTACAAAAAGTACTCAACAAGCCACCGCGAATGCGAATAATAATGCAGGATAATAAACAAGGGAGGATAAGGGCTAATAATGCGGAATAAAGCAATTGCAGTTATGGCATTTAGTGTAATCATATTTTAATCATGCGGAAAGTAAACATGAACATCATCAACATCAACTAACTTGAGGAGTATGTTTTACCTCCTCGCACAACGGTCCTTACATGTCAATCCATCATGCACATTCATATTCAAAGTAAACTAACTGGGGGATGTCACGCAGCCCGCCCTTGACCGTGGGCTCGGCTTTTCGAAAAGATTTAAGACTCTGATCAGAGATGTACTACTGTACCCACAAGGCACGCACTCATCTCAACGAGATGACCCATTTCACGGGAACTCGTGCCAAAACCTCAATATGAGATGTTCCAAGCGATAACCACCCGCTCTAGGTTTCGCCGGCGCGCCGGGCCGCATCCCGGCTAACGTCGCACCCCCTTTTGCGCCACATTGGTACAAGTCACCCGCAGGTGCAACTTGACCCATCTCCAAGTGGTGGCCTCGGTTTGGAACAACCCATACCTTAGTTAGGACTTACCCACTAGACATGTGGTTAGTACGTAAGTGTATTGCAACGGATCCCTCAGGCCGGTCCTTATAGTGCCCCGGGTGCGACTGACCAATGCCCTAGCTTGCACCCGGAACCCACCATGCATACACTCACAACCATGACTCATCACCAACAGAATTTCCAAGGATAAGAAATGACGGGGATCATATAATAGAACCATTTTACTACGACTCATTTTTATCCTATAGCGGCCGTGTCAATACATTGGACACTAGCTAATATCATTGATCATATGGTGACAAGGAGGTTAGGCGAGATAGCATGGCTTGGGTTGCACATCAAGGTCGGGGGATCCTAAATAAATATAATGTAAGGGTTCATTCGACTAATGCATATATAACCTATGTATTTTAGCGATAGTCAATTCAAACATGGGTTCAATATGTTCAAGAGAATTGTTTGGTGACTTGCCTTGTTCAGCAAAAGGAGAGGGAGGGACTTCGGGGAAGTACTCCGGCTCCTCGGCGACGTCGTAGTCTTTTTAATATAAAGTAGAATAAAAAGAACACAACATCCAATCAAGCAGTATAACATTACATTATAAACACATAAGTTAAAGTTGGTTTGATTATAAATAAAATAAATTCAATGGTTAAAGTTCTGAAATTTATTTTCTCCATTAATTTAAAATGAATCTAAATGAATTATTGTCTTTCATAAAAGGGTTTTTAAGTGTGTATAATACTACATTAAGTTTTCTAATCAATTTAGTATAAATGATTCAGAGAAAACTCAGTGGTTCTAGTGTTTAAACAGAAAGGAATAATTATATAAATTTTCTGGAGTTTAAATATTTAAATTTGCATTTTAATCCTAAGGGCATTTGAATACTTATTTGAATAAACATGGAAATGTCAAAATAAACCTACTGTTTTTATTGCATAAACATGTAGAGAATAATTTTATGAATTTTCTAAAATTGGAATGGTAATTTTTAGAGTTCAAATGCATTAGATATGAATTTTACAAGTTTAAAAGCATTTCTGGAATTTATTTTCAAATTTTAAACCTCTCGGGTCCACGGTGAGCCAGGCCCACGGTGAACCCGCGCACTGTGCGCGTGCACCGGGTCGATCTGGACCGTCGGATCCAGATCCGACGCGCGAGGGCGAGGCGGGTCGCGTAAGTGGCTACGGACGGCCAGGATTAAAACGTGCGAACCGGTACCACGTGGACGCACGAGATTAAACGCGGGGTTTTAAAACAAATGGACGCACGGGATTAAAACGTACCCCTTCGCCGAGATCTAACGGATCAGATTAATCCGCACGCGGGGATTAACCATCACCGTCGGATCCAGATCGCACGGTCGTGCGTGAATCCGACACGGCACGGGTACTCGACCCGTGCCGGTCGTCTTCTCCGACGACGGCGAGCGGGCCAGCGGCCACGGCGAGCGACGGCGACCTAGTCTAAGGCCTAAAATGGAACGAGGGTGCTACGGGGATCATGAGGGTACCCTTGCGGCGAGGAAAGGTCGACGGAGCGTGGCCGGCGACGAGTGAAGGCGGTGGAGGCGTTCGGGTCCTTGGCGGCGACGGCGATCCGGCGAGGTTTGTCGTCGATGGAGTGGTGACCGAGGTTGGTGAGGTCCCGGCGGTCACGACGGTGCGGTCGGCGTGGACGGAGAGGGGCTCCGGCGACGGCGAGCGGCGGCTGGAGGACGGGCGGTGGCGGCGCGCTAAAATGTGGAATGCAGGAGCTCTGTTCGGTCTGGGCTCAATTGGACGCGTGGACCGAGCGCGGCGGGGGTGAGGGGTTTATATAGGGTCGTCGGCGAGGGATAACGGGCGACAAATACAAGGAAAGGGGAGGGGAGGTCTTCAATGGCGCCGGTGAGTCTCGGCCATGCACGCGAGCGCTGATCTCGTGGTTTAATGGCGGGGATTAACGGGGGGAAACGGTCGGGGGAACGCGGGGAGTTCAATGCCGTCGAGTAATTAGGGTGAGGGGGCCGGCGAGAGCGAATCCGAGGAGGGCTAGGGTTTCGGCCGGCGAGGGGGGGGATTTGGGGCGGATCTCGCGGAGACGACGACTCTGACAGGCGGGGTCCACGGGCCAGTGAGCGCGAGCGAGCGAACGGGACGGCTGACAAGTGGGGCCGTAGTGTCGGGTGCGCGCGCGAGGGGAAAGTTTCGGCGCCGACAGGTGGGGTCCATTTGTCAGCCAGAGGCGAGCGTGGTAACGGGCTGGGCCGGCCGGGAGAGAGAGAAGGGAGGGAGAGGAGCCCATTACTGTTCTAATATTTTTCTGAATAAAAATAATTCCAGAAAATAAATTAAAAGATTAGGGCTACTTCCAAGGCTGGTAAAAATTTATAAAAATTCTCAAAATTATATTTTGGTCTTAGGATCATATATAAAAAGTTTCACCTCCTGATTTGGTCATCTACTCTATGTTGTAGTTTAAAAAGGGTATAAAAGGGATTTAAAAAGTATTTTCTGAAGTAATAATTCCAATAAATTGAATTTAATAATATTTTTATTGTTTTGAAAAATTGGGGTGTTACACCGCCTAACATAGACCTCCTCCTCTATGTACCCGTTTAGAAAAGCACTCTTGACATCCATTTGAAAAAGCTTAAAACCCTTCGAAGCGGCAAAAGCTAAAAGACTGTGAATGGACTCAAGACGGGCAACAGGAGCGAAGGTCTCCTCAAATTCAATACCCTCTTTCTGGCAAAAACCCTGGGCAACTAGTCGAGCTTTGTTTCACACCACAACCCCATCTTCACCTTGCTTGTTATTGAACACCCACTTGGTGCCTATGGGGTTGCATCCAAGTGGTAGCTCAACCAGTGTCCAAACCCGATTGCGGACAAAATTCTCAAGCTCTTCTTGCATGGCAGTAATCCAATTCAAATCAGAAAGAGCATGAGAAACGTCTCTGGGCTCAAAAGATGCAACAAAAGAAGATTAAGCAAACACAACAAGAGAGTCAATAGAAGAACGCAAAGTCCTCTTAGACAGATCACCGATGATGAGCTCTGAGGGTGATCACGCTGAACTGCTCGAGATCCCAGGTGATCTGAAGTCACCTCACCGGAGTCAGCAGCTGGCACCTCTGGACTCGACTGAGGGGGCTCGATCGAAGTGGAAGAAGTGATCAGAGGTCCGTCCTCGTCCTCGGTCGAAGTCACAGAAGGTGTGGGTTCTGCAGGCTGTGCAGAAGGCCCACCCTCATCAACAGCTGGAGTGTCATCATCTTCCTAGAAGATGGACTCTCCGAGCTCACCATCTCCAGATAACTCAAAAGAAGGAGTCAAAGAAGGAAAGGACTCATCAAAGGAAACCTCGCAAGTCTGAACAAGCTGCTGGGAGTCGAGGTTCCAAACACGGAAGCCTCAAGAATGCAAAGCATAACCAAGAAAAACTCCATCCCAGCAACGCGACTCATACTTGTCCAAATGCCCTCCCTTCTTGAGCACAAAGCACTTGCAGCCAAACGCTCACAAGTGGCTCACCTTGGGTTGTCTGCCAAACCACAACTCATACGAAGTCTTACCTAGGTAAGCTCTAAGAAAAATGTGGTTGGCTAGATAGCAAGCCGTGTTCATGACTTCAGCCCAAAAGCGCCTAGGAGTCTTGTGCTCATTGAGCATCGTCCTGGCCATCTCGACTAGCGTGCAGTTCTTTCGTTCCACAATGCCGTTCTGTGGGGGAGTGTAAGGAGCAGAAAATTGATGATCAAGACCTTGATCACTATAGAAGCTGACGAACTGAGAGTTCTTGAACTCAGAGCCATTGTCAGAGTGAATCGCTCGCATCCGACCATTGTTCTCATTCTTCAACTTCAAAATCAGGTCATGAACAAAATGAAAAGTCTCATCCTTAGACTCCAAGAAGAAAACCCACGAAAACCGAGAAAAATCATCAACGATCACAAGCGTGTACCACTTCCCACTAACTGAGCGTACCCGAGCTGGACCAATAGTATCCATGTGTAACAGCTCTCCCGGGTACGAAGTCATCACCTGAGTCACAGGTGAGTGAGAAGCGGCAAGCATTTTCCCATGACGACAGGGATGGCAAACTAGATCCTTCTCCATCTTAAGCTTGGGCAATCCTCGGATGAGGTCCATAGAGCTCAATCTGACCAGCAGATCAAAACTCAAATGGTCTAACCTCCTATGACACTTCCAAAGCTCAGAGGAGGATCCAGCAATCAAACAGCGAGAAGGGCCAAAAGACGTAGAGAAGTCAATCCGAAAAAACCTTACAGAAAGGTAAGATCTAGCAAATCAAAGACCCTCTAGAATCAACCACAGAAGAACTGCCCTTCTTAAAATGAACCTCCAAACCATCCTCAAGAAGTTGTGAAACAGAAATCAAATTGAAGTTCAAATTTCCAACAAAAGCAACGTTCTTCAACGAGAAATGGTCAGAGATACGAATTGAGCCAATGACGTGTACCTTCCCTTGTGATGGGGGATTAGTCCCGATCTTCTGCTAGGTAAAGGATAACTTGGGTTGGTGGAGAATCTTGACGTTGGCGATCCAAGGCTCCGGTCCGGCGGATCCAAACCTTGCAATCGTTACACCACTGTCTCCGTTGGTTATCAACCACGCAGGACGTGATTGACCTCGCCACGAAGGCTAATTCCTGCAAGCGAACCCAAGAACACAAGAAAGAATAGGAAGGATACAAGTCGAATGCCAAATCACAGACAAATGTTGAAAAGGTGAGGTTTCACAAACGCCTATGAAGCAGCCAATCGGTCCGGTGTAAGGGGCGGGATCTAAACACACAAGTGTAGATGCAAACAAAGCAAAACCTAACCCTAAAAGCGGCTGGCGTGAGTATATAAGGTGTGGGCAGCCTGTAGAAGGCGTACATACTTGGGCTATGGGCTAGAAGGCGTACAGACTTGGACTATGGGCCAACACGGCCCAATTCTATCACGCAGGACTGTTTCAAACACACAGGTCAACTCGAGACTCCAAATGAGACTAAACCAACGTCAAACGATCCGTCTTCTCCTCAGCTTTCCAAAAAGTCCAAGAACGCGCAGATCGGACTTCGTATGAGGAAGTTATGCCCATTTTGGTGCATGGTGGTCGATGTAGTCCGAACCAGCGAATTCTTGACTTCAAATCATCCGTGCGACTCTGTCTTCAACTCCAACTCTTCTATTCCATCTCCCATGTTCCTAAGCAACAAAATATCACTAGTATTCAGTAGCATCCCGTCCAAACAAATATTAACATAGTTGCTAAGGAAAGAATTAACCTCATGGTTCAAGCGACGGGCACGGGCGCGTGTGATTGATCATTGTAATTGAATTGTAGGTGGAGGCTCCATGTGTGTATCATGTGAAGTGATGTCCTCATCATCCTCCCACTCTTGAATTGGAGTCGTCCTCGACTCAAGCTCATCGTCATCTCCCAAATAGGGCTTTAAATCTGAAATGTTAAATGTGGGACTAACCCCAAAAGCTGCAGGCAACTCAAGTTTATATGCATTATCATTTATCTTCTCAAGCACACGGAAAGGACCATCATCACGGGGCATCAATTTAGACTTTCTCAAATCAGGAAAACGATCCTTGTGCAAGTGCAACCAAACAAGATCACCCGGTTCAAATGTTATCTCTTTTCTACCCTTACTACCATAAGCACGATATTTCTCATTCATTTTCTCTATGTTTGCTTTAGTAGTTTCATGCATCTTAAGCAATAATTCAGCACGTGTAGTAGCATCAAAATTTAATTTTTCAGATGGTGGCAATGGTAGCAAATCAATAGGAGCACGCGGATTAAAGCCATAGACCACTTGAAACGGACTTACCTTAGTAGTGGAGTGTACTGACCTATTATATGCAAACTCAATATGAGGTAGACACTCTTCCCAGAGCTTCAAGTTGGTCTTCAAAACAGCCCTCAGCATGGTGGACAATGTACGGTTGACGACCTCTGTTTGCCCATCCGTTTGGGGGTGACAAGTAGTAGAAAACAGCAGCTTCGTCCCCAACTTATGCCACAACGTCCTCCAAAAATGACTTAAAAATTTAGCATCACGATCTGAAACGATGGTATTGGGAACTCCATGCAAGCGTACGACCTCTCTGAAAAACAAATCAGCAACATTTGTAGCGTCGTCGCTCTTGTGACAAGGTATAAAATGCGCCATTTTAGAGAACCGATCTACCACCACAAAAATACTATCCCTCCCCCTCCTAGTTCTAGGTAATCCTAACACAAAATCCATAGAAATATCCTCCCAAGGTACACTAGGAATGGGCAGAGGCATATAAAGACCATGTGGGTTTAGACGGGACTTAGCTTTATTGCAAGTAGTGCATCGTGCCACATAGCGCTCAACATCTCGTCTCATCCTAGGCCAATAGAAGTGTGTGGACAGCACATCTTCGGTTTTCTTAGATCCAAAATGACCCATCAAACCACCACCATGTGCTTCCTGCAATAACAACAAGCGAAGAGAGCTAGCCGGCACACATAACTTGTTAGCACGAAAAAGATATTCATTATTCAGCACATATTTGTTCCAAGCACGGTCATTTGTACAATTTGCAAAAGCATCTTTGAAGTCCAAATCAGTAGCATACATGTCCTTCAATGTTTCTAATCCAAAGATCTTATAATCAAGTTGAGAAAGCAATGTATAACGTCTAGATAAAGCATCGGCAATCACATTGTCTTTCCCTTTCTCATGCTTAATGATATATAGAAAAGTCTCAATAAATTCTACCCATTTATCATGTCGTTTATTTAGATTTGCTTGACTACGTATATGCGTCAATGCTTCATGATCCGAATGAATAATAAACTCCTTAGGCAAAAGGTAATGTTGCCAAGTTTCAAGCACACGCACTAAGGCATATAATTCCTTATCATAGGTAGAATAATTCAACTGTGGACCATGTAATTTCTCACTAAAATAGGCCATGGGTTTACCTCCTTGTAGCAGCACACCTCCTATTCCAAAACCACTAGCATCACATTCTAACTCAAAAGGCTTACTGAAATCAGGTAGCTGAAGTAGAGGTGCATGTGTAAGACGATCCTTGAGTGTGGCAAAAGCTTGTTCTTGTGCTGGTTCCCAAGTAAAAGTGACTCCCTTCTTGATCAACTCATGCAAAGGACCAGCTATGGTGCTGAAATCTTTCACAAAACGCCGGTAGAAACCTGCAAGACCAAGAAAACTACGTACCTGTGTGATAGTTTGGGGTTGCGGCCAGCTGTTGATCGCTTCTACCTTTGCCGCGTCAACCTCAATACCCTGTGAAGTGACAACATATCCAAGAAACACAACTCGATCCATGCAAAACGTACACTTCTCAAGGTTACCAAACAGCACGTAGGTGTTCAACATGTTCAGTGAGAGACTTGCTATAAACCAAGATATCATCAAAGTATACAACCACAAAGCGTCCTATAAAGTGTCGTAGGACTTCATTCATCAAGCGCATGAAGGTACTAGGTGCATTAGTAAGTCCAAAAGGCATGACAAGCCACTCATATAATCCAAACTTTGTTTTAAAAGCAGTTTTCCATTCATCACCTAGTTTCATGCGAATTTGGTGGTAGCTACTACGGAGATCGATCTTAGTAAAGATAATGGCACCACGAAGCTCATCAAGCATGTCATCCCATCTAGGAAAAGGGTGTCGATATCGAATGGTGATATTATTAATAGCACGACAATCAACACACATGCGCCAACTACCATCTTTCTTAGGTACCAAAAGAACGGGTACTGCACAAGGACTAAGGCTTTCACGGACGTACCCACGATCAAGAAGGTCATGTACTTGGCACTCAATTTCTTTTGTCTCCTCTGGATTGGTACGGTACGCTGCACGATTGGGAAGAGACGCTCCCGGGACCAAATCAATTTGGTGCTCGATGCCGCGTATCGGTGGCAGTCCGGGTGGTATCTCAGCAGTAAAAACATCGTTAAACTCCTGCAAAAGGTCAGTGACTGCAACAGGAACAGAGCTAGGAATGTTCGCAAGTGAAAACAGCACGTTTGTGCAAATCAAGCCATATAGCAAGGGAGTATCATCACAAATTTCAGCAAGGTCAGTTTTAGTTGCAAGCATGACACGTCCTTTCAGACTAATAACTTGTGATGAAGAAGGAGAAGCAATTTTATCTTTCTGTTCCCTCAAAAGCGTCTTAGCTACTTGCTGATTTTCAGAAGGTTGTTTGCTCTTTTGTGCGTCCCTAGCATGTTTTTCTTGTTCAAATTTCACAATTTCAGCAGGAGTCATAGGAAGCAATGTAACTTTCTTTCCTTTATACATAAATGTGTACTTATTGCTCCTACCTTGGTGTGTAGCATCAGTATCATACTCCCAAGGTCTACCAAGTAACAGAGAACATGCTTGCATTGGTACTACATCAAAATCAGCAACTCCGAAGTATGTACCAATGGAAAATTTGATGTGAGAAGTTTGTGTTACCTTGACCTTACCGCTATTGTTGAACCATTGCACATGGTAAGGGTGTAGATGCGTACGTGTGGGAAGTTGAAGCTTCGTTACCATGTCGTGGCTCACCAAATTGATGCAACTACCGCTGTCGATGATGACACGTACACGACGGTCATTGACGAGGAAGAAGGTCTGAAACAGATTATTCTGTTGTGCCCGATCGTCCTGCTCCATGTGAGTGCTCAAGACACGTTGTACAATAAGTGCTTCATGGTCGGCAAGGGCATCCGGCGCAAAAACAGCGTCATCGTTGAATGTATCGTCATCTCCTGCAATGTTAGCAGCAAGCGCATATTCATCTTCAACATCACTAGCACTTACGTAGCCACCATCTTCCGTAGCAATATAAGCCCGCTGACTAGGGCAGTCCTTCATAACGTGGCCAAATCCTTTGCATATGTGACACTGGATCGCTGCGGAACGTGCAGTAGAGGCCGCCGAGGGGGTGGGCTTGGCTGGCGCCTTGGATGCTGCAGCCTTGGAACTCTTAGCCTGGGCTGTAGATGTAGAAGGTGCTGATGTAGCCATCGGTCGAGAAGGTGGTGGTGGTCGTCGTTGCTGCTGTCCACTTGAGCGTGAAGTAGCACCACCAATGTTGATCCTCATGTTGCGTTGTGGTTGTTGGCGACCCTGCAATTCTTTTTCTGCAAGCATAGCAAGGTGGAAAAGACGAGTGATAGTATTGTATTCTTTATAATCAATGATATCCTGAATTTCACGTCTTAAACCACCATAAAAACGGGCCATTTTATCCTCATTGTCCTCCTCAATTTCAGCACGCATGCAACCTATTTGCAACTCCTGATAATGCTCCTCTACCGATTTATTTCCTTGGTTTAGGCGCTGCAATTTTTTTCTCAAATCACGTTTATATGAAGGAGGAACCCATATACCGCGCATTTGCCATTTTAACATATCCCAATTTTGTGGTTCATTGCCAACCTGAACTATTTCAGTCCACCAAAGAAGAGCATATCCAGTGAAGTCACTAGTAGCTAAGCGTACGCGGTGGATAGCAGGAACCATGTGAGCATTAAATTTTTGTTCGACTGACATCTCCCAATCTAAATATGCATCTGGATCATAGGTGCCAGCAAAATGAGGTACTGAAAATTTTACCTTAGAGTAGGGATCATTGTTCCTGTGGTTGTCATTGTTACCTCGTGGATGGCGGTTGCGGTGGCCGCCCATACCTTAACGGTTGAACTGAAAGCGATGACGTGCAGCCTCGTCAGGGTCAATGGCATTGTTTCTGGCATAGGATAGGTCGTCTTCCTCTTCAATATGGTTGTCTTCCTCTTCAACATGGTCATCGTTGGCTCGTGCAGCAGGCAAGCGTGTTTCCAAGGCAGTCTTTTGGTCCACTAGGTCAGCCACAGTACGCGCGAGATGTTCGATGGAATGTTGGGTCTGCCGCTGAGACTCTAGTAGAGCACGTCGTGAGACATAGTCATTAAAATCAGATGGAGGGGTACCGCTGTTATCTGCCATGTTAGTGAAAGACAAAACAACAAAGAATAATCCTTATGGAAAACAGCTAGGTGGGGTGGTGGGTGTGTGGTGGAAGCAATCCGTCAAGCGCCTTGCCCACGCTTGCAAGTGTTCTTACCACGCCGCAGTGAAGGTCACCGGCCTACAGGTGATGAACCAAGTGGAGGGTGGTGTACAATTGCAAGAAATGAACCTGTCCTGACCAAGAGAAAGGTGTAGCTTGGAAGGCAAAGTGAGTAGCAAGGATTAGCGATAGTAATAACAGTTAAACCAAGTTCAATAAGTATTCCCTAGTACTCGTCAAAGTTGCTGGCCTTAGTGCTCCCAATGTGAAAATTCAAGCAATAGAGGGAAACTATGTGCCCAAAACTCAAATGGAAGCAATAACAGGCCAAATTCAGCTCTCTGCGGATCGGACAAGGGATCGGACAAGAGATCGGACAAGGGATCGGACAAGCAGAATCTGCTGCTGCCGCTGATCGCACAAGGGATCGGACAAGCAATTGACAAGACCGGTTCTTCTTTTTTTGTTTTTATCTCTCTTTTTTTCACTCTATTTTTTTTGAACAAGGATGACCAGAGATGCAACCACAAAAATTGGCACCAGAACTGAGGTGGGATGTGGTTCACAAAAATTCAACAAGTTCACTGAACGGCGAGCAAAAACTTTGACCAATTTTTTTCTTTATCTTCCTGATTTTTTTGGCGATTTTGGTGAGGGCTAACAGGGGAACCCTGTTAGGGTACCCCCCAAATTGGGTCAGGAAGACGCTCAAAACATTTAAGATTTTTCTGCCAAACGAGCGAAAAGTTATGCCTATTTTACCGAAGGGGGGTCACAAAGACTCGATGTGGAAAACGAGTAGGGCTGTGGAGGGGGGTTTTTCGGGTGGGGAATTTTTTGGGACACAGGACCAACTACTACTCAAACGACACCGAGGGATGACTAAACCAGCAACAAGACTCGACCAAGAACACAAACTCAACAAAGTTAAAAACTGAAATTAAAATCGCAAGGCACAAAGGGGTTCTCGGTGGGGATTTTTTTTTTGAGGGTTTTCTTGACTCTAGGTAGAAATAAACAAGATCGAGATTACCTAACGGGAAACCTTCGCTTTGATACCAACTGATGGGGGATTGGTCCCGATCTTCCGCTAGGTAAAGGATAACTTGGGTTGGTGGAGAATCTCGATGTTGGCGATCCAAGGCTCCGGTCCGGCGGATCCAAACCTTGCAATCGTTACACCACTGTCTCTGTTGGTTATCAACCACGGAGGACGCGATTGACCTCGCCACGAAGGCTAATTCCTGCAAGCGAACCCAATAACACAAGCAAGAACAGGAAGGATACAAGTCGAATGCCAAATCACAGACAAACGTTGAAAAGGTGAGGTTTCACAAACGCCTATGCAGCAGCCAATCGGTCCGGTGCAAGGGGCGGGATCTAAACACACAAGTGTAGATGCAAACAAAGAAAAACCTAACCCTAAAGGCGGCTGGCGTGAGTATATAAGGTGTGGGCAGCCTGTAGAAGGCGTACAGACTTGGGCTATGGGCTAGAAGGCGTACAGACTTGGACTATGGGCCAACACGGCCCAATTCTGTCACGCAGGACTGTTTTAAACACACAGGTCGACTCGAGACTCCAAATGAGATGAAACCACGGAAAATGATCCGTCTTCTCCTCAGCTTTCCAAAAAGTCCAAGAACGCGCCAATCGAACTTCGTATGAGGAAGTTATGGCCATTTTGGTGCATGGTGGTCGATGTAGTCCGAACCAGCGAATTCTTGACTTCAAACCATCCGTGCGACTCTGTCTTCAACTCCAACTCTTCTATTCCATCTCCCATGTTCCTAAGCAACAAAATATCACTAGTATTCAGTAGCATCCCGTCCAAACAAATATTAACATAGTTGCTAAGGAAAGAATTAACCTCATGGTTCAAGCGACAGGCACGGACGCGTGTGATTGGTCCTTGTAATTGAATTGTAGGTGGAGGCTCCATGTGTGTATCATGTGAAGTGATGTCCTCATCACCTTGACCATTGTTCCTGAAGGTGATGTATTCCTTGGATCTCGAGGGAGAGAGACTGGAGAACCATCTGCGATGTCCCATCATGTGGCGAGAGCATCCTGAGTCCGTGATCCATACGTCCTCCAGTCCCTGATCATGCATAATCAGTGGTTGTAAGGGGGAGCAAATGGTCCGGCACCAGGTTAAGCAAAAGAACTAAACCAGTGTCGAGCCATCTGCTCAAAAGACGGAAAGTAAAAATCATCATAAGAATCTGGACCAAAATGTTGCTCAAAGCATGGTCCATGGTTCTGCCTAAAACCTCGGTCACGAGGTCCAGGACCGTATCCAAAATGGCCTGGAGCTCTGCTGGAGCGAACACCACCCTCCGAAGCACGGGCATGAAAGTCGTCTCCCCTGCCACCACCTACACGACGCGGTTTGGCCTCTAGCCTCTCCCCGGGTCGAGGAACTCTCAGTCTACCACCCTGCTGGTAGAACTGCTACTGCCCAACACGAGCTCTCTCTGCTCTCTCAACCCGCTTCCTCCTGAAGCAAAACTCTGCAAGATGCCTGTTTTTCTAACAGTACTCACAGTGGTAAGTGGGCTTCTTGGAATGTGGTTGAGGCTTGGGGTTGTTGGGCTTGGTGGTGTTGGGTGTAGTCTCCTTGGTGTGAGAGGGTCCAGGAAGAGAGTTTAGAGAAGTGCGGAGGTGTTTGGGCTTTGGAACCCAGATGGGCTTCTTGGGTGGAGCTTTAGGCTGTTCTTGGAACACTCCATCCTTGGGCTGACTAGCGTGGAAAGACTCAGTGGAGTGAGTCTTGGGGTATCTCTGTTCAGGAGTCATTTTACTCCACTCCACTGCTCGGCTAATAGCACTCTCAAAATCAGCCTTGGTGTAGGTATAGCCTACTCCAAACCCATCCTGCCTTTTAAACTGCTGGATCATCATGCCAAGCTGTGGCTCTCTAGCACTCACCCAACTCAGGATTTGACAGAGGTAAAAGTTCTCATGCTGAACATCAGCTAGCTCCACTCTCAAGGACGCTAGAACCTCCACCTGAGACAAGCAGGTCTCAAACTCTCTATCAACCTGGACAGACTTTTCGGCTTTCAGCTTGATCAACTCTAATCTAAGAGACAAGCAGTTCTCACAGACAGTGGGTGGAACTGACAGTGTCTCAAGCTCTAGCCTAGTCTGCTCTAGCTCAGCTCTAACTCTCTCCAAATCACCCAAATGCTCATCACCCTTGGCTTTCAGCTCAGCTAAACTAGCTAGATTGGATGGGAAATCAACACAGGGCACGACGATAGTGGCATTAGCATCTTTCAGCTCCAGCTGAGCGCTCTCAAGCTCAGTGGCCAAAGCGTCCCTCTCATCAACCCTTTTTGTGTATCTGGACTTCAGAGTTGTCAGGTCACACAGCAACACCTCACACTTTGGGCACTCACTGCTATCACCCAAGCAAGGGGAAGAAGATAGACTCTCAATCCTGCCGTTGGCCACGGCAAGCTCACTCTCAAGCTCATCTATCCTTTTCTTAGCCCCTCTAAGTAGTTTTTCCAGATATTTCAACTCCTGATGATTACTTTCAAGTAAATCAACGATTTCATGTTCGTAAGAGTATACCTTTCCATTGTCGTCGTCATCAAAGTCGTCGAAGGAGCCCTTTTCTTCCTTATCCCCAAGAGCCATTGTGCAGAAGCTCTTGCGGGATCTTCGGCATCGATGTGAGTGGCTCTTCGGCTTGTCCCCGAAAGCCATGAAGCAAATGCTCGCCGAATCGTCCTTGTCCTTCCCCTTCCTGATCACGATCTCCTCATCGCTTGAGCTTGATGAAGAGGAAGAAGACGTAGACCTCTTGGAGTAGCTTTTCTCCATCTCGGCGAAAAAGGCCTTGTCCCGCTTCTTGTTCTCACGCCGGTAGTCCTTCAGGGCCTTTCTAAAGAATCTGGTTTTTGGCTTGCCCTTCGTGAAGGAGGAGTTGTCGTGGTTACCGGAGTCGTAGAAGCCACCACCGGTACCCTTCTTGTGACCATTGCGCTTGGTGCAGTCGGTGATGAAGTGACCTAGATCACCACACTCAAAGCATCTGGTTTTTGTGCCGTGTCTTTTGAACATTCTCTTATCATATACACGACGCACCCGGCTGTTAAACAGACACAGGTCATCATCTCCTAACGACTCGAGCTGGTCCTTAGTGATAGACATCAAGGAGAACCCAGCACAGCTCACAGAAGAGGGTTTAGCAGAAGGTGTAGAAAGGGCCAGGGTTTTTGATCCAGGGCCAGTGAGATTTGATCTCAACTGGGTATCAACCTCAGTGACCTTTAGCTTGCTAAACAACTCAGAAATTGTCAAGGTATCATAAGAAGTGCTCTCAATGATAGAGGATACCTTGATCTCCCAGATCTTAGGGTCCAAGGTATGGAGAACCTTGAGGGCCTGCTCATGATCTGAGACTAACTGAACTCCCTCGGCCTTGTTGGCCTGAAGCTTGTTGATGATCGATTGAAAACGACCAAACAAAGCTTCAACAGATTCACCCGACTTCTGTGTGAAATTTTCATATTCACGCTGGTAGGTCTGATAGAGCCGAGCCTTGACCTGGGCTGTTCCCTCATGGTGTGCCTAGAGGGTAGCCCAGATCTCTCTAGCAGTGGTGAGATGGCTCACACGCTCAAATTCAGTGGGACCTAAACCAGAAAACAAAATGTTCACCGCCTTGTTATTGTTCTAATGATGGGTGATAATATCAGGAGAATTACGCTCAGCAATAGGCAATACCGTGAAAGTAGCGTGAACACAAATGTCCCAAATGTCCGAGCTTTGGCTCATGAGATAGGCTCGCATGCGAGTTTTCCAATAATTATAGCCATAAGCTTCCAAACCTGCACGGACTTCAAATTTTGTCTCCTGTTTGGTACTTGACGAAGCCTGTTCTGGATGAACGTGTGAAGCCTGAAGTTGTTGAAGTCCATGCAGTATAGTTCAGCGAAGTATGTAGCTGTCGAAGCCTACTTCGAAACCTTCGAAGCCTGCTGAGCTGCAGACTCCGAAGCAACACACTTTGAAATTCGAAGCCTGCTAATCCCAAGAGCATTTACACACTTCGAATCGGGCCAATACTTCGAACCGGAGACCATAAGAAAAAACGGAGTCACTTAAAAAGGCTCGAAGTCCCTGGTGTCAGAGATTCCCTTCCCACGCAAGACTCTGGAGAAGAAGCTTGCGGAGCACCTTCGCTCGTCAGGCTTCGCAACTCTTGCCTAAGCTCACACACAACTTCCAATGCTAGTTCCCTAACACGGCTACTGCAAAGCTAATAAAACAAAACACCTAGTTCTGCTAGCTAGCACCTACCCTTCCTGCCGTAAGCATCGCAATACACAAAGAACCTAGGCCAGCCTAGACTGCCATGATGAACGAAAGACCTCAAGCCTATGCTGAAGAACCTAGGCTACCTCTGTAGCTAGCTAGTACCAGCCAAGACTGCATACTGATACCACACAATACAAACACCACGAGAGACAATAGCACGGAGAGGAAAAATAAGAATCATCCGGCGGCGATTTCAGATGAAATGAATACCAACCAAAACCAAAAACCAGTCTCAGCACTAGTTTAATCAGGTTTCATGGAAATCGAAGAACAACAATACAACTTGTCGTAGTATGATAAAAACACTAGTACGCAAAATGAGACATCAAACAGCTAATATGCATGAAAACAAAATGCTGAGAGAAACTCCTTCACTGAGAAACTAGCAACTGCTAGACTGTCTTCTAGCCTACGAGGCTATGAGACATCTTATCAGTTCTGCTGCCGTGTCTAGTCTAGACCACTCAAGCATCCTATCGTGTACAGTTGAAAAACAAACCTGCCTGCCAAGCTAAAACAAAAACCAAGGGAACAGCTCGTGCATAGAAGATCGAAACGTGCATGCTAAAGCGATGAAACACATAAGTGAATCTCCAGGATGCCAGAAGGAAGAATAAACCTGATGAACTCGTGAAGTACAGGACATCCACAATGGCGGCGGTGCTCACAGGAAACGAACAGGAGTAAAATGTGGGGAAAGTGAACTCAAGTTTGTCATTAAGTGAGTTAACCCTAACCCTAGGGATTGGGGCCCTATTTATAGGCAGCCCAATAGCCTAGAAAAATACCAAAAGACCCTTAGGGTTTTTACAGACGCTGAAATAAAATGGAAAAGACCAAACTGCCCTTAGGATATTTTTACAGACTCAACTAACTGACTGTGGGCCTAAGGACAAAATAGTAAACTCCTAATTACAGATGACTTATCCTAAAGTGGAGCTTTCGTAGCGACTACAGCTTTGCCTCAGAACAGTCCGATCCGAGATCAGCGGTTGTCAGTTTTGCGAGGAAACTGACAAAGTGTCCATCGACTTTGCACCAGGTAGCTGGATTGGGCCGGCCTGATTTCGCAGCTCTCTCAGCCCAACAATCGATCGCCGCCCGTGTACCTGAGTCAATCTTGGTCAACAGTCCAGTGGATCCTCTGCTGCTCCTAGCCCATGTACCCGGATTGGGCCAGCCTGACTTCGCGGCCCCTCTGCTCGACAGTCGCTCGCTGCCCGTGTATCTGAGTCACATGGGGCCCAGACACAGCAGGTCTTCTCCTCTCTTTGTGTCCTCTTGACTTCCGTTGACAATGACTCATCACATCTGGAGCCATGAGGCCCACGCTCTTCAGCATGGCTCCTCAACGGCTGACCAAATTATTTTTTCACCACTTCGATTCACGTGTGTTTGTCCTGCACTTTGTTCTTGATGTTCTCCATATGGGAATGTCACCGGTGCATGAGTACCTGCATGATCGCTTCGGTTTTGTCGATTGAGAGGGCCTCATGGCTCTAGATGTGATGAGTGATTGTCAACGGAAGTCAAAGAATACATGAAGAGAAGAGAAGACCTGTTGTGTCTGGGCTGCATGTGACTTAGGTACACGGGCAGCGAGCGACTGTCGGGTAGAGGGGCCGCGAAGTCAGGCTGGCCCAATCCGAGTATATGGGCTAGGAGCAGCAGAGGATCCACTGGTCTGTTGACCAAGATTGACTCAGGTACACGGGCGGCGAGCGATTGCTAGGCTGAGGGAGCTATGGAATCGGACCGACCCAATCCGGGTACCCGGTGCAAAGACGGTGGATGCTTTGTCAGTTTCAGCACAAAACTGACCACTAATCTCGGATCTGACTGTTCTGAGGCAAAGTCGTAGCTGCTACGAAAGCTATGCATCAGGACAAGTTATCTTTATATAGGTTTTTACTATTTTGCCTTTAGGCCCACAGTCTGTCAGTCGAGTCTGTAAAAAAATTCTAAGGGCATTTCGGTCTTTTCCATTTTTATTTCAGCGTCAGTAAAAACCCTAGGGGTATTTTTGCATTTTCCCATTTATTGGGCTACCTATAAAAGGACCCCAATACCCTAGGGTTAGGGTTACCCATTTTCAGAAATCACTTTAGCAATTCAAGAAATTTGTGGGTCACTTTTTTATGCGTTACTTTCTTCTCCGTCGTTGGCATTTTTTCATTTGATCTAAAATCGCTGCCGCTAAGTTTTGCTCCCGGTGAATCTTTCTCTGGCCGTGTGTTTAATCGCCAGCTAGCGCCTAGCCTCATGCAGCAGTAGCAGCAAAGCAGCGCAGCTAGCTAGGAGCTACGCGCAGCAGCAGTGCCTATGGCTAGCTCCTAGCCTAGTGCTTGTGTGCGGCAGGCAGCAGCTACGCGCAGCACTTGCTGCAACACAGCAGAGAGTAGCAGCTGCATTGTGCAGCGTAGCGGGGAGCCAACAGCATCCGACGGAAAGGCAAAGAGACCAAGGCGGCAAAGCATCACGCAAGCACCACGGCTTGGATTCCTGTTTGGGCAGAGACACCAAGAACCGAGCGGCAGCATCCACGAGGACAGACGACTGCGCACGCAAAACGGTGAGTACTGTAGAAACGTGATTAGGATTAAATCAATTGATTTCTCCTCAAAAATCGTGTCTATGCTTTTGATTCAATAGTTGGCCGGATTAAAATTGCTCT
This sequence comes from Zizania palustris, assembly GCA_019279435.1. Taxonomy (NCBI): domain Eukaryota; kingdom Viridiplantae; phylum Streptophyta; class Magnoliopsida; order Poales; family Poaceae; genus Zizania; species Zizania palustris. The sequence goes on along the minus strand of JAAALK010000283.1, from coordinate 108,715,027 downwards.
AGTATAGTTTTCTGAATTCATCCAATCACAGTATTTAGTACTTATTTTATTCTTGTTTCGGCTAGATTCTAGGCACTAGAATTGATCTGTTCTTTTATTTAATACTACTGCATGATCAGTTTGTGCTAAACTGTTTTCTCACCTGTGATTTATCCTTGTGGAGTTGCTAGTTGTTATATGAACGACTTTACACTGCCTATGATGTCTGTTGGTATAATGATTGAAATGACGGTGAATTGAATACACTTTTAATATTCCTTTAAGCATTGTATTGGTGTCTGTTCGATTAGGACACCGGTCTTTTTTAGGCTAGATTATTTTTGGACCTATGAACTATTTTTGTTTCTGTTAGTTGTCTGTTGAGGTGCATTGGGTGATGGGAGAAGATCATTGATTCACAAGAATTTTTAGGCGCCCATTCACCCCCCTCTGGTCGCTACTTTCGGTCCGACAAGTGGTATTAGAGCCTGGTTAGGGTTTTTCCATACCTTAACCGGTTCTAAACCCAAGTAGTGATCATGACTTCTTCTAGAAAGGTCTCGCCCCTAGAACCTTTTGGCTATACTTATTGGAAGACTCGCATGCGAGCCTATCTCATGAGCCAGAGCTCGGACATTTGGAACATTTGTGTTCATGCTACTTTCACCATATTGCTTGTTGCTGAGTGTACATCCCCCGAGATAATCTCCTAGCATCAGAACAACAACAAAGTGGTGAACATTCTGTTTTCTAGTTTAGGTCCCACTGAGTTTGAGCGTGTGAGCCATCTCAGCACTGCTAGAGAGATCTAGGCTACCCTCCAGGCACACCATGAGGGGACAGCCTAGGTCAAGGCTCGGCTCTATCAGACCTACCGGCGTGAATATGAAAATTTCACACAGAAGCCGGGTGAATCTATTGAAGACTTGTTTGGTCGTTTTCAATCGATCATCAACAAGCTTCGGGCCAACAAGTCCGAGGGAGTTCAGTTGGTCTCAGATCATGAGCAGGCGCTCAAGGTTCTTCATACCTTGGACCCTAAGATCTAGGAGATCAAGGTATCCTCTATCATTGAGAGCACCTCTTATGATACCTTGACAATTTTAGAGTTGTTCAGCAAGCTCAAGGCCACAGAGGTTGATATCTAGTTGAGATCAAACCTCACTGGTTCTGGATCAAAAACCCTGGCCCTTGTGACTCCTTCTACTGACTCCTCTTCTGTGAGTTGTGTTGGGTTCTCCTTGATGTCTATCACTAAGGACCAACTTGAGTCCCTAGGAGATGATGATCTGTGTTTGTTTAATAACCGGGTGCATCGTGTCTATGATAAGCGAATGTTCAAAAGACACGGCACAAAATACGGATGCTTTGAGTGTGGTGATCCAGGTCATTTCATCGCCGACTGCCCCAAGTGCAATGGTCACAAGAAGGGTACCGATGGTGGCTCCTACGACTCCGGCAAGCACGATAGCTCCACCTTCACCAAGGGCAAGCCCAAGACAAGATTCTTCCAAAAGGCCCTGAAGGACTATCGGCGTGAGAACAAGAAGTGAGACAAGGCCTTCTTCGCCGAGATGGAGAGAAGCTACTCCAAGCGGTCTTCGTCCTCTTCCTCTTCATCAAGCTCAAGCGATGATGAGATCATGATCAGGAAGGGGAAGGACAAGGACAATCCGGTGGGCCTCTGCTTAATGGCCTTCGGGGACAAGCCGAAGAGCTGCTCACATCACCGCTGAAGATCCCGCAAGAGCTTCTACTCAATGGCTCTTGGGGATAAGGAAGAGAATGGCTCCCCCGACAACTCCGACGATGATGACAATGAAAAGGTATCCTCCTATGAACAAGAAGTCATTGATTTACTTGAAGAGAATCGTCAGGAGTTGAAGTATCAGGAGAAACTTCTTATAGGAGCTAAGAGGATAGATGAGCTTGAGAGTGAGCTTGTCGTGGCTAACGGTAGGATTGAGAGTCTATCTTCTTCCCCTTGCTTGGGTGGTAGCAGTGAGTGTCCAAACTGTGAGGTGTTACTGTGTGACCTGATGACTCTGAAGTCCAGGTACACAGAGAGGTTAGATGAGAGGGATGCTTTGGCCACTGAGCTTGAGAGCGCTCAGCTAGAACTAAAAGATGCTCATGCCACTGTTGTTGTGCCCTGTGTTGACTGCCCATCCCACTTAGCTAGTTTAGCTGAGCTGAAAGCCAAGGGTGATGAGCAGTTGGGCGAGTTGGAGAGAGTCAGAGCTAAACTAGAGTAGACTAGGCTAGAGCTTGAGACATTGTAAGTTCCACCCACTGTTTGTGAGAACTACTTGTCTCTTAGGTTGGAGTTGATCAAGCTGAAAGCTGAGAAGTCTGTCGAAGTTGATAGAGAATGTGAGACCTGTTTGTCTCAGGTGGAGGTGCTAGCTTCCTTGAGAGAGGAGCTAGCTGATGTTCAGAATGAGAACTTTTACCTCTGTTAGATCCTGAGTTGGGTGAGTGCCAGAGAGCCACAGCTCGGCATGATGATCCAGCAGGTCAAGAAGCAGGATGGGTTTGGGGTAGGTTACACCTACACCAAGGCTAATTTTGAGAGTGCCATCAGCCGGGCAGTGGAGTGGAGTAAGATGACTCCTGAACAGAGATATCCCAAGACTCACTCTATTGAGTCTTTCTAGGCTAGTCAGACCAAGGATGAAGTATTCCAAGAACAACCTAAAGCTCCACCCAAGAAGCCCATCAGGGTCCCAAAGCCCAAACATCTCCACACTTCTCTAGACTCTCTACCTGGACCCTCTCACACCAAAGAGTCTACACCCAACACCACCAAGCCCAAGAACCCCAAGCCTCAACCACATCCCAAGAAGCCTACCTATCACTGTGAGTACTGTCAGAGAGACGGGCATCTTGAGAAGTTTTGCTTCAGGAGGAAGCGGGTTAAGAAAGCAAAGAGAGCTCGTGGTAGGCAGGAGCAGTTCTACCAATAAGGTGGTAGACTGAGAGTCCCTCGACATGGGGAGAGGCTCGAGGCCAGGCCACGTCGTGTAGGTGGTGGTAGAGGAGATGGCTTTCAAGCCTGTGCTACGGAGGGTGGTGTTCGCTCTGGCAGAGCTCCAGGTCATTCTAGATATGGCTTTGGACCTTGTGGCCGAGACTTTAGGCAGAACCGAGGACCGTGCTTTGAGCCGCGCTTTGGTCCAGACTCTTATGATTCTTTCTACTTTCCTTCTTTTTAGTAGATGGCTCGACACTAGTTTATCTCTTTTGCTAAACCTGGTGCTGGACCATTTTCTCCCACTTACGACCACTGATCGTTCAGGATCGAGGACTGGAGGATGTATGGATCATGGATTTAAGATGCTCTCACCACATGATGGGACATCGCAGATGGTTCTCCAGCCTCTCTCCCCTGAGCTCCAAGGAGTACATCACTTTCGCGAACAGTGGTCAAGGGAAGGTACGCGGCATTGGCTCAATTCACATCTCTGATCATTTCTCTTTGAAGAATGTTGCTTTGGTTGGAAATTTGAATTTCAATTTGATTTCTCTTTCGCAACTTCTTTAGGATGGATTGGAGCTTCGATTTAATAAGGGCATGTCTTCTGTGGTTAATTCTAGAGGATCTTTGGTTTGCTAGATCTTACCTTTCGGTAAGGTTTTTTGGATTGATTTGTCTAGTTCTTTTGGCCCTTCTCACTATTTGATTGTCGGATCCTCCTTTGAGCTCTGGAAGTGGCATAGGAGGTTAGGCCATTTGAGCTTTGATCTTCTAGTCAGATTGAGCTCTATGGACCTCATCCGAGGATTGCCCAAGCTTAAGATGGAGAAGGATCTAGTTTGACATCCCTGTCGTCACGGGAAAATGGTTGCCGCTTCTCACGCACTTGTGACTCAGGTGATGACTTCGTACCTAGGAGAGCTGTTACATATGGACACTATTGGTCCAGCTCGGGTACACTCACTCGGTGGGAAGTGGTACGCGCTTGTGATTGTTGACGATTTTTCTCGATTCTCGTGGGTTTTCTTTTTGGAGTCTAAGGATGAGACTTTTCAGTTTGTTAATGACCTGATTTTGAAGCTGAAGAACGAGAACAATGGTCGGATGCAAGCAATTCGCTCTGACAACGGCTCTGAATTCAAGAACTCTCAGTTCGTTAGCTTCTGTAGTGATCAGGGTCTTGATCATCAATTTTATGCCCCTTACACTCCCCCACAGAACGGCGTTGTGGAACAAAATAACCGCACGCTAGTCGAGATGGCCAGGACGATGCTCGATGAGCACAGGACTCCTAGGCGCTTTTGGGTTGAAGCCATGAACACGGCTTGCTATCTGGCCAACCACATTTTTCTTAGAGCTTACCTAGGTAAGACTTTGCATGAGTTGTGGTTTGGCAAACAGCCCAAGGTGAGCCACTTGCGAGCGTTTGGATGCAAGTGCTTTGTGCTCAAGAAAGGAGGTCATTTGGACAAGTTTGAGTCCCGTTGCTAGGATGGAGTCTTTCTTGGTTATGCTTTGCATTCTCGAGGCTTCCGTGTTTGGAACCTCGACTCCCAGTAGCTTGTCGAGACTTGCGAGGTTTCTTTTGATGAGTCCATGCCTTCGCTGACTCCTTTTGAGATTTCTGGAGATGATGAGCTTGGAGAGTCCATCTTTGAGGAAGATGATGACATTCCAGCTATTGATGAGTGTGGGCCTTCTGCACAGCCTGCAGACCCCACACCTTTTGAGACTTCGACTGAGGACGAGGGCGGACCTCTAATCACTTCTTCCACTTCGATCGAGCCCCCTCAGTCGAGTCCAGAGGTGCCAGCTGCTGACTTCGGTGAGGTGACTTCAGATCACCTGGGATCCCGAGCAGTTTAGCGTGATCACCCCTCAGAGCTCATCATTGGTGATCTTTCTGAGAGACCTTTGCGCTCTTTTGTTGACTCGCTTGTTGTGTTTGTTGATTCTGCGTTTGTTGCCTCTTTTGAGCCCATATATTTTTCTCATGCTCTTTCTGATTCGAATTGGATAAATGCCATGCAAGAAGAGCTTGAGAACTTTGTCTGCAATCAGGTTTGGACACTGGTTGAGCTGCCACCCGGATGCAACCCCATAGGAACTAAGTGGATGTTCAAAAACAAGCAAGGTGAAGATGGAGTTGTGGTGCACAACAAAGCTCGACTATTTGCACAGGGTTTCTGCCAAAAAGAGGGTATTGACTTTGAGGAGACCTTCGCTCCTGTTGCCCGTCTTGAGTCCATTCGTATTCTCTTGGCTTTTGCTGCTTCTAAGGGTTTCAAGCTTTTTCAAATGAATGTCAAGAGGGCTTGGTATGACCGGTTGAAGTAGTTTTTGTTGAGGAAGGGCTTTGTGATGGGTTTTGTGGACAAAACTCTTTTCTTGCTCAGAGATGCCTCAGACTTCTTGATTACTCAGATTTACGTTGACGATATTATTTTTGGTGGTTCTACTGATGCGCTTGTGTCCATGTTTTCTGAGAAGATGCACAGTGAGTTTGAGATGAGCTTCATGGGTGAGCTCAAGTATTTCCTAGGGCTCCAGATCAAGCAGACCAAGGACGGCATCTTCATCCACTAGAGTAAGTACACGCGGGACATGTTGAAGAAATTCGACTTTGGTGGAGAGCTGAAGCCTCAGATGACCCCAATGGGTACATCTAGAGGCCTGGACAAGGACGAGAGCAACATCAAGGTCAACGAGAGAGAGTATCGAGGATGATCGGATCGCTGCTATACTTGACGGTGAAGAGGCCAGACATTCAATTTGCCGTGGGACTGTGCGCGCGCTTCTAGTCTTCACCCCGCACGTCTCATCGGCAGGTTGTCAAGCGCATTTTCAGGTACCTTACCTATGCGCCTGATCTAGATCTTTATTATTCAGCATCATCGTCTCTTGATTTATCTGGCTTTTCTGACATTGACTTTGGTGGGTGTCGGCTGGATCGCAAGTCGACTTCTGGTACTCGCCAGTTTCTTGGTTCTTTGCTGTTTTCTTGGTCTTCTCGAAAGTAGTCTGGAGTTGCACTTTCTACTACTGAGGCTGAGTATGTAGCTACTGCTAGCTGCTGCTCACAGTTGGTTTGGATGATTTCCACTTTGCAAGATTTTGGGTTGTTCTTCCCTACCAGAGTTCCTTTGTTCTGTGATAGTACAAGCGCGGTTATTGTAGGGAAAAACTCATGTCTTCATTCAAAAACCAAACACATTGATGTGTGCTTTCACTTTTTGAGGGATCAATATGAGAAAGGTGTCATTGACCTTGTTCATGTTGATACTCATCATCAGTTGGCTGACATTTTCACCAAACCCCTAGATCAGTCTACTTTTGAGCGTTTGTGAGGGGATTTGGGAGTTGTGTATCCTTTTTAGGATATTTTGAGTCAGTTTTTCTTTCTTCTTTACTCTTTTCTTGAGTCTTTTCATGTGTGTTCATATCATGCATATTCACATATCACACTTTGAGCCTGCTTCTGTTATATGATTGATATGCTTTACTTATTCTAGCTGGTACATGCTTTTGAATACTTGTCGATGATCATGTTTTTCTTCAGTTCACATGATATGTCTGATATCTGTCATATGCATGGTGTTGGGGGAAAATACTTCATCTTCGGGGTTATTGCTATAACAAGACAAAGGCAGGTGATTTAATCGAAGGCTTCCAGCATCCAACTCCGAAAGTACATTGGATCAAGTTCGAAGTATAAGGACGAACTCTAGTTCGGAGTATATCTTCGAACATGTACTCTTCCGAGAGCTTCTTTGCCAGCTAGGATGGAAGACTTATCTTCTTTCTCATTAGATTAGTCTTTTACCGTTTTAGCCCTGTTAAGGGTACCGAATAGTTTCCACTATGTCGGTTGTAACAGAGGGGTAAAAGGGTCTTTTCCTTAATGTTTGGGCCTATAAATACCCCCCGTTTTGCCCTGTAATGGGGATCAGATACTTAGTTATTCAATACACATCTTCGAACTGTTTTGAGCTATTATCCTTTCGGAGGCTTGAAATAGTTTAATTCGCAAACACTTCGTTTGTTAGTTTCTAATTTCTAGAAACCTGTTAGCGTAATCTTTTACGCCAACACATGGCTTTTATGCTTTAAAATTGAAAATTGATCACCATTGCTTCTGGTTACTAGCATGTGTAGGCTGAGTGCTTTTGCTATCTTTTACATGCCTGGTAGCTAGTTCCTCACTTAGATGCAGATATGCAACTTGGACATCTTTATGCTTTAACATGGAAAATGTGCTATAAAAATGATAAAAATCAGAAAAAATGAAAAATCCATGCCTTTTTATGCATAATTTGAAAAGATCTAGGTGGGTTTGCTTTGTCACATTGCATTGTTCTGAACTGCTTACCATAGCACTTTGGTATGAACTAGGACAGTGTAATGTATGCTAAGACCAATGTCTTAAGCTTTTGATGGTCCAGTTCTGGCCTAGGCTTGACTTGGTCGGTTAGCATAAGGTTTTACATGCAAATAACCCCTGGCAAAAATGAAAAAGGAAAAGAAAAAAGCCTGAAATTTAAAAGGATAAATAGTTTGTTGAAGCACTTTGTTCTGGACAATGCTTATCTTGGTAGATAACATTTAGCTTCTGCATCTCATGCTTTACCTTGCTTGTCAACTAGGAAATGTGGTGATGCTTTTGTTTGAAAAAATTGAAAATGCGTGCCAATGACTTTCTTTAGATATCATCTGCTGCACTGATCATGCAATGTATCTTAGACAGTATGTCTTTTGCTATACCTACTAGATGTTGTAATAGCAGTCAATCATATCTGAGAAGCATGCTTTCTACACTCCACCTGCACCCCAGTTGCATTCATTGCATATTTTGAGGGAGAGCTGTATTTCAGGGGGAGTTCGAGTCTGTGTCTCTTTAGAGTGCATTTTAGTCTCGCTTGATGAGTCCAATTGTCAACAAGGGGGAGAAATTTTGGGTTACTCGATCTTTTAGAAGAGATTAGTGAGAGTTTTTGGCTTTCTCTGGGATTTGTTTCAGGGGTAGTTTTTTAGTCTCTTTTGCCTTTACTCCTTGGATATCCTTGTTGATAATTCTGAGATTGCACTCGTTTTGAGTCTTTATTTTTGGTTAACCATAATGACCGCTTTCTTGCTTTTGATCGGCTTTTGGTCATTAGGGGTAAACTTTTATTTTATTTTCTTCTTTCTGTCTTCTTGTGTTTTTGTTTTCGTGTTTCCACATGTGCTTGCAGGTACTGGAGAGCTTATGAAGAGAAGTGTTGAAAATGCACTCATCAAGGGGGAGATTGAGGAGCCATGTTGAAGAGCATGGGCCTCATGGCTCTAGATGTGATGAGTGATTGTCAACGTAAGTCAAAGAGGACATGAAGAGAAGAGAAGACCTGCTGTGTCTGGGCCGCATGTGACTAAGGTACACGAGCAGCGAGCGACTATCGGGCAGAGGGGCCGCGAAGTCGGGCTGGCCCAATCCGAGTACATGGGCTAGGAGCAGCAGAGGATCCACTAGTCTGTTGACCGGGATTGACTCAGGTACATGGGCGGCGAGCAATTGCCGGGCTGAGGGAGCTGCGGAATCGGGCCAGCCCAATCCGGGTACCCGGTGCGAAGACGGTGGACGCTTTGTCAGTTTTGGCGCAAAATTGACCGCTGATCTCGGATCTAACCATTCTGAGGCGAAGCCGTAGCTGCTACGAAAGCTCCGCATCAGGACAAGTTATCTTTATTTAGGTTTTTACTATTTTGCCTTTAGGCCCACAGTCTGTTAGTCAAGTCTGTAAAAATTCTTAGGTTATTTCGGTCTTTTCCATTTTTATTTCAGCGTTTGTAAAAACCCTATAGATATTTTTGCATTTTCCCATTTATTGGGTTGCCTATAAAAGGGACCAAATACCCTAGGGTTAGGGTTACCCATTTTGAGAAATTACTTTACCAATTCAAGAAATTTGTGGGTCACTTTTTTATGCGTTCCTTTCTTCTCCACCGCTGGCATTTTTTCATCTGATCTGAAATCATCGCCGCTGAGTTTTGCTCTCGGCGAAGCTTTCTCCGGCCGTGTGTTTAATCGCCAGCTCGCGCCTAGCCTCATGTAGCAGTAGCAAAGCAGCACAGCTAGCTAGCAGCTACGCACAGCACTAGTGCCTACGGCTAGCTCCTAGCCTAGTGCTTGCGTGCGGCAGGCAGCAGCTACGCGCAGCACTTGCTGCAACGCGGCAAAGAGTAGCAGATGCGTTGTGCAGCGTAGCAGGGAGCCAACAACATCCGACGGAAAGGCGAAGAGACCAAGGCGGCAGAGCATCACGCAAGCAGCACGGCTTGGATTCCTGTTTGGGCGGAGACGCCAAGAACCGAGCAGCAGCATCCACGAGGACAGACGACTGCGCATGCAAAACGGTGAGTAATGTAGCAACGTGATTAGGATTAAATCAATTGATTTCTCCTCGAAAATCGTGTCTATGCTTTTGATTCAATAGTTGGCCGGATTAAAATTGCTCTGGTATACACTTTTAATCTGCCTTTAAGCATTGTGTTGGTGTCTTTTCGATTAGGACACCGGTCGTTTTTAGGCTAGATTATTTTTGGACCTATGAACTATTTTTGTTTCTATTAGTTGTCTGTTGAGGTGCGTTGGGTGTTGGGAGAAGGCCATTGATTCGCAAGAATTTTTAGGCTCCCATTCACCCCCCCTTTGATCGCTACTTTCGGTCCTACACTAACCTGTTTCCAAGACGGGTGAAATGAAATGAAACACCCACTGTGAGCCAAATCATTTCATCTGAGAGGGGTATTTAATTCAGTTGCAAAGCATTTAATTACACCGGTTAGCCTAGGAAATAGTGAAATGAAATTCTCCACTGAGAGAAGGTATTTCATTTAGTTGTAAAGCTGATGTGGCCTTCTAGAAAACAGTGTTATGAAACCCACCACTATGAATAGCCTAAGTGAGGTATGTTCTAGTTCATCCCTTCCTCAGATGTGCATCAAGTAGTTGATTATTTGTTGATGAACTTGTCCAATCATTCTATGCATGTCAACTATTTGGTGTAATACATGTGAGAAAAATCCTCTATGTGAAGTGTTTGATTGTTTACCTAATGTGTTGTGTTTAATGAAATGCTACTGAGTTTGCACATCAAGTGTTTGATCAAATGGCTTTGAGTGTCGGTGCGTGTCTTTGTCAATAGACCGCCTATGGCAATTTTATTTAGGACAGTTTTGGTTGATCCCTTTTGAATGCTTGTGATCTCTTAGACTGTCTTTTCACATCTCAACTGACAAGAGAGTAATAGCATCTAGTTTTATGAGAGAATTGTGAATTTTTATTTGTGCCCATTCACCTCCCCCCTCTGGTCGCTACTCTCAGTCCTACAATAGTCGTTCTGCCTTCTTCTATATTCCACATATTCTTCTTTGTTTCGATTAAGGATATTACCTTCACCACTTTGTTTCGATAGTGTTCTTGCTACTGAAGAATTCAGTATTATCTGTTGTTCCATTAGGAATTAGTAGGTTAAAGAAAAGCTTCGTGACTGGCACTATGTGGGAAAGTGTGTGGTGTTACAAATATCCATAGGGTTGACATATGTTACATCAACAGCAGAAGAACAGTCAGAGATTCGATAGCACCTTGCATGTTATCATCCATCTACGATGAGCTCAACGAGAAGATCGAGCCACCCATATCATTTGGTATCAGAGCACCAGGTTTACTCGGTGAGCACCATTGATCTATAGTTTGGTTTTTATTATGTCCTATCTATAAAAAGCCACGAAAATTATTAGGTTTAGATTTATTTGCCATAGCCTAGATTGCATCGGTTCATCGAGTTTTTGTGCTAGTCATAGTCTTTTCTTTAGCATAACTTTTCTTTATTTTTTTCTACTAATCCGAGTTGTAGGAATCTAAGTTTCTATCTTGTCTTGTTGTTTTTGTCAGAGTCAAACCCTAATTTGAAGACTTATGGTTTTTTATTTAAATTGTTGGGAATTTGTTTTCCCTTGTTACTTCAAATCGTTTTTCTTTTTGGTTGTTTATTTCCATTTGAGTTCACATAAATCCCTTTCTTTTTTTGTTTGAGAACCATAGTAAGCCAATCTTTGTTTGCATAGAAAAATATTCTAACCAATGAGACTAGCGTATCGACAGCTTTGAGGACTGCTCACCTAGGTTTTGCCAAGTGTTTCTGATCATTGGCAGTGCTACCTTTGCTCCATCGTAAAAATTTGAGTTGGCCAAATACAAAAAAAAGAAGAAAATAGGGAGAAGTTTCCTGTCAAAAGTATATCAAAAAAGAGAAGGAAGAAAGAAATAAAAGTGGCCGAAAAGTTTTAGTAATGTTTGGAGTTTTTGATTGAAGTATCAACTTCTTTGATGCCTCTTTTGTTTCACTAATAGATGTGAGCAATCTTGTACCCCCTATTTAAATTATTGATAGCATCTCTCCCTGTGCGTTGCAACACGGTCAGTACTCCGACATCCATTTTAAACTCATCCCTATATTTGAAATCACCCCATTTATCTCCACGTGTGTGTTTCCAATTGAGTTGTGTATCATACGATCAACACTAGGATTGGTGAACTAGTGTTGTTAGGACTCCCAACCAAACTCAATGTAGGACCGAATCAGGCGACTAGAGGGAGGGTGAATATGCGCTTCAATAAATTCTTTCTAAATGACGGCTTATTCCCTTCACCCAACATTCCTCAAAAGTAAATTAGCGGAAGCAAACAAATTCTCAAATCTTGAGAAACAAAACCAATGTTGTCACTCTCCTATCAAATAATATGTGTAGTGACATTCTGAGAGATCACAAGCATTCAAAGGAGGCTACTCAAAATTGTCTTCAAATGAGCACAAGCGCCCTATGGAAAAAGGTACGCACAAAGCACTTAAAGGCAATAGATTGAACACTTGATGGACATGAAGAAATATCCTCGAAACTCAAGTGGACATAACATCAAACAATTGATGGACAAGATGAATTCCATCAAAAACATTCCATCAAACAGTTAACATACATCCCATAGATATTTCATCAAGCAAGTGTCACGTAGAAATTATATCAAATTAACAAAGCATTTCCTCAAACATAATAGACAGTGCACTAGTAGGCATTCAAACAAATACATGGTATGCAAGGAATATCTCTTGCAAAAATTTAAACAAATACTTGAAGTGCAAGGGATAGGAAACTTACCTACTTACCTGTCATGATGTTGTGACGACATTGTGGTTCGGCCGAAGTAGAGCACAGATATTTGTTGCTCAGAATGACCGAATGTGCTGAGTACGAGTGGACTGGCGCCTTGGTTTGGTCCGGAGAAGATGACCTCGAAGCTTGCATTGGTCGGCTCCTGCTGATGGCGTTTGTCCAGCTCTGCACAGGTATGGCATAGATGCGGCATCGCATGACACGAGCGGTAGGTGCTCACGCGACTTGGCGTGGCTGGAGGTGCGAAGCACCAGGTGTAGTGGGCACTAGAGAAAACCATGCGATGAGCCCTGTAGAGAGAAAAGAAGGCGACCAGGGAGAAGCAAAATTGTCGGCGGTGCCTCTAGGAAGAAAAAGGAGAAAACAAAGAAAAGGTTACCCAAACAATTGTGAAAAAATTAAAAGTTGATTTCTGAATGGGTGCCAAACCCTAGATGTTTAGGTGGCTTTTCTAGTAAGAGACGGTGGTCGATTTTATGACAAAGGTCGAGTACATTATGGCTTTGGAAGCTGCGAAGGAGGTCATTTGGATCAGAAAGTTTGTTTCTGAGATGGGTATTGTTCCTAGTTCGTCCAACGCAGTGGACCTCTATTATGATAATAGTGGTGTCATTGCGCAAGCAAAGGAGCCTAAATCACGCCAGAAGTCCAAACATATACTTCGGTGATATCACTTGATCCGTGAGATCATAAAGAGAGGTGATGTAAATATTTCCAAGAAGCACACGGATTTGAACATAGCAGATCCTTTGACTAAGCCACTATCACAGCCCAAGCATGAGGCACACTTGAGCTCTATGGGTATTAGATACTAGCATGAGTCGTGTATATGTGAAAGATGTTATTGTGTCTATGCTTATGTATGAGAATAATTGTTATTTTGTTCATTGAATAAATGTCATTTACATTGATTGATGAGTTGATGACTTGTTATGTGAGACCCTTTGTTTTATAATGATGTTGTTCAAAAGAATCCATGATCTTATCATCATGTGGGATAGTGATGATAAAAAAATTAGCACATCCGATTTATTGATGATCACGTTTCAGAAATCATAGACATGGAGATGTCAAATCCGTGATGTGAACACATGTTGGTGAACATGGTGTTGGATACACCCACTTAAGATATCTTGGGATTGTTATTGTGATGTGCCATTAGTTGTCATCTCAAATGATGTACCTACATAGTTCTTAGACCTAAGATCGTCATTTGATTCTAGAATGCGTAGTGGCACACTTTGATGCTTCCTAACGCTATTCCGTAACTAAGTAGCCATAAGTGTTGTTTTCAGGTATGTTGTGAAACATGTCATGGAATGTGATTGGTCAAAATGGAATTTATCCCTCCTAATAACAAGAGAGACATCTTTGAGTCCCTTAAAGTAGTCGGATTAGAAAAGTGTATGGTCATGCTAATATGACTAAACAGTTAGTCATGATTTGAATCTGATACTTGATCGAGTGAAATGCTGAGCTAACCAACAAGGGTGGAATGAATCTCTCCTTGAGCTTGACTAATGTCGTGAGGTGAAGGGATTGTTGCAAGTGTATATCAAGGTTCAATGAATATATGATTTTGTATGCTTTTGGGGGTCAATATGTGCTGCTAGGTACTACTATTAATCTGTGAGCCGGAAAAGGTTTTCGAGGAATGATCATTTGTGTATGAACCTATCGGGTCACACGCTTAAGGAGATAGATTAATAAACATGCAAAGAATTGGTTCTTGTGCAAGTGCGAGATTGAAGGAATTATGCCCAAGAAAATTATGGGTGGATCAGAAGTTCTGATCATCCCAGGTGCTCTCTGTAAGTCAGTTCTAGAAGCATCGAACGTTCTAATATGGATCGGAAGTTCCGACATCTGGGCTAATCGGAAGTTCCGATTTGGAATCGAAAGTTCCAAGATCTAGAGCAGGTTTTCAGTTTTCTGGAGTTGATCGAAAGTTCGATTTGGAATTAGAAGTTCCGACAATCTGCGACGATCGGAAGTTCCAATAGGGTATCGGAAGTTCTGATTGTTTCTGATTTAGAAACTGAGTCTAGATCGGAAGTTCCGATCCAAGATCAGAAGTTCCGATCGGGCCAAAACCGATTGGATGTATTGGGCTTTAATTATGATTAAAGGCCCATACCTTGGTGACTTGTTCTCATTGCTAAAACCCTAGCCAACACACCTCTTCTTCTCTCTCATTGATCTCAAGGTGTTGAGATCGATTTCTCTCTCTGAATCTCACGATCAGTGCTAGCACGCCAGTGTGAGATCAATATCATTCATGTACATGTGAACTCTTGAGGAGCCATGTTGAAGATTATGGGCCTCATGGCTCTAGAAGATGATGAGTGATTGTCAACGAAAGTCAAAGAAGATATGGGAATGAGAAGAAGAGAAGAAGAGAAGACATGTCGTGTCTTGGACATGTGACTCAGGTACATTGACGAACGATCGCCAGATTGAGGGAGTCGCGGGGTTGTGCCGGTCCAATCTGAGTACACGAGTCGAGAACGGTACGGGACTTTCCGTGGTTTGACCGGGTTTGACTCAAGTAAACGGACAGCGACCGATTGCCGGGCTGAGGAAGCTGCGGAGTCAGATCAGCCCAATCCAGGTACATGGTGCGAAGGCAGGAAGCGCTTTGTCGGTTTCGGCACAAAACCGACATCCCATCTATATCGTCTATCGGAAATCAGAAGGTCTTGAAGCAAAGCCGTAGCTTCTACGAAAGATCTGCATCAGGACAAACTACTAGAGTTAGGATTTTACTATCTTTCCTATTGGGCCCATAGTCTGTCTTAATCGAGTCTATAAAATTCCTAAGGGTATTTTAGTAGTTTTCTATTTTATACTTGCATTTGTAAAACTAAGGGTATATTCTTTTGTTAAAAAAGAAAATGGAAGCCAAATAGCTAAAAAACGGTAGTTTTGGTTTACTAGAACCATCAGCGTATTGTTTCAGCTCGGTGGAAACCCAATTCTTTTCCTCGGGATCTCTTAAATGAAATTAGGGAATGATCTAATTAGATTAGATAGATTTAGGCAAATTTCTATCTCCTACTCTATAAGGATCATCTAGAAAGCAGAGAGCTTTGGTTCTATTCAGACAAAAAAGCTGACATAGATGTTAAATGGTGAGAATACCCATAAAGGAGCCGAATGAAATCAAAATTTCATGTTTGGTTTTGAATTAGAGACTTTAAAAATAATCAACCAACGTCGACTATAACCTCTAGCCTTCCAAGCTAACGATGCGGGTTCGATTCCCACTACTCGCTCCCCACCCCCTCAGGTTCGAGCAACTCATTTAATTTGCAGTATCAGAGTTCACCTTCTTATTTTCCTTCGTCCACTATTCAACCCCGCCGCCGGCCAACCTTTCTTTCTCTGCCGTCGGCCAGCACGTCTAGCGCCCCGCTCGTCTGTGCGCTACGCACTGCGTGCTGTGCGCACAAGGCTGCAAGCCGTCTGGCCGACGAGCTGGTCCCGCCTCTGCTCGTGCGATTCGTCCGATTAGAGCACCACCAGAAAAACTTGGCATCGCATTTTCTTGTGGATTGCACGGGGAATTGTGCTTGCTACCTCCTGGCCGGTTACATTCTTTATTCAGCCATAAAATAGCCACTGCTTGGAGCTGCAGGCAAGCACAGTGTACGACGTCCAAGAGGTACTTCACTGGTGCACACATTTGCTCTTCGTTTGATCTTCCTCGCATCTGTCTGTTTCACATTGTCTTCATCGATAACAGGGAGTAGGTAAGTAAAAGGTAATACTTTGAAACTATCTTCTACTGTATATCTTCTACTGTATATCTATTGTTTGTTGAAATGATTGATTGACTTATGATTAAATTCCTGCGTATCAAATTTCTAATGACGTGTTTGATGAAATGCCAATGATATATTAGTTTGATAAATTTTCCTACATGACTAGTATGTGATTAAATGCTTGTGAACTATAGATGTTTACTACATGTTTGATGAATTGCCTATGATTTAGTGAAACATTTGTTGATCTATCATTTGATCTGTAAATAGTATTAATCCGCATTTAAGCATTGTGTTAGTGCCTTTTTAATTAGAATACTAGTTGCTTTCTAGAGGCTAGAATATTTTTAGTGCTTGTGATCTCTCAAACTATCATCTCATATCATATATGACAAGAAAGTGATAGCATTAGTTTTCATCCGTGTAAAAAAGTTTTTTAGTTTTTTTGCTTTTTTGCTGTATGAAATTTTTATTTGCACCCGTTCACTTCTTTCTAATCACTACTCTCGGTCCTACAACTCCGCGAAAGCACTGCTCAAATAGCAATATTCATCATCTTTTTCATGTAGAGATCACCGGTATTCATCGATTAGATCGTCGATGAACGGGCAAAGCAAGGTAAGATTAAACAAGGACATGCTTCCTCAACATCTCACACTGCACTAGCCCATCTCACGTTAGAAGGTAACAATTTATGATCTCTCACACACATGGTTCATAAATTAAAGAGTTAAATTAAAGAGTTAAGCTCCCCGGTGTGTCAACACCGGTAGCTAACATTTCCTACAAGTCTCTTTCATTTTCTTTACAACATATACCTTGGAAGGTTGTTCTTCCACTAGTCTGCCTCCTCATCCATCCATCCTTTTGATCCTCTTATCTATAATCTTTAACAGCAAATCATGCTTCGCATTGATTCTAGCTTCGATCTCCATCAACGAGGCTCTAATACCACTTGTTAGCGTCCTAATCTAAATCAACGCAGAACACAAAACCACAGCAAAATAAACAATAAACTCTCAAGCTTAGAAGCCCCCAATAAACTCTCAAGCCACCGGTGAGTTCATTTCTCCTGCTTGTTCTAGATGCCGCTACAGTTTCATTGCCCCTTCCCTTTATACCTCAATACAACTAACTTGGCATCCAAGTCCCGTATCTCACATAGGCCCACACACTGGATCCTAACATCATGACACAACAATCCCTTAAAAATAGGACTAAGTAATTAGAATCCTAACCAAAAGATCAACCAACAATTTGTAGCCTAAGTAGCGTAGTTCCCATCGATAATGCCCTTGTCATTTTCCCATGTCAGTAAGCTTGGAAGATGATATGAATCAAGAGTCTTGGGGCTGCTTCTCGTCGAGCAAGCCTGTTGAAGTACTAGAAGGCAGAATTCTTGAAACTCCGACAGTAGTACCAGATAGGAGGAAAAGGGATAAAAAGGACCTCACCCATTAAGGTTCCAGCTGGCCCAAATGGGGGCCTCCCCTTCAATACACAAAGGCATTACTCCGCAAAGGAATTCACATCTGGAAGTACAAGGCTAGCGAAAGAATGAGGAAGCAGATTTGGTGAGGATGATTCACTAAAGGCGCTTGCGAGACACTTTCCGAAGGGCCATTGGCAGGAGAAATGTTGGAACCCGAGCCCAGAATATGACCACCAGCCTCTCCAGGTCCTGGCGCAGGTGATGGAGTAAGGTATGACCCGTGGCTTGCTGCAGTGGGTGTCTCCATGAGTGGGGGAAACTGATGTGGTCCTGTGTTCACGGTTGTATGAGAAGAAATATCGATCATATCATAAAAATATTGAATTGATGATACACCAGAAAAAAAGCAAATAAAGGAACAGGCTACTGGTTGTACATTTCCCTGTTCTGCACCTCAATATATTGAATACCAAGTTAATTTAAATCTTTATCAGTCTGGTTTTGGTGTGATTTGACCAGACTCTAGAAAGCTTGAATAGGTAGATTAAGGAATCAAGGAGCTGTTTGATAATTGTAATCAGTGAGTCCAGCCGAGATTAGAGTCTAAAATAATAAAAAGTCCTAGTAAGATAAGATAATAAAGAATCTTAGTAGAATAAGATAATAAAGAATCTAGTAGGATTAGGAGTTTAGCCCTACATAAAGGGTTGTAATTAGACCTATTGAGATCAAAAAAGTTAATAGAAGAATTCTAGTTTCTCCCTAATCTATTTCCCAGCCTCGTGCTTTTGTCCTCCAGCCTGCGCCCTACCCCTGCGTTGTTTCCTCTCTTTCCGTCGTGTCGCAGCCACCACAATGGTGGCCGCGTTCGTGGCACAGTTACAATCTACGGCCAAGACCTGACTGTGACAATTTGGTATCAGAACAACCTCCTACATCTATGGATATGTCATCCGACAGCGATAGAGATGCCTTTGCTACCATCACCGCCTAGTTATCAGTTCTACTGCAGAAAATAGATACAATAGCCAATAGAGACGAGGCAGCGAGCATAGGAGATCGGTGGACCAGTTGGAGGCAGAGAGGGCTGCGGCCCGCAATATGGTTGCAAGGAGATTCTTAGGCGTCCCATCCCCTCGGGTGATAATTCTCAAAATCATGGCCAAGTCCCACGCTACCACAAGTGGGATTCCCCCGACCTATGATGGGAAGGAAGACCCTCTCACATGGCTCAGTGGCTACAAGCAATTTTTTCGAGGGCAGCAAACCTTAAAAGAAGAGAAGGTGTGGCTCGCGGCGTTCCACCTTACACGGGCCGCACAACAATGGTATACTCATATCAAGCACGAGTATGGTACCCCTCAGTGGAGGCGTTTTACGGAGATGATGGAATTACGTTTCGGACCTCCAATTCGGCATAACAAACTTGGTGAGTTGGCAGTTCTATGCAAGACGGGTCTATCGCCGATTACCAAGAACTCTTCCTTTCCCTTCTTAGTCGAGCAGGAGCACTTACAGAGGGTCAACAGATTGAACTGTTTACGCAAAGATTGTGTTGACGCCAAGATTTGGTAAAGCCCAAGCCCACTAAAGATGTCACAGTCAGCAAAAGTCAAAGAGGATCCGAACAAAGATGGTCAAAGAAACCCAAATTTGGCATTAATTGTCGAAAGTGTCGAAATATCAAGTTTTGGTAATTTGAGCTGAAAATTTGCCTTCCCTGACACAGGCCGGTCCGACCGACGAACCGGCCATGTAGGCCCGATCAGACCGGCCCAATGGTTGTAGGCCCAATCAGACCGGCCCCAATGGATCCGGTCAAACCAGCCCAAGTCTAGAGTTAGAGATAGAGTTTGATTCTGGACTGTTTTTATCTATAAATAAATCCTAACCACTTTTAGTCGAATCCTACTCAGTTTAGGAGTCGGAGAACTTGAGACCAACCCCTATAAATATAGAGGTGAGGCCGATTCAAAGGATATCTCCACAGATCAACTCAAAATCCAAAATCCTAGTTTTGAATCATACCTTTACTTTTCAATCTATCTTTTGCCGCATTACTTTACTCCTAGCAGTAGCCCTTTGTCAATTTGATCAGCAAATTGTCCGTCCTTCGCCACGTGATCGCGAGTTCTTTGTGGGCTTGATCCGAAAACCTTATGTTTCCCCCTCGTACGGGTTTTTATCGTTTTTTATCGGTTTTTACCAGTGATTCGGTCCCTTGGCCGAATTAACCCTAGTTTTCTGGTGTTTTTGCAATTTGGTCGCCACCATCTTCTCCAAGAAGTTTGGTCGCCATCCATCCACGGCAAGACGGTCGTTGGAGCCCTAGAGATCGTTTCCAGGAGGCGTTGGTCTGACCAAAGGCCACCCTTCGGTCCGACCGGCCCATACCGCACCGTCACCCGAGCGCCGGCACGCAGCGATCGATCTAACATTATTTATTTCGGTTAATTAGGTTATATTTTTAGAGATATCATTGAATTGTCTGGCGACTCCGTTATTTCCTTACCACTGTTTAAGGATCGTCAAAACGTGGCGTCGGCGTTGTGTTACGTTTAGGGGTTTACTCCTAAATATCTGCACGCTTTGGATCGCCGAACCGGCCCAAGTGCGGGGGCACACTTTTGTGTCAACACACTTTTTGGCGACTCTGCTGGGGACATACATGCCAAGTGCAACTACATCGGCGGCAAATACGACTACGACTACATCGACGGTACCTTCTAACGCCAACAAGCATGGTAGGGAACACGGAGGATGACGACGACTCTGGTACCGTTGCCCTAGAGGATCTCTCGGAGGACCGTGCAGAACTTGAAGCCAAGGTGAAGGAACTTCGCGATTGCATGCTTGCAAAATACGTCAAGATAGGTGACACGTTCGTCAGGCGCGACGCGAGATCCGTCACCATCACCACGCCGACTAAGGTAAACTCCCATCCTCCCCTCTTTCCCCAAGACCTCGAACAAGAGATAGTTTTCAAGGTGAACCAAGCGGTTAACGCTGCATTCGACAAACACATGAAACACGTGGCTCCCAAAATAGACTCTAAGATAGATGCGATGTTTAGAAGATTCGGTTTTCCCGAAGCCGATTCCCCTACTACGATTTAGCGCTTCCCCTGTTCATCGCATACACAATAGGATGGATGGGAGCATGGGGAGAGAGACCAAACCACGTCAACGACCTCAGCTTTCATGGTCGAAGCCCCTCTGACCCTGGCCGGTCAAATCGGACCTAGTTGGCCGGTCCGACCGGCTGAACATGGTCGATCTGACCGACTGTACCAGGCCGGTCTGACCGGTGCGTTCTAGTCTACAACATTTAACCCTAGTGCCACCGTGCCATCAACAGTGCTCGGTCCGATCGGCTTTTAGGCCAGTCCAACCGACTCATCCCCGTCGGCAACAGTCGGTCTGACCAGCCATCAGGACGCTCCGACCGGTCATTATACCGTCGGCCAGACCAGCCTATGGCCGGTCAGACCACCCATACCACCTACTACGCGCCGCCTCCACCTGTGCCTACGCCACCCTTTCCCACATGCCTGCATCGGCCCGAGCAAGTCCTGCACCACGAGCCGACATGAGGGAGAACACCAAGGAGGACCGTATGGCCGACACGTCAGGGTGCCACCACGTGTCGCGCCTCCGCATGAAAGGCGCGTGTAGGAGATGAGCGTGGACGAAATAGAAGAATGTATCCGCGCGTTTTTTAGGTAGTGCGCGAGCTTCACCACCCAGGATTGGGTTATGGTTCACCATAAGCCATACCCAAATCATTTTGATAGCATCCCATACCCTCGCGGTTTCAGGGCTCCCGAGTTAACCAAATTTGACGGCGAGGGTTGTAAGACCACTATAGAGCATATAGGCCAATTTCTAGCACAATGTGATGAGGTTAGTAGGTCAGACACACTTAGGCTGAGGTTATTCCCTTTGTCGCTTTCCGGCACAGCTTTCACCTGGTTTTCGGCGCTGCCGCCGAACTCCGTGCACACTTGGGCCCAATTAGAACAGGGGTTTCATACGCGTTTCACTCCTAAAAATGTAGTGTCATCTAGCTATCTTGAGGTCGGTTAAACAACAAACTAGTGAGACAATTAATTCTTACATTCAAAGGTTTCTAGATACCAAAAGCCGACACTCTAACTTGACTATTAGTGATAAAGACTTGGCTGATCTTGCACTTGACGGTTTGCTTGACCACATTAGAGAAGCCATGCATGGTCAGACTTTCATGGATATTGGACAGGTATTACGAAGCGCTCTAGCTATTGAAAGCCGAGTCGTGGACAGGGGCAAATCTAAGGATGACTTAGAAAAAAATGCCAATGAGCGATCATCTGGCAAGAGTAAGAAATTTGATGTCTATACAGCCGAATGGACTTGGACTGATGAAGGAGATCCGTTCGTGTGCGATAGTTTGAAGCCAACACCTCGAAAGAGTCCAGGAGGTAAGTATACCTTTGATATAACCAAGTGCGATAAAATATTCGACTATCTTTTTGAGAAGGGACAGATCAAGGTGCGTGAAGACCAAGTCATCCCGTCGGTGGAAGATCTAGGAGGTCGTACGTATTGTAAGTGGCATTACTCTTATACTCATACTATCAATAAGTGTTATGTTTTCCGCCAACAAGTTCAATCGACCATAACCGAAGGATGATTGAAGTTTAAGAATGATCCTTCTCTACTTAGTATTGATTGCAATGCCAAAGTGTTGATTCGGCCCAATCAAGTCGAATCAAATAAAGAAATGAATATTGCAGTTGAAGAGGCTCGATTTGATACACATAATTCTATGGACAAAGAAAAGCCGCTTGGTGACAAGACGACTAGGTGACCGAGAGTTACTTTTGATGCGCTATTAAAGAAGTATGAGCATGTGGCCGAACAAAGAGCAAACAATCAGCCTAATAATGTAGAAAGACCAGATTCGACTCCTAAGAAAGGATTTGGTCATAGTCATCAGTCGTTGGAAACTTTCATGCCATTTTATTCATATGGTTTTCCGATGATGTCATGGGAGGCATGCCCAATGCCCTAATACGGTGGTCCTCCTCAATACTTTGCCCCATGGATGCCATTCTCACCATCGCAAGTGTCGTTCCACCAAGAACTAGCAAGGCCAAAGGGGTCGGCAAAGAGGCAAAGGCGTAATCATAGTGATGGTCGTATTCACACAAGGAATCGTCCTAAGTCTTCAAGGGTGAAGGAAAGGAACAACGGCAATAAACGCAATAAGGCGGCCGTCATTATTAAAATAGGTTTCCGCAACATCCCAATCCCTGAAGAAGTCCTTCTGGAGCGAGATGGAGGCAACCCGATGGAGACCACCAAAGGTACCACTGTCGATCCGACAGCCGCCCTAGGGCCGGTCTGACCACCCTTTTTCTGACTCCCAACACCATCCGGTCTAACCGGCCCCGTAAGGCCAGTCTGACCGATAGAGTACAGGGAGACAGTCATGATAAGCGCAAAATTGTCGAGGCCGATTCAGGTACTTCTCATTTGGCCGAAAATTCCAAGAGTAAGTTTGTGGCCCCGGGATTGAAGTCGCTACCTTTGTGGGCACCTCCGAGAATGACCAAGTCTCAAAAGAGATGCCTACAATGTCTTCGAGCCTAACATCTTAAAGAGAAGGCCGAAGAGTTCAAGGGTAATTTGCTCAACAAATCCAAAGCTTTAGCAGCACCACGACAAGTGTGGAGACTGAAGTTGGTTGAAGATCCAGCTTCTAGCCTCGTGGAGTAAAGAATAGATCCCACAAGGACTAGGGGGCAAAACTAATAAGAATATTGAATGTCGAGTTGATAAAGAAATTCAGCATTTAGTCCCCTATAGTCCCCTAGTTCGTGAATTTATATTGAGTTATGAAAATCGTCCTCAGGAGTTCACAAATTCCGAGTCATAGACGATTTATGGTAGGTGAACAAATAAAGAGTATGGGGAATACCACCCATGGCTCTGTCAAGTGGGGCTTGACATATGGGAGGCGCAAGAAGGCTCAACAGGAGGAGGATGGCGGCAGCTGTGGGCCCTGATTTTAATGATTAAAGATAAGTTTTTAGTAATTGAGTTGATTAGTTAAGTTGTTAATCTGTTGGTGGGGTCTTTTGTTAGAATAAGAGATAAGATAAGGGTCTCTGTTAGTTTGATCTATTAGGAGAGTTTGTTTAGATTAAAACTGTTCTATTAGGAGAGTTTGTTAAGATTACAAATGTTAGGGCTGGTATTATATAAACTAGCCCTGGTGTCTTGATTAAGTATGCTTGAATAAACTGGCTTTTGCCTAAACCTCCCACCGTTCTCCCTCTCCCTCTCTGTGTGGCGACACGGCTTCACGGAAGAGGGGCCCAAGGCCACGACCGACGACATCGTTCAAGTATCATCTACATACCTTGGTTCTGACAAACACCCCTGACTCCCCGACCGGTGACAACTTGGTATCAGAGCTAATTGGTTCAACTTCTGTTGCCATGAATTCACCAGATGGCACCGGATCAGGGGGTGGGGTGGAAGAGACATTGAAGGCCATTATGAAGCGTTTAGACACCATGGAAGAGAAGTTGTTGCCAATTCAGGACTTGGAAGAGAGGATGGCCATTATGGAAATTCTTTGCAGGCCCCATCCTGGAAGCCATGGCCGTCCAGCTTCTGGTGCTCCTGTACCCAAGGCGGGGCACAACTTGGGCGACGGGAGTGGCAACCCCTGCCTATCCGATAGCGGGAACGAGGCCGATCAGAGGGATCACTCGCCCCGCAGCCGGGTAAGCAAGCATAACCAGGGCAGCAAGCGCTCCCACCAATCCGACAGTGATGACGACAACGATGAGCAGAGGAATTTTCCACCCCGCAACAGGGGGAACAGGCGTCAGAATTTGCGCCAAAATAAAGAAGAGGGGGAAAATCAGGGCAGGAAGACAGTACCCACAACGCACAAACTGGAATTTCCAAAGTATGACGGCACCAGCGACCCCCTACCCCCTGCCGTGGCTCAATCGGTGTGAGCGATATTTTCACGTCTGCCACACACCGGAAAATCAGAAAGTAGCGCTCGCTGCCTTCTACCTCCTTGATGATGCCCAGCTCTGGTTTCACCGGATGGAACTCAATGGAGGACAGCCGACATGGCGGCAATTCATTAAACTCGTCAACGCACGTTTTGGGCCTCCCCTTACTGACAACCCCATCGGCGAGATAGCAATGTTGTGATGCACGAGATCAATGGATGACTACAGCAAGCGATTCATCGCCTTATCCTATCGTGACACAACTTTAACGGAACACCAGCAAGTCCAGTTGTTTGTCACAGGTTTGGGCAACCCACTGAGGACGGATGTGTCGCTGCAACAACCTGCTTCGCTGGATGACGCTATCATTTTTGCTCAGGTAGTGAAGTTGACGAGTAGACAATTGGATGATAAAATTCATAAGAAGCCCGACAAGTAGTGAAGTTGACGAGCAAAAGGAAGGGGTGATCAAGGTTTTGAAAATTTTGGTGGACCCTTTGTTCCGGCACACGTCGGTCAAAAGGAATTCATGAGGGTATTCATACTTAGATAAGTACTCATATGCGAACCAGATGCTCTTCTCGAGCCCAATACCGTGGTAGAAGGCTATGAACCAAAAGCTCAAGAAATCAGATGACAATCGAGAAGAAGACCGACAAGAAGCTGCCTCACCCAAAGACAAGCACTAGCGATATATAGGAGCAGCCGATTTGGGGTGATCCCTAGGGAATTCCATCAAGGAAAAAGAGGAATCATCAATCACTTCGGCGAAGTAAATGTTGAGCCAAAGTTGTAGAAACCACCAAGGTCCGCCAAAGTGGCCGACAGGCTCACCAAACAATAATCTGGCCGATACCTGATAGAAAAGATGATAAGTGGCGCTAAGAAGGTATCGGTCGAGGGATTTTCTTTTCAGTGGCAAGCTGCTCGGCTAGGAATTGGAGGTGGGTGGTTGGACCTAAAGTGGATCCACAAAACACAAACCGCTCCAACCAGAGATTAAGGAAAGCAACGTGTTCTTTGGTATCAACAGGGCCAGTCTGTTTATTATGCTTCATAATATACTTACCCCAGCCACCGACGGATTTTACACCAATATGATGGGTCGCCTTGGAGCGGAAAGAGGATTGCAAGGGGAGGTTATGTCAAGGGAGTTCAAAGCAAGTACATCAAGCAGAGGAGTCATCGGACCACTGCAGAAAATAAAGGCATTAAAAGTGTTAGGACAAAAGTAGCAAGCAACAGCGAGGAGCGACTCGTTTTTAGGCCAAAAGTAGCAAGCAACAGCGAGGAGCAACTCGTTCTTATGAGGTTCGACAAGAGAGGCTGATACAATGGCTGATACCGATTTCCTCCCAAGATGGACGCTTGACGGCCGATATCCTAAGGTACAAATCACGCCAATCAGGAAGTGGGGAAAGGAAAGCCCTAAAGCTAAGATGTCCATCCGAAGAAAGCATGGCAGAATGTTTGAAGGGGAACCAATTAGTTTCCACATTGATAATAGCGTTGGGTTAATTTTTTCTGTGCCATTACAATTTTTACGGTTTGCCAATATGTCATTGGTGTGTCACTGATAGATGGGAGCCACCACAGTCACTGACAGTGGCATATAGGCAATTTCTGAAAATTATAATGGCATGCGAGTAATTTTCCCTTGATAATATCAACAGGATCAGAGTTACCCATCGGACCCAAAAATCAATGAGTCAAGTGGTCAACAAAGAGAATCAAAACCTGGTTCTACAAGTTCTACAAAAAAACGTAAAGAAAAAACAGTGAAAAAAGGGCGAAGAAGAACGAACGAACCAGGGGAAACCGAAGAAAGGGGAAGACGTCAAAAGTTTATCTCGAGGACTGCGTCAACGGTGGCCATCGCTGGTGATGCCGAAAGCACGGGGCCGGCAAAGGAGAGGGAAACGGCGAGCGACAGTGGTCGCAAGGAAAGGCGACGAGTTCGAAGGGCAAATATAAAAGCAGTGAGCAGAAAGCGTGAAGAAGGGCGGAGTGACCAAGATACTTATAAAGCAAGAAGAAACTCCTCGGCAGCCAGGTCGAGTCGATTCTGTCGAATTCGGTGGGACCACCTATAACGTTCGGCAAAAGGTAATCATGAGTACGGTTTTCAAAAGTGTCCAAATCATTGTAGGCCCAAGATTATAGGAGTTGAATCTTCGGCTTAAAGAACACCAATACCAAAACTATGTGGGATGAAGACTGATCCGACGTCACCACGAATAGACGTAGATACATCGGACCAAACAACATCTAACGTAGTCATGAATGGCCGAAGATGCAGAAGTGGGAAGATGAGAGAAAATTATGAAGCCAAAATCCTGGGCAAAGTTATAAAGGTACTAGAAGATGAAGGGTTTTGGCTAGCAATCAAAGTGAAAAGACCGTGCGGATAAACGTTTGAAAAGACATGGCAGCAGGGATAATGAATGTTGTTAATTTCGAAGCATCAGCATCCACTTAATGCTCCGAAACTAGGGGCCATGTGTTGACGCCAAGATTTGGTAAAGCACAGGCTAACTAAAGATGTCACATGATCAACAGAAGTCAAAGAGGATCCAATCAAAGATGGTCAAGGAAGTCCGTCCATGTTGTTACAAGATGAACGAACGCGGGAGAGCTGATAGAGATAAAGATAAAAAGAAGATAAGGATTATCCAGAATCGGTTAGGATAGAGTGCTTGGACGGCAAGTCTCCAAACTATAAATATGTACCCCTAGTTAGCTTAGAAAAATACACATCTCTGTCAAACAACTACTCGGCGCATCGCCACCCTTGAGCCCCAAGGTTAATCCCGACAAGGTTCAGCACTCAGAGCTGGGCTGCATCATTTTGATCTCCGGCGACGAGGTGAGTCCCGCCACCCCGACAACTGTATCGACTAGGTCAGTATCCTCACGGCTGCATCAGTTTAGGACACTTCTTGCCTTATCAACCCATGTGGAGCGGTCGTAGGCTAAGGTGTCGACACACCCCTCTCAAAGCCATACATATCATGTGACGGGTCCCTCCCCCTTGGGGCGCGGGAGTCGGTGGCTAGGCCGTCATACTCTTTTCGGGACTGAACGAGGCGTTCGATGGTCCCTGCCTCGTTGGCCCTTATGGCGGTGGCACCGACCGAGTGTGTTGTGGATTCTAGAGTAGACGTGGATGGTTGACAGGGAAATACATTGGCTCTTGCATCGATTCGTGAGCCACGGAGTCGTCAATAGTCTTCTTGATCAATCAGTGCAGAGTGTTGACCAACACCTCAGACTGACTGATGAGAGCGTGGTGAAACGCATTGTCGACGGCGTCTTGAAAACTTACCTGAGGCTTTCAACTTGTTGGCTGATTTCCCCGGTCACGGATGACTTTGGCAATTGATTTCTCTGGATGGGACCAAATCGGGTCATGTCGAAGGTCTCGAGGCACAGCTTTTGGTAGTTGTCTACGTGCCTTTGTACCTCTGCTTTGTGCTCATCAATCAATGCCTCTAAGGTGATCGGGATAATGTGACTGTTGTTGAGTTCGCCCGCCACAGTTGAGTCGTCTAAAGATGGTCCAACTGGGCGTGCCAAAAAGTGTGTTAACGTCGTTTTTGGTCACAGGCGTAGCCTGGGAGATCTGCTTAACTCTAGTACAGGTCCTAAAAACTTAGGGTTCTAAGCGTACCAATCAGTTTGACCCTACAACTGATAAAGCATGGAAAAACGTTAGTAGTGATGTCCATCGGCTATTGAGCTAATGGCCATGATACGCATTGAATCACGCGTATTGAGCGAGAAAGTCTATGGCATGCAATACATTTAACCATCAGGTGCTACGAGACAAAAGTCGGGCCATCGAGATGATTAGGCAATGGACCCACACTAATCGGGTCAATGATTGGGCAAGCGATGCGCCATGCACTCGGGCCAATTGACAATTCCCAATGCCGATGAGATGTAACATGGAATTTAAGATAACCTACCGAAATATACTTTGATAGAACCTAAATCTAATATCCCAGAAGATGTGTTTGTATTATTAAATCATTGTTGGAGGAAAATACTTCATCCTCAGAGCCATTGTTGTAATAGGACAAAGGCAAGTGATTTAATCAAAGGTTTCCAGCGTCTAACTATGGGAGCACATTAGATCAAGTTCGAAGGATGAAGGCGAACTCTAGTTCGAAGTATATCTTCGAACATGGACTCTTCCGAGAGCTTCTTTGCCAGCTAGGATGGAAGACTAATCTTCTTTCTCATTAGATTAGTCTTTTACCGTTTTAGCCTTATTAAGGGTACCGAATAGTTTCCACTATGTCGGTTGTAATAGAGGGGTAAAAGGGTCTTTTCCTTAATGTTTGAGCCTATAAATACCCCCCATTTCACCCTGTAATGAGGATCGGATACTGAGTTATTCAATATACACCTTTGAACTGTTCTGAGCTATTATCCTATTCGGAGGCTTGAAACAGTTTATTCACAAACACTTCGTTTGTTAGTTTCTAACCTTTTGAAACCTGTTAGCGTAATCTTTTACGCCAACAGTTGGCGCCGTCCGTGGAGAACTTAGTCCAAAAAACTTCGTTCTCTACCAAGTTTCCAAACCATGCCTCCCAAGCGGAGTTCAGGTGGTAGCCCTATTCGGAGGTCCCCTCGGACCTCCGGAGCAAGATCTTTAGATACAGTTGAGGCTGGAGGACCTTCGACTTTTCCTCCACCTCAGACTTCGGAAGGAGCTCCCCTTCCCCGAGCTGAGCATACGGAGTTCATTCTCCGAATCCATCCATACTTCGACCACCCGAAGTTCCTCTTTCACCTCAAGTTCCACTTCGGACTGATGCATACAGGTCTCAAGACCCGGAAGGCCCTTCCGGAGATGAAGACGGTCTTGGAGATATGGCCGCTCAAATGGCCAGTCTCCAAGTTGAAGCAAGTTGAAGTAGCAAGGTGGCGGCAAGAAGCCGCAGATAGGCTTCGCCCTCAGGCCACCCCAGTCATTCCTGAAGTACCTGAAGACGACGAAGTTCATTATCCCGAAGCCCCGGAGAACGCATCCTTCGACACTGAATCTCCGCTGCATCCAGAGCTACAGAAAGTGCGCTTTGATCCGAAGTTTAAAACTTCGAAGCTTTGCAAGTATGCTGGAGACGAAGACCCGAGGGAGTTCTCCCATTCCTATGCATTAGCAATTGAGGCCAGCGGAGGGGTACGAGACACCATGGCCAAATGCTTTCCTCTAGCTCTTGAAGGAGTGGCGCTGCGGTGGTTCTGGTCTTTAAAGCCAGGCTCAATCAGAACCTGGGAGCAGCTAAGGAAGAAGTTTATAAGCAATTTTCAGGGTACATTCGTACCCCCAATGTCAACAGGAAGTCTCTTCCAGGTGAATCAGCTCCTTGGAGAGACTTTAAGATAGTATTTTAAGCGCTTCGCCCATACGAAGTCGCAAATTCGAGGGTTAACTACGTCTTCCATAGTTGACGCAGCTCGAGAGGGAGTTACCAACGCAGGCCTCCTTGATAAACTTCACCGGAAGCAGATATCTTCAGTTGCTAAGTTGATGTCTTACTTCGAAGAGTATGCAAGGTCAGAAGAGGGGTGGCTTCGGAGAACTGCTGCAACCCCGTCAATCCTGCAAGAAGTTAAGTTGGAAGTGAAGACTTCAACACAGCCGCGGGGACCTAGCTTCGAAGCTCAGCACGACAGGCGTCGGGGGCAAAAGCATCCTCGTTCAGAAGTCTTAAACATTGCACCCCCGCAGAAATTTGCCCAAAGAACTCCGCAGCCCTCAGGAAGCAAGACCAGCGGCTGGAGGCCGCCAGGGAAACCGGCTGGCAAAGCCCAGGCCTTTTTCTGCTGTGTCCATGGTGAGAACTGGAGTCACGCGACTGATGCGTGCAAATCTATACTTGCTTTAAGAGGCGAGTATCTGGAAAGAACTTCGGGTCGAGGCACTACTAACCGAGTTCCAACCGAAGTACGTCTGGAGCCTGTTCAGGCTGTGGCACGGATAGAAAACTTCGACCCTGCAAGACGGCCTCCGGTGGTTAATGTTATGCCACCTCCGAAGCAGGAAGATGGTCAAGATCGAGGGAAAAGAGTAGTCCTCCCCATCTCCGGAGGAGGCACCCTCGGAAGTATGTCGAAGAGGCAAAGAAGAGAGTATGTTAGAGAGGTGGGCCATATTGGAACCTCTTCATCTGCAGTTGCTATGCCTGAATGGTCCCATGTGCCGATATCTTTTTCCGCAGATGATGCAGCTGGCATAAAGTTTCCACATGCAGACCCACTTGTCATCACTGCCGACATAGCAGGGACTGAGGTTCGAAGAGTGCTAATCGACGGAGGGAGTTCGGCAGATATTATCTTTGTCCAAGCTTTTGATCAACTCTGCATATCCAGGAAGCATCTTCTCCCAGCAGCCCGTCCTTTACAAGGCTTCGCAGGACCCCCTTTTGATGCCCTCAGGCAAATTAGCCTGGAAGTTACTTTCGGAGAGGGGCTACTGGCCAAGACGGAGGAAGTAATTTTTGATGTTGTGGATGCCCCGTATGCATACAATGTTATCTTCGGAAGGGGCATGTTGAATCAATTCGGAGCTGTGGCGCATCATAATTATCTGTGTATGAAGATGCCCACACAGGCGGGAGTGCTCACTGTTTTCGGAGATCAGGCCACTGCACGAAGAGCAGAGTATGGTCATGGCCCTCCTCTTGACCCGAGACAGGTGAACAACGTGCAAGAGGGAGTCGCTCGTGGTGCAGCATTAGCCGGTAGCGCGGCGGCGGCAAGGCAACGAGATGTGAGGCAGTGGCGCACCTGGAGAAGTGGAGTCTACGCGAGAAGGGCTAGGGTCAGGGCAACGGGGTCATGCGCCAGGAGAAAACTCTTGTGCTTAGCATATCCGAACATCCAGGATACGTATCGGAATATTTTTATTTATCTAAAAAAAGAAAAATCACAAGATACGTATCTGACACGTATCCAGCTGTATCCAATACGTATTCGTATCGATACAGATGTGAATACCGGTACGCCACTTTTCCGCCGTATCGAAGCTTTGTAGATTGATACAATCGCTACGGTGGCGAGACTTACCCCTTCGCTTGAGATCAAAACGATGCAACCCAGTTCTAGGTGTCAAGTCCCACCGAGATTGAACCTTGAATAACAAGCGTGGCGATGTGCTGAGAGTAATTTTTGGATTGGTGGTGTGTGTTCTTTCTATCTATATAATATGTACATATTTATAATTCAGATATTTATCTAATACGATCCGTATTGTAACCAATTCTTACTCTCATCTCTATCTTCTCATCTTTATCAATTCCTTCATATCCGGACATGCACAACAATACAGACGGACTTCTTTGACCAACCTTTGACTAAACTTCTTGACTTTCGTTGACCACACCAGATCCTTACTAGGCTTAGGCCTTAACCAACTTTTTCCATCAACACCATGCAACAGCCTTCAATCATCACAACACCACCAGCAGGGACAGTACCTACACATGTAGCCCCTGCTACTAGGATGGGTCAGTTGCAGCACCGCACCCTATCTTTGGAGGAGATGCAAGCACATCGAGAGGCAGGGTTATGCTACAACTGTGATGAAAAATTTAGCCCAACTCAGATGCAAGCGGTTGTTCTGGTTATGTGCTCCGACCGCTAGCGATGATGAAGTAGAGGATCTAGATGGTTCAGATACCACGGACGGCCCCGAGAATTCTCTATATGCAATTGCCGGAGTACAACCGCATGCTTCCGAGACAATGCAATTAGCGATACGTATCAATGGTGCTGACTTCATCGCTCTTATAGACACGAGCTCTACGCATAATTTGATTTCAGAGACAGCTACTCCACGGGGAATCCATCTCCATCCTTGTGTCGGCACTCGAGTCCGTATGGCCAATGGTGACAACGTCATATGCAGTGGGATCACCAATAATGTCGAAGTGGTTGTCAGGGGCGACATATTTCCCACCGATTGTGTCATCATGCCACTAGATGCATGTGATATGTGTCAGGAACACGCCGGAGAGGAGGATCTCGCCGGCGAGTACCCGACCAAACAAGAACCGAACAGAAGTAGGAACAGGATGTTTTTTGGGCTAACTTTGGCACTGAGCCATGACTCCCTTCATCAGATTATATAGAGCAATACATGGCAGTGTTTAATACATAGCAAGGGATTATTTAGGCCTTTAATTATCTCAGGATAGACTACCAAATATAGAGGACTGTCAAATACTCAGGATAGACTACCAAATATAGACTAAGCCATTATGGAAAGACAAACTAGGAAACCATAAACTAGGAAATCATAAATTTAGCACCCAAGGATTACTTTCCACAATCTCCTCCTAAGCCTTGTGGTGCAAATCTTCAGTATCAATGAGCCCGATCTTCTTCCTCAGCTCACAGAATCTGATCTTGCCGAGTGGCTTAGTCAATATATCCCCCAACTGATCCTCACTCTTTATGTAGTCCACTTTGATCAAACCTGCTTCAGCAGACTCCCTGACCAGGTGATATTTTACCTCAATGTGCTTGCTTTGTCCATGAAGAACGGGGTTTTTAATCAATGAAATGGCTGACTTATTGTCAACCCTTAACATTGGAGCTTTAGGTTCTGATCCTTGGACCTCCGCAAGCACCCTAGCCAGCCATAGTGCTTGACAAGCTGCGTTTGCTGCAGCAATGTACTCAGCTTCGCAGGTTGATTGAGCTACAACCTTCTGTTTAGTCGACTGCCATGTGATTGGACTTTCATTGAGAAAGAATATCACCCCGGTTGTACTCTTCCTTGTATCCACATCACCGGCGTAGTCGCTATCACTGAAACCTGTCAAGCACACTTCCTCTTCCTTCTTTCTGCCGAACCAAACTCCCCAAGTCTTGGTTCCTTCAATGTAGCGCAGAATATGTTTCACAGCCACCAAATGGTCCTCTCTTGGGTCCTCCAGAAAGCGACTCACATACCCAACAGCAAAGGCCAAATCTGGGCGGGTATTTACCAAATACCGCAGACTCCCAATAATACTCCTGTAGGCTGTGGCGTCGGCTACAGGGGGTTCTGAATTGAGTTTATTGAGTTTGCTGAGTTTCAGCTTTGTCTCCATGGGCACTTGGCAGGGATTACAACCTGCCATTCCACTTTTCTCCAAAATCTTGACAGCATAAGCACCTTGACTAAGTGAAATACCGTCCTTCTTTTGCTTAACTTCAATACCGAGATAGTAGTGGAGCAACCCAAGGTCACTCATCTTGAAAGCTGCTGCCATCTCCCCTTTGAACTTCTGGATGTCACTTCTGCTAGCTCCCGTGATCACCAGATCATCGACATACACTCCAACCACCAACTGTATGTCGCTCTTCTTTCTGATGTAGATAGCATGTTCTGAGGGGCTCCTCCTGAACCCAAAAGACAGCAGCGTGCTGTCCAACTTCTCATTCCAAGCCCGGGGTGCTTGGTGCAATCCGTACAGGGCCTTCCTCAGCTTGAGCACCTTGTGCTCCTGGCCAACCACCACAAAACCAGCCGGCTGTTCCACATAGACTTCCTCTTGAAGATCTCCATTTAGGAATGCCGATTTGACATCCATGTGGTGCACCTCCCATCCTTCACTTGCTGCAAGGGCAATGAGCAAGCGCACCAAGTCCAATCGAGCCACTGGGGCAAACACCTCATCATAGTCAATACCATGCCTTTGAGCATACCCCTTTACCACCAACCGTGCCTTGTACTTGGATATGGCTCCATGCTCATCTCTTTTCACCTTAAAGACCCATTTCAAGCCAATCGCCCTCCTCCCAGGAGCGTGGTGATGGCGAGCACGATCTGCTTGAGCACGATCAGAGCAAGCGCACTGAGTCCAATCGAGCCACTGGGGCAAACACCTCATCATAGTCAATACCATGCCTTTGAACATACCCCTTTACCACCAACCGTGCCTTGTACTTGGATATGGCTCCATGCTCATCTCTTTTCACCTTAAAGACCCATTTCAAGCCAATCGCCCTCCTCCCAGGAGGAAGATCAGCAAGGAACCATGTCCTGTTTTCTTCTATGGACTCCATCTCCTCTCTCATGGCCTTCTTCCAGCTGGGACTGTGTTCAGCTTCACTAAAAGATGTGGGCTCATCTGAGCTTACGACATGCAGCTCTTCCAACACTCTTGGCACAAAGCCGGGTGGAGAACCCAACCCAAGGATGTTGTCCATCTTCCTGAACCAGAGTTGTTCACCCTCATCGTAGCAAGCATCGAGGTCTTCATCATCAACACCTGAGGGGGGAGAGACAAACTCCACTATCTCTCCCCCTTCGGATCCTCCCGGTGTCCTTGCCTCCGAGGCAAGTGGCGAAGGAGGGGGGTCTGTTCGGTGTCCGGAGGGGCTGCTCCATGCCCCCCACCAACACCCTCACCCGCCGGTATGCCCTGTCCAACCATAGTGTACTCCACCGTGAAGACATCGTCATGGTTATTCACCATGTTGGAGTCGGCCACCGTGCTCCAATCCCACTGAGCCTGCTCATCGAAGACCACATCCCGTGTCACATGGACACTCTTGGAGATGGGATCGTAGGCCCGATAAGCCTTTGTCCCCCTCTCATACCCGACGAAGATCATCTTGCGACCTCGATCTTCCAACTTCTTCAAGTGAGGCTTGGTGTTGCGGACGTAGACGATGCAGCCGAACGTCTTGAGATGATGTACGACCGGCTTCTTCCCGTACCAAGCCTCAAATGGCATCTTCCCTTCCACGCTCTTTGTCGGGCACCTGTTCAATACATAAACAGCCGTGCTTACCGCTTCACCCCAGAACCATCCAGGGAGCCCCTTCGCCTTGAGCATGCTTCTTGCGGCTGCCACAACCATCCCATTTCGGCGTTCAACCACGTCGTTCTGTTGTGGACTATATGGCGTCGTGAGTTGCCGGCTGACGCCATCCGCTGCGCAGTACTCCGCAAACTCGACCGAGGTGAACTCACCACCTCGATCAGTTCGGATAGCCTTCAACTTGACTCCCGACTCTCCTTCAGCTCGCGCCTGAATCTCCTTGATGGCAGCCGCTGCACGGTCCTTTGAAGGAAGTGCGGCTACCCACATGTACCTGCTCAAATCATCCACCAACAGTAAGAAATATTTATTCCCCCTTGGTGTTGCCGGCGTGATGGGGCCGCACAAATCCCCGTGCACCAATTCCAGGAGCTTCTTCGCCCTGAACTCCGCCTGCGTGGTGAAGGAGGTGCGCCTTTGCTTACCCGCCTGGCAAGCTTCACACACCCTCTCTACTTGGCCGATCTCTGGTAGCCCTCGGACTAGCTCCTCCCGAGCCAGCTTCCTCAGCGCAGCCATGTTGACATGGCCGAACCTCTCATGCCACCGCCACGCCACCTCATCATCTCTTCCTCGCAACGCCATGTAGACTGGTGGTGCTATCTTGATGTGGAGCATGTACAACCGATCTTCTGCTCGCGACACCTTTGCTAGCAACTTGCCATCGAGCTCGTGGATCCTCATTGTGTCGGCTTCTATCTTGATGCGATACCCCTCCTCATCAAGTTGCCCGATGCTCACGATGTTCGAGGTCAAGCGGGGTATGTAGTAGACTCCGGCGAAGCATCGATGATCTCCATTCCGGCACACGAATGAGACCGTCCCACGGCCCTCAATCCGAGCCACCGAGTCATCACCGAACCGAACAGTGCCTAGCACTTCCGTGTTCAGCTTTGAGAACGCGACTCTCGACCCGGACATATGATTTGTCGCCCCAGTGTCCAGAATCCACGCCCCCGCCTCATTCTCCACCTCTTCTCCGAGCTAGGTGAAGACCCTTTCTTCCCGGATCTCGACTTGAGGCTCCTCCGAGCCTCTGCATGGTGCCTGCCCTGCCAGTTACAATGGCAGGCCGACCCTTTGTAGTGGAGCCGCCGATGACTCGGCCGGTTGTGTGCTGGCGACGGGGCTGATGACAGTCAGCGAGGCTCTGGCGACGAGGAGAGAAGCTTCCTCCTCCTCCTTGACTGCATGGGCCACTCCTTCTTGGGCTTCGAGCGACACTCGCGAGCCCAATGACCCAGCTTGCCGCACCTCCTGCACTCGTCTCCACCCTTGTTGGACTGTGGACCACGGCCGCCGCGCCCACGGCCGCGCCCGCGTCGTCCTCCCCCTTGGCGTCCACCTCCGGAGCCTCCGCCGGAGTGGTTTTCCGCCTCCTTCTTCCTTTGCCGGGTAGCCCATTCCTCCTCCGTGAGGTAGAGCCGCCCGTCGTGCTGCAGCGATCCCGGAGCATCCTCGAAGGTCTCCTCGGCTGCCTTCAACCGCCCCACCAGATCCAAGACGGTGAGGGTCGACACGTCAAGGAGCGTGGTGATGGCGAGCACGATCTGCTTGAATCGTGGTGGAACGCTGC
The DNA here is from genome assembly GCA_019279435.1 of Zizania palustris. Lineage (NCBI taxonomy): Eukaryota > Viridiplantae > Streptophyta > Magnoliopsida > Poales > Poaceae > Zizania > Zizania palustris. Next base: position 108,678,242 of record JAAALK010000283.1, on the reverse strand, counting down.
GAACGATCTTCTCCACGATCTTGCTCTCCTCGATTCCCGCATCGAGGGTGGCGAGCGTCGTCGCCATTCCGTTGAGGCGCAACACGAAGTCTTCGATGGTTTCACCATCGTTGAACGTCGCCAAGTCGAACTTCCGCCGCAGTTGAACCGCAGCAGACTTCTTCACGCGGTCGTTGCCGACCCGCATCTCCGAGATGGTCTTCCAGGCCTCCTTCGCCGTGTCCTTGTCGGCAATGAAGGACACCATCTCTGGTGGCACCGCGCTACAGAGAGCGTCAAGTGCCATCATCTCCTCCTGCACGTCGGCACCGCCCTGCTCGACGACGTGCCAAAGCGCCCTCGCTTTCAGCTTCACCTTCATCAGCAGCGCCCATTCGGAGTAATTGGTCTTGGTGAGGACGGGGTAGCTACTCCCGCCGCCCACCTCACGGATCACCCTCTGGACAACAACGCTGTTGTTGGTGGAGCCCGAATTGACTGACGCCTGCCCTTCCATTTGGCCTCCCCGGTCCGCAAACCGGCTCTGATACCACTTGCCGGGTACTCGCTGGTGAGATCCTCCTCTCCGGCGTGTTCCCAACAATATGATATTGGGAGTGCAATGGCTACGCACTCTCTGACCAATCTTGTGGGACTTCACCAACAAGTGCATCTCCTTCCATCGCAACGGTAAGTTGATTGTCTGGAGTGGCATTGATGTAGCAGTTGTGGATGAACCACGCACACAAGCCTACACCAGACTACAGCTTCAAGTGGAACCGCCTACCGCTCCGTCCTCACTCTCATCATTAATTCAAGGAGAGGTGATTCTTTCACCAACAAAAGAGTTCCGACATCTTTGTTCATATTTCCAGCTCGAGGACAAGCTGATTCTCAAGGACGGGAGAGATGTCATGTGGCACATTGGCCCAGCCCAAGGAGCCTTAGCACTAGACAAGGCCCATGTGAACAATACCATGGTCCAATGCAGAGAGTTGTTTGATAATTGTAATCAAGGAGTCCAGTCCAGATTAAGGAGTATAAAATAATAAAGAGTCCTAGTAGGATAAGATAATAAAAAGGAGTCCTAGTAGAATAAGATAATAAAAAGTCCTAGTAGGATTAGGGGTTTGGCCCTAATCAAACCTATTAAGATCAGAGAAGTTAATAGAAGAATTCCAGTTTCCCCCTAATCTATTTCCCAACCCTGTTGTGACAGCCACCACAGTGGTGGCGCATTCGCGGCACAGTTACAATCTACGGCCAAGACCTGGCCGTGACACATGCTTTCAATAAGAAATGACAGCATTGCCACTCTTTAGCTTTTACTTAAATGGGTATAATGCATTTAATGACTCGGATAAAACAATCAGGTCCTTGTTCAATGACAGCATTAAAAGCTCTATGTGGCTGTCAGCAATTGATATTCCAGAAACATGCTTTCAATAGAACTACAGTATTTTCACTCTTCATCGGAACTTTAAATGAATATAGAATGCACTTAATGACTCAGATAAATGATAAGATCCTTACAAAGAGACAAGTATTGAACATATGATAATATGCATAATTCAGCATTTTTAATTTAGTCCAAGCATTAGTGCTCCTTATGTTATTTAGAATCATCATGTACGCTGGTCAGACAGTACATGGTGGATCTTTAAAAGAAGGCGGGTGACAGGTATGGATGGATCAAGTGAATAGATGATGATATTGTTTCAGATGCATGCATCAGTAATTCAGTATTCCGTATGCAGCGCATAAGGAGGGATGTCAGGAAGACAGCACAATAATTACCTGGGCATGTGGGTTGAAGACCAGAGGATAGCCTGCACAGAAGAAGTTAGAGGTAAGAATCATCTAGTAATAAAACAAGTTAACAAGAAAAGAGTTTATTAGGAATGTTTTGCTTACGATGTGGCAATCGTTCCATTAACAAAGCCAACATAACTACAAGATGAGACACTGCAGCCACCGCTGGTTGATTGGGCAGTCACATTACCAAGCATTAAGCTGCTGTTGGGGCACTGCATGCTTGAACATGATGCTGTTAATGTAGTTGGTGTGCAGTACAGTCTGGGGAAGAAGAGAATGAGGATTATACTCCAAAACATGTAAAGAAATACTACATTGAACTAAGAAATGGCAACATTAACTTTACTTGAGATCTCCTGGCCCACAACTGCACTCCACACAATTTCCAGCAGTCAGTGCATAGGTCCCATTTGCCACAAGCAATCCATAGTCCGAAGCAGAGTTAGGAAACATTGATGCACAAGCTAGTGAAGGAAATAAACAACAGTCATCATTTGAAAACGGCATGCTTTTCAGCACAGAAGTGCAGAATCAAAGAAGTACTACCCAACTCAATCATCACAGACCATAGATAGCAATCTGCAAGAAGCGGAATATTCACAAAAAGTAAAATATGCTTAGTTCAAAAATGAAAGCAAGGATTCATCACTGAACATTCCTATCAGTAATCCAATTTGATCATTCAGATAGTTTACCAGATACCATATTCATTCAAGGCCAAAATTGTTCGTGTTTACAACATGTTAGACCGCCCACATGTACCAGACAAGCACATAAAAGTTGATCTTTAACAACCTAGCAATTGCAAACATGGCATATCTTAAGTTTTAACAATGGGCCATTTCATGTAATATTCAGTATCTACACATCCTACAGTTGTCAAATCCATCAGGTTGATATTGTCATTAACCAACTAAAAAAGGACCAAGTGTATCATCAGCTGTGGCTTGACAGAACTATTACTTCAGTCCACAACCAATATTTCAGGTCTTCTCTACCTGATTTGCCATTATCAAAAGGAGCATGAAAAATGTTGATGGATTATTGTTGAGTTGTGCATCGAAGGTTTAGAACAGCAGATGAATTTATAGCCAGATTGGTAGGAAAACGGGGTGGGATGTTGCAGCAATTCATTGGATTGTCTCTAATTGCTACAGAATATATTCGAATTTTAGTGTCATACAACAGAAATTTATTTTACCTGGAAGTGGGATTGCAAGGATGTCACCGGGCGCGACAATGGGGCTCCCCATGGCGTTCACATTGCTGATGTCCGTAACGGTGGTGGCGTGGCTCGTGGCGATGGAGTTCAGGGTGTCCCCGACACGCACGACATACGAGAGGTACACGGCGGGGAGATTGTTGTCTGTGGAGTTGAAGCAGACGCAGGGGAGGGGGATGACAAGCGTTACCCCAGAGTTGAGCGGCGTGTCGGGGTCCTCGGCGGCGAGCCCGTTGGCGCTGCGGATCTGGTCGGCGGAGGCGAGCCCCGCGAACACGACGTCGGCGACGGAGGACAGCGTGTCGGCGGGACGCGCGGAGTAGCGGACGGAGACGGACTTGCGCACGCCATCGGAGCAGGCGCAGCTGGTGGGCACGCGGAGGGGCAGCCCCGCGGGGAGGATGCGGTTGACCGAGCCGGGGGACTTGAAGTCGAGGGCGTTCGCCGCGAGCAGCGCCTTCGGGTCGGCGCCGAAGAGCGCGGCCACCTCCGACACCTTCATGTCCGCGTAGAGCTCGTACCCGAGCAGTGCCGTGCACGTGTCCGCGCCCGCGCACGGATCGATCGTCGTCTTCCCCGCCACACCGCGCGCCGCCGCGAGAATCATCACTAGCGCCGCGACCGCGGCCACGGAAGCTGCCGTCCACGCCGCCATTCGAGCTCGAGTGGGTTTAGGGTTTGGGCTTCGGGGGGCAGCGGAGCGGGGAGCTCGAGTGCGAGGCGTCGGCGCGGCGCTTCTTCAGTTCTTCTCACTGTGAAGTGTGAACTGCGAAAAGTAGGGGAGGAAGTACGTGGAGACTCCGACGCTACATAGTCAATGACTGGTGGGACCGTTTAAGGTGGGCCCTCCATGTCAGTGAGAAACGGCGAGGGGGTACCCTTTTTGGAGGGGCACGGTGCCACGGTCTCCGTGTCATTTGCGGGAACAGGGAGACCGAAATTGTTGCAACTGGAAAAAAGAAAGAGTAAGAGAATGCGGAAAGTAAAATTATGTATCTGTTTTTATTGATTTATTTGATTGTACGCTACAACAAAAATTTATAGAGGTGAAGAGATATTAGTAATTTTTGTCTAATGGACGCAACCCTTCGCGAACGGACACAACCTTTGATCTGGTGTCTCTTTGTGTGATGAGATCATGTTCAACACTCCCCCTCAATCGAATCTTCTAAATATGATTGATATCATATGTTAGGGAAATAATCCCGTCAAGACATGATGCTCGAAGGGTTGCTCTAAATGTATATTCCGAAGTATAAGGAGTGTGAAGTCTCAAGCTATCGTTGTCATGCTCTAGGGGAGGAACTCGAAGCTCTAGACCAGGTTCGGAGCCTATGCATAAACCCAGAGTAGGCTTCGCCTCCGAAGCATGTAGTCTTCGTATAAGCCCTGCCACCAGAGTATTTCCAGAGCCTCTTACCCCGAAGGGGCGCCGCCAAAAAGGACAAAACGTCTGCTTTATCCAAGTGTTCACACGACATTTGACCTTTTTACTCCTACAAAGCCCCGAGAACAGTGCCTGCCACGGCGGTTGTAACTAGAGGGCAGGGTAGTCTTTCTATTGTAAAAAGGGATCAAAACACTAGAACAATAAGAAACATTTCGAACTGATCTAAGGTTATTATCCTCAACGGAGGCCTAGACTGATTCACAGTTAACCTTTTCAAGCAGTCAACCTTCAAGGTTATTCAAAACTTGTTAGTGTAATCCATTGCGCCAACAGTTGGCGCTGTCCGTGGGGACCTTAGTACAAAAACTAAACATCTCTACCATATCCCCTTCTGAAGCCATGCCTCCCAAGAGAAGCAAGGCCATTGTTCCTGCTCGAAGGTCCGCACAGATCTCTCGGCTGGAACCCCTAGACATAGCCACCAGGACTACAGAGCTCTCCGTAGTCCCTCCCCGCTCAGCCCCCAAAGCTGCCACCTTCGCTCACCTCCAGCCCGAAGTCAGTGACCCCTCAGGATCCACCGACCTCTCAGTAGGACAGCAGGCCCTAGTGCTACCAGAAATCGACGGGCCTCGCTTGCCCAGAGGCCCTCCTGTTACCTCGACAGTACTCCGCACCGTCTTCGTCCGATCGCAAGACCCGGAAACTCACTCCGGAGGGAGTGGGAGCCCACACGACGCCATGGCTGCTAAAATGGATTAGCTCAAGGCGGAGCTGCAAAGGTGATGACAAGCAGCTACAAACCAGACCCGTGCTCAAGACGAATCCAGAAGACATGCGGCACCTCACGAAGTCGTCGCATTAAATGACCTCAAAGATCAAGAAGCCCGAAGGAGCAGCCAGAATGTCTCCTTCGACGAAGATTCTCCGCTACACCCCGACTTGCAAAAAGTGCGCTTCGACCCCAGGTTCCGTGCGGCCAAACTCCCCAAGTACTCCGGAGAAGCGGACCCCGGGGAGTTTTCCCGTTCGTATGTCGTAGCAATAGAAGCCAATGGAGGGGTCTGTGACATGATGGCCAAGTGTTTCCCCCTCGTGCTCGAAGGGGTAGCTCTTCGATGGTTTTGGTCCTTAAGACCTGGTTCGATAAAGTCATGGGAACAACTAAAGAAGAAGTTTGTAAATAACTTCCAAGGGACCTTCGTGGCCCCAATGTCAATAGGATGGTTTTTTCAAAGGAAGCAGCAGCCTGAGAAGACACTGCATCAATACTTTCAATGCTTCGCCCACATGAAGTCCTAAATAAAAGGGTTGTGCACTTCTTTTGTCATTGACGCCGCACACGAAGGCCTCACCAACATAGGCCTCCTCGACAAACTCCACCGAAAGACCATCTCCTCGGTGGCCCAATTAATGGCGTACTTCGAGGAGTACGCTAGGTCGGAAGAAGGACAACTCCGAAGAACCGCTTCGGTTGTCCCTACATTCGTCTAGGAGGTAAAAGTCACTGAAGCAAGAGCCCCAAGCCATCTAAGGGCTTCTCCCTTAGAGCATCGCCCGCACGATTCACGAAGAGGGCGAAAGCACCATCGCTCGGAGGTGCTGAATATTGCCCCTTCCGCCCTGAAGCAGCAGTAGAAGTACTAGCAGAATCAAAGAGGTCGGGCTAGCGGTCCAAAGCCGGCTGCGAGGACCTAATCAAAGTTTTTTTGCAATGTCCATGGCGAGAATTAGAGTCATAACACCGATTCATGTAAATCCATCCTAGCCCTAAGAAGTGGGTAGCTCAAACAGAGCTTCGGCCGAGGCACTACTGATCGGGTGCCTTCTGTAATCCGCCCAGAGCCGGTGCAAATTATCGGGCAGATCGAAGGACATGAAGTCCCCGTACACTCTCTGATATTGAAGGCCTTGCCACCACCAAAGGCTGAAGACGTCCAAGACCGCTAGAATCTCATCGTGTTGCCCATCATCGGAGGTGGTGCCTTGGGCAAAATGTCCAAGCGGCAGCGAAGGGAATACATTAGCGAAGTAGGGTACATTGGGATCTCGGCATCCGCGGCAGCAATGCCCGAGTGGTCTCATGTACCCATATCCTTCACTGCACATTACTACAAACACTCACTGTAGCGGCGGGCAAACGTACTGTAGTGGTGGGAAACCAGTCCGCTACTGCTCTAACACCACTGCTAACCCTGGTTAGCAGTGGCAGGCAGAGTGCTCACCACCACTGTATCAACAGTAGTGGCGGGCGCACTGATATCATCTGTCCACTACCGCTGTTAGCCATAGCAGTGGCGGGCAGATGACATCAGCGAGCCCACCACCACTGTGTCAATAGCAGTGATGGGCGCGCTGATGTCATCTGCCCGCCACTGCTATGGCTAACAGTAGTAGTGGGCAGATGACGTCAGCGTGTCCGCTACTACTGTGTTTTCCTCATTACACAGAAATGTTACAAACCTTAATTCAAACAGCCCCACAAACAAAAACACATAAATATACAGCTTCACACAGCCATCCACATCCACATCAGCAACACAACCATATAAATTATCAGCTCCCACAGCCATCCACAGCAGCAACACAACAACCACCCATCTCATCAATTTACAAGTTTACAAAGTTTACATTTATCACACATCAAGTTTATAAAGTTTATATCTATCAAAACTTCAAAATTAACAATTGTTCACAAATACATGCTCATTTTGCTTAATGTTTCTTCTCGGAAGGCCAACTCTTATCTTGCGCATCTTCTTTTTGCTTCTGAGCTTCAAAATTCTTGGAAATTAGTTGTTCTTACCTTTTAGGTCTTCAGGCCCAACGTCTCAAAGATGGATGCTTGGCCACTTCACCCTTAGGATCGAAGAATACTCCACGCTCATGAATAATTTCATGCATCGTGAAGCGACACATCCTTGATACGATTCCATACATTTTTGCAACAGAGAGTTGGCTCTTCTCGGCAACGGTTGATAGACGTGACGTCCGCATACGTAACATATAAGTACATATGTTGCAGGTTATATTAGATTAACACAAAATAAATCATCTTACTTCTTTAGTATCCTTAGATACTGTACGCGCATACTTTCCTAAGTCATTGGTCATGAAATCACAAATGTAATACCCGCTATTGGCGTAAAAGATTACACTAACAAGTTTAGGAAACTAAGTGTGTAACAAACGAAGTGTTTGTTTAAGTAAACTATTCCAAGCCTCCGAGATGGATAATAGCCTGAAATAGTTCGAGGTGTGTATTGAATATCTGAGCATTCGATACCCTTTACAAAGTGAAGAGGGGTATTTATAGACCAAATACATAGTAAAAGACTTCTTTACCCTCTAGTTACAATCGACTAAGAAGATAATGTTTAGTATTCTTCATAGGGGTAAAAGAGTAAAAAGCTAATCTGATTAGTGAGAAGATAAATCTTTTGTCCTTGTTGGCAACCCCACTTCGGGTGAAGAGGCTTCGGGAGACTTCGTTGTGTCGAAGCCTTGACGAAGGTTTCCGTTGTTTAAGGCTCCGAACAGACGGAGCCTTATTGCTTTTAGAATCCTTGGAGATCAAGGTTCTTGGCTTCGTTTCTTCGGCTCGTGTTAACATGAAAATGTCCTTGGCTTTTGGAGGATGAAATATTTTCCCCCGACAATAGCCCCTCGAATACTTCTCTCTGAATTGTCTATGCAAAAAAGGAGGGCAGTATACGCAAGAAATAATTTCATGCCTAGAATTTAGAAAAGAACTTGAAAAACTTTACCACCCTTATAAGCATTCGGAGGCTAAAGGTCTTCGGACCAACTCCTGTGCGGAGATACTCACTGAAATAGCTTCGGGGATGGATCCTTGGCGAGGCTAATGTAATGGTTAGACTCATAAAAATAGCTATTACTTCTTAAAGAGACTAACAGTCGTTTCATTTCCGTAGGCGTGACTTCTCATGAAATGTCTCTGCAAATTATAACGGTACCAAGGACGTAACAGGGCACCCAAACGGCACACTGCGATGGAAAGTACACACTATAAATAAGAAAGTAAAGGTAATTTTTGGATTCTTTACCGACTGCTTTCACATTTCACCTTTCTTCTTCCCGAGCCCATCTTCACAACTCTCATCTTCTCTGATGGCGAAGACAAGCCACAAGGCTCCTGTCCCTACTTAATCTTTAGCTCGGCAACAAGCGATGGCAGCGGCAGCGGGGCCTTCGGACAACCCTCACCAGCTGGTCCTCATGATCTTCGCCCGGCGTCTACCAAGTATACGGATCAATCGTATAGCTTGGGGTGTCGTCGTGCTCAAAGAAGTTGATCGTGGTGGCGATTGCAGGGAAGATGGGACCTGGAGTCAAGATTCGCCAGCCTAGGGATGAAGTGATTCCGACACCACGCACCGGAGAGGTGGTGGTGTTCGAGGCATTCTTCGAAGCCGGATTAGGACTTCCGGTAGTGGAGTTCCTTTCTGAGGTACTGAGCTTATTCCATGTCACCCTACCTCAACTTTCTTTGAACGCAATCGCTCGCTTGGCCATCTTCGAATGGGCGATGCGAGCCGAAGGGGAGAAGATGGTGATCGCCTTTAGGAGTATCAATTTTCAACTTCGCAAGGAGTTCCAAGACCAGTTCCCAGCGAAGGCCATCAATGACAGATGGTACACAGAATGTGTCTTGGCCAAACCCCTGGAGGACATCTTTTATCGGAGGGAAGCGGAGGTCCAACCGGACCCAAGTCAGCTTGAAGTCCACCTCGGGTTGTTGCACTCCGTAAGTCGTCGCATGAGCATGCGTGACTTGGCGGAGGAGTTCATCGGACTCCGGATCCCCCCTCTGATGGCTGCTTGGCTGATCAACTTCGAGGAGAACCCGGAGGGAGGACTTCGAGAGATCCCTTCAAGCTCCACAAGTAAACTTTCTGTATGTCCTACAAAGTATTTTGCATGTAGTACTGATTTTATAGAAATGATTTAATTGAAATGAAATCTTATATTTCAGCTTTGCGCGTGACTCTCGCTCTTGAACAAATCGTCCGAGCTATGGAGAAGGTTCTTAGAGCCCCTACGCCCGTTGAAAAGGAGTGGAGGGTTAAGTTGGTTGGGAGTTGGGAGCGATTCAATCGGGTGTGGAGTGTGCTCGGAGTTGAGCCTCCAACTCTCCTAGACTGGACCAGTTTAGATCAAGCTCTGAAGAAAAGGAAGGCCGAAGTAGGGCCTTCAGGATCAGTGAAGACACCTGCCAAGAAGGTGGCTTGAAAGCCGAAGGCTCTCACTCCCTCAAAATCTCTAGTTTCATCGTCGGAGCCATCTGAAGATGAAGATGATGCGGACATGGCGATGGCGGAGGAGTTTGAGGCCCTTCTTGCTGGGGATGAAGGCTCTCGTATGGGAGCTGAAGCTTCCGCTAGAGATGAAGTAAGGGTAACACCTACCGTAGAAGGTGACCCTGAACAGGCGAAGACCGTGAATGTCCCATCTGGTCAGGTGAATGATCCTGCTACCGAAGAAGGCGGAGTCGAGACAGTGGATACCCAAGTCTTGTCTTCGGACGAAGTGATAGTTACAGTAGTTTAAGATGTCTCCACATCTATTCCTTCGGTTCGAAGTCCAGAGTCTGAAGAAGACTTTGGGCAAATGTTTGAGCCCCCAAGTAGTCCAATACTCATCCGGCAACAAGAAGTTGGAGGTAAGCCTTAGCTTGATATCTTTTATTCACTTTTTACCTATACAATTGAAATAATGCCATTTACCTTTGCTTCGTATAGGATTGGCTCCGATGGAGGTGGCTCCTGCTACAGAGGTTGTGCTAGAGCCTACAGCGGCTTCGATGTCAACTCTAGCTATAGAACAGGTAGCTCCGACTTTGGAGATAGCCTCGAAGAAGACGACGGGCCCTGGAAAAGGTAAAGGTAAAGGTTGGCCTTTGCCTGCTCCTATTCTAGGGTGGACTCCGTTGGGATCTACGGACGGAGGTCAATCTACGGAGGCCTCTGAAGATGCTTTGCTATGCTCTGATCCATCTCCTAGTGAAGATGATTGGAACGCCTTGTCAAGGCTCCCTCTCCTAGCTCCCTTCCTTGAGCGGAGGAGAGGACTTCGAACTTTGTTGGAGCCTTTGGCTCGGGCTAGTCGCGAGGTTGGGGACACTGACTTGGTCTCCGTCCTTGGAGAGGCTAAAGGGTCGGAGCTAGACGCTACTCTTGAACGGGCGGCTTACCAGGTACAAAGCATCTGCAAAAATAAGTTTACTTTGAACACATGTACATAATTCACTTACATTGCTCTTCTTCCTTTGCAGCAAGTGGTTCTAGCTCGAGCTACAGCTATGTCAAATGAGCGAGAATGTAACCGACTCAAAGAGAAGGTAAAGGCCCTTCAAGGGAACCTTGTCAACTCTGAGACTCAGACTTCGAACTTGGAAGAAATGGTGGCTGCAGAGCGGAATGCTAGAACTATACCGGAGGCTGCGAAGGATAAACTTGAGGCTGAGCGGGTTGTGCTCTAAGCTCAAGTGGAAAAAATGCAGGAAGAACAGGCGGCTGCAGGAGCTGAACTAGTAAAGCTTCACGAGGAGCAGCTAGGTTTGACGGAGGAGGCCATGAAACTGCTCGGACAGAAAAGTGCTTTAATGATGGAGACAGCTATACTCTCCTCTTTGATGGATGAGCTAACAAAGTCAAACAAGGCCTTTGCTATAGAAAGGATAAAGTGCGAGAGTGTGGCTTCTGAGACCATGGACGTCCTTCGGGTGTCCTAGAATACTTCGGCACTTCTTGCGCCTCTTCGTCAACTGCCAACGACTCCCTGCTGCGAAAGATGAAGATGATCCAAGTAGCAGCGAAGACTATGAAGGCTGCGGGTACTCGGTACGGAGAGATCTCTAGCCAAGTAGCTGCTCTCGGAGTGCTTCGTTACTATGAAGACATTGGATTATCTGTTTCGCCGGAGCCTAGAGCAGCCCTCGCTAACTTTGGCGACGACTGACTTCTGACCCCTTCGCCTGATGTGGTCGCAGCTTGGGAGGCTTTTCAGCCATCCTGGAGAGCTGAAGGCCGGTCAGCTATAAAAACATGGATCGATGAAGGTCATTGACAAAAACAAGCGCGGGCACAACCTTCAAGCAGCATGTTGGACCGGAATCGGCGACCGGCGGGGGGTGAATGGGAGCTTTTTAAAATTTCGGGCTAAAAATAACCTTCTGTTTTAATTCTGTCTTCTGCAGAATAGGCTTCGAACACACCCTTCGAAGTTCTGGTTCAGAGGTATTTCACAGCTCCGAAACCAGGCTTCGCAAGGAGCAAAAGTTCGAAGTCAAGAAGACTTCGCTCCACCCACAAAACCAAAACCTCAACTCCGCTTAGTCAGTGCAGGGTTCGCACACTAGGTGCCTTGAGCAGACTTCGCACTTCACCGTTCGCAGGAGTGGGTTATCCTCTGCATACTTCGACCTAATACTCCGCACTAGCAACATGTACTAGGCTTTGTATTTCAAAGGTTTGAACACACACTGAACACACTGTGCTGAGGACTTCGATAGGGAAGAAATCAGGCTTCGAGTTAAGCCATGAACAGTTCTTTGCTAGTAATCCGAGAGGACTAGCCTCCAGTTTACACAGAGCGAACACACACTGAAAACACACACTTCACAAGCACAGATCACTAACACACTTCTAAAAATAGAACCAGTGCACAAACTTGAACAAGGAAGAAGTGGAGCTCAATAAAATAAAAACATGCAGTGCAAAGCAGACATACAAGTTCAAGCAATAATGAAAACAGAATCAAAGTTTCATTTCTTGAATAGGGAACACAAAATGAACTCACATGATGAATACATGAGAATGGCGGCTAGCTCTAGAGTTCTGAAAATGGCTGCTCAAAATGTTACTGTTGCCTAGCTAGCCTCCACTATTTATAGGCACTATTCAGCCCTATGAATAGACTACTTTACCCCTAGGGTTTACACTGATTTTATATCAATAGAACAGGGGGTACAAATGGTAGTCTACTTTATTTGGAGGCTTCTTTTGTCAGCTTTGCCGAGAAGACAACATCAGCTTTTGCAGAGCAGACACGATCAGCCTTTGTAGTTTTGGACTCTTCTGAAGCCCTCCTTCACACACGAGGGGTGCGGTAGCTTCGGTGAGAATCCTTGAGCCTGATGGACTTCGCTTCACCGAAGTCAGCCTTCGATACAGTGACGGTTTTGAGCCGAAGCTGTCAAAGCCCTTGTACCTTCGTGCCATCACCTTCGGAGTGGACCACCACTGCTTCACAGCTACTCCTAGCTCAAACTCCGTCAGTCCGTGTACTGAAGCCATGCATGGCCGAAGTACCTTAAGTCAGCCACACTCCGAAGCCCCACCTTCGGAGTACCACCCTTCGAAATCCTTCCTTCGTCCAAGGCTTCCGCATGAAGCATTCCATGATCACTTCGTCGCAGTGTCTCTCCTTGAGCACACTCCTCGATGAATCTCACCTGGACCATGCCTTCGATTCTTCTCGACTTCTGAGACCTCCGTCAGGTAAACCTTTGAGTGCCTCCATCCGGAGCATACTTCGAATGTCTTGCCTCATTGCTGAGGACTTTGTCCACCATACTCCGAAGTCACTCCATTCAGAGTACCCTTCGAAGTGCTTCGCCTTCGAGGACTTTATCTTGGGGTACATTCAGCCGGAGCCACCCTCCGAACTCTTTGTCTTCGCTTGGTGCCTCTTAACCCGAGGACCGACCTTGACCCCACACAGCCTTCGTGACCGAGCTCCCCGCTCGCCTGGCATAAATCCTCCCGCTTGATCTAGATTCACTTGTTGTGAACCGTACGTCGCCTCCGAAGTCACCTGCGCACCACGGACAAACAGACAAGTGTATCTAGTACCTCGGAGACCTCTCCAGGTAAACAATCCCCGATACACACTCTCGTTTACCACCCAAAGTACCGAACCCTTCGGTACAGCCAAGTCATCGTGTACTGTCGGACCCCTCCGATAGTCACACTCCGCTGCAATAGCCGCAGCTGCCGAACCCACCGAATCCTTCGGTGAAACAACCTCCGAACCCCTTCGGAGGGACCCCTTTAAATCCAGAGGATAAAATCTGTCAATCACTCATCATAGACTCTAAAACCAACCCTTGGTTTCTCACAGCAAACCTCCTTCAGACCCGAAGGTATAGTTTCCCTTAGGGCTCCACCTATTGTAAAAAACTTATCTTTTGTTCTCATTTGAATGAAAAGACTTGTTTGGAAATGTTTTTAGACTTCTCAATCTTTTTTGGATGAGCCTGAAGTATTAGAGGTTAACGAAGAACTCCACCTAGAATGGGCCACCTTCGAATCCTTAAAGCCTCATAGGCGTCCTCGATTTTCAATTCCCCGGGGAAGCTATGGAGAGGTTATACCCGATATATGTAAGGAAGTGTTAACTTATATTAAAGAGGAGGAAAAAGAAGTCGTTAGTATAACATCTTCATCTTCAAAGAACATTGATTGGTCCGAAGAAGAGTGTACTCGTGAGGAGCAAGCAGAGAGAAGTCACGAACAACTTCGGACCTGGGCCGAGCTTCAACAAGAGCAAAAGGATTTTCGGGCTTCAAAGGAAGGGAAAAGAGTTAAGCATAAAGTTTTAAAGACTCCAGGCTCCGGGACAAGTCGTCTTCGAAGCCGGGCTAATTTTGAAAACAGCTCTGGGGATCGAAGGGTCTCCACTTCCTCCTTGGCTTGGACACAAATTTTTCATAATATAATATAATCTGTTGAATAATATAAACTAGAATGCTTCGAAATTGTCTCGTTATCTCCCAGCCCCACTTTGGGGGTAAGCACCTTCGAACTTCGATCGAAGGTGGTTACGCACAACGATCACAACGTTAATTAGGAGTACAATTTCAATAATTTCATTTTCGGTGGCTTGGAGCCCCTGATATGTTAAGGAAGAACTAAGGACTCTTAGTCCAAAATTTGAATATATGGTCTTTAGGGACCTCGAAAATGCCTTTGATCTTATTGTTTCGGAGTCCGAAAATGGTAACTTAGTACTCTTTTTCGAATGTGGTCGCATCAGATTCTTTTTCGGATGTATTAGAATCTGATTATAATGGTCACTTTGGACTCTTTTCACGGACGCTTTCAAGCTAATTGCTCAAAGTCCGTATCAGTTGGTCTCTGTGGACTCCTCTTACGGATGCTATCAAGCTGGTGGCTTGGAATCTGATTACGCATGCTTTAATTCTTCACCTTCTAAATTAGCTAATTTAAAAGATCTAGGGCGTCCTGAATGAAGGATGATACATGGACCTTCCCATTTATTTCCTAATTTTCCCGGTGCGATAATGCTTCGCAAAACTAAATGACCCGGTCTAAGTTCATTAAGTTTAATCTTTGGATCATACCAAGTCTTCGTCTGATGTTGATACTTCGTTAGGTTAGAAACAACTCGAAGCCTTGTTTCTTCCGTTAAGTCCAGCGAAGCTTGTCTTTCATCTTCCATTTCAGGTTCGATGGTGTGAAGAGATCCTCCTTTAAGCTCTGTCGGCGTCATGGCTTCATCTCCGAATAGTAACCTGAAAGGGGTAAAACCTGTTGACCTTGCTTGAGTGGTCCGAATGGACCACAATATCTTCGGGAGTTCTTCGGTCCACAACCCCTTTGCTAATACTACTATCCTTCGATTCAGGCCTAATAAAATATTACCGTTAGCTCGCTCAATGGCTCCGTTATATTGAGGATGACGGACAGCTGTAAAACACATTTCTATGCCAAGACCTTCACAGAACTCTCTGAAGGGTTCAACATCAAATTGGGTGCCATTGTCGATTGTCAGCTATCGAGGCACTCTGAACCTGCATATAATATTTTGCTAGAAAAATTTTTGTACATTTTTTGAAGTGATAACTGTGAGGAGTTCTGCTTCGACCCACTTAGAAAAATATTCAATTGCTACCACTACAAATTTTAAACTTCCTTTTGCCATTGGGAAGGGGCCAATGAGATCCATACCCCACCTGGCCATTGGTCACACCAAAGCAATACCTTGAAGAGATGTTGGCGGACGATGGCTTCGTCTTCCCATCCATTGACAACTTTGGTAAGTGTGGACCAAGGATTCCGCATCAGCTACTATTGTAGGCCAATAAAGCCCCTGACGAAGTGTTTTCTCTGCTAAGGCTCGAGGAGCAATATGGCTACCACAAAGGCCTTCATGAATTTCTCGGAGTATATCTTGGCCTTAGGCTTGGGAAATACATCGGAGTAGGGGAGAACATACTCCAGCCTTGTATAAAATACCATTGATAATATGATAATTTTGGATTCTTAATTGTAATCTTGATAGCTTTGGGCCTTCAGGTAAATTAGCTTCACCTTACATTAATTCCATAATTGAACTCCATCAGTCGGTGCTCGGTATGCAAAGGACCTCCACAGGAGGGAGTTGGGGCACCGAAGGAGAGACAATCTCTTCATAAAAAGCTCCTTCCGGAATATCTATGGCTCCGGCTACAGCCTTTGCCAAGATATCAGCTTGCGCATTGTCGGCTCTTGGGATGCTTCTAACAGAAATCCCTTTAAATGCTGCTTCGATCTTGTGGATTTCTTCTAAATATTTAACAAGTTGCAGATGCCGAACATGGAAACTTTTATCAACGTGCCCTGCTACAATTTGGGAATCTGTTTTTATAACAACTCTTGTAGCACCAAGGGCACATACCTTGCGAAGACCTAGCAAAATTCCTTCATACTCCACAATATTATTGGTGGACTTAAAGTTCAGTCTTGCGTAGTACATTGCTTTCTGTCCGGAAGGTGAAATTATTACTGCTCCGACACCTGCTTCGGATGCTTGAAAAGCTCCATCGGAGTATATGGTCCATATTCCTTCACCCGATTCTTCCGGAGCCCATACTGCAGACGGAGTCCACTCTGCTACAAAATCAACCACCACCTGTGACTTGATTGTTGTTCTTGCTACGAAGGAGATGCCGAAGGGTGCTAGCTCGACGACCCATTTTCCAATTCTCCCTATAGAATCTTTGCTTCAGAGCATATCTCCCAGAGGATAAGAAGTTGGTACAATTACATTATGTGCTAGAAAATACTGCCATAATTTCCTCGAAGCCATCACTAGAGCATAAGTGAATTTTCCAACTCAGAGTATTTGGTTTTTGCTCCAGATAGAGCTTCTGATACAAAATATAGTGGATTTTGTACCAACGTCCCATTGAAATCCATTTCTCGAACAAGGACTGCACTAAAAGCGGAGCCTGTAGTTGCAAGATATAGGAGAAGAGTTTCATTTGCAATGGACACAATGAGTGTTGCAAGGTTGCCGAGATATTCTTTAATATCATCAAAACTCTTCTGGCACTATGGTGTCCATGCAAAATCTTCGGACCCCTTCAAAGCTTTGAATATTGGGAGGCTTCGCTCTACGGACCTTGCCAAGAATCTACTAAGAGCTGCGAGGCGTCCGACAAGCTTCTAAACTTACTTTAAATTTTCCAGCGGAGCCATTCTTTGCAGTGCCCTTATCTGGGTTGGGCTGACTTCGATCCCCCTACTCGAAACTAAATACACTAACAATTTCCCAGCTTACGCTCCGAAAATACATTTTTTGGGGTTGAGACGAACTCCACATGCTCGAAGGCTCTCAAAAGTTTCTGCTAAGTCTAGGCTATGTTGGTGCTTTAAAGCACTCTTTATTACAATGTCATCCATATAGGCTTCGACATTACAGCCTATTTGGTGACCTAGAGCTTTAGCAATTAATCTTGAAAAAATTACCCCGGCATTTCTCAAGCCGAAGGGCATTCTTACATAGCAAAAGACTCCCGAAGGAGTTACAAAACTTGTCTTGGTTTCATCTTCGCGTTTTAACCATATTTGATGATATCCGGAGTACGTGTTGAGGAAGCTCAAGAGCTCCGAGCCAGCAGTGAAGTCGACTAATTAATCAATATGGGGCATGGGGTAGGGGTCACGTGGGCATGCTTTATTCAAAGATGTGAAGTCAATACACATGCGCCACTTACTAGAGGCCTTCTTCTTGACGAAGACTGGGTTGGCTAACCACTCCGTATGAGCCACTTCTCTAATGATTCCAGCCTTCAATAACTTTTCTACTTCTGATTTAGCAAGGTTTGCCCTCTCCGTTGACAAATTGTGGAGCCCTTGGCGAACAGGTCGAACTCTTGAGTTGACGAGTAAGTTGTGCTCAATGATGCTTCGATCAACTCCAGGAATGTCTTCATCAGACCAAGAAAAAATATCCAAATTTTCTCTAACTACTTCTTCTAACGAAGTAGCAATTTCCAGAGACAATGCCTTGCCAAACTAGATAGGATAATTTTTGTTGTCCTTTACAATGGTTTTTGTTACGATTTCTCCTTCGGGGCTTGGCCTAGGGGAGGACATCTTGGAGAATTCACATGACATAGGAATATCCTCCAAATGGTTTTGCACATTATTTATCTACTGAGGGTCAAGAGGTGGACAATGTCCATACTCTACCCTTCGTGCTGCAGCTTGGTCACCGAAAACCGTGAGCACTCCTCCTTGGTCATCGAAAACCATCAGAAGAGCGCGACTCAAATTTATCCAAATTTCCACGTTTTAGGATAAAGCAACGACAACCAAAAACTCGAAGATGAGTAACTTTGGGGTGTCTCCCAAAACATAGCTCATAAGATGTCAAGTTCAAAATTGAGCGCAAGAAGATTCGGTTTGAGATGTAACAAGCAGTGTTCATGGCCTCAGCCCAGAATTTCCTAGGAGTCCTGTGCTCATCGAGCATCGTCCTAGCCATCTCAAACAAAGTGTGGTTCTTTCTTTCAACAACACCGTTCTGTTGAGGAACCCGTAGAGCAGAGAATTGATGTTCTATGCCATGCTCCATGCAAAAGTCAACAAAGAGACTGTTCTTAAACTTAGTGCCATTATCACTTCAAATGAATTTCAATGCACCAGGGAGTTTAGTGAAAAGTCTCAAAGTCAAGCTCCGAAAGTGTGAAAACACTTCATCCTTGCTGGCAAGAAAGAAGACCCAAGAGTAGTGAGAGAAATCGTCGACAGTGACTAACACATACCACTTGCCGCCTAAAGAACTAACCCGAGAAGGACCTACAGTGTCCATGTGGAGAAGTTCTCCGGGTTGTTCAGTCATCACTGTGGTGACTGGCGAGTGTGAAGCGGCAATCATTTTTCCATGTCGACAAGGAGCGCAAACTAAATTCTTCTCAAACTTGAGCTTGGGCAATCCTCGGATCAGACCTAGGGCACTCAAACGAGCAAGCAACTCAAAGCTCATATGCCCTAGTCTCCTATGCCACTTCCAAAGTCTAGAAGTAGAATGTGCAACAAGACAATGAGAAGAACCAGATGACTCAGAAAAATTAGCTCCAAAAACTCTCCCAACTCTAAAGATCTTGCAGACCACAACGCCATCAGAATTGAGTATTTGCGAAGTATCGCGATGGAATCGCACTTCGAAGCCCTCATCAAGCAACTGAGATACAGAAAGCAAATTGTATCCCAAGTTTTCAACCAAAGCAACATCTTTGAGAGTGAAATTCGAGTTGATTCTTACCACACTTTTACCTTTCACTCTACTCCTTCGATTATTGCCGAAGGTGATATGTTCCTTTTGCTTGGTTGTGGTGAGGCTGGAGAACCATGCTGCATCTCTGGTCATGTGGCGCGAACAACCGGAGTCCATGATCCACGTGCCCTCCAAGCCTCGATCTAGCGCCTACACATGATAAGAAAATCTCGATCTCTTAGTGCTGGGGTGAGTGAATACATGACGAGAAATCCAGCACTGAGTGATACAAGTAGTAGGCATAGTAAAAATAGAGCGTCCACACACAGGATAATCAGAATGATGCAAAGTGTGAGGTCTACCTACAAGCTGTGACCCAGATGCATGACGAGGTCTCCTACTCTGTCGAGGTACAAAGCTACTCGCCCGGGGTCTATCACCATATGGAACATGGTGAACACCTCGAGGAGCAAAACCTCTCCGAGAAGTACGAGGAGCCTCAAAAACAGGACGTGAGTAAAACTTATACTCATGCATACCTCGAGATGGGTAATGCATGTCCTGGAAACTCATCGCCTAAGAGCATCGTTCATCCTTGATGCGACGAAAATAGAACCCAACCAAGTGACCCACCCGCTGACAATAGAAACAATGAAAAACTCTCCTAGGGGCACTCTCATGGGTCATAGGAGTAACTCTCACAGGCTCCTTGGGCTTCTGCTGAGTGGTTTTCTTGGGAGGAATTTTCTTTGCAGGAGAAGTGATTTTCATTGGGGCTTGGGTAGGCTTTTTTGCTGATGGTGTGTCTAACAGAGCTCTCTCTTTATATAAGGTAGTGGGTGAGGAAAAAACAGTTCTGTTCTCACTGTCTGAAGGAATCTTCTCAATACCCAATCCTAGAGCTAACCCTGCTCTATCAGCACACATCTTGGTCTTGGCCAAGAGCAAGTCCATCCTACCCTTTCCCTCAGTGCATTTGTTAACCACATAAAGAAGGTATTCATTTTCAGTCATGAGGTTTTCAGCTCGCTCTCTAACAGTGCCTAGTTGGTCCTTAAGGGTTATGCAAGTGTCACACACAGGTTGCACATCCTTAGAACTACCAGCCCTCTCAAATCTAGCCTCTAAATCATGAACATGCTTATCACGTAAATCAATGTCTCGCGTAATAAAGAACAGTTCATGCATTCATTTATATCATGAGAACTAGAATCAACCATCAAAAGCTGCTTTTGTGCAGTCTCAAGCTCAGATAGAGTTTGAGCATGCATAGAATGCAACTGAGCAAGCTCACCCATGACTACAGTGCAAGATTCACATTCAGCATCATTAACTCTAGACTTAAGCATGGCATAATCAGTAGAAACAAATTCTAGCCTAAGTCTAAGGTCTTTTCTATCTCTAGCGGCTTACACAAGCAACCTATCCTGACCAAGAACTACTTCATTCAGTTCATCTAATTTAATTAAAAGCTGGTCATAGGATAGAGGTACCTCAGACGAGTCAAGCTCATCGCTGCTGTGATCGCTGTTGGCCATGAAGCAAAGGCCGGTGAAATCTCGTCCTTTCTTGTCCTTCTTATCCTCCTTTCTTGGAGACTCCTCCTCCTCCTCATCACAGCTCAACTCCTTAGTTGAGGAAGTGTCAATGTCACTGAGAGCAGCAACAAAAGCTCTAGAAGTGGCTTTGGCTACCCTCTTAACCACCTTGCCGCACTTGCCCTTCATAAAAGGCTTTCTCTCCTTTTTGTGGTATTTGGGGCGCTCACTCTCATCTCTCTTCTTGAGTTTAGGACAGTTGGCCTTGATGTGAGAAGTGTCGCCACACTCAAAACAACCACTAAAACCACCTCTCCTCTGATCCCGTCTCTCATGGCAAAAATAGGTGAACCTTCTGGCAATGAGAGCAAGCTCGTCATCATCCAGAGTATCCACCTGCTCCTTAGTGACGGAGACAAGGGAGGACAAAGCAAAACCATCCGCAAGAACATAAGTGCCAGATGTGCTTGGTTCTGCAGTGGTGCCACGACTAGTGCTGGAAACTAGTGCCAATGGCTGTGGCAAGGAGTTCCTATGCACGACAAGAGATGCCTTGACAATCTCTGTGGACTTCAGCTTGCTGAAGAACTCATCACAGGTCAATGTGTCATAACCTGCAGACTCCTCAATGCTAGATATATTCAATTCCCATATGCTACGATCAAGAGCATAGATAAGCTTGATAGCCCTATCATGATCATTGTAAACAAGCGTCCCGTTGGACCTCAAGTTACTCACTATTGCATCAAAGCGAGAAAACATGACATCTATAGATTCACCAGGTGCCTACACAAACAGCTGATACTGTTGATTATATGTGCTCTGGCGCCTGGCCTTAATCTGTGTAGAGCCCTCATGAAAAATAGTGAGTGTAGTCCAAATTTCCCTAGCTGTCCTAAGGTGTTGCACCATATCAAACTCACTTCTACTCAAACCAATGAACATTATATTTCTAGCCTTGGAGTTGGCATTATACTGATCCTTCTCTGTTTGAGAGGTGCGAGTTTCAGGGATGGAGTATTGTGAGTCCACAATCTCCCAAATTGTATTTCCTTGGCTTAGCAAGTAAGCCTCCATGCGCACCTTCCAGTATGCAAAGTCCGTCCCATCGAACAGAGGTATTTTACGAACTCTGTCCATGTCGCCAACATATCACAAAACTGGGTAAGGTCAACTGGTGATCTTAACCCACTCTGATACCAATTGTTGGACCGGAAACGGTGACCAGAGGGGGCGGGGTGAATGGGAGCTTTTAAAATTTCAGACTAAAAATAGCCTTCTGTTTTAATTCTGTCTTCTGTGGAACAGGCTTCGAACACACCCTTCGAAATTCTGGTTCGGAGGTATATCACAACTCCGAAATCAGGCTTCGCAAGGAGCAAAAGTTCGAAGCCAAGAAGACGGCTGCGCGGTCTCTGGGGACGGTGGCGATGGGCTCGGGGGATGGCGGCGACGAGCTCCGAGGGCGGCATGGGCTCTGGGGGCGGCAGCGATAGGCTCCGGGAGTTTTGAATTTAGGTTTCGGAGAATGGGAGCACATACGTTATATATAGGTGGATTAGTAGTGGCGGTTAAGATGATGTCATCTTGCCCACCACTGCTATTTCTCTTAGTAGTGGCGGGCGGTGACGTCACTAGTCCGCCACTACTAATCCACCCACCGCTGACGTTCAACTTTGTAGTGGCGGGCCACTGACGTCACCCGACCGCCACTACTAAGAGGAATAGCAGTGACGGGCTGATGACGTCAGCATGGCCGCCACTGATTACACCCGACTGCCACTACTAAAAAAATGTTTCAATATATATTTTATACTTTATTTTTATTATTAAATTTTTAAGGATTTTTTTGATTAGATTAGACATATATTAACTATAATTAAATAATAACTTATATTACCAATATCATAAACAAAATGACACTTGTGGCCCGCTTGTTTTATACACATTAATGACATAAATAAAAACATATATTACTAATATCTTAAACATAAATGACACTACCACTAGGCTTCATACTTCGGAGGTTGAGACGCACGCTGAGCACACTTCGCCAAGGACTTCGACAAGGGAAGAAAACGGGCTTCGATTCAAGCCAGACAGTGCTTCACTAGTAATCAGAGAGGTCTAGCCTCCAGTTTACACAGAGCGAACAAACACTGAAAAACACACTTCACCTAGACAGACTTCTCACACACCTCTCCAGAAAACCCACAAGAAGATGGTGCACAGAGAAATCAAAGCATGCAGTGCAACACACAGTACAAGTTCAAGCAGTGAAAGAAGAACAGAATCAAAACTTCATTGCATGAACATGGAACAGAAAATGAACTCACAGGATGAATACAGAGAGTGTAGCGGCTAGCACATGAGTTCTACAATGGCTGCTCAAAGTGTTGATGTGACCTAGGCTAGCCACCACTATTTATATGCACTATTCAGCCCTATGAATAGACTACTTTACCCCTAGGGTTTACACTGTTTTTATCTCATCAGAACATGGGGGTACAGTTGGTAGTCTACTTTATTTGGAGACTTCTTTTGTCAGCTTCGCAGAGAAGACATCATCAGATTTTGCAGAGCAGACACAGTTAGCCTTTGTAGTCTTGAATTCTTCTGAAGCCCTCCTTCGCACGCGAGGGGTGCGGTAGCTTCGGTGAGAAGCCTTAAGCCTGACGGCCTTCGCTTCACTGAAGTCAGCCTTTGATACAGAGACGGTTTTGAGCCGAAGCCATCAAATCCCTTGGGCCTTCGCACCAACACCTCCGGAGTGGACCACCACGGCTTCACAGCTTCTCCCAGCTCGAACTCCGTCAATCCATGTACCGAAGCCATGCATAGCCGAAGTACCTCAAGTCAGCCTCACTCCGAAGCCCCACCTTCGGAGTACCACCCTTCGAAGTCCCTCCTTCGTCCAAGGCCTCCGCACGAAGCATTCCATGAACACTTCGTCGCAGTGTCTCTCCCCGAGCACACTCCTCGACGAACCTCACCCGGACCATGCCTTCGATGCACCTCGACTTCTGAGACCTTCGTCGGGTATACCTTCGAGTGCCTCCCTCCGGAGCACACTTAGAACGCCTTGCCTCATTGCTGAGGACTTTGTCCACCATACTCCGAAGTCACTTCATTCGGAGTACCCTTCGAAGTGCCTCCCCTCCGAGGACTTCGTCTCGGGGTACCTTCACCCGGAGCCATGCTCCGAACTCTGTGCCTTCGTCTGGCGCACCTCGACCCGAGGTCCGACCTTGACCCCTTCGCAGCCTTCGTGACCAAGCTCCCTGCTCGCCTGGCATCAAGCCTCCCGCTTGACCCAGGTTCACTTGCTACGAACCGTACGTCACCTCTGAAGTCACCTGCGCACCACAGACAAATAGACAAGTGTATCTAGTACCCCGGAGACCTCTTCAGGTAAACAACCTTCGGCACACACTACGGTGTACCACCCAAAGTACCGAACCCTTTGATACAACCCAGTCATCGTGTACTATCGGACACCTCCGACAGGCACACTCCGCTGCAACAACCGCAGCAAAACAGACCCCACCGAACCCTTCGGTGAAACAACCTCTGAACCATTCGGAGGGACCCCTTCGAATCAGAGAATAAAATCTATCAATCACTCATCACAGACTCCGAAACCAACCCTTGGTTTCTTATAAGTTCCCACATTTCTTCGATGTATCCATAGTAAGCATTCTTTTATCAAGTGATGTCTTCTGCATCTGCTCTGACACCACTATTTTGACGCTGACTCTTTTGATTCTTTGCTTTGGTATAGAATGTGAAACCATTGATGTCATACACTTTCCATGTTTTAACCATGCTCAATGGACCGTAAGACAATTTATTTATCATCATCTCTTCGTCGGTTTCTCCAATCAAAAGGTTTAGATCCCTCAACCATGATGTGAAATGAATTTTGTGCTCTTTCATAATCCATTGTTCATCGCGATATTCATTATTTCACGAAGCTCTTGCGGGTGTTGTTCAACATATGGTCTCATAATCGAACACTGATGTATGACATTGTAATGTGATTCTCTTACTGTTTGGTAGTTATTGTCTATTATGATTTTCCTGCCTTTAGTTCCTTTACTGGTGAGTCTTCCATGGTGCTAGGACACGGGAACTCCTATTGGTTTTCCATCTCTTATGTAATCTGCGTAGCACTCAATGACTTCCTTAGTCGTGTAACCCTCTATCATGGAACCCTCTAGATAAGTAAGATTTCGTACGTAACCCTTGAAGATAACCATGAGATGCTCGTACGCATACATAGTGTGCCGGTACGTTGGACCAAGAACAAAGATCTGATCTACTATATGTATCATATAGTGCTCCATAATATCAAAGTATGAAGGAGGAAAGCACATCTTAAGCTGACACATAGTCTCCCTCATTTGTTTACGTAATTCATTTAACTCTTCTGGGTCGATCACCTTCTTTGATATGATGTTGAAGAAGTGACACATGTGTGTGATCACTATCTTCAGAAATGAATGTTTGATTTCTCTTACTACGATAGCGAGGAATAGCCCAAGCATAACATGACAATCATGAGTTTTGTAGACGTTCATCCTTAGATCTGTTATGGAGACAATATTTTTTATGTTTGTTGAGAATCCTGTTGGAGCTCTGATTCCATGTAGACCCTTGCAGATTGATCTTTTCTTATCAATTGTGAGGTTATAGCTAGCGGCCGGAAGGAAAAATTTTCCATTGGCCCTTTCCTCTAGGTGAAGCTCGGGTCTAATTCTGAGAGTTTGAAGGTTCCTTTGTACTTTGAGTCCATCTTTTGACTTGCCCATTATGTCTAACAAAACACCGATGGTGCTTTCGAAGACATTTTTCTCAACGTGCATTGTATCGATAGCATGACCAATCTCCAACTCCTTCCAATAGGGCAAGTACCTAAAGAAGATTGACTGCTTTTTAAATGGAGCGTCCTTTGAAATTTTTTCAGATTTCTTCCCCTCTTCTTTCTGAAAACAACTTTAATATTTTTCACCATTTCGAATAGAAATTTACCATCTCAATGTTGTGGCGGCTGCCCAAGCTCGATTGTACCGTTGAAACGGTTCCTTTTTCTTTGATATTTTAGGTTTCTTGGTAAAAATCTACGGTGTCGCATATATATCGTCTTAAGGAATGATGGAAGATGCACAGATTATGTCTGGTCCACACACACTACACATGTTGTCTTTCCTTTAACCTGTCTTGTTAGGGACATACACCCTGGGTTGTCAGCTATGGTGCATAAGATCATGGCTCTTAGATTGAAGTGCTCTTTCTTGTGCTCATCCCACACACGGACACCATGTTCCCATAGATGTTTCATATCCTCCTTCAAAGCTTCTAGAAAGACATCAATGTCATTGCCAGGTTGTTTTGGACTGGAAATTAAAGTAGTGAGCATAAGGTACTTTCTTTTAAGGAACAACCATGATGGAATGTTGAACAAGCATAGAAAGACCAGCCACATACTGTGTGAGTTCCTCATCTCACCGAAGGGATTCATTCCATCTGTGCTAAGTCCCATCCTGATATTTCTGGGATCCTCCGAGAAGTCTGGATGGGCTAGGTCAAATGATTTCCACTTCCTAGCATCCACAGGGTGCCGAAGTTTTCCGCCCTTCTTTCGCCTAGCGAAATGCTAGATTAATAGTTTAGCATCTCTCGGATTAGAGAACATATGTTTCAAGCGATTAATCACCGGTAGGTACCACATTACTAAGCCTGGAATTTTCCTCTCTGTCTTATATCTGTAATCTGCAATAACATTCCTCTTCCTCTTCTATAACCTCTTTTTCTTCTTCCGGTAGTCATTGTAGTCCTCCACACAGTCATTTGCACGTTTGTATCGACTTGCATTGCACTACGGACAGCTCTATAACAATTCATACTCTTTTTGATATAGGATACAGTGATTCGGGCATGCATGAATCTTCTGAATGCCCAAAGTCAATGAACAAATCATCTTTTTTGCTTGGTACGTATCAGATGGCAGACCATTGGGTTTCGGCAAAACCTTTTTTAGGAACTGCAAAAGATCTGAAAAACTAGTGTCAGACCATCCATTGTTGGCCTTCAGTTTCATAAGCTCAAGAGTTGTGTACACCATAGTATACTACTTATCGCAACTGTGACGATCCTCGTAAAGAAGGTTTGTGATGCTTTGTCAAGTTCTTCAAAGTTATCGTAGCCTTCCGTTGTAGTTCTCTGCAACAACACCTCAGGCGCAACATTTTGCATCAGTTCCTCCACATCAAAGGCATCATCATCATCATGTTGATCAACATCATGTGTTATGTCGGATGTATGATCACAACCTCTTCTATGTTAATGAGCATCTTGCGGCACATCAGAATCATTAGGAGGGTTTTCAACCACCGTGTTTCGTCCATATATAGTAGTTCTTTACGAAGCCATTTTTTAACAAGTGAAATCGTATGGTTTCACGATCTGAACATGGATACATCGCTTCGTTATTACAAACTTTACAAGGACAATATATTGCCGCCTCACTCTGACGGGAAGCATATTGTGCGGTAGCTTCAGTAAATTCAGTTACTCGGTTACAATATGCCACCACATCTCCGTCGTAGGACGAGTACATCCAGGACCTGTGCTCCATCTAAAACATATTATTTTAAAAAATATTAATAAAAGGCTACATATTCATTATTATTAATCTTAGTATTTTACAAATTAAAAAGATATTGATTTCTCTCTCATAACAACATTAATTAAAAATACTTTAATTGAAATTATGTAAACCTTGTTAATTATAAAGGAGTAATAGTATTAACTAGAATGAAAAATTTATTAAATAAATTAACTACATTGGTTTCTCTCTCCAAACAACATAGATCTAGATCTATAATCATAAATCAAATTAAAAAAGAGATTAAAACGAGGTAAAAATCTATACAAGTGATGAATATAATTGTGAGGAGGGTATTATTTGTTCATTTGGGAGAAATAAACACTACAAATGGAAGAATATTTTAAAATTTCTATGCACAAACCCTAGATTAGTAAAACATTAATAACTCATTATATACTTGATTAAATACAAAATAAATGTGATATTCTACATGGATTTACCTCTTAGAACGAAATCCTTGAAAAGAAACAAAAACAAAACCTCCCCTCCACTTTCTAGATTTTTGTCGCCATTGTACGGATCACATTGCGAATTCCCGTAGCCTCGGGCTCGGGGAGGAAGAAGCTGTGTATTTATAGATGGAAAAGTAGTGGCGGTCGCCTATGATGTCATCAGGATATTAGTGGCGAACAATGTAGCAGTGGCAGCCAGCACCAGCGCCCGCCACTACTATTGGTACACTAGTGGTGGGCGGGGCTGACGCCAGCACCGACCGCCACTAGTGTACCAATAGTAGTGGCGGGCACTGGTGCTGACGTCATCACCAGCCACTATAGTGGCAGGTCTCTAATGGACCGCTACTACAGTGAAAACACCCAATGCCACTGCAGACTATTTTTGTAGTAGTGGCAGACGACACAATTGGGATCAAGTTACCGCATGTCGACCCCCTCTTCATCACCTCCGACATCGCTGGCATTGAAGTCCACCGGGTGCAAGTCAATGGAGGGAGCTCCGCTGATATTATCTTTGTCCAAGCCTTTGAGTAGCTATGCATTTCGTGGAAGCACCTACTCCCGACGGCTCGCTCGCTGCAAGGCTTTACCGGTCCCCCCCTCGATGCTCTCATCCAAATAGGCCTCGAGGTCACCTTCGGACAAGGGCGCCTAGAAAGATCCGAGGAGGTCATCTTCGATGTTGTCGATGCTCCGTACGCGTATAATGCCATCTTCAGGAGGGACATGCTGAATCAATTCAAGGCCATAGCCCACCATAATTACCTATGCTTGAAGATGCCCACTCAAGGAAGAGTGCTCACCATCCTCGATGATCAAGCTACAATGTGAAGGGTGGTGTATGGCAATGTCGCCCCTCTAGAGGCCCGACAAGTCAACAATGTACAAGAGTACATGGAGAGTGCATAGCTGGCCCAGGCCCCGGAGAAAGGTATGGCCCTCAAGCCAAGCCCTAAAGGAAAGGTCATCACGAAGATCATCACTAGGGGAGACAAAGAGTACCCCGTCCAGTTCGGCAAGGGGATGTCTCTTGAGGTCATGGTGTCGTTGGAAGAAGCGATCAAGGAGAATCTAGATATATTCGCTTGGTCAGACAAAGACATTCTGGGGTCAACCGAAGCATCACCGAGCACTCCTTGCTCGTAAAACTGAAGGCTAGAGCCATTCGTCAAGGGCTCCAGAAGCTGTTTGCCGAAAGGGTGGACCTCGCCAAGGCAAAAGTGGAGAAGTTACTTCGGTCTAGGGTCATTAGGGTGGTAGGCCATACAGAGTGGTTATCCATGCGCGTGCAAGATCATAAATTGGTACCTTCTAGCACAAGATGCACTAGGTGCAGTGGAAGAAGATGTCGGGGAAGCGCGTCCTCGTTGATCCTCGACTAGCTCCAACCGTTCCCTAGCGATCCAATCGATGAAGATGATGTAGGTGTTCACGTGATGAAGTCGACGAGCGTCGTTATTGAAGCAACACCTCCACGATATCCACACGTCTAGTGATGGGATCCTTCCCACTTCGTCCTGCTAGCATCGCTCATGAGAAATGAGAGATTCCTCAATCTCAACTTTTGGGATCAAGAAAGGGAGGAGAGGAGTTCTTGTTGTCTAGATCCAAACTATCAATTGCTTGTCTTCAAAGATCTCCTCTCCTTATATAGAGGTGAGAGCCCCTTGTCTCCAACAATTCAAAACCTACAAATTGGTTACAACCGATTTGTGACCAACAAATCCAATCTGTTTGGCCCGCATCGAAACTTCCGATGCGGGATCAGAACTTCCAATCTAGGTATTTTCGGTCTCTCAAACCAGCACGTTACCGTAATAGATCCAATTTGTTTTCGCCTACTTCGGAACTTCCGATATACCTATCGGAACTTATGATCAGTACAATTTTCCCGATCCAAATCAGAACTTCCGGTTCGTCGGAACTTCTTATACCATATCAGAACTTCCAAAACAACTTTTTCTCTCTAACTCGAGTCTAGAAAATAATAGGAACTTCCGATACACCTATCAGAACTTCCGATCCCCGAAATTTTCTTGGGCATACTTCCTTCAGATTCATACTTGCGAATCATTGTAAGGACTGAGTAGGTGAACTGGATATTCACGTCGGCAATGGTGCAAAGGTTGTAACATTGGCCGTCAATGTTTATTCTTTTTCACTACCCTTAGGATTAGTTCTGGAATTGAATAATTATTATTATGTTCTAGCATTGGGCAGAAACATTATCTCTTCTTCATGTTTGGAAGAAAATGGTTTTGAATTCGTAATAAAGAACAAGTGTTGTTTAATATTTTTGAATGACATGCTCTATGATGTTTGTCCATTAGTGAATGGATTATATATTCTGAGTCTTGAAGATGCACACGTTTATAACATTAGTACTAAGAAACAACGACTCAATGATTTGAATCCTACCTACGTCTAGCATTGTCGTTTGAGCCATATAAATGAGAAGCGCGTGGAGAAGCTCCATAGTGATGAACTTTTGGAGTCATTTGATTTTGAATCATATGACACATGCGAGTCTTGCTTACTAGGCAAAATGACAAAGACGTCTTTCACTGGAAAGAGTGAGAAGGCGAGTGAGCTATTGGCCATAGTATATACTGATGTGTGTGGACCAATGAGCCATGTCACATGAGGAGGTTATCAGTACTTCATCACTTTTACCGATGACTTTAGTGAATATGGTTATATCTACTTGATGAATATTTGAGGCACGAGTTTAGTGATCATCTTAAGTAGTGTGGAATTGTTGCACAACTAACTCCACCCGGCATGCCCCAATGGAATGGAGTGTCCGAGCAGAGGAACCACACCTTGTTGGACATGGTTCGGTCGATGATGAGTCGTGCTGATCTTCCATTATCCTTTTGGGATCTCGCTCTAGAAACTGCCACTTTTACAATAAATAGAGTTCCATCTAAGTCAGTAGAGAAGAAACCATATGAGATGTGGTCTGGGAGGCGTCTCAGTTTGTCTGTTCTAAAGATTGTGGGTTGTGAGGTGTATGTCAAACGTTTGACGTCTGACAAGCTCACTCCTAAATTTGACAAGTTCTTCTTTGTGGGGTATCCTAGGGAAACCAAAGGATACTATTTTTATAATAAAGAAGATGGCAAAGTGTTTGTCGCTCGGAATGGGGTATTCCTTCAGAAAGAGTTTCTCTCAAAAGGAGTTAGTGGGAGAACAGTGCATCTCGAAGAGGTTTGAGAGCCACTGGAAGGTGTTCTAGATCCCACTGAACCACAACAGGATATGCAAGATGTTGCACATCCTATTGTACAGACACCAGGACCATGAAGGTCCAGGAGGGTGAGTCACGTGCCAGAATGGTACATGTTTTTGACCACTAGGCAGAGCAACGTGTTGTTGTTGGACAACGACGAGCCCAAGACCTATGTGGAAGCAGTGATGGAACTAGACTCCGAGAAATGGCTTTGGAGCCATTGGATCCGAGTTGGAGTCCATGTGAGAAAACCAAGTTTGGAACTTTGTTGATCCACCCGATGGTGTAAAAACTATTGACTGTAAATGGATCTTCAAGAAAAAGATAGATGTTGATGGAAATGTTCACATCTATAAGGCATGATTGGTGGCGAAAGGTTTAAGATATATTCAAGGTGTTGATTATGATGGAACATTTTCGTCCGTCGCTATGTTTAAGTCTATTCGGATCATCCTAACAATTGCTGCATTTTATTATTATGAGATATGGCAAATGGATGTCAAGATGACTTTCCTGAATGGAAACCTAAGTGAGGATGTGTACATAATACAACCTGAAGGTCTTAATGATCCGGAAAATGTTGGTAAAATTTGTAAGTTGCAGAAGTCCATTTATGGGCTAAAGCAAGCTTCTAAGAGTTGGAATCTTCATTTTGATGTGGTAGTAAGAGGGTTTGGCTTCACCAAGAACGAAGAAGAGCCTTGTGTTTACAAGAAGGCTAGTAGGAGCTCACTTGTATTTCCGGACTTATATGTGGATGACATATTATTGATTGGAAATAACATTCCTTTGTTGAATGCTGTCAATACTTCATTGAAAAATAGTTTTTCAATGAAAGATTTTGGTGAGGCAGCATACATTTTGGGCATAAAAATCTATAGAGATAGATCAAAGCGACTAATTGGATTGAGCCAGAGTATGTACATTGACAAGGTTTTGAAACGATCTAAATGGAGAATTCCAAGAAGGGATTTCTGCCAATGTCACATGGTATTTCTCTTAGTAATACTCAGTGTGCAGTGACACATGATGAGCTAGAGAGTATGAGTGCGATCCCGTATGCCTCCACGATCGGATCCATCATGTATGTCATGTTGTGTACATGTCGAGATGTTTTATATGTTCTAAGTGTTACGAGTAGGTACCAATCGAATCCGGGTGAGAGTCACTGGGCTGTAGGGAAAAGTATCCTCAAGTACTTGAGAATGACTAATGAAATGTTCCTAGTATACGATGGTGATGAGGAGCTCGTTGTAAATGGTTACACCGATGCTGGATTTCTGACCAATAAATATGATTCTCGATCGCAATCTTGTTTTGGTTTCTACCTCAATGGAGGTGCAGTGAGTTGGAAAAGTTCCAAGCAAGAGACGGTGGCTGATTCTACAACAGAAGCTAAGTATATCGCCGCTTCAGAAGCTGCGAAGGAGGCTGTTTGGATCAGAAAGTTTGTTTCTGAGCTAGGTGTTGTTTCTAGTGCGTCTAGTCTAGTGGACCTCTATTGTGATAATAGTGGTGCCATTGCGCAAGCAAAGGATCCAAGGTTACACCAGAAATCCAAACATATACTTTGGTGTTATCACCTGATCCGCAATATCATTGAGAGAGGTGATGTGAATATTTACAAGGTGCACATGGATTTGAACATAGTAAATCCGTTGAAAAAACGTCTTCCACAACCCAAGCATGAGGCACACCTGAGCTCCATGGGTATTAGATACTTGTGTGAGTGATTCATGTGTATGTGGAAGATGTTAGTAGTGTCTATGCTAATGTAAGAGGATAATTGTAATCTTGTTCCTTGAATAAATGTCGTTTACATTTAATTAATGAGTTGATGACTTGTTTTGTGAAACAATTTGTTTTATAACGTTATTGTTCAAAATAGATCCCTAATCTTATCATCATGTGGGACAATGATGATACATAGATTAGCATATCTGACTAGTTGATGATCACGTTTCACAGATCATAGACATAGAGATGTCAAATCAGTGATGTGGACACTTGTTGGGGAACGAGGTGTTGGATAGACCCACTTGAGATACTGTTGGGATTGTTATTGTAATGCGCAATCAGTTGTCATCTCAAATGGTATACCTGTAGTGTCCTCAGACCTGAGATCATCATTTGATTCCAGAATGCGTAGTGACACACTTAGATGCTTCCTAACGCTATTTCATAATAAAGTAGTAATAAGCATTATTTTTAAGTGTGTTGTGAAACATGTCTTGGGATGTGAGCGGTCAAGATGGAATTTACCCATCCTAATAACAGGAGAGACACCTCTGGGTCCCTTGAGGTAGTCGGATTGGAAAAGTGCATGGCCATGCCACTATGACTAAGGCGTTAGTCATGATTTGAATACACTACTTATTCGAGTAAAAATTTTGAGCTATCCAACAAGGGTGGCATGAATCTCGCCTTGAGCTTGACTGATGTCGTGTGGTAAAAGTATTGGTGCGTGCATATATCAAGGTTCAATGAAAATTGATTTTGTACATTTTTGGGGGTCAATATGTGCTGCTAGGTACCACTATTGATCAGTGAGTCGGAAAAGGTTTCTAGTAAACATCCATTAGTGTATGAACCTATCGGGTCACACACTTAAGGGGATGTATTAAGAAAAATGCAAAGAATTGGTTCTTCTGCAAGTGGGAGATTGAAGGAACAATGCCCAATAAAATTCTAGTTGGATCGAAAGTTCTGATTTGGAATTGGAAGTTTTAATTATTTTCTGAATTGGAAACAGAGAGTTCAAATCGGAAGTTTTGATAATTTATTGTTTATGAAATAAAGAGCTCAAATCAGAAGTTTTGATATGGTATCGGAAGTTCTGATAATTTCTAATTAGAAATAGAGAGTTGAAACCGGAAGTTCCGATGCGTATCGAGAAAAATTGCACTGAGTGGAAGTTCCGATGCTACCTAGAACCGAGAGCCCTGATCGGAAGTTCCGATATTGGATCAAAAGTTCTGATGCGGTTGTAATAGATTGGATTTGTTAGGTCTCGAATTGGTTGAAACTAATTTGTTGGTTTCGAATTGTTGAAGACAAGGGGCTCTCACCTCTATATAAAGACAGGAGGAGGTCTTGGAAATCATGTTATTGATAGCTTAGACCTAGCCACCAAGAACTCCTGTCGTCCCTTTCTTGATCTCAAAAATTGAGATTGAGGAATCTCTCGTTTCTCACGAGCGGTGCTAGCATGCCGATGTGGGAAGGATCCCATCCCTAGACATTTGGATACCGTGGAGGCGTTGTTCC
The DNA here is from genome assembly GCA_019279435.1 of Zizania palustris. Lineage (NCBI taxonomy): Eukaryota > Viridiplantae > Streptophyta > Magnoliopsida > Poales > Poaceae > Zizania > Zizania palustris. The sequence continues at coordinate 108,644,145 of JAAALK010000283.1, read as the reverse complement.
AATAGCGACACTCGTGGACTTCTTCACGTGAACACCTTCATTGTCTTCATCATTTGGATCACCAGAGAACGACCGAAGCGAGGTGGAGATCAGCGAGGACGCGCTTCCCCGATATTTTCTTCTGTTGTACTTAGCGCATCTTGTGCTAGAAGGTACCGATCTATGATCCCGCACGCGCATGGGTCTTAGGCTTTGGGCGGATTTTTTGAAATTGCTTGCTAGCATAGCTTCCCCATTCCCCAACACTAATTTGTATTAAATCTGCGGCGTGTAAGACCGCATGACCCCAACAAGAGGTTGGTAAATTGCAAATCTATACAAATGGTCAAACAATTAATTTGATTATCTTGATTAGAGATTCAGCAAGCCCATTTTAAGTATGGACATAAGGTACTGGAAGGTCTAGATTGATATCTAGAGCCATAAAATAATCATTAAATGCGCATGAACGAAATGTATTGGCATTATCCATTCCAATGGATGTTATGCTATGTTCAAGGCACTTTAGCTCATAATGTGATAATTTGAGCTATTGATTTTTTAAAAACATGGTTTCTTGTATATAACAGATATACATATGACCATTGAGTAGATGCATTTATGAGCACCATAAAGTACCTAAATGGTTAAAATAATGTTTGTATAGGACCACATATATTTTCTTGAATGTATTCAAGAAAATTGAGTTGTTCATATTTAATTTTAAGACATAGTGGTCTTAAAATTAATTTTCCGATGGCACATGCAGTGCACACAAAGTCTGATGATTCGGGAAATCTTGTTAGATTTATGTTGTGACCAATAGAATTGCTAATAATTTTTTCTCATCATCCCTATTTTTGGGTGACCAAGGCGATTATGCCAAGTTTTGAATTTATCAAGATTTTGAAAAATTATTTTAAACCCAACATAAGATACGAGTTTGATGTATGTATAGTATAAACCAAATGAAAAAGATGTAAATTTATCACTCATTTATCTGTTAAATCCATTGGATTTAGTGAGGAATAATTATGCTTAGTTTGAGATTCAATATGGAAGCTATTAAGACTGATGTCTTTGTAACTTAGCAACATACAAGTTGAGTCGAGATACAAGAGTGTGTGGGATCGGAATGGCGACTAAAGGGGGGTGAATAGGCGCCTCAACAAATTCTCAAGAATTGATGGCCTTTTCTAAACACCCAACGTTCCTCCCAATGAACAAAAACACTTAGAATGACAAAAATTCTTGAACAACTTGTTGAAACAATTTTACCAAAATAGCTCAGTCCAAATCGGCGTTTGAAACACCGGCTGCCTCTAGTCTATCGATCGTTGACATACCAACTACTTTTGGTCGGTATCTGAAGGTCCGAGAGAGTTCAGAACTTAGACAGACAGACTAGGCTTAACAATTTTTCTGTTTGGCTCACTTTGAAACATTAACAAAGAAGAACAGATGCAGTAATCAGAGGTTAGCGCACACTCTAGTTTAAACTCATGAAGAAGTGGACATAGACTAGAAACAACCGCATATTTCCAAATCAGCAAAACAGGACATGATTTTCCTCAAGCACAAGTAGAATAGAGATGAAAACAATTTCCAATCACTGATCCCTTGATTTAAGTTGAACCAACTTAGGACAATCTTCAAGAGAACAGATATTATAACATACTATTGATGGAGATGAATTTTAATCAGAATAGTGATAGATAAAAAACAAACAACGACCTATCAGTAAATTAAACCCTCACACAGAACAGAAAGAACTCACACTCATGGATCAAGACTGTCCACCTCTTCTCATACTATTGCATGAAATTGTTTCAGTCCAAAAAATACTGCACACCACTTTACTGACTAATCAGCAAAGAAAAACTATGCACAGTAATGTCCGGCTGAGCAGTGCACAAAATCACAATAGGAAATAAAAATCAATTGCACAGTAATTGCTTAGAGAACCTGCACAGTGCATCAAACCACCAACAGTACTGCCAAACAACAGCCTGGCATGGTAACACTGCAAGAACTCATAGCAGAGACAAATCCAGGCGAAAGAACTTGAAGCAACACATCGGCAATTCAAAAACAACCAAAACCAGTAAATCCTTAATCAAACCAGCAACAAAACTTCTCACAAAGCAGTACCCAACATATGTACCTGATAACTTGCAACTAAGGAGTCTTCGGCTGTGCTTGAGAAGAACTGGCAGCTACCAAGAATAGACGACACACGACAGCAGAATTCAGCGCTGTCTAGCCAATCCGGCAAACAACACAGCGCTAAAAGGCTTTCTAGTGATGAACAGTACAAGCAAAAGGAAACAACCGAAAAACTTTGGAGAAAGACAAATATGGATGTAATTCACAGCCACCAAATGTTCAGCCAAAAGATTCAACCTAATCCCCTAGGCATGGGGTCCTTTATATAGACAAGACTATCAAAGTATTTTCCAAAATGCCACTAGGGTTTAATTACCAAGTATTACCTAAATACTCTTTTGTATTTTCAAAATTAATAATTCTGAAAAATACATAAAAGTATACAACTAATTTATTACATCATTTAACCTATTCTTTTAGTATTTTTTCAGAATTAAAAATTCAGAAAAATTCTAAAATATTATACTTAATCTAAATGACTAAACAGAAAAATAAACTTCTATTTCTTGAAATTTAAAAACATTTTTTGATACGACGATTTTCAGCCAAAACCGACAAAGTCTTCCGGATCTTCGACATGTGTCACCCATCTGCGAACTCGACTGCTAGCAAGTCTCTCTTGCTCTCGATCCCTCGAGCCGCGTTGTTACTTGCACTGGCCTTCCTTTCACTGACTTGGTCAATATGTTGTCTTGATCATCAGTTCGTCCATGTCTTGCCTCTTCTCCATGTGTACGGTTGAGATCACTTTCAACTTCCTCTAGCTTCCTCGACCATCTAGCATCAGGCTCCGTACCTGACCCTAATTACCCGCCATCGACAGTTGACAAGCATCTCAACCCTGCATACACGAGACAAGAAAAAACACACAACTCCATGAAACCCATACCATTACTCACACAACCAGATAGATTAGCCAGACAATCTTGTCAATCACTTATCATCAAGATAAAACCACACTGCAAGCCTCACTTGGTTTCTTAATCTCCCCCTTGATGAGTGCATTGACAACTCTAAGACGAAATAGAATAAAATGCAAGTTCAACACACAAGTGACCATGAAAACTCAGAAAAGAGAAAAAATAACCATGTCACTTGATAAAAGTTCTCGTCAAACGGCAAGCAAAATAAGAAGGAAGCAAAAACAGAATCAAGATCTATGAATTCTCCCCCTTTGGCAATGCAGACATCAAGATAACAACACAAGGTGTAAGGATGAAGTGTAAATGCAAGCTTCTAGAACATGATTAACTCCAATTACAGTACTAAACAAGCATTTTCCTTGAATATTGTCCAAAAGTACTGTATGACAAACTCAGGTGAATACAATCTAAGCAACAACATGGGCAAGCATTTTCAGGTTTTAGCAAATAAAAACATCACTACTCAGACTAGCATACTAGACATGGTAAGGCATGAGATGCAAAAGCTAAGAAATACTAACTAGAGAAGCATATCCCACTACAAGGAGCTTCAGCAAACTTGATATGCAATTAATTCAAGCTTTATGGTTTTTTATTTTTCATTTTAGTGCCAGGGGTTATTTGCATGTCAACGTTTTGCTAACTGACTAAGCTAAGCCTAGGTTGAAACCATCAGAAGCTTAAAGCATTGGTTTTGGTATACACTTCAATGTCCTAGTTCATACCAAAGTGCTATGGTAAGCAGTTTAGACCAAAGTAGTGCAACAACGCAAACCCACCTGGATCTTTTCAATTTTAGCATAAAACTGCATGGATATCAATCATTTTCATTTTTTATTTTATTTTCATCCAATTTTCCTTTTTTTTTAATTTTCAGCACAATATTTTTGACATGATCAAGTTGCATGTTTGCATCCAAGTGTAAAGGACCTAGCTACCAGGTATGTAAAAGATAGCAAATGCACTCAACCTATTCATGCTAGTTTCTAGATTAAGCAGTGATCATTTTTAAATTTTCACAAATAAAAACCATGCTCATAACAGATATCATATGTATTCAAGCAAAGTATAATCTTCAGTATTAAAGACAATACTTCAAAGGCATATTAAAGCATGTACTCGTAAAAACAATTAATCATATGACAGAAGCTTATGCAGTGGTACACAACTCCCCCTCACATGATGCCATAAGGATAACAAATACCAAGCTATCCTCTCAAAAATGCAAAACGTGAAGCATCAAGAGGCTTGGTAAAAATATCAACAAGCTGGTTCTGGGTATCAACAAAGCGCAATTCAATATCTCCCTTCTCATTGTGATCTCTTAAGAAATGATAACGCACATCAATGTGTTTGGTCCTAGAATATCATACTGGGTTGTTTGCTAAGCTAATTGCGTTAGTGTTATCACAAAATAGTGGAACACCCTTAAAATACAACCCAAAATCCCGCAAAGTAGAAACCATCCACAAAATATGTGCGCAACAATTAGCCGCAGCTACATATTCAACCTCAGCTGTAGACTATGCAACGCTAGACTTTTTGCGAGAAGACCAACACACAAGAGAAGAACCTAGAAAATGACAAGTACCAGGGGTACTTTTTCGATCAATTCGACAACTAGCAACATCAGCATCTAAAAAACCTTTCAAGCATAATGAAGATGATGCAGAATACCAAATGCTAAATTCAAGAGTGTGCTTGAGGTACCTTAGTATGCGCTTAATAGCTTGACGATGTGAAGCCCTTGGAGAAGACTGAAAACGAACGCACAGACATACTGAAAAGTGTATGTCCGGCCTCGTAGCCGTCAAGTAGAGGAGGGAGCCGGTCATGCTCTGGAACTCCTTCTGGTCCACTTCTTCTCCATCTTCATCCGGGTCTAGCGTAACTGAAGTAGCCATTGGGGTGGCAAGTGGCTTTCACACCGATAAAGATGATTCTCGATCACAATCTGATTTTGTGTTCTACCTCAATTGAGGCGCAGTGAGTTGGAAGAGTTCCAAGCAAGAGACAGTGGCCGATTCTACAACAAAAGCTGAGTATATCACAACTTCAAAAACTGCTAAGGAGATCGTTTGGATCAGAAAGTTTGTTTCTTAGTTGGGCGTTGTTCCTAGTGTGTCCAGTCCAGTGGACCTCTATTGTGATAATAGTGGTTCCATTGCGCAAGCCAAGCAGCCAAGGTCACACTAGAAGTCCAAACATATACTTCGATGATATCACCTAATCCGCAAGATCATAGAGAGAGGTGATGTGAAGAATTGCAAGGTGCACACGGATTTGAAAATAGGAGATCTGTTGACAAAGTCTCTTCCACAGCCCAAGCATGAGACGCGCCTGAGCTCCATGAGTATTAGATACTTGCGTGAGTGAGTCATGTGTATATGGAAGATGTTAGTAGTGTATATGCTAATGTAAGAGGATAATTGTTATTGTGTTCATTGAATAAATGTCGTTCACATTTAATTAATGAGTTGATGACTTGTTATGCGAAACTATTTGTTTTATAACGATATTGTTCAAAAGGATCCCTGATCTTGTCATCATGTGGAACAATGATGATACATAGATTAGCACGTCTGACTAATTGATGATCACATTTCACATATCATAGACATAGAGATGTTAAATCAGTGATGTGGACACATGTTGGTGAACATGGTGTTGGATAGACCTACTTTAGATACTGCTGGAATTGTTATTGTAATGTGCCATCAGTTGTCATCTCAAATGGTATACCTGTAGTGTCCTCAGACTTGAGATCTTCATTTGATTCCAGAATGCATAGCGACACACTTAGATTATTTGTAACGCTATTCCATAACAGGGTAGTAATAAGGGTTGTTTTCAGGTGTGTTGTGGAACATGTCGTGGGATGCGAGCGGTCAAGATGGGATTTAGTCGGATTGGAAAAGTGCATGGCCATGCCACTATGACTAAAGAGTTAGTCATGATTTGAATCCGTTACTTGAATGAGTAAAATGTCGAGCTGTCCAGCAAGGGTGGCACGAATCTCGCCTTGAGCTTGACTGATGTCGTGTGGTAAAGGGACTGGTGCGTGCGTATATCAAGGTTCAATGAAAATTGATTTTGTGCGCTTTCGGGGGTCACTATGTGCTGCTTGGTACCACTATTGATCAATGAGTTGGAAAAAGTTTCCGATGAATAACCGTCAGTGTATGAACCTATCAGGTCACACACTTAAGGGGGTGGATTAAGAAAATTGCAAAGAATTGGTTCTTGTGCAAGTGGGAGATTGAAGGAACAATGCCCAAGAAAATTCCAATTGGATCGGAAGTTCCGATTATTTTTTGAATTGGAAATAGATAGCTCAAATTGGAAGTTCCGATATGGTATCGGAAATTCTAATAATTTATTGTTTACAAAACAGAGAGCTCAAATCGAAAGTTCTGATATGGCATCGAAAGTTTCGATAATTTCTAATTTAGAGATAGAGAGTTGAAAGTGGAAATTCCGATGCATATCGGAAAAAATTGCACTAATCGGAAGTTCTGATAGGGGTATCGGAAGTTACGATGATTCCTAGAATTGTAGTCTGAGAGCCCTAATCGGAAGTTCCGATCTGAGGATCAAAAGTTCCGAGGTGGGCATAACATATTGGATTTGTTGGGTATCAAATTGTTTGAGATTAGGGATCTCACCTCTATATAAAGAGAGGAGGTGGAGGTCTTGGAAATCAAGTTATTCATAGTTTAGATAATCTAAACCCTAGACACCAAGAACTCCTCCTCTCCCTTCCTTGATATCAAGAGTTGAGATTGAGGATTCTCCCATTTCTCATGAGCAGAGCTAGCATGCCGGCATGAGAAGGATCTCATCCCTGTACGTGTGGACTCCGTGGAGACATTGCTCGAATACTAACGCTCATCGTCTTCTTTACTTGGAGACAATAGTCTTCATCGATTGGATTACTGGGGAACAACCGGAGCAAGGCGAGGATAAGCAAGGATGTACTTCCCCGACATCTTGTTCCACTGTACCTAACGTGTCTTGTGCTAGAAGGTACCGATTAATGATCCCTCACACATGGTACTTGGCCATGGGGGAAATTTTTTTTGAAATTTCTGGCTAGCGTAGCTCCCCATTACCGAACATGATTCTTATCTTTGGGTGACGCATCCGCCTTTCAGCCAGGAGAAAAATGTCAGCCGACATCCTAGCCCGCTGGTTCAAGGCATTCTTTTGCAATTTCGTTAATGACTGCATAGTATGGTATGCCTATGAATATTTGGCATATTATGAGTACCCACATTGGTTGTCGTTGACCAATGTGTTGGCTGATCCGAAGAGTGAGGCTATCTTTCTTGCTAGCATTTCTCCCTGTCTCCTTGATAGAGGAAAATGCCCGATCTTTCGATGAGATGAGATAAATCGATTTGGTGGAGGTCGAACTTGACGATCCTAGTACAATGTGCAGCGTACGTTGCACCAATGTAATCGCTAGGCTAATCTCCTCGAGGTTACCGATCTTGCGGATGCTCGATCAGCCTGACCACGAGGGTATTAATCCCTCCCTAAAATCGAGAACAAGCAAGAACTAAAAGTACAATCAAGATATTACAAATTTTGAAGGAAGCTTTGACAGATGGGATTCTGCAAGTGCATAGTACACGAGATCTAGACAACACTCGTTCCTATGGCGAAGATAGCAAAAATAGCTAAATCTTATACTAAACAAAATCCAAGTTCTATTGACACCTAGGGGGTTTATATAAGGGGAAAAGAGATGTAATTCGGCCAGCCTAAAGGGGTGGCTGAATTGTACTCTAATTGGACTCTAAATTATGTTTTCCCTTTGAATAAGCACTCTAATAAATCTCTAACATAATTTTAGATGAATTTATCTCTAATTAGGTTTCTCCCTAACCAAGGACTCTAATAAAAATCTAGTTATTTATTTGGACGAAAATTACATGGGCCTGGTCCAACTTAAAGTGACGCAACACCATATAATTATGTGTACGAAATTAAGGATGATAACTCAAATTATGGATCCATCAATTGCATCTTTATCTTCGATCCTCTCCCTCTTTCTGCCATTTCCATGGTTGATCTTGCTCCAATGCTTGTCCTTCTCATCCATTCTATGTCCCTCAATTCCTAAATAGAACAAACAAATCTGATTTAGGCAACATCATATTCTCATGTATATTTGGATGAGTTCCAAGGAACAAAAGTACCTGATACTTTATTTGTCATGCACAATATCATGTGATAGGTCCTTGTAATTATGTGATTGTATATGTATTAGGGATGTCCTCATCAACAATTGAATCTGTAGTAGGGATGTCCACATCATCCTCCCCTTCTTGAATTGAAGTTGTCCTCGACGCTATCCCGATCAGCGGTCCGACAACCCAATCTGTTGGTCCCCAATCAACTTTCATGATAATGAAGGAGTTCATATGCATGCTTCTTTTTTTGATCCATGTAAGTATTTATGAAATTAAAAACAAACACATCTCATGGCGTAGAATCCGTGGTTCAAATGTATAATAAATAATCATAACATAGAAAGCATGCACCTTAGTTTGTTTGATCATAGTCATGATTGTATCCTAGATGGTGATGTCCTCATCATCCTCTCCTTCTTGGCAGCAAACCGTTCTTGGTTTTTCTTGTATCCACATTCATCGTAGCTTCTAGCAAAATAGATATCATTGTGCAATATCATTTGTTCTTTTGTTACGTTGAGAGTAGGAGGATACCAACTCACATTAGCATTTGGTTTCTCAAGTGTCGGTGAAGAACCACCCTTGATAAAAGGAGACGAAATTGAGGTGTTGTTGAACATCTTGGCACACTCTCCTTCTTGAAAACAAACATGTGTATTTAAATCAAAACAAGAGAGTCTTGAGATAATAGGATTAGTTAAAACACCTTATTCAGGATTATTGTTTTCAAGCATTACATATAGTTTCAAATTTGAACATATGTAAACTCTATGCACAAAGTATACTCCTTTATCATTATATTTTCCAATTACATGAAATGTGATATGAGCAGGACATGGCAAGTTAGTTCTAGCAAATAGTTTCTTATTTAAAACACTAAGTTCACAAAGATCATCAAATTCAATATAACCCCATGTATATTAATAAGATAATAATTTATGTTCTTCCTTTTGTAGGACCGAAAGTAGCGACCAGAGGGGGGGGTGAATGGGCGCCTTAAAAATTCTTTCGAATCAATGGCCTGTTCCCAATACCCAACGCACCTCAAAATACTATGCAGCAGAAAATAAACAGAAGGCCTAAGTCTAAAGGTTTCTAACCTAGAAGCAACTGATGATAAACAATGTAAAACTAAAGTGGTGCAACTAGGCAGATGAACAATTTGTGACAGGCCTAAACTTCTCAATGAAATGATCTAAGTATGTATAAAATGAAAAGAGAAGTTACTGTCCAAATTTGTCTCCTGTTCGGAACTTGGCGAAGCCCCCTTCGCACGTCGTGGTCAGCTTCGGAGGTTGGTGATGGAGTCTGTCCGAAATGCCGAAGGTGTCACTGTCTAGCCTAGTTCGAAGTGGTAAGAAGCGAAGTGTACTTCGGAGCGAAGTAAAACAGTGCCGGAGCCTGGTTCGAAGTATGTACTTCAAAGACAAGGCTTCGAACACAGCTTCGAACCAAGAGCTTCGGAGCAAAGTGACAAAGTCGGAGCCTGCTTCGAAGTGAGCACTTCGAAGACAAAACTTAGAACACAACTTTGAACCGAGAGCTTCGAAGCACAACCTTCGAACAGAAAGCTTCGAACACAACACACAAACAGACAACCTTCGAACAAAGAAGCGAAGCCTGTCACGCGACAGAAAAACAAGTCCGAAGCCAATGCTCTACCTTCGAAAAGAGCAAGCTCCGAAAAGAGAGGCGAAGGGTGACACGCTACACAGAAGTCAGTGCGAGGCCTAGCGGAGCTACAAGCTTCGAACCCAACTTCAAAGCCTAACGAAGTGTGCACTTCGAACAGATAGATTCGGAGTATGCTTGTTCGAGGTATGCGATGCTGTCCATCCAGAAAGAACCTCGAAGCTAGCAACTCAGACAAAAATCGAAGTTCGTAGTTTGAACGAAGGCCTTGAAAATGTTAGATCGAAGCCTGCCTCACGGAGCTGAGAGGCTTCGAACAGAGAAAGATGACTTCGCAGAAACAGTCAAAAAGGCATTTACTCCAATCTGCTTCGATCAAAAAGACAGTACAGCAGAAGGTAAAAAGCTGGCAGTGAGTACTGTAGCTACAGTGCATCAGTACTACTTGCAACTGCAAGAACTAGTACTCATCTCGTGAGGAACAGAAGCAACACGAAGCAAAAATCTCACGGGAAATAAATTGATGCAAGCAAACTGAAGGAATCAAAGCTGAGAAGTAAATGCAGCATTCAACCAGAAGGAATCAACCACCAAACAGACCAAGGAAAAATGAATCTGAAATAACCTCACAGAAGGTTCCTGGCGGCGCATACAACCAGGAGAGAGACAATACAGGGAGCAAGAGGAATGACCCAATGAATGATGCAAAAGGTGAATTCTAGAAGGGTAGTCCAAACCCTAGGGATTGGGGTCCTATTTATAGGCAGCCCAACACTAGGAATATTCTACCAGCCCCTTAGGGTTTTTACAGACTCAAAATAAAGAAAAAGACTCTACTGCCCTTAGGAATTTTTACAGACACAACTGACTGATTGTGGGCCTAGAGATACAGATGACTTATCCGGAAGCTAAGTTTTCGTAGCGACTACGGCTTCTCTTCTGGACAGTCGGATACAGAAACAACGGTTGTCAGTTTTACGCCGAAACTGACAAAGCCTCCACCAGCTTTGCACCAGGTACCCGGATTGGGCCGGCCCGACTCCGCAGCTCTCTCAGCCCGGCAATCGCTCACCGCCCGTGTACCCGAGTCAGTCCTGGTCAACAGCCCAGTGGGTCTTCTACTGCTTCTGGCCCATGCACCCAGATTGGTACAGCCCGACTTCGCAGCCTCCTCTGCCCGACAGTCGCTCGCTGCCCGTGTACCTGAGTCACACGCGGCCCATGAAACAGCATATCTCTTCTCTTCTTCAGTCCTCGTTGACTATCGTTGACAATGACTCATTACTTCTGGAGCCATGAGGCCCACGCTATTCAGCATGGCTCCTCAATCTCCCCCTTGATGAGTGCATTGTCAACACTCCTCAATTCTCAGCTCTTCAACACCTGTGAACAAATGTGGAAACACGAAAACAAAACACAAGAAAACAAAGAAGAAGAAAAATAAGGTAAAAGTTTAACCCTAATGACCAAAAGCCAAACAAAAGCAAGAATCGGTCATTATGGTTAATCAAAACATAAAAGCTCAAAATGAGTGCGATTGCAGAATAACAAGGATATCAACAGAGTAAGAACTCCCCCTTAAACTCTGATCCCAAATTTTCTCCCCCTTGTTGACAAGTGAACTCATCAAGCACTCAAAAGAGACACAGACTCCCCCTGAAAAGTAACTCCCCCTCAAAATATGCAGTGAATGCAACTGGGGTGCAGGTGGAGTGTAGAAAGCATGCTTCTCAGATATGATTGACTGCAAATACAGTATCTAACAAGTATAGCAAAAGAGATACTATCTAAGACACATGGCATGATCAGTGCAACAGATGATATCTAAAGAAAGTCATTTAGCACGCATTTTTCAGTTTTTGCAAATAAAAGCATCACCACATTTTCTAGTAAACAAGCAAGGTAAAGCATGAGATGCAGAAGCTAACTGATATCTACCAAGATAAGCATTGTTCAAAACAAAGTGCTTCAGCAAACTTGTTATCCTTTTAAAGTTCAGGCTTTTTCATTTTCCTTTGTCATTTGTGCCAAGGGTTATTTGCATGTCAAACCTTATGCTAACCGACCAAGTCAAGCCTAGGCCAGAACTGGACCATCAGAAGCTTAAGACATTGGTCTTGGCATACACTACACTGTCCTAGTTCATACCAAAGTGCTATGGTAAGCAGTCCAGAACAATATAATGCGACAAAGCAAACCCACTTGGATCTTTTCAACTTAAGCATAAAAAGGCATGGAATTTTCATTCATTTTTGATTTTTATCATTTTTATAGCACATTTTCCATGTTAAAGCATAAAGATGTCCAAGTTGCATATCTGCATCTATGTGATGAACTGGCTACAAGGCATGCAACAGATAGCAAAAGCACTCAGCCTACACATGCTAGTTACCAGAAGCAATGGTGATCATTTTTCAAGTTGAAAGAGTAAAAGCCATGCATATGACAGATATCAGCATATCATTTTAACTGAAGCAAAGCATGATCATCGACAAGTATTCGAAAGCATGCACCAGCTAGAGTAGGTAAAGCAGTTCAATCATATAACAGAAGCATCTCTAAAGTGTGATACGTGAATATGCAAGATATAAACACACACAAAAAGACTCAAGAAAAAAGAGTAAAGAAGAAAGAAAAACTGACGCAAAATATCCTAGAAAGGATACACAACACCCAAATCCCCTCTTAAACGCTCAAAAGTAGACTGATCTAGGGGTTTGGTGAAAATGTCAGCCAACTGATGATGGGTATCAACATGAATAAGGTCAATGATACCTTTCTCATATTGATCCCGCAAGAAGTGAAAGCGCACATCAATATGTTTGGTTTTTGAATGAAGACACGGGTTTTTCCCTACACTAATAGCACTAGTGCTGTCGCAAAACAATGGAACCCTGGTAGGAAAGAACAACCCAAAGTCTCGTAGAGTGGAAATCATCCAAACCAACTGTGAGCAGCAGCTGGCAGCAGCTACGTACTCAGCCTCTGTGGTCGAAAGAGCAACTCCAGATTGCTTTCGAGAAGACCAAGAGACAAGAGAAGAACCAATAAACTGGCAAGTACCGGAAGTCGACTTGCGATCCAACCGGCACCCACCAAAGTCGGCGTCCGAAAAGCCAGATAAATCAAGAGATGATGATGCTGAATAATAAAGACCAAGATCAGGCGCATAGGTAAGATACCTAAAGATACGCTTGACAGCTTGCCGATGAGACGCGCGTGGTGAAGACTGAAAATGCGCGCACAGTCCTACGACGAACTGTATATCTGGCCTCGTTGCTGTCAAGTACAGCAGCGAACCGATCATCCCTCGAAACTCTCTCTCATTGACCTTGACACCGCTCTCGTCCTTGTCCAGACCCCCAGAAGTGCCCATCGGGGTCATCTGCGGCTTCAATTCACCACCAAAGTCAAATTTCTTTAACATATCGCGAGTGTACTTACCTTGGTGGATGAAGGTGCCGTCCTTGGTCTGCTTGATCTGGAGCCCTAAGAAATACTTGAGCTCACCCATGAGGCTCATCTCAAACTCACTGTGCATCTGCTCAGAAAACTTGGACACAAGATCATTAGAAGTACCGCCAAAAATAATATCGTCCACGTAAATCTGAGCAACTAAGAAGTCTGAAGCAACTCTGAGCAAAAAGAGAGTTTTGTCCACAGAACCCATTACAAAGCCCTTCCCCAACAAAAATTGCTTTAACCGGTCATACCAAGCCCTGGGGGCTTGCTTCAACCCGTATAAAGCTTTATGCAATTTAAAAACATGTCGAGGAAACTTAGGGTTCTCAAAACCGGGGGGTTGCCTAACATAAACCTCCTCTTCTATGTACCCGTTCAGAAAAGCACTCTTAACATCCATTTGAAAAAAGCTTAAAACCCTTTGAAACGGCAAAAGCTAGAAGGATACGAATGGACTCAAGACGGGCAACAGGAGCGAAGGTTTCTTCAAAGTCAATACCTTCCTTCTGGCAATAACCCTGGGCAACTAATCGAGCCTTGTTGCGCACCACAACCCCATCTTCACCTTGTTTGTTCTTGAATACCCACTTGGTGCCTATGGGGTTGCATCCTGGTGGCGGCTCAACTAGTGTCCAAACCCGATTGCGGACAAAATTCTCAAGCTCTTCTTGCATAGCATTAATCCAATTAGAATCAGAAAGAGCATGAGAAATGTCTCTGGGCTCAAAAGATGCAACAAACGCAGATTCAGCAAACACTGCGAGAGAGGCAGAAGAACGCAAAGTCCTCTCAGTCAAATCACCTATGATGAGCTCTGAGGGATGGTCACGCTGAACTGCTCGGGCTCCCTGGTGATCTGAAGTCACCTCACCGGAGTCAGCAGCTGGCACCTCTGGACTCGACTGAGGGGGCTCGATCGAAGTGGAAGAAGTGATCAGAGGTCCGCCCTCATCATCAGTCGAAGTCACAGAAGGTGTGGGCTCTGCGGGGGATGCAGAAGGCCCACCCTCAACAGCAGCTGGAGTATCCTCATCTTCCTCGAAGATGGACTCTCCGAGCTCATCATCACCAGAAAGCTCAAAAGAAGGAGTCAAAGAAGGCAAGGACTCATCAAATGAAACCTCACACGTCTCGACAAGCAGCTGGGATTCGAGGTTCCAAACACGGAAGCCTCGAGAATGCAATGCATAACCAAGAAAAACACCATCCCAGCAACGAGACTCAAACTTGTCCAAATGCCCTCCCTTCTTGAGCACAAAGCACTTGCAGCCAAATGCTCGCAAGTGGCTCACCTTGGGCTGTCTGCCAAAACACAACTCATATGATGTCTTACCAATGTAAGCTCTAAGAAAAATGCGGTTGGCCAGATAGCAAGCCGTGTTCATGGCTTCAGCCCAAAAACGCCTAGGAGTCCTGTGCTCATCGAGCATCGTCCTGGCCATCTCAACTAGCGTGCGGTTCTTACGTTCCACAACGCCGTTCTGTGGGGGAGTGTAAGGAGAAGAAAACTGATGGTCCAGACCCTGATCACCACAGAAGCTGACGAACTGAGAGTTCTTGAACTCAGAGCCGTTGTCGGAGCGAATTGCTCGCATCCGACCATTGTTCTCATTCTTCAGCTTCAAAATCAGGTCATGGTCAAATTGAAAAGTTTCATCCTTAGACTCCAAAAAGAAAACCCACGAGAAACGAGAAAAGTCGTCAACAATCACTAGTGCATACCACTTCCCACCGACTGAGCGTACCCGAGCTGGACCTACAGTGTCCAAATGTAAAAGCTCGCCTGGATACGAAGTCATCACCTGAGTCACAAGTGAGTGAGAAGCGGCAACCATTTTCCCATGACGACAGGGATGACAAACTAGATCCTTCTCCAATTTAAGCTTGGGCAATCCTCGGATGAGATCCATAGAGCTTAACCTGACTAGCAGATCAAAACTCAAATGACCTAACCTCCTATGCCACTTCTAGAGCTCAGAAGAAGATCCAGCAATCAAACAGCGAGAAGGGCCAAAAGAACTAGAGAAGTCAATTCGAAAAACTTTACCGAAGGGTAAAATCTGACAAACCAAAGACCCTCTAGAATCAACCACAGAAGAATTGCCCTTCTTAAAACGCACTTCCAAACCATCCTCAAGAAGTTGCGAAACAGAGATTAAATTGAAGTTCAGATTTTTAACCAAAGCAACATTCTTTAAAGAGAAATGGTCTGAAATGCTGATTGAGCCTATGCCACTTACTTTCCCTTGACCGCTGTTCCCGAATGTGATGTACTCTTTGGAGCTCGGGGGAGTGAGACTGGAGAACCATCTGCGATGTCCCGTCATGTGGCGAGAACATCCTGAGTCCATAATCCAAACATCCTCCAGTCCCCGGTCCTGCACAATCAGTGTCTGTAAGTGGGAGCAAATGGTCCGGCATCAGGTTTAGAAAAAGAGCTAAACCAGTGTCGAGCCATCTGCTCAAAAGATGGAAAGCGAAAACCATCAAAAGAATTTGGACCAAAACGTGGCTCAAAGCGCGGTCCACGGTTCTTCCTAACCCTGCGGCCACGAGGTCCAGAACCGTAGCCAACTCGGTCTGAAACTTTGCCGGAACGAACACCACCAACTGGAGCACGGGCACGAAAACCGTCTCCTCTACCACCACCTACACGACGCGGCCTGGCCTCCAGCCTCTCCCCGCGCCGAGGAACATGCAGTCTACCACCCTGCTGGTAGAACTGCTCCTGATCACTACGAGCCCTCTCTGCTCTCTCAACCCGCTTCCTCCTGAAGCAAAACTCCGCAAGATGCCCGTCTCTCTGACAATACTCACAATGATAGGTAGGCTTCTTGGGATGTGGTTGAGGCTTGGGATTCTTGGGCTTAGTGGTGATTGGTGTTGTCTTCTTGGGCTGAGAGGGTCCAGGAAGAGAGTCAAGAGAAGTGTGGAGATTTTTGGGCTTTGGAACCCAGATAGGTTTCTTGGGTGGAGCTTTAGGTGGCTCATGAATCACTCCGTCCTTGGGCTGACAAGCCTGGGAAGACTCAGTGGAGTGAGTCTTGGGATACCTCCGCTCTGGAGTCATTTTACTCCACTCCACTGCCCGGCTGATGGCACTCTCAAAGTCAGCCTTGGTGTAGGTGTAACCTACCCCAAACCCATCCTGCCTCTTGAACTGCTGAATCATCATGCCAAGCTGTGGCTCTCTGGCACTGATCCAACTCAGGATAGAACGGAGGTAAAAGTTCTCATTCTGAGAATCTGCTAGCTCCTCTCTTAAAGAAGCTAGAACCTCCACCTGAGACAAGCAGATCTCACACTCACTCTCTACTTGAACAGACTTTCCGGCTTTTAGCTTAATCAACTCCATTCTAAGAGACAGGCAGTTCTCACAAACAGTGGGTGGAACTGATAGTGTCTCAAGCTCTAGCCTAGTCTGGGCAAGCTCAGCTCTCAACCTCTCTAAATCACCCAAATGCTCATCGCCCTTGGATTTCAGCTCAGCTAAGGCAGCTAGATGCGATGGGCAATCAACACAGGGTGCGACGACAGTGGCTTGAGCATCTTTCAGCTCCTGCTGAGCGCTTTCAAGCTCAGTGGCCAAAGCGTCCCTCTCATCAACCCTTTCTGTGTACCTGGACTTCAGAGTCGACAGGTCACACATAAGCACCTCACACTTCGGGCACTCACTGCTATCACCCAAGCAAGGGGAAGAAGATAGACTTTCTATTCTACCATTGGCCACGGCAAGCTCACTCTCTAACTGGTCTATCCTTTTCTTAGCCCCCCTAAGCAGTTTCTCCCGATATTTCAACTCCTGACGATTGCTTTCAAGTAAATCAACAATTTCACGCTCATAAGATGATACCTTGCTATCGTCGTCGTCGGAGTCGTCGGAGGAGCTCTTTTCTTCTCTATCCCCAAGAGCCATGGAGCAGAAGCTCTTGCGGGATCTTCGGCGCTGGTGTAAGCGGCTCTTCGGCTTGTCCCCGAAAGCCATGAAGCAGAGGCCCGCCGGATCATCCTTGTCCTTCCCCTTCTTGACAGAGATCTCCTCATCGCTTGAGCTCGATGAAGAGGAAGAAGAAGTGGATCTCTTGGAGTAGCTCTTCTCCATCTCGGCGAAGAAGGCCTTGTCGCGCTTCTTGTTCTCTCGCCGGTAGTCCTTCAGGGCCTTCTTGAAGAACCGGGTCTTCGGCTTGCCCTTGTTGAAGGAGGGGCTCTCATGCTTGCCGGAGTCATGGAAGCTGCTGCCGGTGCCCTTCTTGTATCCACTGCGCTTGGGGCAGTCGGCGATGAAGTGTCCTGGATCACCACATTCAAAGCATCCGGATTTTGTGCCGTGTCTTTTGAACATTCTTTTATCATAGACACGACGCACCCGGTTGTTAAAGAGACACAAATCATCATCTCCCAACAACTCAAGCTGGTCCTCGGTGATAGACATCAAGGAGAACCCAGCACAACTCACAACAGAGGGATCAACAGAAGGTGTAGCAAGGGCCAGGGATTTTGATCCAGAGCCAGTGAGATTTGATCTCAACTGGATATCTACCTCAGTGGCCTTCAGCTTGCTAAACAACTCAGAAATGGTCAAGGTATCGTAAGAAGTACTCTCAACGATAGATGATACCTTGATCTCCCAGATCTTTGGGTCCAAGGTATGAAGAACCTTGAGCGCCTGCTCGTGATCTGAGACTAACTGAGCACCCTCAGCCTTGTTGTCCCGAAGCTTGTTAATGATCGACTGAAAGCGACCAAACAAAGCCTCAACAGATTCACCCGGCTTCTGTGTGAAATTCTCATATTCACGCCGGTAGGTCTGATAGAGCCGAGCCTTGACCTGTGCTGTTCCCTCATGGTGTGCCTTGAGGGTAGCCCAGATCTCTCTCGCAGTGGAGAGATGACTCACACGCTCAAACTCAGTGGGACCTAAACCAGAAAACAAAATGTTCACAGCCTTACTGTTGCTCAGATGCTGAGCAATGATACCAGCAGTACCATGCTCAGCGACTGGCAAGATGACAAACGTGCTGTGAACGCAAATGTCCCATATGTCCGAACCCTGGCTCATGAGATAGGCTCGCATACGAGTCTTCCAATAATTATAGCCATAGGCTTCCAAGGACGGGACCTTACCAGGAGACGTCATAGTCACTACTGGGGTTTAGAACCGGTTAAGGTATGGAAAAACCCTAACCTCGCTCTGATACCACTTGTAGGACCGAAAGTAGCGACCAGAGGGGGGGGTGAATGGGCGCCTTAAAAATTCTTTCGAATCAATGGCCTGTTCCCAATACCCAACGCACCTCAAAATACTATGCAGCAGAAAATAAACAGAAGGCCTAAGTCTAAAGGTTTCTAACCTAGAAGCAACTGATGATAAACAGTGTAAAACTAAAGTGGTGCAACTAGGCAGATGAACAATTTGTGACAGGCCTAAACTTCTCAATGAAATGATCTAAGTATGTATAAAATGAAAAGAGAAGTTACTGTCCAAATTTGTCTCCTGTTCGGAACTTGGCGAAGCCCCCTTCGCACGTCGTGGTCAGCTTCGGAGGTTGGTGACGGAGTCTGTCCGAAATGCCGAAGGTGTCACTGTCTAGCCTAGTTCGAAGTGGTAAGAAGCGAAGTGTACTTCGGAGCGAAGTAAAACAGTGCCGGAGCCTGGTTCGAAGTATGTACTTCAAAGACAAGGCTTCGAGCACAGCTTCGAACCAAGAGCTTCGGAGCAAAGTGACAAAGTCGGAGCCTGCTTCGAAGTGAGCACTTCGAAGACAAAACTTCGAACACAACTTTGAACCGAGAGCTTCGAAGCACAACCTTCGAACAGAAAGCTTCGAACACAACACACAAACAGACAACCTTCGAACAAAGAAGCGAAGCCTGTCACGCGACAGAAAAACAAGTCCGAAGCCAATGCTCTACCTTCGAAAAGAGCAAGCTCCGAAAAGAGAGGCGAAGGGTGACACGCTACACAGAAGTCAGTGCGAGGCCTAGCGGAGCTACAAGCTTCGAACCCAACTTCAAAGACTAACGAAGTGTGCACTTCGAATAGATAGATTCGGAGTATGCTTGTTCGAGGTATGCGATGCTGTCCATCCAGAAAGAACCTCGAAGCTAGCAACTCAGACAAAAATCGAAGTTCTTAGTTTGAACGAAGGCCTTGAAAATGTTAGATCGAAGCCTGCCTCACGGAGCTGAGAGGCTTCGAACAGAGAAAGATGACTTCGCAGAAACAGTCAAAAAGGCATTTACTCCAATCTGCTTCGATCAAAAAGACAGTACAGCAGAAGGTAAAAAGCTGGCAGTGAGTACTGTAGCAACAGTGCATCAGTACTACTTGCAACTGCAAGAACTAGTACTCATCTCGTGAGGAACAGAAGCAACACGAAGCAAAAATCTCACGGGAAATAAATTGATGCAAGCAAACTGAAGGAATCAAAGCTGAGAAGTAAATGCAGCATTCAACCAGAAGGAATCAACCACCAAACAGACCAAGGAAAAATGAATATGAAATAACCTCATAGAAGGTTCCTGGCGGCGCATACAACCAGGAGAGAGACAATACAGGGAGCAAGAGGAATGACCCAATGAATGATGCAAAAGGTGAATTCTAGAAGGGTAGTCCAAACCCTAGGGATTGGGGTCCTATTTATAGGCAGCCCAACACTAGGAATATTCTACCAGCCCCTTAGGGTTTTTACAGACTCAAAATAAAGAAAAAGACTCTACTGCCCTTAGGAATTTTTACAGACACAACTGACTGACTGTGGGCCTAGAGATACAGATGACTTATCCGGAAGCTAAGTTTTCATAGTGACTACGGCTTCTCTTCTGGACAGTCGGATACAGAAACAACGGTTGTCAGTTTTACGCCGAAACTGACAAAGCCTCCACCAGCTTTGCACCAGGTACCCGGATTGGGCCGGCCCGACTCCGCAGCTCTCTCAGCCCGGCAATCGCTCACCGCCCGTGTACCTGAGTCAGTCCTGGTCAACAGCCCAGTGGGTCTTCTACTGCTTCTGGCCCATGCACCCGGATTGGGCCAGCCCAACTTCGCAGCCTCCTCTGCCCGACAGTCGCTCGCTGCCCGTGTACCTGAGTCACACGCGGCCCATGAAACAACAGATCTCTTCTCTTCTTCAGTCCTCATTGACTATCGTTGACAATGACTCACCACTTCTGGAGCCATGAGGCCCACGCTATTCAGCATGGCTCCTCACCTTTTCACGAGCAATGTGAACAACATGTATATCAACATGTTCATTCACTGGTTGTGGCATGGATGTAATTGAAGCATTAACACCTAATTCTTCTTTACGACAAGGAGTATCAAGCAATTCATTCTGTAATAAAGGAATTTCAGTAAAATATTCTACTAATGGTTGCTCTACAATATCAAGAATAGTGAACAGTTGTGCATTAACTGAAACACACTCACATTGATTAATTTCAGCACCTATCTTACCTTGTAGAACATGTTCTGTTGGTGTAAGTGCATACTTGCTCCCTTTTTCTTGTGCAAGGCCAACAACACTACAAGGCAGACCACATGGTGTCTCCTCATACTTAGCGTATTGATAACTTTGTTTGCAAACAAGTGTACTCCTGTTAGAGAATGGAGACATCTTTGTTGTTAGCTCCGTATGTAGATGAAGGTGATGGTGCAGTGGGATGTGTGGTTGTAGAGTGCGCGTGTGATGTCCCCGATGTAGTTTGTCCTACAAAAAAGTTAGTCGTAGTCGTGGCCTATCGATCCTGTAGTTCATGTTCAGCTTTGCAAGCAAGATAAAATAATCGAGTGATGGCATTATACTCCTTATACTCTAAGATAGTTTTAATTTCTCTATTTAGTCTACCCATAAAACGTGCAAGCACAACTTCATTATCTTCAATAAGGCCACATCCGATCAACCCAATTTGCAATTCTTGATAATATTCATTGACATAATTTTTTCCTTGTTGTAAATGAGATAATGTTTTAAGCAAATTATGTTGAAAATATGGAGGAATAAAAAGTACGCATAAGACGTTTCAATGCATCCCAAGTATCAGGAACATTAGCATGATGCAGACAACAATATTTAGACTACCAAATGGTAGCAAAATTAGTGAATTCACAAGTGGCATCACTAACATGTCTATCTTCGGGATAATTTAAACATGTAAAACATTGTTGTACTTCTAACTCCCATTTTAGATAAGCATCAGGATTATATCGACCATCAAATGGTGGAATATTTAATTTAAACTTAGCTACATGATCATCATCATGTACCAGTTGTCGTAGTGGTTATCGCGCATTGCAAATGAGGGAACATGGATAACCTGAAGGTTGTTGATGAACCTCATCGTCCTCCTCATTCTCATCCACATACTCATCATCTCTCACGTAATCATCATGCTGATTAGCAGTCGCCGCATGAGTAGTAGTAGAGTGCTGCCCGTGTTGGATAGGAAGATGACGGACATGTTCGTGGCCTCCGAAGATTAGAGGAGGTGGTAGTCGATTGAGGACCTCCTTTAATTTAGTGTCCAGCATGGTGTGGAATGTTGTCTTGTGGCCATCAATCCTTTCCATTGTTTTCATAAATCTTGTGTCAATGTAATGCACATGGTCCACTACTAGTTTGGTCAAATTGTTGTGTAGCTCCGTGTTTGTCATCAGTTCTGGATCACCGGAATCTGGAGGCTTCACTGGTCCGTCCATGATTAGTACTCAAAAAGCATAAATATATATGACCTACAAACTACCATAAGGTGGAGTGATATCACATAATCCATCAAGCAGAATGTAAGCTCTTACAAGTTCTTACCAAATTGGAGGGAGTGAATGGTAGCAGAAAGAATCAGTCACTCCAAAGAGTTGACAAAGCGATTGCTAGGGAATGTCAACCAAGATGGTGTAGAAATATGTGGAGCTATATGAGGCTTAAAATATGGTAGAAAGGATTAGCAATAATCAGAACAGTGATGCAATGTTGAATAAACTCTCAATAATGATACTTGTGCTGGTCCTAGGCTAGAACATACTAGAGACACGGGCCTAAACACAAACGATACCACCAAACCGACAAAGATAGAACTATTTTTCTATCCTCTTTTCTCACAATTTTTCTTTCTTCACTTCTCTCTCTCTTTTTGATGCGGCTTTTTTTGAGCACCTTTCAACCTTTTTCTTCTCTTTTTATCTTTTTTAAAGAACAACAAATGACAACATTAGTTCATTTTGTCACCGAAACCTCTGTGTCTAAGCTGATATATATGCTGTTTTCAAGGAGATAAAAATAATGAACAAGCTGATGCATTCGACTTGTTCAAGAAGTGCCACTGCAACAACAAAAAGAAATGCTACACGCCTACTGGGCAATTGGCTATTGTAAGACTTGTTTCACATGTTACAATTTAATGGAATACAACTTCTTTTCTGTTTTCTTTCCACTGAAATGCACCTTGTTTTCTGTTTCCTTTGCTAGAATGAAATGGAAAACAACTTGTCTACAGAAAGTGAGGAAACCAAGTCAGCATCTCATGTAGTAGCTGATGTGCTTTCTCAAAAGACAAAAAATTAGTTCCTTCAGAATGTTGGGATTTAGAATGGGCAGCCTAGATCAAGTGAGCTAACTAACCTAGAAATGGAGAAGAGGACAAATGCTGAGCTTCGGTTGATTATCAACACAAAACATGCAAAAATGAACGAACTTCAACGACAATTGGAGGAAACAGAGGTAGCAAGGATTAGGGACAAAGAGGAAATGAAGAAGCAACAAGTTGAGATGAATGTGAAGATTGAGCTTCTGCTACGTCGAGGTAGACCGGGTTAACCTTCAGGAAGCCTGACATGAGGTTTCAGATGGATGCCATTTGCTTCATACTGTTTGTGAATTTATAGTTGCATTCTTTTCGTGAATGTATAGTAGCATGTAGGGAAGCTAG
Source organism: Zizania palustris (assembly GCA_019279435.1). Classification (NCBI taxonomy): domain Eukaryota; kingdom Viridiplantae; phylum Streptophyta; class Magnoliopsida; order Poales; family Poaceae; genus Zizania; species Zizania palustris. Next base: position 108,620,861 of record JAAALK010000283.1, on the reverse strand, counting down.
CACTCATTAAATTTGTGATGAGAAACATGTACTCTCAAGGTCATTGGCTATAAATCTTATTGTTAAGGTCATTGCATGTTTGATTCTATTGAGGGCCTACAGTGCCATTCTGTGTTGTTGTGCAGCGTGCTGGATTCCCGAGTGGCCTAAAATTTAAAAATGTTTCTAAATTTGAAAATGGTCCAAAATTGAAAATGGACTGAAATTTGAAAATGGGCTGATATTAAAAAATGGGCCAAAATTTGTAAATGGGCTGAAAATCGAAAACGAGCTAAAATTTGAAAATGGGATTATATTAAAAAATGGGCCGAAATTTTGAAATGGACTGAAATTCGAAAATGGGCTGAAAATCTGAAACGGGTCGTCATCATAAACGTCAACATCCATGTCATCATCCACGTCAGCAGCCATGTCAATATCCACGTCGACAACCATGTCATCAGCCATCACTACTAGAAAACTCCCCGTGTAGCTACGCCAGAATTAGGGTGTAGACATGCTTTATTTTATCTCTATGTCAATATAGACACGCTTTCATAAAGCATGTTAGAAGCGTCTTCATATGTACCACGTCAGACCTTGTAGAGATGAATTATTTATGCGTTGCTATGAAAGAAAGAGACAATCTATAAACACATTATATGCACATCTAAAAATTTAGATACAATTTAGTAGACACATGTATAAAACGTCTGTAGTGGTGTAGTTATTTAGTATTGTGACATTTCATTCATGTTAATAAATGTAGATACAATTTATAGATACATATAAAAATCATGTCTAATAATATAGATGCTTTTTATAAGGACGCCTTATTGCGCAGTAATTAGTATAGAGATGAATTTGTGGACCGCGGAATGCGACGTGGCAGATGATGTGGAAGATGATGTGACAGATGATGTGGCAAATTACGTGTAATATGATGTGGTGATTGACGTGGCATGTGACATGGCAGATGATATGGTAGGTGACACGTTTTGTATTAACACCACAATTCGTGTTAACAAATGTAGAAACAATATCATAGATACATTATAATTACGCGTCTATGGATATAGACACGTTTAATAGTTACATCACATTGTGTATTAAGAATTATAGAGACGGTTTATAGATACATATATTTTCATGTGTACTAATATATAATGATTTTTTATTCGCATATATAATTGTAATATATATTTATATTTTATTATCAGATAATGTTTTATAAATAAATGACCTATGGGAAATAATTGACCAACAATTATTTGCTTCACCAAAAATATGGACCAATCAGAATACACAAAGACTACATATTGAAGTCAATCATTATTGCATTCCCTTGATCAGTATCAAGCCAATAAGGAAAAGTTGTGTTGGGGGAATAAGTTTTCCCTTAAACAGGGGCCAAATGACATCAGCCTCCGCAGGCCTTGGGCCTAGAGCCTGGCACCGCCGAAGCATGAAGTCAGAGAAGAACCCTCCTACCGAAGTTATTTCCAAGCAGCTTTTAGTCCAAGCCTCCGGGCTCCCTTCGGATCTAGCCTCCGGGCTCCCTTCGAAGCGAACCTCCGGGCTCCCTTCGGAGGCTTCCGGAGCCTAGCCTCCGGGCTCCCTTCGGAGTCCTCCGGAGCCTAGCCTCCGGGCTCCCTTCGGAGTTGGCCTTCGGGCTCCTTCCGGAGTTCTCTGGAGTCTAGCCTCCGAGCTCTTTCGAAGTTAAGTCCCTGGAAGTTCATTCGGAGTACCTTTGAAGCCATTGATGCAGTCTCCGCCTGAAGAGCTCCGGCCTCTACCTCGAACTAGGAAAATATCTTAACTCCGCTGTAGTGCAGAGCCATACCGGGGGCCCCTCCACCCCTAGTATGTCGTTTAGCTGGTCAGAAGTGACGCTTGTCTGACACGTCTGTGAAGCTGTTTGCATAGTAGTCTAGTCTTTTTCCCTTCTTGCCCCTATAAGGCCTATGACTTGTAGAGGGCATTTAGGTCTTTTCCTTTGGCCTGCGTGCCTATAAAAGCAGGGCCAAGCCCTTGTAATCGATTAGGTTCAGTAGAGGCAAACTATGCTCAATCCACTATAGACTGGACGTAGGGCTATTATCCCTTCGGGGAGGCCCAAACCAGTATAAATCCTTTCTCCCTCTGTGAGAACCCTTCGAGGTTCACTCTATACACCATATATACACAAAACCTGCTGTGGCTAACGCAATTGCTACAACAGTTGGCGCCGTCCGTGGGGAACTTAGTACTAAAAGCTAAGTTCTCTGCCGATGCCTGTATCTCGAAGTGCTCTTGAGGTGGGAGCTTCAGAGTTTTTTAGCTCCGCGCACCCTCTGGCAAGAGGCTTCGAGTACAGCTCGAAGGCTTTTCTCGCCTTCCACCATCCCTCGCGCTTCGGTCGCGCGCCGAAGGCCTCCGAAGCCCTAGGGGCTATGATGCAAGCCTTTCGCCCTCACCTCACGAGGTATGTACACAGTCCAAAGCCCCACCTCGCTGTGCAAATTTGTAATTATTTTAGTAAATCATCGAAGTCTTACTTCGCCTCAAAACCGAAGCCTTACTTCGCCTTTAAAGCAAAACCTTGCTCCATTCTGTTAAAAATCGAAGCCTTGCTTCGCATTTAAAAGTCGAAGCCTTGCTTCCCATTTAAATTCGAAGCCTTGCTTCGCTTTATCAAAAATCCGAAGCCTTGCTTCGCTTTATTTGAAATTCGAAGCCCCGCTTCACTTTGCAAAATCCGGAGCACCCCTCCGAAGGCTTCGCAGTGCCTACAGGCCCGTAGCAGTGGGCTTTAGGACTCCCTCTAGCGATGACTCGAGGTGTCCAGGACTTCCGAGCGACGGCACAACAAGTCCTGGATTCCAGGCTCCAGCCTGATGCATCCCCGGGTCGAAGGAGGCCCAGGGTCGAAGGTGGCCCAGAGTCGTAGGTGGCTCAACCCATCGCAGATTCGGTGAATCCACACCAAATATCCCTTTCATTCATTACAGGATCAAGCTCAAGAAGCCTTGCTTCGCTATCTGAACGTGTACCGAGGCCTCGCTTCACGTGACATGATCTAATCTAAAGTTCAAGCATCTCGAAGTCATGCTTCGACTAAAATCTAAGTGCGTTTCGAAGCCTTGCTCGCGCACGTTATCCAAATCCAAGCATGTCGAAGCATGCTTCGCTTAATTTGAGTACGCTGAAGCCTTGCTTCACTTCAAATTAATGCGTTCGAAGCCCGAAAGAGGCCTTCGCTTGACGCGATATAAGCGTTCGAAGACGCCAAAAGGCGCACCCCTTCGCATTCCAAATTGCCCGCACCAGCAACGACTAAGTCCCTAGCTGCCATGCGCAAGAGGGGACCGAGGTATGTATGCAAAGTGTGCGAATGAAATGCGCAGTACGAGCGTGACAAGCTAAATGTTCCAAACCATCGAATCATGCGAAGCATGCAAACGAAGTATGCAAATACAACAAATCTCTTTCATTGAATGATAATTGAGAAGTATGTTACAAATACATTTTGAAAACAAAATTATGAGTAGTCTGTATCTAAGCCTAAGAAAAAGTGAGCTCGAGGCCCCGACATGCTCGACCCTCACTTGCTCTTCTTCCGGGCAGGGCCCCTTTGGCTGGACGAAGCCTCGTCGGAGCCTACTCTCTTGCGGCCGGACCATCCACGCCCTGAAGCCCGCAGACCTTGTCTTTCGCCTTGCAGGTTTGTCCAAGTCTGGGATGCAGGTGGTGCCGTGTCGAAGGCATAGAAGTCTAGGGCTTAGCCGCCTATTAAGGATGTACTCGAAGGCTGTACCCCCTCGCCACTTAAGTCTACTTCGAAACAGCTTAAGTCTGGCAAGGAAGAAGAACTCCGAAGAGGCTCCGTCTTCATGGTAGCCAGCAGCTCCTGGGCTACTTCGAAAATTTCTTCGCCCCTAGGACCCCTCAGAAGCTTGAACCGAGGGGGCCTTCGGACCTAGCTACCTTGAGCACCACCCAAAGCTGGCAAAGCTCCTCAGAATCCTCAAGTACTTCGAGGTCAACATTCGAAGGCTGAGCCTGGGCAGGTATAAAGTACCCCTGCATTTATATTAATAAGTTGATGAGTTTTTACAAGCCTACAGCTAAGAATTACAAGGAGCCTAAGGAGGTATACACCTTCGAAGGTGGAGGCTTCGATGTCAAAGGCTGAGCTGGCGAGGCTTGTGCCCTGGCTCGGTGAAGACGGAGGGCCCATTGGAGGCCGAGGACTTCTTCGCAGCCTTGGGCCTTCCAAGGTTCTTGAAGACGACGCCACGCTCCGCGGACATCTGAAGGTAGCGCGACCAAGTGTTGGCCTCTGAAGGCCACTGGAGTCGCCAAAGTTGCCGCCTCGATGTGGTTGCACCCCACGTCGTGAAGCATCTACAACACTCCTTGGCCTGCCACTCGGCCGGCCATCAGAGCGAAGCCCTTCATCGACTCTTCCGCCATCGCAGCCGCAGTCTGCAGGACTCGAGGCGATCCCGACCGGCTCTTGAGGATTGAAGTCCGGAGCCCTACACTCAGTACCTATTTGCTCGAGGACTGTAGTCAAGCTTGAGGTAGCTTCGTCGACCCCTTGAACAATGAAGTTCTCCAGGCAATGGCTGGCTGTGCGAAGGTCAGAGTTCTCCGCCGCCAGCTTTGCTCTGGCCTCCTCCGAAGCTCGAAGTTCCGCTCGAACCTTGTTGGTCTCCGAGACCAAGACCTCCCTCGTCTTCTCGGCCTCGGCCCTCGCCACCTCTGCGGAGGCTTCGGCTCGCCTTCGCTTCTCGGCCTCCACCAAGATCTCGTGTCGAAGGGCATCCCTCTCCTCTGCTAAATCTACCATCTGATGGTCCACGGAGATTGCTGCTGCCACATTCAGCGTGAAGGCCTAAAAAGATTCAAGAAAATCATAAGCGTTGATTGAAAATCAAGTACAACTCGAAGACCGTGTGGGACTTCGCTCACCTAGAGGAGGGATTCGTTTGCATTTGCGAAGAGGTCGAAGGGGCTCGAGCGGTTGAGTTGTGCCACCAAGCCCCTTGACCCTGCAGCAACGCAGCCTTTGTGGAACACGTGAATGGCTGCCTCCGTCACAGGCCCCCTCGGCTGCAGAGGCCGGACTATCTCCGTCACAGCCTCCTCCGGTGCGGACTCCCACAGAGCCGGGCTTCGGTCCACCACCTCGACGTGCTCTTCGGTCTCCTTCCAAAGGGTCCCTTCGTCGTGGCTGTCCCCTCCATCCTCTTCGGATGAAGTACTATCAGACCCTGAGCTGCTGCTGTCGCTGCTGCTGCTACTGTTGCTGCCGGAGGCCTCTATCGGCTTTGGCACGACAGGCCTCACACCGGCATCGACATCTGCAAAAAAGTACAAGTCAATATTCACGTATGAAAAGAGAAGTATGATCAAGTGTTTACCTTCGTCGGAGGAAATATCTTCGAAGGAGGGGGGCGATGTGTGCTCCCCAGTCCCTTTGTTGCGTAGGTGGAGCCCCAGCCCCCGCGCCCGAAGGGGTTGCTGTAGCGGTCCTCGCCGCCACTTCGGTAGCTGCCGTTGGAGCCCCTGTTGGCTCCGCTCCAGTTCCTGAGCTTACGACCATTGGCTCCTCTGTAGCAGGGGCTTCGGCTGTTGGGAGCTCCGAGCGAACCCTCGAGGCTTCGGGTTCGTCGTCGTCCACCCTCTTCCTCTTGGAGCTGCTCACCGAAGGTGTAGGGCTGGCAAAGTCTGGCAGAGCTTGGACCCCCTCGACGCCAAGCCAGGCCCACACCCGGTTCCCATGTTCCCAAGTCCCCACTAGAGAGAGCCGTTGAGCCTGCTCCTCAGGTGTGAGGGCCCCAACGATGCGCTCCACCGCTACGATTGCCTCCTCCGGAGTCCTTACTTCGCGAGCGGCTTCATCAAACCTCCTAGTCAGCACGAGTTCATTTTGCGAAGTATGAAGATGAAAAGAAATCGAAGTCTTACCAATGCGCTTCGCCGACACCTTGCTTGGGCTCTCCGAGCCCGAGGATTGAAAGAGACCCTCCGGCCAAGAGAGCGCGAGGGGGCTGAGACGAAGGGTGATGAACTCCTCCGCGAGGTCCCTCATGCTCATCCTCGAAGCCACCCTCCGCAGGAGCAAAATCCTTGAGCGAAGGATGTCGGGACTCGTGTTCACCACACCTTCGTGTCGGTAGGAGATGAGCGCGTTGGTACTCCGAAGGGGAGAGTTCGCGCTAACCGAGTCATAGAACCACTCTTAGTCCCACTTCGAATACCACTTGCTATTGGCGGCCCTCGCTGGGAAGGCGTCCTGGTACTCCTTCCAAAGATGGAAGTTGGCGCTTCTGAAGGCAAAGGCCCTCTTGACGCGGTCTGCCCCCTCCCTCTGCTTCAACTGGTAGTTGGTGTCGTGGAGGGCTACGAAGATATCTGCACGCCCCTCGCAGCCTTTGGCTATCATAGCCCATTCAAAGACGGCCAACCTCTCCACAACGTTTGGCAACAGATGAGGAAGCTCGAGGTTGTAGGCCTTCAACACTTCGCTCAACATGTCCACCGCCGGCAGCCCGGCCAGCCTCAAAGAAGTCTTCAAAGAGTACAACCTCGTTAGCCCGAGGCCTCGGTATGGCCTCCGACTTCTCTGGTACCCGAAGATGGATCTCTGCCGATATCTTCCCCTCGCAGGCCCTTAGGACAGACCACTCCATTGAGGCCGAAGCCCTCATTTCCAGAGTCTGCTCAAACTTGTCTGACGGCGACCGAAGGTCCCTCGGCACCAAGCGCCTCGCTGCAGGCTTCACCGCGTGCGCCTGGGCAGAGCTCGAACTCGCGCCTAGGGCCAAGGCCTTCTTCGGTGCAACCTTCGTTGGCATTTTGTGAGGCTTCGGCGCGAAGGGCACTAAAGCTTGCGAAGCCGGCTCCGCGCGAAGCTAAAGATGAAGAGAAGAAAGCGAAGGGCGCTAGGAGTTGAGAAAGGAGCAAATGAGAGTGTGCCGAAGCCGTATGCAGTAAACCCCTTTTTATAGGCGGTAAAAGTCCCGACGATTCCCGTGCCGAAGTCCATGACAAGTAATGGTCAATTTTATAGCCGTTGCGGAGTCGTTTGGTCTCCCCAAGGTCACCCTGTCAGTCGAAGCAAGCAATTATTGCCTACACAAGTCGAAGCCCCCTTCGGTCCAAGCTTCGAAGGTCTGTCTTCTATGAAGTTGCTTTTTTATTGTCATTTGTCCAGAGGCGCACACACCCCTTCACTCCGCAGGGCTGCGGGCGAGGGGCTACTGTTGGGGGAATAAGTTTTCCCTTAAACAGGTGCCAAATGACGTCAGCCTCCGTAGGCCTTGGGCCCAGAGCATGGCACCGTCGAAGCATGAAGTCAGAGAAGAACCCTCCTATCGAAGTTATTTCCAAGCAGCTTTTAGTCCAAGCCTCCGGGCTCCCTTCGGAGCTAGCCTTCGGGCTCCCTTCGGAGTCCTCCAGAGCCTAGCCTCTGGGCTCCCTTCGGAGCCGGCCTCCGGGCTCCCTTCGGAGTTGTTGGACCAGAAATGGCGACCAGAGGGGGGGTGAATGGGAGCTTTTAAAAATTCGGGCTAAAAACTAGCCTTCGGTTTCAGTTCTGTCTTCTGCGGAACAGGCTTCGAACACTACCTTCGGAGGTCTGGTTCGGAGGCGCTTTGACAGCTCCGAACGCAGGCTTCGCAGGTCCAAAAGTTCGAAGCCAAGAAGACTTCGCTCCACTATCAACCCTCGAAAATCTACTCTGCTAAGTTAGTGCAGGCTCCGCACACAGGGTGCTTCGAGCAGGCTTCGCACTTCACCCTTCGCAAGAGTGGACACCCTACTGGGGACTTCGACCGAGTACTTGGCAGCAGCAACTGGTGCTGGGCTTCGTACACGAAGGTCTACACGCACACAAACGGACTTCGCTACGGGCTTCGACACAAGAAGCAAAACGGGCTTCGATCAGGGCTTCGCTAGTAATCTGTGAGGTTTGGCCTCAAGTTATACAGAGCGAACGCACACTGAAAAACACACTTCGCACAAAACACCCTTCGCCTAGACAGGCTTCGGTGCACTATAACTAGCGAGGTATGTAACACGAGCTCAAGCAAAAAGGACAAAGAAGCAGGGCTTCGCCGCTTGAACAAGGAACACAAAAATATTTGAACTCTGGATGAATACAGCGAGGTATGTGGCTACAGGAGCTCAACAGTAAACGCTCAAAGTGTTAAATGTTACCTACCGAGCCCCCATATTTATAGCCCACAGTTCACCCAAAGGAAATGACTACTTTACCCCTAGGGTTTACAAAGGATTTGTCTCTACAGAACTAAGGGGTACAAAAGGTAGTCCACCTTTATTCTGGAGGATTCTCTGTCAGCATTGCAGTGGGGACAGCGTCAGCTTTTTGCAGAGCAGACAGTGTCAGCCTTAGCAGTCTTTGACCTTCTGCAGCCTCCCTTCGCACGCGAGGGTGCGGTAGCTTTGGCGAGAAGTCTTGAGCCTGGTGGCCTTCGCTTCACCGAAGTCAGTCTCCGATACAGTGACGGTTTTGAGCCGAAGCCGTCAAAGCCCTTGGGCCTTCGCACCAACACCTCCGGAGTGGACCACCACGGCTTCGCAGCTTCACCCAGCTCGAACTCCATCAGTCCGTGTACCGAAGCCATGCAGGCCGAAGCACCACAAGACAACCTCGCTCCGGAGCTAGCCTCGCTCCGAAGTCTTCCTCACTCCGAAGCCCCACCTTCGGAGCACCACCCTTCGAAGTCCCTCCTTCGTCCAAGGCCTCCGCATGAAGCATTCCACGAGCCCTTCATCGCAGTGTGTCTCCCCGAGCACACTCCTCGACGAGCCTCACCCGGACCATGCCTTCGATGCGCCTCGACTTCTGAGACCTTCGTCGGGTACCTTCGAATGTCTCCCTCCAGAGCACACTTCGAACTCCTTGCCTCCGCAGAGGACTTGATCCATCCAACTCCGAATTCACTCCTTCCGGAGTACCTTCGAAGTGCCTCACCTCCGAGGACTTTGTCTCAGAGTACCTTCACCCGGAGCCACGCTCCGCACTCTCTGCCTTCACCTGGCACACCTCGACCTAAGGACCGACCCGGACCACCTTCGCAGCCACCGTGACGGAGCTCCCCGCTCCCCTGGCATCAAGCCTCCCGCTTGACCCAGGTTCACCTGCTACGTTCGTCCGTCGCCTCCGAAGTCCCTGCGCACCACAGACAAACAGACAAGTGTATCCAGTACTCCGGAGACCTCTCCGGGTTAGCAACCTCCGACACACACTCCGGTGTATCGCCCAAAGTACCGAAGCCATCGGTACACACCCAGTCATCGTGTACTGTCGGACCCCTCCGACAGGCACACTCCGCTGCAACAGCTGCAGCAACCAAACCACCGAACACCCTTCGGTGAAACCACCTCCGAACACCCTTTGGAGGTACAACCTCCAAAACCCCTTCGGAGGTACAACCTCCGAACACCCTTCGGAGGTACCCCTTCGAACAGAGGTAAATAGCCTGTCAATCACTCATCACAAACACCGAAACCAACCCTTGGTTTCTCAATCTCCCCCTTGATGAGTGCATTGACAACCAACTTTAAATCCAAGAAAATTAAAAACTTTCAGCACACAAGTGACCATAAAAACTCAGAAAAGAGCCAAATCATGTCACTTGACAAAAGAATTTTCCTCCCCCTTTCTCAAAAGAGTTAAAAGCCCCTTCGGCAATAAAAACTCCCCCTGACTTAAGTTTTCCCTTTGGCAATAAAGAACCTTCTCCCCCTTTATGTCAAATGTTCTCCCCCTTTGAAAATTATACCCCTTGCGGTAGAGAACGAAGCAAAGTCTCTCCCCCTTGAGGAATTTCTCCCCCTTTGGCAATGCAAGCATCAAGGAGCATGTAAAAGATGCAAAGCTTCGAAATGAGCAGAATTGCAAAGACATATGAAGCAAAAATATGCCAACAATAACACCAATGATCATGTGCTCAGCTCAAATTAACATTCTCTAAAAACATGATGAAGCATGTGATTTGATCATTTTTGAAATAGAAAGCATCACCACTTAGTCAAGGAAACTAGACAAGTAAGAGCAGGGGACTGCACAAAGCTAGTGAAATTCTACTCTTAGACAGACAAGTCCAGTACAAATGGAGCATGAAAAGCAAACTTGATAAGCAATGAATTTTGATGTTCTTTTCTTAGTGCCAGGGGTTATTTGTTTGTCCACCTTATACTTTCTAATCCGGCCAAGCCTAGGCATGAAAGCCATAAGAAGCTTAAGGCAAAGATTTTGGCAAACACTACACTATCCCAGTTCAGACCAAAGTGCAATGGTAAGCGGTCTAGGATAGAGTAGTGCGACAAACAAACCCACCTGGATCTTTGCATTTAAAGCATGTAAATCATGGAGTTTTTTGATTTTAACTAAGTAAACCAATTGTTGGGCACTTTATGAATATCCATGAAAATGTAGAAAAAATTTTCAGGTTGCAATTTTTAGCATCCAATGAAAAGTGTCTTGCTATCAAGCAGATAAAAGATAGCTAAAGCAGTCCTGCCTAAACATGCTAGGTTCAAGACTAAGCAGTGAGCACAATTTGATTTTGAAAAGAAAACATCATGCACATGAATGTTTCAGATAAATTAAAAAGAGATGAGCTGTCATGATGTCATGGATTATAATCAGGCATATAAGTGCAAAAGATGTAAATGCAATTTCAACACAATTAGCAAATGCACATCCATCTAAAACTGCTCCCCCTCACAAAATGCCGTAAGGGTGGCAAATACCAAGTTCCCCACGCAAGTAAGCAAATCGAGAAGCATCGAGGGGTTTTGTAAAAATGTCGGCTAGCTGGTGTTGGGTATCAACATACTGAAGTTCAATATCACCCTTCTCATTGTGATCTCTGAGAAAATGATACCGCACATCAATGTGTTTGGTTCTGGAGTGCTGAACCGGGTTGTTTGCAATACAAATAGCACTAGTGTTATCATAGAAAAGTGGAACACTCTTATACTCTAACCCGAAATCCCGCAAAGTGGAAACCATCCACAAAATCTGAGAGCAACAGCTAGCTGCAGCAACATATTCGGCCTCAGCCGTTGATTGTGCAACACTAGACTGTTTGCGGGAAGACCAGCAAACCAGAGATGTACCCAGAAAATGACAAGTACCAGAGGTACTCTTCCTATCAATTCTACACCCAGCAAAATCCGCATCGAAATAACCTCGAAGACATAAAGATGAAGACGATGAATACCATATGCCAAATTCAAGGGTATGTTTGAGATACCTTAGGATGCGCTTTACCGCTTGGCGGTGCGAAGCTCGTGGTGAAGCCTGAAAATGAGCGCACAGACACACTGCGAAGTGTATGTCCGGCCTCGTGGCAGTCAAGTAGAGGAGGGAGCCGATCATGCTCCAGAACTCCTTCTGATCTACGGCTTCTCCATCTTCGCCAGGGTCCAATGCTACAGATGTAGCCATTGGAGTGGCGAGGGGCTTCGCATCGGACATGTCAAACTTCTTGAGCAGGTCCTTGGTGTACTTCGTCTGGTGGACGAAAGTACCTTGTTTGCTTTGCTTGATTTGCAAACCAAGGAAAAATGTAAGCTCGCCCATCATTGACATTTCAAATTCCCTGCTCATGGTATCTGCAAACTCGGCAACCAAAGCATGAGAAGAGCCACCGAAGATGATATCATCCACATAAATCTGAACTAGGAGGAAATCTTTGCCATGCTTGAGAGTAAACAAAGTTTTATCAACAGAGCCCATCAAATACCCTCGCTCAAGCAGAAAAGACTTAAGTCTGTCATACCACGCCCGAGGCGCCTGCTTGAGTCCATAAAGAGCCTTATGAAGTTTAAGGACTTTATGTGGGTACTTGGGGTTTTCAAAACCAGGGGGTTGTTTTACATAAACATCTTCACCTATGAAGCCATTAAGAAAAGCACTTTTGACATCCATTTGATAGAGTTTGAATCCCCGGGATGTCGCAAAGGCAAGCAAAATCCTAATGGCCTCAAGGCGAGCAACAGGTGCAAAAGTTTCAGTAAAATCAATCCTTCTAGTTGAGAAAAGCCTTGAGCTACAAGTCTAGCCTTGTTTCTAACTATAGTCCCATCCTCCCCTTGTTTGTTTTTGAAAATCCATTTTGTTCCAATGAAATGAACATTAGGTGGAGGATCAACTAAAGTCCAGACTTGGTTCT
>JAAALK010000283.1:108574196-108607685 GCA_019279435.1 Zizania palustris | reverse complement strand
GGAGGCCTGGGACGAAGGAGGACTTCGAAGGGTGGCACTCGAAGGTGAGGCTTCGGAGTGAGGAAGGCTTCGGAGCAAGGCTTAGCTCCGGAGCAAGGTTGACTTGTGTGCTTCGGCCTACATGGCTTCGGTACACGGACTGACGGAGTTCGAGCTGGGAGTAGCTGCGAAGCCGTGGTGGTCCACGGATCGGATGTTGGTGCGAAGGCCCAAGGGCTTTGACGGCTTCAGCTCAAAAGCAGGTGTATCGGAGATGACTTCGGTGGAGCGAAGGCCATAGGCTTCAGGCTTCTCACGAAGCTACCGCACCTCGCGTGCGAAGGGGGATTCCAGAAGGTCAAAGACTGCAAAGGCTGACAGTCTGTTCTGTAAAAGGCAGCACTGTCCCTCTGCAAAGCTGACAGAGAAGCCTCCAAAATAAAGGTGGATACCTTTGTACCCTAGTTCTGTAGAGTCAATCTTTTGTAAACCTAGGGGTAAAGTAGTCAATCTTTGGGTGAACTGTGGGCTATAAATATGGGGGCTCGGTAGGTAACATTTAAACACTTTGAGCATTTACTGTGAGCTCCGTAGCCACATACTTCGATTGTATACATCCAGAGAGTTCTTCTGTGTTCTGTTCAAGCGGCGAAGCCTGTTTCCTGTGCTTTTGCTTGAGCTCGCTTTGCTTACCTCGCCTGTAGTAGTGCCCGAAGCCTGTTGAGGCGAAGGTTGTTTTTCTGTGAGGTGTGTTTGTCAGTGTGCATTCGCTCTGTGTAAACAGGAGGCGTGACCTCGCTTGCTTATAGCGTAGCATGACCGAGGCCGTTTTGTTCTTTGTCTAAGCCCTAGCGTGCCATTTGCGTGTGCGTGTAGGACCTTCGTGTACGAAGCGCAGCACCAGTTGCTGTGCCAAGTTCCTGGTCGAAGTCCTCAGAGGGGGTACACTTGCGGAAGGTGAAGTGCGAAGCCTGCTCGAAGCACCCTGTGTGCGGAGCTGCACTGATTAGCAGAGTAGATTTTCGAGGGTTGTAAGTGGAGCGAAGCCTTCTTGGCTTCGAACTTTTGCTCCTCGAAGCCTGGTTCGAAGGTGTCGAAGTACCTCCGAACCAGACCTTCGAAGTGTTCGAAGCTGTTCCGCAGGAGACAGAACTGAAACGAAGGCTAATTTTTAGCCCGAAATTTTAAAGCTCCCATTCACCCCCTCTGGTCGCCGTTTCCTGGTCCAACAATTGGTATCAGAGCAGGTTAAGATCACCAGTTGACCTTAACCGGTTTTGTGATCTGTTGGCGACATGGATAGAGGCAGTAAAATTCCTCTGTTCGATGGGACAGATTTCGCATACTGGAAGGTGCGCATGGAGGCTACTTGTTAAGCCAAGGAAATGCAATTTGGAGATTGTGGACTCACAATACCCATCCCTGAGACTCGCACCTCTCAGACTGAGAAGGATTAGTATAATGCCAATTCCAAGGCAAGAAATATACTTGTTTCATCGGTTTGAGTAGAAGTGATGTTCGATAGGGTGCAGCACCTTAGGACTGCTAGGGAATTTGGACAACGCTCACTGTTTTCATGAGGGCTCTACTCAGATTCAGGCCAGGCGCCAAAGCACCTATCAATCAACAGTATCAGCTGTTGTGCAGGCACCTGGTGAATCTATAGATGCCATGTTTTCTCGCTTTGATGCAATAGTGAGTAACTTGCGATCCAATGGGACGCTTGCTTACAGTGATCACGATAGGGCTATCAAGCTTCTCTATGCTCTTGACCGTAGCATATGGGAAGTGAAGATATCCAGCATTGAGGAGTCCACAGGATTATGACACCTTTACCTGTGATGAACTCTTTAGCAAGCTGAAGTCCACAGAGATTGCTAAGGCATCTCTTGCTATGCACAGAAGCTCTTTGCCACAGCCATTGGCATTGGTTTCTAGCACTAGCCGTGGCACCACTGCAGAACCAAGCTCATCAGGCACTGTGTTCTTGCAGATGGTTTTGCTTTGTCCTCCCTGGTCTCCGTCACAAAGGAGCAGGTGGACACTCTAGCTGATGATGAGCTTGCTCTCATTGCCCGGAGGTTCACCCGCTTTTCATCATGAGAGACGGGATCAGAGGAGAGAAGTGGTTTTTAGTGGTTGCTATGACTGCTGGCGACACCTCTCATATAAGGCCAATTGCCCCAAGATCAAGAAGAGAGATGAGAGTGACCGCTCCAAATACCACAAAAGGGAGAGGAAGCCCTTTGTGAAGGGCAAGCGCAGCAAGATGGCTAAGAAAGTAGCCAAGGCCGCTTCCAGAGCCTTTGTTGCTGCTCTCAGCGACATCGACACTATCCTCAACTGAGGAGTCGAGCTCTAGGAGGAGGAGTCCCCAAGGAAGGAGGACAAGAAGGACAAGAAGGGACGTGACTCACCGGCCTTTGCTTCATGGCCGACAGCGATCACAGCGGCGATGAGCTTGACTCATCTGAGGTAAACCTATCATCTGACCAGCTACTAATTAAATTAGATGAGCTGAATGAAGTAGTGCTTGGTCAGATAGATTACTTGTGCAAGCCGCTAGAGAAAGAAAGACCTTAGACTTAGGCTAGAATATGTTTCTACTGAATATGCCATGCTTAAGTCTAAGTTAATGATGCTGAATGTGAGTCATGTTCTGTTGTCATGAGTGAGCTTGCTCAGTTGCGTTCTGTTCATGCTCAAACTCTTTCTGAGCTTGAGACTGCACAGAAGCAGCTTTTGGAGGTGGATTCTAGACCTCATGATGTTATTGATTGCATGAACTGCTCTTTATTACGCATAGCATTAATTTACGTGATAAGCATGTTCATGATTTGGAGGCTAGATTGGAGAGGGTCGGTAGTTCTAAGGATGTGCAGCCTGTGTGTGACACATGCATTACCCTTAAGGACCAGCTATGCACTGTTAGAGAACGAGATGAAAACCTCATGTCCGAAAATGAATACCTTTTTCCGTGGTTAATAAATGCACTGAGGTGAAAGGGTAGGATGGATTTTGCTCTTGGCAAAGACCAAGTTGTGTGCTGACAGAGCAGGGGTAGCTCTAGGTTTGGGTTTTGAGAGGATACCTTCAGACAGTAAGACCAAAACTGTTTTTTAACCTCTCCCACCACCCTAGAGAAAGAGAGAGCTCTGTTGACACCCCATCAGCCAAAAAGCCTACCCATCCTCCAAAGAAAACCACTCCTCCTGCCAAGAAAAATCCTCCCAAGAAACCACACAGAAGAAACCCAAGGAGCCTGTGAGAGTTGCTCCTGTGACCCATGAGAGTGCCCCTAGGAGAGTGTTCCATTGTTCCTATTGTCAGCGGGCGGGTCATTTGGTTGGGTTCTGTTTTCGTCGCATCAAGGATGAGCGACGCGCACAAGCGATGAGTTACCAGGACATGCATTACCCATCTTTAGGTATGCATGAGTCTGAGATGTACTATCATCCTGCTTTTGAGGCTCCTCGTGCTTCTCAGAGAGGTTTTGCTCCTCAAGGTGTTCACCATGTTCCATATGGTGGTAGACCTCGGGCTAGCAGATTTGTACCTCGTCAGAGTAGGAGACCTCGACATGTTGTTCTTTCACAGCATGTAGGTAGACCTCGCACTTTGCATCATTCTGATTGTTATGTGCGTAGACCGTCTGCTTTACTGTGCCTACTACTCGTGTCACTCAGTGCTGGATGCCTCGTCATTATTTACTCACCCCAGCACTGAGCGATCGAGACGTTCTTATCATGTGTAGGCGACAGATCGAGGCTTGGAGGGCACGTGGATCATGGACTCCGGTTGTTCGCGCCACATGACCGGAGATGCAGCATGGTTCTCCAGCCTCACCACAACAAGCAAAGGGAACATATCACCTTCGGAAACAATCGAAGGAGTAGAGTGAAAGGTAAAGGTGTGGTAAGAATTAACTCGAATTTCACTCTCAAAGATGTTGCTTTGGTTGAAAACCTGGGTACAATTTGTTGTCTGTATCTCAGTTGCTTGATGAGGGCTTCGAAGTGCGATTTCCATCGCGATACTTCGCAAGTGCTCAATTCTGATGGCGTTGTGGTGTGTAAGATCTTTAGAGTTGGGAGAGTTTTTGGAGCTGATTTTTCAGAGTCATCTGGTTCTTCTCATTGTCTTGTTGCACATTCGACTTCTGAGCTTTGGAAGTGCATAGGAGACTAGGGCATATGAGCTTTGAGTTGCTCGCTCGTCTGAGCGCCCTAGGTCTGATCCGAGGATTGCCCAAGCTCAAGTTTGAGAAGAATTTAGTTTGCCCTCAGTGTCGACATGGTAAAATGATTGCTGCTTCGCATTCGCCAGTCACCACAGTGATGACTGAACAACCCGGAGAACTTCTCCATATGGACCACTGTAGGTCCTTCTCGGGTTAGTTCTTTAGGCGGGAAGTGGTATGTTCTAGTAATTGTCGACGATTTCTCTCGCTACTCTTGGGTCTTCTTTCTTGCCAGCAAGGATGAAGTGTTTTCACACTTTCGGAGCTTGGCTTTGAGACTTTTTACTGAACTCCCTGGTGCATTAAAATTCATTCGAAGCGATAATGGCACCGAGTTCAAAAATAGTCTCTTTATTGACTTTTGCATGGAGCATGGCATAGAACATCAATTCTCTGCTCCGCGGGTTCCTCAACAAAACGGTGTTGTTGAGAGAAAGAACCGCACTTTGGTTGAGATGGCTAGGACGATGCTTGATGAGCATAGGACTCCTAGAAAATTCTGGGCTGAGGCCATGAACACTGCTTGTTACATCTCTAACCGAATCTTCTTGCGCTCAATTTTAAATTTGACATCTTATGAGCTGCGTTTGGGAGACAGCCCAAGGTTACTCATCTTCGAGTTTTTGGCTGTCGCTGCTTTATCCTAAACGTGGTAACTTGGATAAATTTGAGTCGCGATCTTCTGACGGGATCTTTTTGGGGTACACTACTCATGGTCATTCTTATCGTGTTTATAACTTGGAAACTAACACTGTCATCGAGTCATGTGATGTGACTTTTGATGAATCAACCCCCTCTGTTAGTTCTGCTTTTGAACAGGCAATGAACACGACATGGAACATACCTTATTTGAAGAAGAAGATCCCGGAGAATTCGAGGATGAACCCCTACTACCCTCGACGTCAACCCCCGAAGCTTACCCCGCTTCAACTACTTCGGCACGAGGTCCCGAAGCAACTACCTCAACATCGGTCATCTTGGACCACTCCAACGCACAAGTTGAGGGGGAGACTGCATCCCGCCGCGAGGCTCCACACCATGTTCAAAGGATGCATCCTCCCGAGCAGATCATTGGTGAGATTGATCAAAGGGTAACACGTTCTCATGCCCACTTCACTAATGCTGCTTTTGTTGCTTCTTTCGAGCCCTTAGATGTTAGTCATGCACTTTCTGATTCTAGTTGGATCAATGCCATGCATGAGGAACTTGAAAATTTTGAGAGAAACCAAGTCTGGACTTTAGTTGATCCTCCACCAAATGTTCATTTCATTGGAACAAAATGGATTTTCAAAAATAAACAAGGGGAGGATGGGACTATAGTTAGAAACAAGGCTAGACTTGTAGCTCAGGGCTTTTCTCAACTAGAAGGGATTGATTTTACTGAAACTTTTGCACCTGTTGCTCGCCTTGAGGCCATTAGGATTTTGCTTGCCTTTGCGACATCCCGGGGATTCAAACTCTATCAAATGGATGTCAAAAGTGCTTTTCTTAATGGCTTCATAGGTGAAGATGTTTATGTAAATCAACCCCCTGGTTTTGAAAACCCCAAGTACCCACATAAAGTCCTTAAACTTCATAAGGCTCTTTATGGACTCAAGCAGGCCCCTCGGGCGTGGTATGATAGACTTAAGTCTTTTCTGCTTGAGCGCGGGTATTTGATGGGATCTGTTGATAAAACACTGTTTACTCTCAAGCATGGTAAAGATTTCCTCCTAGTTCAGATTTATGTGGATGATATCATCTTTGGTGGCTCTTCTCATGCTTTGGTTGCCGAGTTTGCAGATACCATGAGCAGGGAATTTGAAATGTCAATGATGGGTGAACTCACCTTTTTCCTTGGTTTGCAAATCAAGCAAAGCAAACAAGGTACTTTGTCCACTAGACAAAGTACACCAAGGACCTGCTCAAGAAGTTCGACATGTCCGATGCGAAGCCCCTCGCCACTCCAATGGCTACATCTGTAGCATTGGACCCTGACGAAGATGGAGAAGCCGTAGATCAGAAGGAGTTCCGGAGCATGATCGGCTCCCTCCTCTACTTGACTGCCACGAGGCCGGACATACACTTTGTTGTGTGTCTGTGCGCTCGTTTTCAGGCTTCACCACGAGCTTCGCACCGCCAAGCGGTTAAGCGCATCTTAAGGTATCTCAAACACACCCTTGAATTTGGCATATGGTATTCAGCGTCTTCATCTTTATGTCTTCGAGGTTATTCCGATGCGGACTTTGCTGGGTGTAGAATTGATAGGAAGAGTACCTCTGGTACTTGTCATTTTCTGGGTACTTCACTGGTTGCTGGTCTTCCCGCAAACAGTCTAGTGTTGCACAATCAACGGCTGAGGCCGAATATGTTGCTGCAGCTAGCTGTTGCTCTCAGATTTTGTGGATGGTTTCCACTTTGCGGGATTTCGGGTTAGATTATAAGAGTGTTCCACTTTTCTGTGATAACACTAGTGCTATTTGTATTGCAAACAACCCGGTTCAGCACTCCAGAACCAAACACATTGATGTACGGTATCACTTTCTCAGAGATCACAATGAGAAGGGTGATATTGAACTTCAATATGTTAATACCCAACACCAGCTTGCCGACATTTTTACAAAACCCCTCGATGCTTCTCGATTTGCTTACTTGCGTGGGGAACTTGGCATTTGTCACCCTTACGGCATTTTGTGAGGGGGAGCTGTTTTAGATGGATGTGCCTTTGTCTAATTGTGTTGAAATTGCATTTACATATTTTGCACTTATATGCCTGCTTATAATTCATGAAATCGTGTCAGCTCAGCTCTATTTAATTTATCTGGAACATTCATGTGCATGATATTTTATTTTCAAAGTCAAATTGTGCTCACTGCTTAGTCTTGAATCTAGCATGTTTAGGCAGGACTGCTTTAGCTATCGTTTATCTGCTTGACAGCAAGACACTATTCATTGGTTGCTAACAATTGCAACTTGAAAACTGTTCTACATTTTCATGGATATTCATAAAGTACCAAACATTGGTTCACTTAGTTAAAATCACAAATTCCATGATTTGCATGTTTTAAGAGAAAAGATCCAGGTGGGTTTGTTTGTCGCACTACTCTATTCTAGACTGCTTACCATTGCACATGGTCTGAACTGGAATAGCGTAGTGTATGCCAAAATCTTTGCCTTAAGCTTCTTATGGATTTCATGCCTAGGCTTGGCCGGATTGGAAAGTATAAGGTGGACAAACAAATAACCCCTGGCACTAAGAAAAGAACAACAACATTCATTGATTATCAAGTTTGCTTTTCAAGCTCCATTTGAACTGGACTTGTCTGTCTAGAGTAGAAATTGACTAGCTTTGCGCAGTCCTTGCGTTTACTTGTCTAGTTTCCTTGACTAAGTGGTGATGCTTTTATTTCAAAAAATGATCAAATCACATGCTTCATCATGCTTTTAGAGAATATTAATTTGAGCTGAGCCCATGATCATTGGTGTTATTGTTGGCATATTTTTGCTTCATATGTCTTTGCCATTCTGCTCAATTCGAAGCTTTGCATCTTTAACATGCTCCTTGATGTTTGCATTGCCAAAGGGGGAGAAATTTCTCGTTCTCTGTCGCAAGGGGTATTATTTCCAAAGGGGGAGAAAATTTGACATAAAGGGGAGAAGACTCTTTGCTGCCAAAGGGAAAAACTTAACTCAGGGGGAGTTTTTATTGCCAAAGGGGGCTTTTCAATTTTGTGAGAAAGGGGGAGGAAAATTCTTTTATCAAGTGACATGATTTGGCTCTTTTCTGAGTTTTTATGGTCACTTGTGTGCTGAAAGTTCTTTATTTTCTTGAACTTGGATTTGGTTGTCAATGCACTCATCAAGGGGGAGATTGAGAAACCAAGGGTTGGTTTCAGTGTTTTGTGATGAGTGATTGACAGGCTTTTTACCCTCTGTTCGAAGGGTACCTCCGAAGGGGGTTCGGAGGTTGTACCTCCGAAGGGTGTTCGGAGGAGGGTACCTCCGGAAGGGTTTCGGAGGTTGGACCTCCGAAGGATGTTCGGAGGTGGTTTCACCGAAGGGTGTTCGGTGTTTGCTTGCTGCGGCTGTTGCAGCGGAGTGTGCTCGTCGGAGGGGTCCGACAGTACGCGATGATTGGGTTCGTACCGAAGGCTTCGGTACTTTGGGCGGTACACCGGAGTGTGTGCCGGAGGTTGCTAACCCGGAGAGGTCTCCGGAGTACTGGATACACTTGTCTGCTTGTCTGTGGTGCGCAGGGACTTCGGAGGCGACGGACAAGGTTCGCAGCAGGTGAACCTGGGTCAAGCGGGAGGCTTGATGCCAAGGGAGCGGGGAGCTCCATCACGGTGGCTACAAAGGTGGTCCGGGTCGGTCCTCGGGTCGAGTCGTGCCAGGTGAAGGCAGAGAGTGCGGAGCGTGGCTCCGGCTGAAGGTACTCCGAGACAAAGTCCTCGGGAGTGAGGCACTTCGAAGGTACTCCGGATGGAGTGACTTCGGAGTTGGATGGAACAAGTCCTCTGCGGAGGCAAGAAGTTCGAAGTGTGCTCCGGAGGGAGACATTCGAAGGTACCCGACGAAGGTCTCAGAAGTCGAGGCGCATCGAAGGCAAGGTCCGGGTGAGGCTCGTCGAGGAGTGTGCTCGGGGAGAGGCACTGCGACGGAGTGCTCATGGAATGCTTCATGCGGAGGCCTTGGACGAAGGAGGGAGTTCGAAGGGTGGCACTCCGAAGGTGAGGCTTCGGAGTGAGGAAGGCTTCGGAGCAAAGCTAGCTCCAGAGCAAGGTTGACTTGTGGTGCTTCGGCCTACATGGCTTCAGTACACGGACTGACGGAGTTCGAGCTGGGAGTAGCTGCGAAGCCGTGGTGGTCCACTCCGGAGGTGTTGGTGCGAAGGCCCAAGGGCTTTGACGGCTTCGGCTCAAAACCGTCAGTGTATCGGAGACTGACTTCGGTGGAGCGAAGGCCATCTGGCTTCAGGCTTCTCACCGAAGCTACCGCACCCTCGCGTGCGAAGGGAGGATTCCAGAAGGTCAAAGACTGCAAAGGCTGACATTGTCTGTTCTGTAAAAGGCTGACACTGTCCCCTCTGCAAAGCTGACAGAGAAGCCTCCAAAATAAAGGTGGACTACCTTTTGTACCCCTTAGTTCTGTAGAGTCAAATCTTTTGTAAACCCTAGGGGTAAAGTAGTCAATTCCTTTGGGTGAACTGTGGGCTATAAATATGGGGGCTCGGTAGGTAACATTTAACACTTTGAGCATTTACTGTTGAGCTCCTGTAGCCACATACTTCGATTGTAATACATCCAGAGAGTTCATTTTCTGTGTTCCTTGTTCAAGCGGCGAAGCCCTGTTTCCTGTGCTTTTGCTTGAGCTCGCTTTGCATACCTCGCCTGTAGTAGTGCACCGAAGCCTGTTGAGGCGAAGGTTGTTTTTCTTGTGAGGTGTGTTTTGTCAGTGTGCATTCGCTCTGTGTAACAGGAGGCGTGACCTCGCTGCTTACTAGCGTAGCCCTGACCGAGGCCCGTTTTGCTTCTTGTGTCTAAGCCCTTAGCGTAGTCCATTTGCGTGTGCGTGTAGACCTTCGTGTACGAAGCGCAGCACCAGTTGCTGCTGCCAAGTTCCTGGTCGAAGTCCTCAGAGGGTTGTCCACTCTTGCGAAGGGTGAAGTGCGAAGCCTGCTCGAAGCACCCTATGTGCGGAGCCTGCACTGACTTAGCAGAGTAGATTTTCGAGGGTTGTAAGTGGAGCGAAGCCTTCTTGGCTTCGAACTTTTGCTCCTCCGAAGCCTGTGTTCGAAGGTGTCGAAGTACCTCCGAACCAGACCTTCGAAGGTAGTGTTCGAAGCCTATTCCGCAGGAGACAGAACTGAAACCGAAGGCTATTTTTAGCCCGAAATTTTAAAAGCTCCCATTCACCCCCCCTCTGGTCGCCGTTTCCGGTCCAACAAGACCTTTTTACCCCTCTATTACAACCGACATAGTGGAAACTATTCGGTACCCTTAATAGGGCTAAAATGGTAAAAGACTAATCTACTGAGAAAGAAGATAAGTCTTCCATCTTAGCTGGCAAAGAAGCTCTCGGAAGAGTCCACGTTCGAATATATACTCCGAACCAGAGTCTGTCTTCATACTTCGAACTACCTTCAACGTACATCTGAGAGTATATGTCGGAATCCTTTGACTTGATTTCTTGTCTTTGTCTTGTTGCTGCGATAATCCTGAAGATGGAATATTTTCCCCCAACAGTAGCCCCTCGAATACGCTTCTCCGTTAAATCTGTGATGTTAGGGAAGCAGTATACGCAAGGAAACATATCCATGTGCAGGGATTAGCAGACTTAATACACCTCCGAAATGTATGGAGATGCGAACTTCAAATTATTTTCTAAGTGAATTGCATTCGAAGTATTTTAGAATTAACTCGGGAAATCCGAAAGTCTTTTTAGACTTGGAAAAAATAGCCGTTGGCTTTTTCCTTCTGACGGAAGTTACGCAATGCGTTAATTCCGGAACAAAGTAACGGTCAAGAATGCGAAACGGCATAAACAAACGGTAAAAAATCGGGGTCTCGGCTATAAATAAAGGGCCCGAACCTTTCTTGAGTACCTTTCCACCGCTTTCGTGCAAATAGACCAACTCTCGAGCCCTAGCCTCCACTTTTCCTTCAAAGAAATCCACGAGATCTAATGGCGAAAACCAGCTTCAAAGGTCCCAGAGCGGCTTCAACCTTGACTCGGCAGCAAGTTGCGGCAGCAGCGGCGGCCGCTACATTGGCGGCGACGGCTCTGACACCTGCAGCGGCAGCAATGGCAGCGACGAGGGAAAATCCCCAAAATGTTGGCCATCAAGACCTCTTTCAGGCGTTGACAAAGTACATGGACCAATCTTATCAGCTAGGGCCTTCAACCTGCAGAAGAGAATCACTTGCGGCCGCAGTAGAAGGCAATATCAGTTCCGGGGTTATGATTCGCAAACCTGGGAAGGAAATCATTCCGTCACCAAGACCCGGAGAAGTGGTTGTTTTCGAAGCCTTCTTCGAAGCTGGTTTGGGGCTTCCGGCGGTCGACTTCTTAGCGGAGGTATTGGACTTGTTCCATGTCACTCTCCCCCAACTCTCTCCGAATGCAGTAGCACGTCTCGCCATCTTCGAATGGGTGTTGCGAGCTGAAGGTTGTGAAGGAAGGGTGGAGATCTTTGCAGCACTACACAGAGCATCGTGCCAACCGAAGACCTTCGTAGGCTCCGGAGGTGAGAAGATAGTAGTGGCCTTCGGAAGTATCAACTTCAGACTCCGAGACGAATATGCTCTCCGGTTTCCTGCCAAGGCCATCAATGCCAGATGGTATACTGATTGGATCTTGAGATGGTTTTACGCCGAAGTTGGGGCGAGCAGCCGCCTAGCTGGACCTCTTCAAGAAATCCACTTCCGAAAGGAAGCCTTAGTGCACCCGGATCTAGGCCAACTCGAAGCTCGCTTGAGCTTGCTTCAAAAAATCAGTCATCGCTTGAGTATGCGAGACATAGCCGAAGAATTCCTAGGGCTTCAAATTCCTCCCCTGATGGCCATCTGGCCGATCACCTTCGAGGAAGATTCGGAAGGCGGTCTTCGGAAAATTTCTTCAACTTCGAGTCCTGCAGGTAACTTCGAAAACAACATACTCTATGTATATTTATTCGAAGAATTAACAAACTTAACTCGATTTTCAGCTTCTTCAGCCCCTATAACTTCGGAGCAAATAGTACGAGCTTCAGAGAAGATTTTGTGCGTTCCAACTCCGACCGAGAAAGAATGGAGAATCAAATTGGTTGGTAGTTGGGAACGATCCAACCGAGTATGGGGGCTGCTCGAAGTTGTTCCGCCCCCTCTGATGGATTGGGTGCCTTCGACTCTGACTGTTGACTCTGATGAAGACCTTGCCTTCGACCCGCCAAGCAGCCCAATGCTCACCCGCCGCCAAAATGTCGAAGGTAAACTTCGCATAATTCTTTTGTTCTTTTTTCCTGCGAAATTATACAATGTATAATACCTTTGTTTTTACAGGATCTACTTCCATGGAAGAGGTTCGTCCCGAAGATACAATTCCTGGACATTCGACAACTTCGTAGCCAATTCCAGAAGCCACCCAGATGGGGCCTGGAAAAGGTAAAGGAAAGATGGACCCCCTCCCTGCTCCGAGCTCAGGATCAACTCCGTTTGAGTCAACAGACGAGAGCCAATCTACTGAGGAGGGCCAGTCTACTGGGGCTCCAAAGACCACAACTCAGCACTCCGGGCCTTCGCCAAGCGAAGATGACCAGCAAGCCTTGAGCATGCTCCCCCTTCTAGCTCCTTTCCTGGAGCGAAGAACTGGGCTTCGGATTTTGCTCGAGCCTTTGGATCGAGCTAGTCGCGAAGTCGGGGAGACGGACTTGGTGGCTATCTTGAGCGAGGCGGAGAGTTTGGAGCTTAACGCTGCCATGGAACGCGCAGCATACCAGGTACGAAGTATCTGCAAAACAACATCAAATTTATATACAAATAATTTCTCACCTTGGTTTTTTCTTTTCGCAGCAAACAGTCTTGGCCCGAGCTGCGAACATCTCAAATGAACGTGGAAGCGTTCGCCTTCGAGAAGAAAATGCAACTCTTCAACGAAATCTTACTATCTCCGAAGGTCGAGTGGCCCACATGGACAACATGGTTTCAACGGAGCGCAGGGCCAAACAAAGCTTGGAGGCTGCGAACAAGGAGCTCGAAGCAGAAAAGAATGTGCTTCGAGCAGAAATTGAAAAGATGTGGGCGGAGCATGCTACTGCGGGGGGCGAACTTGTTAGACTCCGAGAAGAAGCTAGCCAGCTACTGAATCAGAAGAATTCTTTAGCTACGGAGGCAGCTAGGCTCTCTGGAGTAATAGGAGAGCTAACTTCGACGAAGGATGTATTAATTGAAGATAAGCTGAAGTCTGAGAAGGTAGCTGTGGAGGTCATGGACCAATTGTTAGGCTTTCTGGAGTACTTCGGTACTACTGGGACGCTTCCTTCGGATGACAACATATCTCTGCTGCGCCGGCTGAATAGGATCCAAGGAGCAGCAAAGAAAATGAAGACAGCAGGCATTCGGTACGGAGAAATCTTCGGACAAGTGGCTACTGTCGGCATACTTCGTTACTACGAAGATTTGGGCCGATCAATAACTCCGAGTGCAGGAGAGGGTCCCATTACCTTCGATGATGACCAGCTTCTTACTCCTTCCGAAGGTGTGGCCGCTGCTTGGCAAGCCTTTCAAACTTCATGGAGAGCCGAAGGTCGCTCTGCGATCAAGGCCTAGATTGATGAAGGACAATGCCAGAAGCAGGCTCGGTCTCAAGCTTCGAGCAGTCAGCCTCCTCCAAACCCGCAGGTTTAGAATTACCTTAGGATTTTCAACTATGTAAAGCACTACGCTTTTGTACATTTATGAATGAAGATTTGTTTATCATGTTTTTAGGCTTTGCCTCGTATGGAAGATGTTGAAGTGTTAAATGTTAACGATGAACTTCGCTTATTATGGGCTACCTTCGATATCTTAAAACTTCACAAGCGCCCTCGATTTCTAGTTCCTCGAGATAGTTCCGGAGCGATTACGTCCGAAATAAGTAAAGATATATTATCTTGTATTAAAGAGGAAGAAAAATAAGTTAACTTGGAAACTTCATCTTCTGAAGACATTATATGGTCCGAAGATGAAGATGAAGCTCAAAGTAAAAAGCCTGAAGAACTTGGAAGCTGGGAAAGGAGCCCCGAACGGCTTCGAACTTGGGCCGAGCTTCAACAAGAACAAAAAGACTTTAGAGCTTCGAAGGGAGGCAGAAGAGTTAAACGCAAAGTTGTTAGAACTCTCGGCACTGGAACTAGCCGTTCCAACCCTAGCTCTAGAGATTGAAGAGGTCTTCGATTCCTTCTTGGTATAGATACCAATTTTTCATGATGTAATCATATTTGTTCGAATAATAAATATCGATTTAAAATTGTCTCCCTATTTATTAGCCCCTCTTTGGGCGTAAGCAACTTCGAACTATATTCAAAGATGGTTAGGCGCAAAGAAAAACTTAGGAGTACAATTTTGTGGGTTCGGAGCCCCTCAGTAATTTAAAGATCGACTAAAATCTTATAAAATGTCTTCGACTATTTGTAGTCTGAAGATTGGCAACTTAGTACCTTATGTTTTTGAAAGAAATCACTTGAGATAACTTTCCGGACACTTTAGTGTCTTAGATAATTTGTCACTTTGGACTTTCTTAACAGATATTCGAAGCTCATGGCTCAAACTCTGTTTTGTTTTGGCCTCCTTCGGCTCTTTTTTGCGAATTCTGTCAAACCAGTGGTTTGGAGTTCGCAGTGGTCTCTTTGGACTCTTTTTACGGATGTCTACAAGCCGGTGGCTTGGACTACGCATGATTTGGTCTCCTTGGACTCTTTTTACGGATGTCTACCAGCCGATGGCTTGGACTCCGTATGATGTGGTTTTGGGCTCTTTTATGGATGCCTACAAGCCGATGGCTTGGACTCCGGATTATGTCAGCCCCCACGTCGGAAACTTTGAACCAATGGTTCAAAGTCCGAAAATATAATTCAAATTAATGACACTTCCCTCTCGGTCAACTCCACGGTTCCAGTGCGTCCACTCGGAAGCTGGAAGTTTATGAGGGGTAGGCACTATCTGAACCATATGCTTTATTAATTCAGAAGATGATTACAAATGATTACAAGGAGCCCCTATGCGAAGTATCGCTTTAGGTGCTCCGCATGCCAAGTATGTGTTAACTCTTCACCTTCTAAATTAGCTAGTTTAAAAGAGCCAGGACGTCCTGAACGAACAATTATGTATGGACCTTCCCATTTATTTCCTAATTTTTCTGACGCTATGATGCTTCGTAAAACGAGATGACCTGGTTTAAGCTCATTAATCTTAACTCTCGGGTCGAACCAAGTCTTCGTCTGTTGTTGATACTTCATCAAATTGGCTACAACTCGAAGTCTTGTCTCTCCTGTTAAATCCAGCGAAGCTTGTCTTTCTCCTTCAATCTCCGGTTCGGTGCTGCGAAGTGATCCTCCTTTGAGCTCCGTTGGAGTCATAGCTTCATCCCCGAATAGCAATCTGAATGGAGTGAAACCTGTGGACCTTGTTTGCGTAGTCCGAATGGACCATAAAATCTTCGGAAGTTCTTCGGTCCACAGTCCTTTTGCCAATCCTACTATCCTTCGATTTAGCCCTGACAAAATATTTCCATTGGCTCTTTCTACAGCTCCATTAGACTGAGGATGTCTCACTGGAGCAAAACATAACTGGATGCCTAGATCTTCGCAAAACTTTCTGAAAGGTTCTGCATCGAACTGTGTTCCATTATCAACTGTGAGTTGTCTAGGCACTCCGAACCGGCAAATGATACTCTTCCAAAAGAATTTTTGTACATTGTTCGAAGTGATAGCTGTTAAGGGCTCTACTTCTACCCACTTAGAAAAATATTCAATAGCTACCACTGCGAACTTTAGATTTCCCTTAGCTACTGGAAAGGGACCAATCAAATCCATACCCCATCTGGCCATGGGCCATACCAGAGCAATAACTTGAAGAGCTGTTGGTGGGCGATGACTCCGTCGACCCATCCACTGACATCCTTGGCATGTGCGGACTAAATTCTCCGCATCTGCTACTATTGTAGGCCAATAAAGCCCCTGGCGAAGTGTTTTTCCTGCCAAAGCTCGAGGGGCCAGATGGCTACCGCAAAGCCCTTCATGAATTTCTCGAAGAATATCTTGGCCTTCGGTTTGGGATATACATCGGAGTAGAGGGGAACATACTCCGGCCTTGTATAAAATATCGTTGATTATTTGATAATTTCTGGCCCTAAGTTTCAATCTTGAAAATTGTGGCTCTTCAGACGAATTTGCTTCTCCTTGCAAAAGTTCCATGATTGAATTTCTCCAATCTGTACTTGGAATGCAAAGAATCTCTGAAGAGGGAATTTGTGGCACCGAAGGTGTACTGAGCTCCTCATAAAAAGCTTCTTCTGGTATATCCATAGCTCCAACTGCAGCTTTTGCTAAGATGTCCGCTTGCACATTTTCTGCTCTTGGTATACTCCGAATGGAAATACCCTTGAATTGTGCTTCGATCTTACGGATTTCTTCTAAGTACTTTGCAAGCTGTGGATGCCGAACATGAAAACTTTTATCTACGTGCCCTGCTACTATTTGAGAATCTGTCTTTACAACAACTCTTGTAGCCCCTAGAGCACGTGCTTTTCGGAGTCCCAGTAAAATCCCTTCATACTCCGCTATATTATTGGTAGACTTAAAGTTGAGTCTTGCGGAGTACATTGCTCTTTGCCCTGAAGGTGAAATTAAAACTGCTCCAACACCTGCTCTGAATGCTTGGAAAGCCCCATCAGAAAAAACAGTCTAAATTCCTTCGCTTGACTTCTCCGGAACCCACGCCCAGTCAGCTTTTGCACTTGCTTTAAATTTTCCGGAGGAGCCATCTTCTGCAGCGCAGTTATTTGACTAGGGCTAGCTTCAATTCCCCTGCTTGAAACTAAATACCCTAACAATTTTCCAGCCTTAGCTCCGAATATACATTTTTCGGGGTTAAGACGGATCCCACATGCCCGAAGGCTATTGAATGTTTCTGCTAAGTCTAGGCTATGTTGGTGCTTTAAAGCACTCTTTATTACAATATCATCCATATAGGCCTCCACATTGCGACCTAGCTGATGACCTAGAGCCTTAGCAACTAATCTCGAAAAAGTAGCCCCGGCATTTCTTAAGCCGAAGGGCATTCTTACATAACAGAAGACTCCCGAAGGAGTTACGAAGCTTGTCTTGATTTCATCTTCGCGCTTCAACCATATTTGATGATAGCCAGAATACGCGTCAAGGAAGCTTAATAACTCCGAACCTGCGGTGGAGTCAACCAGCTGATCAATTCGGGGCATGGGGTAGGGGTCACGTGGGCATGCTTTATTCAAGGATGTGAAATCGATGCACATGCGCCACTTCCCGGAAGACTTCTTTCTGACGAAGACTGGGTTGGCTAACCATTCTGTGTGAGCCACTTCTCTGATAATCCCAGCCTTCAGCAATTTTTCAACTTCGTCTTTGGCAAGAACAGCTCTTTCTGCAGACATTTTTCGGATTCCTTTCCGAACAGGCCGGGCCTTCGGGTTTACAAGTAAACTGTGATCAATAATATCCTGACTGACTCCGGTGATGTCTTCGTCAGACCAAGCAAAGACATCTAAATTCTCCTCAACTACTTTCTCCAAGGAGGTAGCAACTTCTGGAGGAAAATCTTTACCAAACTGAAATGAATATTCTTTGCCATCTTTAACAATAACCTTCATTGCAATATCTCCTTCAGGAATTGGTCTTGGGAAGGATTTCTTCGAAGATTCGCTAGGAGCAGAAAAATTTTCTTGATTATCTTGCACACTATTCACTTGTCTTGGATCAAGAGGGGGGTCGTGACCATACTCCGCTCTTCGGGCGGTAGCTTGATCTATGAAGATAGTGAGCACTCCCGCTTGTGTGGGCATCTTCATGCACAAGTAATTGTGGTGCGCCACAGCTCCGAACTGATTTAACATACCTCTTCCGAAGATGACATTGTATGCATATGGAGCATCCACGACGTCGAAGATTACTTCCTCTATCCTTGCTAACAGCCCTTCTTCGAAGGTAACTTCTAGGCCAATTTGGCCGAGTGCATCAAGCGGAGGTCCTGCGAAGCCTTGCAAAGGACGAGCCGCTGGAAGAAGGTGCTTTCTGGAGATGCATAGTTGATCGAAGGCTTGAACAAAAATAATGTCTACCGAACTCCCTCCGTCAATTAGCACTCTTCGAACCTCAGTTCCTGCAATGTCGGCAGTAATGATAAGTGGGTCTGCATGTGGAAAATTAATGCCAGCTGCATCCTCTGCAGAAAAAGATATTGGTACATGGGACCATTTAGGCATAGCAGCTGCAGACAAAGAAGTTCCAATATGCCCCAGTTCTCTGACATACTCTCTTCTCTGCCTCTTTGACATGCTTCCGAGAGTCCCTCCTCCGGAGATTGGGAGGACTACTCTTTTTCCTCGATCTTGCCCTTCTTCCTGCTTCGGAGGTGGCATAACATTGACCACCAGAGGGCGCCTTGCTGGATCGAAGTTCTCTATTCGCGCCACAGCCTGGATAGGCTCTGGACGCACTTCGGCTT
Organism: Zizania palustris; assembly: GCA_019279435.1. Classification (NCBI taxonomy): domain Eukaryota; kingdom Viridiplantae; phylum Streptophyta; class Magnoliopsida; order Poales; family Poaceae; genus Zizania; species Zizania palustris. The sequence goes on along the minus strand of JAAALK010000283.1, from coordinate 108,589,274 downwards.
GAACTCGGTCACTAGTACCTCGACCCGAAGTTCTCTCTAAATACTCTCCTCTCAGAGTAAGTATAGCTTTGCACGCGTCAGTTGCGTGACTTCGGTTCTCACCATGAATGCAGCAGAAGAAAGTTTGGCCTTTTCCGGCCGATTTCCCTAGAGGCCTCCAACTGCTGGTTTTACTTCCCGAAGGTTGTGGAGCTCTCCGGGCAAACTTTTGCGGAGGTGCAATGTTCAGAACTTCTGAACGAGGATGCTTTTGCCCCCTTCTCCTATCATGCTGAGCTTCGAAGATAGGTTCCTGCGGCTGTGCCGAAGTTTTCACTTCCAATTTTACTTCCTGTAGTATGGACGGAGTAGCTGCAGTTCTCCGAAGCCAGCCCTCTTCTGACCTTGCATATTCTTCAAAATAGGACATCAGCTGAGAAATAGAAGATATGCTTTTCCGGTGAAGTTTATCAAGTAGGCCTGGATGAATGACTCCCTCTCGAGCTGCGTCAACTACCGAAGATGTAATTAACCCTCGAATTTGCGACTTCGTATGAGCGAAGCGCTTGAAGTATTGTCTTAGGGTTTCTCTAGGGAGCTGCTTCACCTGGAAAAGACTTCCCGTTGACATCGGAAGCACGAAGGTGCCCTGGAAATTACTCACGAACTTTTTCTTCAATTGCCCCCATGAACTGATTGATCCTGGTTTTAAAGACCATAACCATCGCAAAGCCACTCCTTGAAGAGCCAAGGGGAAACATTTTGCCATAGTGTCCCGCACTCCTCCACTCGCTTCAATCGCCAAAGCATAAGATCGAATAAATTCTCCAAGATCTTCATCTCCGGCATACTTGCAAAGCTTTGAAGTCTTAAACTTTGGGTCGAAGCGAACTTTTTGCAGTTCAGGATGCAGCGGAGACTCAGTATCGAAGGAGGCATTCTTCGGGGCTTCAGGATAGATAGGTTCGTCATCTTCAGGCACTTCAGGAATAACTGGGATGGCTTGAGAGCAAAGCCTATTTGCAGCTTCTTGCCGCCATCTCGCTAGTTCGGCTTGGAGACTGGCCATCTGAGTGGCAATATCACCAAGTTTGTCTTCATCTCCTCCGGAAGGATCTTCTGGGTCTCGAGAACTATAGGGATCGGTTTGAAGTGGAACTTGCGGTGGAAGAGGGACTCCGAGTGGCCGAAGTATAGATGGAGTTGGTGGAGGAACTCCGTATGCTCGAGGAATGGGAATCCCTTCCGGTGTTTGAGGTGGAGGAAACGTCGAAGGTCCTCCGACCTCAACTGTATCTGGGGATCTAGCTCCGAAGGTCCGAGGAGACCTCCGAGTAGGATTACCAGCTGAACTCCGCTTAGGAGGCATGGTTTGAAAACTCGGTAGAGAACGAAGTTTCTTGGACTAAGTTCCCCACGGACGGCGCCAACTGTTGGCGTAAAAGATTACGCTAACAGGTTTCTGAAGATTAGAAACTAACAAACGAAGTGTTTGCGAAGGAAACTATTCCAAGCCTCCGAAAGGATAATAACTTAGAATAGTTTGAAAGTGTGTATTGAATAACTTGTATTCGGTCCCTATTACAGGGTAAAACAGGGGGTATTTATAGGCCCAAACATTAAGGAAAAGACCTTTTTACCCCTCTATTACAACCGACATAGTGGAAACTATTCGGTACCCTTAATAGGGCTAAAATGGTAAAAGACTAATCTAATGAGAAAGAAGATAAGTCTTCCATCTTAGCTGGCAAAGAAGCTCTCGGAAGAGTCCACGTTCGAAGATATACTCTGAACCAGAGTCCGTCTTCATATTTCGAACTACCTTCAACGTACATCTGAGAGTATATGTCGGAATCCTTTGACTTGATTTCTTGTCTTTGTCTTGTTGCTGCGATAATCCTGAAGATGGAATATTTTCCCCCAACACCCACAAATGAAGTGCAGGTAATAGATCACCTAATCTATGTTTGATGTACTCATCTACATCAATACTATTAAAGTTTATACTAATGGATTATGTAATATGGTTGATTATACTTTGCAGCATGATACATCCATCGAAGACCGTACATCTTTACCTACTGACCATGTGGTTGCAATGGTATGCAGTACATCATACAAACTAAATCTCATAGTAATTATGTAATTTAATTCCCAACATTTGAACATGCTTATAAGTCCTGAGTTATGTTCCTTATTTGGCTCTTGTTTACTATTGGAGGAACAAATTCGTAGTTCTGTTCGTGAACGTAACTATGTTAATGCAGCCACAAATATTTCCCAAGATCCCATATTGACAAGCATGGTATGTCTAGACTAACATTGAAATGTTAATCTATATTGGCTGAACTTATTTTACTGATGATGTATTTTGACTAATATAGGTTATGTTTATTCTAGAGGACTCGAAGAGTTAAAGCCCCTAGTTTGAGCCAATCTAATTCGGTATGCTTCTATTCTGCTTGTTTCTTTTGTAATTAAATTATTTAAACTATAAAATTCTTACCTTCTTGTTTTGCAAAATGGTAGAGTCGTTCTCCAATCTATCTTATTTCCCTACGAAATAAAGGAAGAATTGTGGCCAAAGCGTGGTTGGTGACTGTTGATAGCAAAAAATGGCATTAACGGCTGAGATTGTCAAAATATCAATTTTGGAGATTTGGGCCAAAAATACACATGTCCGGGGTCAGGCTGAAGCCCTATAGGGCCAAAGGTCCATTGGGTTATGGGCTCCGAAAGCCTCTAGCCAGCCCACGGCCTTCGGCCAGGAAGCCTTCGGAGGCCCATGCCACCGAAGCTTTGGCCCGAGGAGCAGGCCTCGACGGGCATGGCCGAAGCCCACTTCGGCAGAGATAGAGTTGGATGCAATTCTGGCTAAGTTTTTATCTCTATCCAAGCTGAATTATAGCAGATTAGATCTGAAGTTTGGCCCCAATAAATAGAGAGGCGAGGCCAGCTTAGAGGCCCCCCAACACAAATCAAACACAAAGCCCTAGCTTTGATCGCATTTATTTACCTTTACTTTTTTGTACCTCTTCATGGGTTTGCCTGGAAGCCCTCCGTCGGCCACTTTGGAATAGTGGTAATCCTTGTTACTTCGCTTGTGAAGTATCCATTAATCTACGTAATAGATTGATATCGCCTTGTTACTTCGCCTGTGAAGTATCCGCTAATCTACGTAACAGATTGCTACCTTCGCTACTAGTGCAACACTTAGTAGAATTCGGTCCTCAGGCCGAATTGGTACTTCTAATCCTCTCTGTTGCAGGTTTCAGGTTTGGAGCTACTTCGCCGGAGCTGTCCGGAGCCAAAAGATCGGTTCCGGAGGTCGCCAGTACACCCTTCGGTGAGACTACGGGTTTCGACTACACGCTTCGCCAGCACACTTCATCGCTACAGGCTTCGCCACGCTCGTACCTCACTCTGGATGAAGTCACCCGCGCGCGGCGCTTGGATCATTTGTTTGTACTTCGCTATATCAGAGACTTCGCACCGAACCCCATCGTTCGGAGGTGATTGTCACGGCCGGATCCGTTCGGAGTCCATCTTCAACTGGACTAGCCTGAACGCCGAAGGCATCCTTCGGTGAGACACTTCGCACCGGACGCCGAAGGTATACTTCAGTGACCCCTTCGCGCCACACTCCGAAGCAGACAGGCTCTGATCAGTTTGCTGATTTTATTATGTTTAATATATTTCTTTCGGCTAATTGGATTATTTTGTGTGATCTAATTGCCTGGCGACTCCACCCCCCCCCCTTATCACGGCTAAGGGTAGTCGGAACGCGACATCGGTGCTGCATCACGCTTAGGCTTGTCCCTAAGTATCCGCGCACTTTTGGATCATCGAACTGACCCAAGTGCGGGGGCACGTTTTCGTCTCAACACACTTTTTGGCGACTCCGCTGGGGAAAGCTACGCCAACATGATGAGTACGTCTACATCGGACACCGGTACATCTACATCGACTACTACGTCTACGATGCTGATGGTCATAATAGGAGGCGCGGATATCGACAACCGCAACATCTTGACACCTACACTTGAAGATATCCCCGCAGAAGACCGAGCAGAGATCGAGGCAAAGTTAAAGGCACTCCAAGACATGATGCTTGGGGGCTACGTTAAGACACGTGCATGCTTCATCAATCGTGACATCATCACCCCCGACCTCGCTCAGGTCCAGGTAACACCTGTATCGCCTCGTTTATCTTCTTTAGAGATTGAGCAAAAAATAGCCACATCGGTAGATCAAGCCATTAGCGCTTCGCTAGCCAACCGTTTAGATTCGGCAGTCAACTCCCAAGTAGAGGCAACTCTTAGGAGGTTCGGCTTTACTGAGGCCGTACCCCTAGTTCCTATTGCTAGTGCACCTCTAGCAAACCACGTGTACGGCAGAACTAACGACAGCACTGGCACAACCATGTCTTCGGCCTCAATACTTATGGCCGAGACTAATCATTACACTTATAGTAAAACTAGCACTGCGTACCATGCACCACCACCTGCGCCGGTACCCGCGCTGCCCGCACCGCATGCGCAGGCACCTAGACACGAGCACGTCATGCAGATAGCACGCAGGGAAGAGGCCCATGGATGACACGCTGATATCCCACCATGTGTCGCACCCCCGCATGAGAGGCGCGCAGGCAACATGCCAAGATGACATAGAGGAGCGGGTCCGCGCGCTATTTAGGGAGTGTGCCGACTTCATGCCCAAGGGACGGTTTAGGGTCTACCGCAAGCCATATCCTGACCACCTCGATACAATACCCTACCCCTGCAGCTATAGAATCCCTGAATTCACTAGGTTCGATGGCGAGGGTAGCAAAACTACACTAGAGCACGTTAGTCAATTTTTGGCACAATGTGGATAAGTTAGCGGGATAGATGCCCTAAAATTTAGGCTATTTTCTCTCTCACTATCCGGCACTGCTTTCACTTTGTTTTTGGCACTCCCGCCGAACTCCATTCAGACATGGGACGATTTAGAACGGAAATTCCATGATTACTTCTACACGGGTGAGACAGAACTTAGGCTTTCACATTTGACATTGGTTAAGCAGAAATCTAACGAGAACGCCTCTGAGTACATCAAGTGTTTTAGGGATACTAGAAACCGATGTTTTAGCCTTGATATTTCGGAAAGGGACCTGGCGGAATTGGTTTTTAATGGGTTGCGTTCTGAGATTAAAGAGAGGTTAGATAACCAAAACGTTTTAGAAGTTATCCAAGTTTTATAGCAGGCTCTTGTCCAGGAAGGTCGAACCAAAGATAAAAAATTTATTAAGATGTTTAACAAGCCTAGGGCTGAAATCCACATCATGGAATACTCTGACGAGGAGGAATCAGAAGAGGTGGATTCAGCCGACATGTACGCAGCCGAATGGGTTTGGAACGCTATAAGTAAACCTATCACTTGCTCCGAGTTACGGCCATCTCCTACAAAAAATCAGCCTAGTGAGGTCAAGTACTCATTCGATATAACCAAGTGTGATAAAATATTTGATTTCCTCTTAAAGAACCAGCTTCTCGGGTTGCCCAAAGGTCAAGTCATTCCATCTGCCGATGAATTAAAGAGGAATCCATATTGTAAGTGGCATGATTCCCACTCACATAACACTAACGACTGCAATGTTTTTCGACGGCAGGTCCAATCAGCCATAAAAGAAGGACGATTGAAGATAGACCATAATCCAAAGATGAAGCTGGACAAAGATCCTTTTCCTGTCAATGCCGTCGACCTCGGCGAGAAGAACGTATTAATTCGGCCAGAATAGGCCGAGTTGGCTGAGGGGAAGGATGTAATTGTTGGAGAGCCACGAACTCGCACGCTCATTCCAAAGAACCCCGAAGTAGGAGTGTGGTAACAGAACATTAACACCCCTTCAGCTAATGCTCACAAGAAGCCGAAGGTAACGTACAATATGATGTTAAACAAGAATCAAAGAAAAGCCAAGGAAACGGGTCCTCACACTAAGAAGCTAAAACAGCCGAAGGGTCCAAGACTCTCGGAGGGTAGCTTTGGACCGATGCAGCCGAAACCTCCGCACAACGGTTTCGGGCCACAGTGGCCTGGCACCCCGCTCAGCGGCTTCGAGCCTTAGTGGCCAAACCCCCCGTGCGGTGGCTTCGAGCCTCAGTGGCCATACCCCCTATACAGCGACTTTGGCCCCCAATGGCCGAACTCCGCACCGTTTTGGACAATCTCTCCAACAGGAGGCTTAGACCTGCACTGGCCGAACATACCTCCAGCGTGGCAGGACCCTTCACTGGTATGGTCTGAGATGTCGTCGACTCTGCCGAACCCCCCTCCGGGCAACGGGTTCGGCTCACAGTGGGTGAGGCCACTAGAGTCGCCGATGCCTCCGCCGTACAACTGGCCGGGAACCTCGTGGGCTCTGTACGTATCCGGGTCGGGGTACCCTCCGCAACCTAACACTATGCCTTATTTCCTTCGTATTATGGATGGCAGAGACAAACAGACGCAGCGGAGGGGGGCATCGTCCACAGACTGTCTGTGGTGCCTCCGAACCGGACCATGCAGGGCGAAGCCGAAGGGTGCGGGCACGCAGAGGCCGAAGTCAGGGAGTCTGAAGCTATCACGATCAGGGTGGGGTCTCAGGAGGTCCCAATCCCGAAGGCTTCATTGCCGGAGTCTGACAGAGGTGAGTCCCATACTTCGATCGGAGCCCGCGCCGAAGCTGGGTTCGATCGGCCGGTCAAGACCGATCTGACTACCGGGGTTCGTAGCGAAGGCCCCTCCAAACACAGGGTGCACAAGGCTGAAGGGCGCAGTACAACTTCAGCCAGAGTTGGTAGAAGCCAAACAGTAGCACCCGGCACCAAGACGCAGCCATCTTGGGCACCTCCAGGCATGTCCAAATCACAAAAGAGATGCCTACAATGACTACGGGCATAGGAGATGCACGAGAAGGAAGCTGAGGACGAGCGCGATGCTATCTTCGAGCAAATCCGCCCTCGACCAGCTACAAAACAGGTATGGAGGGATAAGCCGGTTGAGATAACCAACCCGGCTCCTAGTCCGAGCGACGATGATGACATGCTCGACGATGACTACTCGCCCATCTCCGAGGGGCCCGCGCCCCAGGCGATGGACATCAACATCGTCACGCTGCCTGCCGAGTTCACCCTGCCACAGGACGAGGCCGTGGTCGCTCAATTGAACCTCGGCCCGCGCAACGCCATCTTTGAGAAGCCCGAGGACTCGGCTCACCATCTGAAGCCTCTCTACGTTAGAGGTCACATCGATGGAAAGCCAATTTCCCGAATGCTCGTCGATGGCGGCGCCACTGTTAACTTAATGCCTTACTCGTTATTAAAGAAATTTGGCAGGGACGAGGATGACCTAAAGAAAACCAACTTGATGCTCAACGGCTCCAACGGCGAGAGCTCCGAGGCCAACGGCATACTCTCCATGGAGTTGACAGTGGGCAACAAGACATTGCCAACTGCATTTTTTGTTGTCTATGTACAAGGTAACTACAACGGGCTACTCGGGCGCGACTGGATTCACGCAAATTGCTGCATTCCTTCTACCCTACACCAATGCCTGATATAGTGGGATGGTGATGAGGTAGAGGTCATTCCCACGGATACTTTGGCCCAAGTAGCATTGGCCGATGTACCGGTTGACGTTGTCCATAACAAAGTAGAGTGTCTGTCAGGTAGAGATCTTTCGGATTACGATTTTGTTAGCATATCCGAAGGATGTTTTGTACCAGTGTTTGTAAAGCCGGCTGGAGTAGCACGGCTATTTTTGTATTAATAGTCATGTCTAGCAAGAGTAATCTAGATTGGCTAAAGTCTCATGTGGAGCAATATCGGTCTAGTAAAGATGGTATTGCCGAGGCCATCGGGGACTTTAGAGAAGTAGAGAAATTAGGACAAGGTTTTGCGTCGGCCGATCCCTTGGAGGAGGTTGACATAGGCGATGGTATCATCCCAAGGCCGACTTTTGTAAACCAACATTTACAACCTGATGAAAAGGCTGAAGTAATAAAGTTACTTCGGTCGTATGTCCATTGTTTCGCATGGGAGTATAGCGAGATGCCAGGACTAAGCCGTGAGCTCGTGGAGCATCGGCTGCCTATCAAGTCTGGATTTCGGCCTTATAAGCAGCCTCCACGCCGCTTTAACTCGGCCGTCTATGACCGAGTTAAAGAAGAAGTAGAGCGACTACTCAAGGCTGAATTTATTAGGCCATGCAGGTACGCAGAATGGGTTGCTAACATTGTGCCTGTAGAGAAGAAAGGGAGCGGCAAGATACGGGTATGCATTGATTTCAGAGATCTAAATAGAGCCACTCCGAAGGATGAGTATCCAATGCCGATAGCCGCCATGCTAATCATCGATGCTTCAGGACACAAGGTACTAAGCTTTCTTGATGGCAATGCTGGTTATAATCAAATCTTTATGGCCGAAGAGGACGTCTACAAGACTGCCTTTCGATGCCCTGGTTTTGTCGGTTTATTCGAGTGGGTCGTCATGACTTTTGGTTTAAAGAATGCCGGCGCCATGTATCAGCGCGCTATGAACTTGATCTTTCATGACTTGCTAGGGGTTATGTTAGAAGTTTACATCGATGATGTTGTGGAATAATCGGACGCTATGGGAAACCATTTAGCCAATTTGAAGGTTGCTTTTGAGAGAATGCGACAGTGTGGTTTGAAGATGAACCCGCTCAAGTGTGCTTTTGGTGTGTCGGCGGGTAAGTTCTTAGGGTTCATGATCCACGAGAGAGGCATAGAAATTGATCCTAAGAGGTTAGAGAAGATTAGAAACATTGCAGTGCCGACATGCAAAAGGGACGTACAGAAGTTGCTAGGCAAGATGAACTATTTGTGTCGCTTTATATCCAACTTGTCTGACAAGATTTTTTTTTTGAAAAAAGGAGCGAGAGGCTCACATATTTCATTTAGAAGGAAAACAGAAGCACCAGTTATTACAATACAGCCTTACAAACTAACAGAAAGAGAAAGGATAGGGGCACATCGCTTGAAAACACTAAATAGAGGAAAGATTCAGATACCAAGCGAAGGCTATGGGACCTGTAGTTGTCCCGAGTTTACAGCATAATGCAGGTTATCTATGTCTAAAACAATAGAATCACCCACACCTTGCACTGAAGAGAAAATATTTTGGAAGGTCCGTCTATTACGTTCTTTCCAGATGTTCCACCAGAAGTAGATGATGAGACCATTAAACCACCTTCTTTGATCTTTAGGGAACAGAAGTGCTGATTGGCACCACCAGTCTTGCATGTCGGAGCAAGAGGTGAGGTTTGGAATTTGATGTAAGCCAAACCTAGCTTGGATTCGGTCCCACACCTGAGAAGTAAAAGTACACCGGAAAGCCAGATGATTTGGGCTTTCAAACTCAACTAGGCAAAGTGGGCAAATTGGGCTGAAATTCCATCCCCGTCACATAAGGTTGTCTGCGGTGAGAATTTTTTGCTTCAGAAGCATCCAGGTGAAGATCTTACACTTAGGTTCTGCTTTAGCCTTCCAAAGATTTTGGTGGTAGGAAGAAGCAATCGAGCCCGCAAACTGAATTGCGTAGGCCGACTTGGAGGAATAGGAGTCGTCCTTTGTCCACTTCCAAGAGATGCTATCCGCAATAGTAGGAGAAAGAACAACATGCCTTATGATATTAGCGATAGTGATGAATTGCTGCAAATGCACATCAGATGACATGCGCCGAAACCAGAGCAAATTGAATATAACTCAGGAGCTAAAGAGCTTAGCGAGGAAGGGGTGATCCAATTATCATTCCAGAAGTTTATGTCCTCGCCATTTCCGAGTATGTGGGAGGTACAAGCTTGAAACAAGTTGATGTCTAAAGAGTTGCACGGCAGCGATAAACCATTCTAAGGCCGAGTTTTATCTGTTCGATGAAACCATAACCATCTTAGCCGAAGGGCACAACTCAACTTATACAAATTCAGAACTCCTAGTCCCCCTAGTTCTTTTGGCCGGCAAGTGACCTCCCAGTTGACTAGGCAAAGACTCCTATGTTGGTTGGTACTGTTGTTACTCTGCCACAGAAAATTCCTTCTAATTTTATCAATGTTTTTTATTAGCCACTTGTTTTCTTGGATGATGGTGAGATGGAAGATTGGAATCGCTGTCAAAACTGATTTGACAAGGGTTTCTCTCCCAGCTCTGCTGATCATTTTGTTCTTCCAGCTTGCTAGTTTGGAGTTAACTTTATCAATCATAGGTTGCAAATGAGCTTTTCTTAGACGTGCAACATGTAATGGCAATCCAAGGTAATTGCACGGGAAGGACGAGATCTTTGCTGGGAAGATACTAGTTATTTCTTGAAACCTCTGAGAATCGACATTGATAGGGAGGAGCTCAGTTTTGTCTAGGTTAACTTGAAGTCCTGAGGCCTCCCCAAAGGTATCGAGGATCTTCTTTATGCAGAAAAATTGATTGGGACAATGCTTGATGAAAAGACCCACATCGTCGGCATATATAGATGCTCTGAAATTTAAAACCATGTTCTCAATAGGCTTTAGGATACCAAGACGCTCGGCCACAGACAACAATTTGTGAAGTGGCTCGATGGCAAGGATGAAGAGCAGGCGGGAGAGGGGGTCACCCTGCCGAACCCCACGACCATGAGAAAAACATGCCCCTGGTATCCCATTCAGAATGATGCTAGAGGATGAAGTAAAGATGCCTTTGTCCCCATACTCCGGCTAAGAAACGAAGCCGAGTTCACTTGGGGGGCAAGCCAGCAAAGTGCCTTTGAGAAAATCAAGGAGTGCTTGTCATCATCGCCTGTGGTGAGAGCACCCAAAGCCGGGATTCTGTTTCAGCTATACATCGCTGCTGAAGATAGCGTGATTGGGTTCGTGCTAACCCATGAGGTGGAAGGGAAAGAGTACATCATCACATTCTTGAGCCGCCGCCTGCTAGACGCCGAAACCAGGTACGCGTTTGTGGAACATTTGTGTTTATCACTTTACTACGCATGCACCAAACTACGCCATTATCTTCTCCCCACTACATGTGTTGTGGTTTGCCAAACCGATGTTATAAAGCACATGTTACAGAAGCCGATTCTAAGTGGAAGAATCAGAAAATGGGCTTATGCGTTGATCGAATATGATTTGGCCTACGAACCCCTAAGAGCTATGAAAGGCCAAATCATAGCCAACTATATAGTTGATCACCACATAGATGTCAGCTAGAGTGATAATGTTGCTCTAGTTGAGGTAGTGCCATGGAAACTCTATTTTATGGTTCCGTTTGCAAGAGTGCCTAAGGTATTGGAGTGGTTCTCATATCGCCTAATGGGATGCACTTTGAAACTTCGGCCCGTCTGGAATTTCCTTCCACTAATAACCAAGTTGAATACGAAGCTTTATTGCTAGGGCTTGAATTACTAGAATCTGTAGGCACTAGACATGTTCATGCATACGGTGATTCTTTTTTAGTAGTGCAACAAGTGGCTAAGAATGCTCAATGCTTTAAAAGCTTGCTGAATAGTTACTTGGATAAATGTCTGGACATGGTTGCTGTTTTTGATGACTTCAAAATCTCGCATGTGTCAAGAGAGGCCAATTCGATTGCAAATGATTTGGCTCAGCAAGCATCTGGTTACCAAGTTGGGAGAGAAAAAATTTCTATATTGGAGAAGCCGATGCTTGGTCTCACTTCCGAAGCTAGTGACAGTGGGCAAGCGCACCCTCCGGGTCGGACCCCTCCGGCCGCTGAAGGCCACTGCATGCTGAGGTCCATGGACCAGAGTACTCTGCCAACCAAGGGACCTGGCACGCCAGAGGCCGTAGACCAAAGTCTCCCACACGGTGAGGGCTCCTAGGAGTCCGGACCCTCCGGAGGGCTTCAGACTAGCACACTCTGAATGGCCAGCCCGACCAGGCTTCGGCAGAAGCAAGAATGGCTCGGGGGCACCCCGAAGTCAGTAATTTATAAATTTTTTTAGAAGGTGAGCCAGTGAGACCCTTTGAAACCTATAAGGGCGATTGGAGAATCCCAATCGTCCAGTATTTGAGAGACCCTAGCCAAAGGGTTGATCGAAAGGTTCGGCGACAAGCATTCAAATTCGTGTTGATAGACGACACATTGTACCATCGAACCATCGATGGGGTACTATTGAAGTGTTTAGGCCACGAACAATCTCAGGTGGCTACGGGAGAAGTCCATGAAGGACTTTGCGGCACTCATCAGTCGGCCCAGAAAATGAGTTGTATGCTCAAAAGAGCAGGTTTTTATTGGCCGACTATGACCGAAGATTGTTTTAAGTATTATAGAGGGTGTGAAGCATGTCAAAAGTTTGGCAATATTCAGTTAGCTCCTGCCTCACTACTCAACCCTATTGTCAAGCCATGGCCATTTCGAGGTTGGGGTTTAGACTTCATTGGCCAGATTCACCCTCCTTCCTCAAAAGGGCATCGGTTCGTGTTGATGGTGATGGATTACTTCACTAAATGGACCGAGGTCGTACCGCTCAAGAACATGACTCACAAAGAGGTACGTGATTTTATCTTGAAGCACATCATACATAGATTTGGCATTCCTCAAACTCTTACCATGGATCAAGGTAGTTCGTTTGTTTCTAGAGAAATGAGGGACTTCGCTGAATATTATGGTATTAAGTTGATGAACTCTTCACCTTAGTATGCTCAGGCCAATGGTCAGGCTGAGTCTAGTAATAAAACCGTGATTAAGCTCATTAAGAAGAATTTTGAAGAATTTCCTAAAAGGTGGCATGAAGTGCTTTTCGAGGCACTATGGGCTTGTAGAATTGCAAAGCACGGTGCTACCAAAGTTAGTCCATATGAGTTGGTATATGGACAAGAAGTTGTTCTGCCTGTGGAGGTAGATCTTGCCTCCTTAAGAGTGTTAAAGCAAGATGGCTTATCGGTCAATGAGTATGAAACTCTTTTGAAGGATAATCTAGAGGAAGTGACCGATAAGAGACTAAGGGCTTTAGAAGCCATAGAAGTAGACAAGAAGAGAGTAGCTAAAGCCTACAATAAGAAGGTTAAACCAAAATCGTTTCAAGTAGGAGATTTGGTTTGGAAGACGAGTTTACCCTTAGGCACGAAGAGTCCCAGATTTGTTAAATGGTCACCTAGTTGGGATGGTCCTTTCAAGATAGCCGAAATCGCTCCCGGCAATGCATACGTGTTGGAATATCTGCAAGGAGAACGGTTTCGAAGAGCTTTGAATGGTAGGTACTTGAAAAGGTATTTCCCAAGCGTGTGGCAAACAACATAAAAGGTGTCGAAAAGCCGATATGGACGGTATCGTCTTCAGCTCATTGTGATTTTAGTTCACTCAATTCACTAAAAGGCAGGGGGGCATGTGTTGATAGCAAAAAATGGCATTAACGGCTAAGATTGTCAAAATATCAATTTTGGTGATTTGGGCAAAAAATACACATGTCCGGGGTCAGGCCGAAGCCCTATATGGCCGAAGGTCCATTGGGCTATGGGCTTCGAAATGCTCTGGCCAGCCCACGGCCTTCGGCCAGGAATCTTTCGGAGGCCCATGCCACTGAAGCTTCGGCTCGAGGAGCAGGCCTCGACGGGCCTGGCCGAAGCCCACTTCGGCAGAGATAGAGTTGGATGCAATTCCGGCTAAGTTTTTATCTCTATCCAAGCTGAATTATAGCAGATTAGATCTAAAGTTGGGCCCCAATAAATAGAGAGGCGAGGCCAGCTTAGAGGCCCCCCAACACAAATCAAACACAAAGCCCTAGCTTTGATTGCATTTATTTACCTTTACTTTTTTGTACCTCTTCGTGGGTTTGCCTAGAAGCCCTCTGTCGGCCACGTCGGAACAATGGTAATCCTTGTTACTTCGCTTGTGAAGTATCTGTTAATCTACGTAATAGATTGCTATCGCCTTGTTACTTCGCCTGTGAAGTATCCGCTAATCTGCGTAACAGATTGCTACCTTCGCTACTAGTGCAACACTTAGCAGAATTCGGTCCTCATGCCGAATTGGTACTTCGAATCCTCTCTGTTGCAGGTTTCCAGGTTTGGAGCTACTTCGCCGGAGGTGTCCGGAGCCAAAAGATTGGTTCCGGAGGTCGCCAGGACACCCTTCGGTGAGACTACGGGTTTCGACTACACGCTTCGCCAGCACACTTCGTCGCTAAAAGCTTCGCCACGCTCGTACCTCGCTCTGGACGAAGTCGCCCGCGCAAGGTGCTTGGATCATTTATTTGTAATTCGCTATATTAGAGACTTCACGCCGAACCCCGTCGTTCGGATGTTATTGTCACGGCCGGATCCGTTCGAAGTCCATCTTCGACCGGACTAGCCTGAACGCCGAAGGCATCCTTCGGCGAGACACTTCGCACCGGACGCCGAAGGTATACTTCGGCGACCCCTTCGCACCACACTCCGAAGCAAACAGGCTCCGACCGGTTTGCTGATTTTATTATGTTTAATATATTTCTTTTGGCTAATTGGATTATTTTGTGTGATCTGATTGTCTGGCGACTCCACCCCCTTATCACGACTAAGGGTAGTCGGAACATGACGTCGGTGCTGCGTCACGCTTAGGCTTTTCCCTAAGTATCCGCGCACTTTTGGATCATCGAACTGACCCAAGTGCGGGGGCACATTTTTGTGTCAACAACGACAACTGATTGCAAAAGAGAGATTGGAGGAAGCATGCTTGGAAAGGAATACGTTGGGGTTTATGTTGAAGGTCTTGAAAACGTTGACGTTATAAATAAAGGAGATGAGCTTATACCTAGACCTATTTTTGAGATCCGTAAACTAGTAGATGCTATTGGCTATACTATACCTTGGCCCCGTTCACATGTAAGATTTTTTCCAAAGAATAAACCTACAATTCCGTAATATCTTCAACTTGTGGTATTCATCTAACCTCATGCCCCGTTGCAAGTGAAGAAAATTACAATGGAGACTAGTAAGAATGGAAAATGAAGCTTACTTTATATTTGTTAGTGAAATAAATTTAGAAATATTTGTGTGATAGTCACTATTTCTATGTTTCTTTATCAAGGCAATAGTCTTGTTCACAATAACTTAATTACTGCACTAGTTGGTTCAAAGTACTCATCATAT